>CM053036.1:68714137-69314137 GCA_028564925.1 Lithobates sylvaticus | reverse complement strand
CTAAAACAATGAAAATATATTTAATTTTTTTTGGCTAAACCGGTGGAATAAAAACGAAAATTGAAAATAAACTTTGTTGTAGATTTGAATTTTTAAGTAAAAAGGACCTTGAGAAAAGCTACAAATGTTATACAAGATAACACAAAGAGGGTTTTCAACAGAAGAATGGAAGAAGGTAATGAGAAAAAAACAACACGTAGCTATGAGTCAGAGTAGCTTATATTGATTAATAAGGATTGGTATGCCTTGGTAACATCCAAAAACGGTCAGTCAATGACCTCTCTGTAGTTAATAAAGGTTATCTTATTTCTCTGAAATGACTTGTTTCTGGGAACCAAACCAGAAAAGGGAAAAACATTATCCTATTAAAGTATCTTCGAAACAATTGCTACTGTCTATGTAACTTGCCATTCGTACAATCTATGAGCACTACCGATCAATGTAACAACACTTGTATATGCCGTGCTGTTAGGCTGGCTATACATTATACAATTTTCTTGTACAACTTTCCTTTAGATTTACTAAAACTATATAATATAGACCTAAACACTTTCAATTTGTATGCAGTCAGGCAGGCCCTTGCACTACATGGTTTGAGGTAAATCTAAAGGAAATGAAATAAGAAAATTGTATAATGTACGGCCAGCTTTCCGTTATACTAAATATATTACTAAAACCAATCTTACTTTGTTTTTATTATTTGATAAAGGTAATGCCTTTACCCACATCAGATCTATTCAACCCTTTCTATTCTAAAAGACCTGAACAGAAAACAAAAAGTTAGCTGATAGACTTTATATAATTTTATACATTTCGACATTTTTCATATTTTATTTGTATGAGATTTTTTTTTTCTTAAACACTGAAATATGTTAATGCTTAGGACAGAAAGTAAAAGAAGAATTATAACTATTTTGTTTAACAATTCGCCGCACATAAAATAGAACATATAAAAGGAACAATTAACTGCATTAAAAAAAGAAATATATAATATACAAATATAATATCAGTTGTTAAAGGATGTTTCTATCAATAGTTTTTTTTTCTTTCAACTGGTGCTTAAGGAAAACAAATCTTATGCGAAGCAAAGCCCCAATTTTGTATATCAGGTTCAGAAACTGGGGCTTATTTACTAAAGAAATGAAGACTATTCACTTAGTAAAGTGCTTTAGAAAGTATATGTTCACCTTACTTTAAAAAAGAGGTTTGTCACTCTTCAATACTTGTGCAAGTAATCCTTTTTGAAATTTTTCTTACACATGAATAACTATTCAAAATGATTAAAGTTTCAGTTAATTTGCTAAGCTAGTAAACAGTCACTATGCTTAATGAACAGTCTATCCCTTTAGTAAATATACCCTATCTAACAGCATAAATCACATTTACTTCATAAATTACAGTTGTCATTGCTGATCTATCTGCAGTAGAAATGTCTGGTTTTAAAAAAAAAAAATGATTTTCTTTATTTTTCATAATTTTTAATTTTTCAATAAATTCTATTATATTACCATACTTATGTTGCCACTTGTTATATTACTATTATTGCATGACAACTAGATTTTTGTTTCTGTCAGTGTATATATAGGGTGTATAAGAATGCACAGGTTGCCATTATTATTAACGAGGAACTTCAGGTGGTTTGTAAAACATTAAAATATAGCAGCTACAAATACCGAAGCTGCTGACTTAACCACTTCGCGCCCGTAGGACGTCCAGGGACATCCTTGACTTCCAGGGGGTATATCTGAATGATGCCTGCAGCTACAGACATCATTCAGATATTGCCGTTTTCAGCTGGCGATTCCCTGCACCATAAGAACGATCATAGCGGCTGTTCCGCCGCTTGATCGTTCTTACGGCCTCCGGTGCTTCTTCCGACTCACCGCTTCCATCGGTGAGTTGGACACAGGATCCGCCGGCCCCCGGATGATGACCATAGAGATTTCCGGCAGACCAGATGGTCGCCGGAGTCTCTATGATCGTTCGGAGGCCAGGCGCGATGTTATGACGTCACGCCCGGCCTCTGCATTCAAATAACGGAGCCGCCTCCGCTGTGAAGCGGTGATCGTTTTTTATTTTTTTTTATTTTAGGCTTCCCAGCCTAGAGGTGAGATGTGGGGTCTTATTGACCCCATATCTCATTGTAAATAGGTCCGATCATGTCATATTCCTATTACAAGGGATGTTTACATTCCTTGTAATAGGAATAAAAGTAATCAAATTATTATTTATTTGAATGTAAATTATTAATTGAATTAAATTATTAATTGAATGTAAAATTAACAATTTTTTTTTTTTAAAGCGCCCCTGTCCCCGTGAGCTCGTACGCAGAAGTGAACGCATACGTAAGCCCCGCCCACATATGAAAACGGTGTTCAAACCACACATGTGAGGTATCGCCGCGAACGTTAGAGCGAGAGCAATAATTCTAGCCCTAGAACTCCTCTGTAACTCAAAACATGTAACCAGTAAAACATTTTAAAGCGTCGCCTATGGGGATTTTTAAATACCAAAGTTTGGCGCCATTCCACGAGCGCATGCAATTTTGAAGCGTGACATGTTGGGTATCTATTTACTCGGCGTATCTTCATCTTTTACATTATGCAAAAAAAATTGGGCTAACTTTACTGTTTTGTTTTTTTTTAAGCATGAAATTGTTTTTTTTTCTGAAAAAAACGTGTTTGAAAAATTGCTGCACAAATACCGTGCGAGATAAAAATTATATTATATTATATATTGCAACGACCGCCATTGTATTCTCTAGGGTCTTTGCTAAAAAAACATATATAATGTTTGGGGGTTCTATGTAATTTTCGAGCAAAAAAATTATGAATTTTACATGTAGGAGAGAAATGTCAGAATTGGCCTGGATGTGAAGTGGTTAAGAAACAAATACTTACCA
Source organism: Lithobates sylvaticus (assembly GCA_028564925.1). Classification (NCBI taxonomy): domain Eukaryota; kingdom Metazoa; phylum Chordata; class Amphibia; order Anura; family Ranidae; genus Lithobates; species Lithobates sylvaticus. The sequence continues at coordinate 69,311,235 of CM053036.1, read as the reverse complement.
GCCCATAGAGTCCAGCGCTGTCCTCCCCGTAGTCAAGTCTTTGCTGGACTTTAGCATTTTGGTGTTACCATCTTGGATTTGGGAGCCAGCTGTGACTTCCTAATGTCTTAAAGCTGGCTCCCCATTGTGCGGGCACGAGGCATGGCAGTGAAGTTAGATTGGTCCTTCAGCCTCCTGGGACATGTGATGTGCCTCAGGAGGCTGCAGGTAGGTCAAACCGATGTCATTCTCACCTAGGCAAGGGTCAAAGAACCAGAAATGAGTATCTGTCAAAAAAAGGTACTTACTATTAACAGAAAAACATAACATCACCATAAATTGTTAATGTCATCACCATTCTCATGCCCCTTTTATTGCAATATGCAGAGCTGTAGGTTAGGCTGAAAGCACGCAGGTGATTGTTATTTATGCTATTAAAAGAGATGCATAATCATGCTGTTTTATGTCTAAAAATAAGTGAATGAAAAACATTTTTACAAAGCAATTTGTTCAGAAAATTTACAATACCTAAAGACCAAGGGTTGTGCATTATATGTCCTAATGTAGAAAATATAGTGCAGTTTACAGTGCTTACTGTTTTTATCTTTCTGTTATTTATGATTTAAGTGTATTCATAAAAGTTTCACTGCTACTGAGCGACATTTTCTATATTTTTAACAAGACAATCACAATTCAGTTGTGTATGAAGTGTTGTGTCATGTGTTACTGTGCATTTCATCTACTCGAATGGGCTGCCAACTCAACACAATGCAGCCAAATCGGACCTGCACAGCACAACACAGAACATTGGGGGTTATTTACGAAAGGCAACTCCACTTTTCACTACAAGTGCACTTGGAAGTGCAGTCACTGTAAATCCCAAGGGGACATGCAAGGAAAATAAAAAAAACAGCATCATTTTAGCTTGCACATGGATGATAAAATCAGCAGAGCTTCCCCTCATTTCAGATCTACCCCTCAGATTTACAGCAACTGCACTTTCAAGTGCACTTGCAGTGCACTTGTAGTGCAAAGTGGATTTGCCTTTCGTAAATAACCCCCATTGTCTGTTATGCGCATTACCATGAATTGGGGAGTAGTGCAAAACAGGTGCGTTGGATTACTCTGTATTATTGGCATTCAAAACAGGTGGCACCACAGCACAATCCACCTGCTTGCAAAGTACGCTTCACTGCATGTCACTGCGAGGTCTGAACTTGCCTTTCATTTTGCCTATATGAGTTTCATTGCCCATGCTTGCGCAATATTCTCTGTCTAAAATGTATTTTAAAGAAGCTTTTGTGAGAGAAATGTCAAAACTGTCATTGTTCTGCAAAGTCCTTAACAAAGCATAAAAAAAAAATCACAAGCCAAAAATTGCACGAATATGATAAAGAGTTCAATTAATTGCATCCCCCAATTAACGAGGTAAGAAAAAAAAAAGTTGTGGTGATTGCTCATGATGCCCCTGTTTTGGAGCATGTGCTACTATCCTATGATCTTAAAAATTGACTGCATAACTAAAATTGCACATGAGCTTGCTTCTACTGCCTTGTGTGTCCCAATGGGGTCAACTGATCACTAGAAATTAGTCACACAATCACAACACTAAAATGGGCAGTGTGCTCCCAGCCTTAGAGCCTATGTCAGGGGTCTCCAAACTTTTCAATACAAGGGCCACATCATAGATTTTTTTAATAAATAGTCATGGGCTGACAAAAAAATCTACATCAGGGTCCCCATCAGAGTCCCTGGTTACATGGAGGGGGGTGAGAAGCAAAGACCATAGGCAGCCTTTGCTGACCTTAATCCTCAGTCTGTGCACTCACCACTTTTTATGGGCTGGAAAAAACATTGTAGTAGGCTGGATGTGGTCCACAAGCTGTAGTATGGAGTTGGATTTAGCCTGCCGTGATCTAGGGGTGCACAATATCAACACACCTTCATTGTATCCTTGTATCTATGCAAACTGCAGGGAATGGTAGTTATGGCAAGATACATAACAGTGGGGGGTGGCTTAAAGAAGATGATTAAACAGAACTCTTAAGCCAGGGGGAGTATCATGAAATCAGCAGCCCATGTGCAAGATAAAAAGTAGGCCCTAGGCATCGATAAAAAATATGCGGGGTGCTATACGAAATGTGGACGTGGCTTAAATTGCGCTAAATATTAGGTGTGGCTTAAAAGGGGTGTGGTTTAATAGAGTCTGAGATGACTTGCATAGTTCAGAATGCGGTAATGTTAAATAGGAAATGTACAGTGCAGCGTGTATGACGGTGGGTAGTATGTGCAGGAGAAGAGTGCGGAGTGTATGGAGGTGGGTAGTATGTGCAGAAGAAGAGTATGGTGTATATGATAGTGGGAAGTATGTGCAGAAGAGGAGTATGGAGTGTATGGCAGTGGGTATTATGTGTAGGAGAGGAGTGCGGAGTGAATGGCGGTGGGTAGTGTGTGCAGGAGAGGATTGTCGAGTGTATAGAGGTGGGTAGTGTGTGCAGGGGAGGAGTGTGGAGTGTATAGAGGTGGGTAGTCTGTGCAGGAGAGGAGCGTGAAGTGTATAGAGGTGGGTAGTATGTGCAGGAGAGGAGTGCGGGGTGTATGGTGATGGGTACTATGTGCAGCTGAGGAGTGCGGAGTGTATGGAGGTAGGTAGAATGTGCAGGATGGTGTCAGTAGTTTTTTATTTTTATTATTATTTTTTTAAATATTTTTTTTACAATTACATTTTTTTGTATTTTTATTTTTCAAAATGCTTTTTTTGGTGCCAGTGTATGCTGTCAGTATGGCAGTGGAATGGTGTCAGTAGAGCAATGGACAGTGTCAGTAGAGCAATGGACAGTGTCAGAATTTTATATTTTTTTTATTATTTTTTACAATTTTTTATTTTTTTTCATTATTTTTTTACAATTTATTTTTGTATTTTTTTTCACAATGATTGGGAAAAGGTGGGGTTGGGGAGTTAGTGGTCAGTGTGGACAGTGTGAGTAGGGCAGTGGATGGTGTCAGTAGTTTTTTTTGTTCTTATTGTTTTATTAACTATTATTATTATTATTATTATGGGGAAGGGGGTGGGATATGGGGCAGTGGGCGGTGTCAGTAGGGCAGTGGATGGTGTCAATAGTTTTTTATTTTTCTGTATTTTTTTTTTTTACAATTTATCTTGTTTTTCATTTTATTTCACAGTGCTTTTTGGGGGAAGGGGGTTGGGGCAGTGGACAGTGTCGGTAGGGCGGGAGGATGGTTTCAGTAGTTTTTTATTTTATACATTGTCAACCAGGGATGATCATGCATGGGTGCAGTGTATGTCACAGTGCCTCCCCCCCCCCCCCGCGGGGCCCGTGGGCAGTGAAAACCCTGCACACATGGATGATGATGTCTAATGCTGGGTACACACTATACGTTTTTATTCATTCAAGCCAGAAAGCACCTGGAGAAGTCACCATATTAACTAAGCAATGTTAGTGCAGTGATCTGCCCTGCTTGCGTTCTGATACCCCTCCCCTCGCTAGAACACACTGATCAGCGCTGGCAGCCATGCTTGTTTGACAGAAGCCGGAAGTTTAGACTGGCTTCTGTCAAACAGGCTGCTGTACAGATATATGGAATGTCGGGTGGTTTCTGTTGAACCAGCAGAGACCGGCTGTTATTCAGCCCATGTGTAAGATGATGTGGCCTGGCCTAACAGTGCACCGACAGTGACTGTTGTTCTTCAATTGTGGTGGATTGGGCTGGACTTTAGTGCCTCATTATAGGGTCCACCCTGCTGGTGGCACTGGTCCTGGGGGGGGCAAGACCAAAATCAGGGGGGACATAGTCCACCCCAGTACCCCCATAGATTCGGCCGGGTTATCAGTAGGCTTTGTCTCCCCATACAGGTCTATAAAATGCAAAACACATATGAAGCAAGTCAAATGTCAATGAATTCTACAGGATCCAAAAAGTTTCTCAAACAGATATTATATTGGTTCCATATACACAATTCCAAAAATGGTCAACACAGGCCCTTATGGTGTTCAGAACTCCATCCGCGGAGTGGCTGTTGATGTGAACAATACCAATTCACCTATTCAGTATTGTTCTATGTTTCTAATGACGTAAAAGGTTTTCTAAGCCTTATTGTCAACTTTTCCTCCTATTTTTTGCAGTAAAAGCGTTTCAATGTTAATAATAATGTTTTAAAACGTAGGTTTGCTGTTCCTTCCATGAGCAGATGTTGTATGATACAAATGCTTGGAAACCTGCCATCACAGAGCAATAAAGTGTAACTGTAACACGTTGGTATGGTTATTTTGAATTAAAGCAACTCGTAAATATATTCCCTCATGCAGAATTATACAATTTCATCACAGTTTCCTGCACACGTGCTATAGTCTTATTGGCACAGTGCAACATGTTGCAGTGCAGCCTATAGGCAATGCCGGAATCAGGGGCGTACCTAGTGCATTTGGCACCCGGGGCGGATCCTATATCTGGCACCCCCCCACCTTAAAACGTAAAAACACCCCACTGTGCTCCCTGCATACCTCTGCATCCTTAAATATATCTCTGTCACTGTGTACATTACACACACCCCTGCACCTCTGGACCCCTTTACATTACACAGCACCCTGCACCTCTAGACCCCTTTACATTACACAGCACCCTGCACCTCTGGTCCCCTTTACATTACACAGCACCCTGCACCCCTTTACATTACACAGCACCCTGCACCTCTGGACCCCTTTACATTACAAAGCACCTCTGGAGCCCTTTACATTACACAGCACCCTGCACCTCTAGACCCCTTTACATTACACATCACCTCTGGACCCCTTTACATTACAAAGCACCTCTGGACCCCTTTACATTACAAAGCACCTCTGGAGCCCTTTACATTACAAAGCACCTCTGGACCCCTTTACATTACAAAGCACCTCTGGACCCCTTTACATTACAAAGCACCTCTGGACCCCTTTACATTACACAGCACCCTGCACCTCTAGACCCCTTTACATTACACAGCACCCTGCACCTCTAGACCCCTTTACATTACACAGCATCCTGCACCTCTGGACCCCTTTACATTACAAAGCACATCTGGACCCCTTTACATTACAAAGCACCTCTGGACCCCTTTACATTACACAGCACCCTGCATCTCTAGACCCCTTTACATTACACAGCACCCTGCACCTCTAGACCCCTTTACATTACACAGCACCCTGCACCCCTTTACATTACACAGCACCCTGCACCTCTAGACCCCTTTACATTACACAGCACCCTGCACCTCTGGTCCCCTTTACATTACACAGCACCCTGCACCTCTGGTCCCCTTTACATTACACAGCACCCTGCACCCCTTTACATTACACAGCACCCTGCACCTCTGGACCCCTTTACATTACAAAGCACCTCTGGAGCCCTTTACATTACACAGCACCCTGCACCTCTAGACCCCTTTACATTACACATCACCTCTGGACCCCTTTACATTACAAAGCACCTCTGGACCCCTTTACATTACAAAGCACCTCTGGACCCCTTTACATTACAAAGCACCTCTGGACCCCTTTACATTACAAAGCACCTCTGGACCCCTTTACATTACAAAGCACCTCTGGACCCCTTTACATTACACAGCACCCTGCACCTCTAGACCCCTTTACATTACACAGCACCCTGCACCTCTAGACCCCTTTACATTACACAGCACCCTGCACCTCTAGACCCCTTTACATTACACAGCATCCTGCACCTCTGGACCCCTTTACATTACAAAGCACCTCTGGACCCCTTTACATTACAAAGCACCTCTGGACCCCTTTACATTACACAGCACCCTGCATCTCTAGACCCCTTTACATTACACAGCACCCTGCACCTCTAGACCCCTTTACATTACACAGCACCCTGCATCTCTGGACACCTGTATGTTACACAGACACCCCCCTAGCAGCCCTGGACCCCCTGCATGTTACACAGACCCGCCTACAATACAGACCCCCCCTACAATACAGACCCCCCCTGCACAACCCCCCTACAGTGCAGACCCCCCCTTCAGTACAGACCCCCCTACAGTGGAGACGCCCCCTACAATGCAGAGCCCCCCCCTTTAGTACAGACCCCCCCTACAATGCAGACCTCCCTACTACAATGCAGACCCCCCCCTTCAGTACAGAGTGACCCCCCCTTCAGTACAGAGTGACCCCCCCTTCAGTACAGACCCCCCCTACTACAATGCAGACCAACGTGCAGTACAGAGTGACCCCCCCCCTTAGTACAGACCCCCCCCCCCCCCTACAATGCAGACCCCCCCTACGACCCATAATGTACCTACCTCCCTCAGGTCAGGAGTGTCAACGCGGGACACACAGCACTACAAGGAGGAGGGGGAGGCGGAGCCGGCGGCTTCACTCTGCTCGGCTGTATGACACAGCCGAGACAGATCACAGCCACGGAGAGCCGCGGAGCGCGCCGATCACCCTCCCCCTCCTCTCACCTCACCTGCGCAGCCTGTCACTCGCTGCGCCGCTGCGCCGCTGATATGTTATATCAGCGCTCGGCGGCGGCGCACTGTCACCGCTTCCATCGCGGAGGGGGGCGCCGGCCTGACACCCCCCCCAGTGTGTGGCACCCGGTGCGGCCCGCCCCCCCCGCACCCCCCTTAGTACGCCACTGGCCGGAATGCATTGTGGGATAGCTTTCCCAGACCATATAACCAAGGTAAGGCTACGTCTGCAGAGCGAGTCGCATGTCGTGGATGTGGCACTATAATGGTTGAAAAATGTATCTTTTCAGCCCTTTAATTTACTTGAATGGTATGTATCACTTATACATGGGTCATGATGACACATTCTATAACCTTTAGTAGTAATTAGACACTTGGAAATTGTATTGCTTTTAAGCAGCTTCTGATCAAAAATGTTTCCCGGGCCTCCAAATGATAAAATTGGACGCTGAAAGTAAAGAAAAACATTGTCAATTTACTATTCAGGGCAAAGCAGCATGTTCACTTTAATGGCTGCCCTGCCAGCTCCACATATCAGAGATGTTAACCTAGAAAATGGTTTATAGGGTGATAAGAAAGTGGCATTCACTGTAGCAAAAGCTGAGTGTGGCTAAATTGTGTAAACGATGTGGCTTAAAAAGTGATACTATGTCATATTTACATGCAAAGAACAAAATCCATAAAATGATATCCAGTGTGTGCAACAAAAAGTTGGTGCTGTGGCTTAGCAGTTAGGCCTTCTGCCTTACAGCACTGGGGTCCCCGATTAAAGTCTTCGTTTGAACACTGAATTGAGTTTGTGTGTTTACATGGGTTTACTCCAGATGTTCTGGTTTCCTCCCACACTCCAAAGACATACTGGTAGGTTAAAGTGGAAGTAAACCCCCCTATCGTTTTCAGCCAAGGAAGCTGCCATCTTTGCCTCTGTTTAATCTTCAACTGCCACAGTGCTGCACATGGGATCCGTTATGACACCAGCCATTGGATGGTTTGACTGTTTGGTTGAGAGCACAGCCAATGTGCAGTTAGCATTCACGGCATGCCTTTTTTTTTAGACTGTTAAATCGATGGGTTTACTTCCGCTTTAATTGGCTCTTGTCTCAATTTGCCCTAGTATGTGTGTACAAACTAGCTATACGTATATGTTATCACATTCTGCATGTCAGTTCCAAGTCAAATAGTTGGGGAGGTTTGAGAAAAGACACGGCAACCTACCATGTGAAAAATTTGCCAAGACACTTCTATGTAAAAGGCTTTCAAGTACATGAAGTTATGGACATCGAGGGCTGGTCCAGAGAATTGCTGAGAGTTGGATACAATTGAATCGATACATACATAAATAATAACATTTCTGTGTGTTCTCCATATATAAATGTTGTCCACATTTTAGAAGCTGGAACAGCAAATTAAAAATTTTCTGCATTGTACACATATGAACGTATCAGGTCTACAAATACAGGTCATCATACAACTATACGAAGGCTGAGTCCAGTGTCTGGTGAATGATAGGACTCAAGGAAGATTTGTACATCTTTCTGGAATGAGAGGGGAAAAAACAGGGTGGCTCCCTGGATTTTAAAGTGTGTTGACATGACTGATAGGTGCACCGTCCCTTCACTCTCCTTCTACTTCGGTTTTGGCTTCAAGCTCTAATTGGCAACTAGCAACTTGCATAGGGCCAAGGATTTTGACAGTAAAGCCTCGTACACACAGTCGGATTTTCCGACGGGAAATGTGTGATGACAGGCTGTTGGCGAAAAATCTGACCGTGTATGCTCCATCAGACAATTGTTGGCTAACTTTCCGTGGACAAATGTTGAATGGCAGGTTTATAAATTTTTCTGTTGTTGGATTTTCCGAGCGTGTGTACACAAGTCCGTCAGACAAAAGTTCCAAAGTACAAACACGCATGCTCGGAAGCAAGGACAAGCCAGAAGCAAACGGCCTTGTAAACTAGCGTTCGTAATGGAGAATTAACATTTGTGACATGGCAAATTATGAAATCTCGAAATGCAGTGCATTTTCTCTTCTTCTTTAATGGTATAATAATGAAGCTGCTTTGCTGGTGATACTGATGGAGTTATTGCAAACAAATTTTCAAAGGCTTTTTTTTCTATTGATATCAAGAATAATATTATTATGCTTTTTTTATTTTTTATTTGGGCAAGTTACCACAACACCATCATCACATAGTTTTTAAGATCAAAGATACAACTATGTTGGAGCCCCTTGTTAATTTTACATTGTATTTTTTAAAATGTAACTGCCTACTCCAAAATTGTCATTTGAAGTAAAACACATAGCCAAGTATTATTCTACACAATTTTTTGTATTGTGCATTATAAAAAAGAAAACAAATAAAATTAGACATGCTATCTGCCAATAGAACTTAACCAAAAAGTGCATTCTATGCATCCAAAAATATACCAAATCAAATCATTATTCAACCCAAAAAAATTATGTCAAAGCAATAACTCCAAGGCCAATAATAACACGTTAGCTCCTCCAATTCTGCAACATGTCTGGTTGACGAATGGCCGTTCAGAAACAAACTGAAACGTGCAAAATGAAAAGTGTGAAATGAAAAGTGCGAATCAACACTCACCAAACTTCTACTAACACGAAATTAGCAGAAGGAGCCCATAGGGTGGAGCTAAAGAGCTGAAAAACCACATAGTACGTAACTACGTTTATGATTGTTGGCCAACAATTGTGTGGCCATGTGTATGTTTGTAATTTTTGATTCCCTGATGAAGTCACGTGGTTGTGACGTCACGCGTAGGGATGGGATAGGCACTCTAAAGCTGACGTAGGCAAACGAGCTCGTCGCTCGTGGAGATAAGTTTGTTTATACTTGTGTTATGTGAGTACCTTAATTGTTTTATTAATAAATATCATATATTGTTAAAACGACTACACTATCCGTCACCCCCTTTCTTTTATTACTCCTGCATCCACTGAGGAACAAAGACAAACATAGAACCCACTTTGGTCCAGGAATACAAGGGAGAAGGAACAGCTACTACCAGGGTTTACTTATATGCGGTTACCTCATTACCGCAAGGTAAGAGGCCACTTCTCACTTGTGTGTTTCTACATGAAGAGGAGACACCTATTCCTCCAGCACTTCACCTTGGCTATTTACACATTGGAATGTTTATTCACACAAAGAAGAAAAGATTTTTATAGACTTTTATTCACACAAAGAAGAAAAGATTTTTATAGTTTTTTATTCACAATCTGATTGCATCCTGCACACTGTGGATCTGTTTGGATCAGCTAGAGTTTACTGGAGTCGGCACTATTTTATTATTGAGTGTACTTTGCATATTTTTGCATTTTGCACAGTTTATTTGCATTTTACACAGTTACTTGCACTTTGCACAGGAAGGTTTATATTGATGATTTTGCACAATTTTGAAATTTTGCACAGTTGATTATTCGTTCGTTTGCAATCTTGCACAAGCACAATTAGTTTATTTGCACATACTATGCACCCAGCATATTTATCTCAGTGTCTTTTAGTAATTACATTTTTGCACTTTGATATCACTCAATATTCTGTATGTTATGATTTATTAACAACATAACTGTGTCATTAGCATTCCTTTGCACTCTGCACGTTTATGTATATTATTGATCTATCCAATTTACATTTGTACTATTACCTGTAGCAACATCTTTTCCCTTACTGGGAACAGCGCAATTACATAATGGCAGTATTAGCATTTCTTGCACTCTGCATGTACATGTATATTATTGACCTATTTAATTTTCATTTGTACTACTACCTGTAGCAACTTTTTTTCCCTATTTACTAGGAACAGCGCAGCACCACCCCTGAATGAATGAATAACTTATATAGCGATAACAATGCGAACTGGATCGCCTCAAGGTGCTGGACCCCTCCATCTATCTTTATTCTCCTGTGGGTATGGTCTGACCCACATTCAGTGCTTGCAGCAGTTCCATCTTTAGTTCCCCTTCTTTGCACATGGTAGCGCAGGAATAATTACACACTATACCAAGTTTGGGCCAACGCCCTTCAGACAAAATTCCACGGTTTTGTTGGCCAACAATCCGATCGTGTGTTTGAGGCTTTACAGTGCCTGAACAACAAAACACCAGAGCTGTCACATTGGAGGTAGGGAAATGAATAACATGCTCCCCATACTCAGAAGTACCAGGTACTTCTCTTTGCTTATGGCCATGGAGAGAAGGAAAAGTGGGTATGTGCTGCAGGGAGCTAATGGTATTGAATTGAACCTATTGCCTTGCCCTGTATGGGCAGAGTACATGTTTGTCCTATAGCCACAAATTTTCCTAGTGTATGGCCATCACAAGGATAAAAGTATAGGGGCTGTTAGAGAAAGCTTTTTTCCTGGTTGTGTTTAGTGCAGCCCAAGAATGAACTACAGTGGCCCCTCATTGAACCCAATGAGCAATGCTTTTATTTTTATTGTGACAAACCAGTTGACCCATGAACATTATTTTATAGCTGACTAATTAAAGTTAGCCATACATGTATAGTTTTCTCCATTCACACTAAACAACATAGATGGAGGAATCTTCCTTGCCAGTTTTTGTATTGGCTGATTGGATACAGTCACTGCTTGTCTGACAATAATTTTCCTCCAAACTCCTCTGACAAAAGTTGATTTAAAATTCTGTCGAGCTGAGTGGTGCCACCAGGGACACCCATGGCTCAAATTTTTGCCAATTCATCAGGAATGCGAAATAACTCAAAAAACAATATTAACTGAGGGGATTGCAGCAGTAGGTAGGTGCTTCCCACATAATTAGAAGAGGGACTGCCCAGAAAGTGCCCACGATCTGACAGGGCAACCCAGAAAGTAGGTATATTTGGATGGGAATGTCTGGAAGGTGGGACTGAAATGTGTGGGCCGTGGGCCGGGGTAACAGTGCCCAAGGGACTGGGATGAATATTTTGGCAAGAATGCCTTTTTCACCAACCTGCGTGAGCATTCTCTACACTTTAAATAAATCAACCACACTGACTCAAAATAGGTCTGCAATAAATAAGGTCTGGACTTCGTTTGTGCATAAGGCTAGAGGAACAACATTATAGCCAGGCAGCTAGAATTTCCAGAGGGAAATGGTAGTCTATGCAGTTCTATCATAGTTTTTTAGAATGCCACTAGTACTTACATCAACGTGACAAATAACTGAGTTGGGGCTAGTTTCTTTTTTTATTCCTGGAAGCCAAAAGTATTTTTATTTGTTTGCTGGCTGAATGTTTCATGTCAAATCAGCATGTATAACCTTTTCAGAACAACTCGGGTTTTGTTTTTTCACTCTCTTTTATCAGGGGATTCAACTTGAAACGGTTATCATTTAGCAGGAAGGCAAACATAGAGGCCCATTTTTGTTAATGATTTGGAGAAGTTCACCAATTTCGACATGACATTGGGTGATCAATCTCCTGTTTTATGTACCTGTATTTTTAGTCATTAAGTACATTGGCCTTTGAAATGAAAAACTCAAACAAAATAACATATTGATTTTCCACTTTTTGTGCTGTACTTTGACTTTTAAAATAACACTTACATCTGCAAGTTAAACAGTTTTGCAATAGATACCAATAGCGATAGACAAGTATTACATTGTTCTAGGAGGGAAAAAAATATTAGACTGAGCCCACAATTCAAGGTTAGCATGTGGTTTAATAGCTAATATGCCATCAGCAGGGTGTCACCAATGCCAAAGTAACAACAGGGACCTGCGATTGGTATGGGGCTAGTAGCAACTATCCACAATGACCTATTCATGCAGGTCTTAATCATTATCAGTCATTTAGGATGAATTTTAAATACAGCCATATATGTACCGTAACTGTGAGCATGATGCTTAAAGCCCATCTTCAGGAATTTAAAAAGAAGTACACACTTGCAGTAGGCCCAATAAACATGCTGTATTTTTATGCAGCCCAGAGTGTTGTGCGCAACTACACCGCATCTCAACATGGAGAAATACACATGTATTGCAGAGAGGGTCTTCATGTTTTTTTTTTTTGCTAAAACATACACTTTAAACACTTTCTGGCTTGAGCAAGATCAGCAGTGATGATCACATGATAACTGCATGTACAGTGAGCTATGATCGTTGCGCAACTAGGTTTTTCATCCTACCAAAAAAGTCATCAAGCAGATAATGATCAGCTGCTGGAGTCTTTTTCACCTCATCAGAGATGAATGATATGATCTTCATTCCGGTAAATTTAGTCTGATATATTTTAGCAATTTGTAAACAAATTGACAGATATAGACATGTAGACTGATCTAATCCAGTCTTCTCAGCCAGGATCCAATGGACTCTTAGAGCTCTTCTAGAGGTTGTAAGGGGTTCACAGAGTAATGAGAAATTTCTGACTTTAAGATAAACTACCACTGACCCCAATGATCTTTTTTACTTGTATGGGGAGCACCAATATAAGTAGCATTCTTTCAACTGATTACCAACGTAAGGTGCAATTTTCCCTCTGACCTGCAAAGTAATAGGGTCTTAATCCAAATTACCAACAATGTAAGGGGGTCTTTTCCCCACTGACTACCAAAGGGAGCCTGTATCCACTGATTATCTATGTAAGGGAGAATTTCACTGACCACCAATACAAAGAGGTATGTCTTAAGGGAGAAGCTGCCTTACTGTTCATGTTTATGTGCCATGAGCTGTAGATACAGTAATTATTAGCAGGGTTCCCTGAGACTTTAAAGTTATTTCAAGGGTTTCTCGGTTAAAATAATTGAGAAACATTGGTCTAACCTTTACAGAGTCATCTAATTCCTGGATCCTGAAAAGTAGAGTTCAAATGTGTGATTTGCTAAGAAAGGTCAGATGCATCAAGTTCACCAAATTCACGCAACTCACATATTACTTTGCTCATGCACTCCTCATACACAGGTCAGTTATCAGGAAGTTACATATGGAAATCCTTGTTTGTGGCCAAACCTGAGCGGGTTTGGCCATCTGAATCTAGTGACATATTTCCATGTATGGGAATCCATAAAGCCTATGCCCAAATTTTTTTGTTTTGAATTGAGTAGGAAGTAGTCAGGATTTCTTGTTCTGGAGACTACACTGGAAGTGAGGAAACGTCTGCACAGTGATAGAGAAAGGAGGACAGGTAGGCCTCTCATAAGCTTACATTTCAATGATAGAACCTCCTCACCTTGTAGGTACCTGTTCTTGTGTAAACCACAGTCAGAGAGAGTCTTTACTTATCAACTTAGTGTAGCCAAGCTTCTATAAATTGGGTGTTCAGGCAGAAAGATAACAGTATTGAGGGAATAGGTTTCTGAACTGATGATAATAAATGTAATTGGATAACAAATAGTGATCTCTTGCTAGTGGCTGACCGGGATAGCCATGTTCCCTAGCTGCTCCTGGAATGTGCATTACTACATACTTTCCATTATTTGCTAGTCACACCCGTACAATTGACTAAATCATTTTTAAAACAGGCCTGTAAGTGCTGCAGTGGAAACGCAGAAGTGGTTTCTCAGACAACTGCTGTCTGCTAATGACCTGATCGCTGAGGCCTGCTAACTCAAGCAAAAAGTTGTTGATTGCTTAATTGAATGTAAATTTTGTAGCTCGGTTGGTCAATTACCTGATCTTCCTACGTCCTTTCAAATCAATAAACTACCGTTCTGACAACAGCCTCATGATATCAATGGGATATTGTTCCAGGTATTAGGGAAAATAGATTTGCTGATGGGACAAATAATTACTGCAAATATTTGATCCAATATTCTTAAGTTCCATTATGGTATTGTATGGTCCCATTATTACATGAGAGGAGAAGGCTAATGATGGAAAATTACAGGATGAAGCTCAGAATATGTTTAAATGTATTTACAAATGAAAATTAACATTAATACGACATAATAAACACAATATCTTTAGGAGAAGCTGTCATTATTTAAAGAAAAACTTGACTATGTGCTTTATGTAAAATGGTTACAGAGCATAGGTCACATACAGTTTAGAAAATCTACAACCATTTCCCCCAAAAAACAGTCTATGTCACATACATGAACATAAATAAACATAAATCTAATTGTTAATCTCAATTAATCTTACTAAGCATGTCATAGCTTAGTTGGCCTGAATTAGGAAATAGTTCAGTTCTCATGATACAGTACAGTCTTGTTATGGCCTATTCCAGCATAAACTATTAGAGATAATTTGGCCAAAGGTTGGGCCAAAACACCAAGGGGTCAGCTCACTAAAGCCTGTTTCATACATCTTTCTGTATTGCATGTTACATGCATTGACACATTGCAGTGCCATTTATTTCCAATGCACTAAGGCAACACACATGCCTCATAGTTGATTGAAGTGTGATCGCAAAATTATTTTCTATAATGTCCAATTCTTGGCACATTTTGATGCATTGGAAAGTCCATTGGTTTCAGTAGACTTCCTTAATGCAACACACATTTAGACATATTGCGTGTTAATGCTAGTTCATTACCGCACCACAAATGCATAGGTCATTCATTTTTTAAGTTACCACATATACTTTTATCAATTTTTGCAGTGTTTCGAGTCAATTCACAAAGATTATCACAAATGACTGCTCCTTAAAGCGAAGGTCCACCCTAAAAAAACATTTATACATTAAATTTTTTTTTGAAATAAATTAAAAAAATGTTTTACTTAACCAAAACCCTTGTTGCTAGGCTGTCTTCCTAATCTACCTCTTCCTAATCCACGGAGCTGTTCCGTCACTTCCTCCTCATCGGCGAGCTCCCCCTTTGTATTCTGGGACCTGTGTGTGTCCCAGAAGATGGTGGGGCCATTCACAAAGCACTGTGCGACTCGCGCATGCGCAGTAGGAAACGGGCAGTGAAGCCGCAAGGCTCCACTGCCGGTTTGTCTTTGTTGCAATGGCGGCGCTGGCACCCGATCTGGTGGACGGATCGGCCTCGGGGGGCCGACATCGCGGGCTCGCTGGACAGGTAAGTGCCCTTATTAAAAGTCAGCAGCTACAGTGTTTGTAGTTGCTGACTTTTAAAAAAAAGAAAAAAACGTCTGGAACACCGCTTTAAGGCTGGCTTCACACTTGTCTGCTACAGTGTGTTGTGTTAACATGCATCAATGCGCATTGTGTCAAGGTAGCCAATTTTTTGAATGGGCTGCCAATGGACCAAGAATGACAAGTTAGTGAATTTACCGTTCGGTTTGTGAAGTTTTTGTGTTCTTGATTTCTCTGTTAGCTGTTCTTCTATCACAAAGGAAAAAGGTTAAAGTGTGAATAATGTGCCAAGGATGTGCCAGTCGGGAAATGAAAGTCAGAAACAGTTATGCATGGGCCCAGTCCTTTTACTACCCTTTACATCCCCTGTAGGTAGTCTGTAGATAAACATAAACATAAAACTGCTAATGGCAACATAGAGTAGTGTTGTAGAGAAGGACGGCGATAATCTTTCTAACTGTATTTTCTTAGGGAACATTTTGTATGAGCAATGTGAATCTGTAGCACTCAATTGAAGTCCAAATTTGCATCTGACAACTGAACCTGTTAAGTCAAGAGTGAGCAGTTGCCTGAAAGGTTGAGTACATGGCCAAAGGTCTTTGCATGCACATATTGTGAGGGAAAAAAGTATTTGATGCCCTGGTGATTTTTAGGTTTGCCCACTAACAAACAAATAATCAGTCTATAATATTAACCGATTTCCGACCGGCGCACGACGATATACGTCGTCAGAATGGCACGGACAGGCATAAGGGCATATAAATACGTCCCCTTTAAGATGCCGCCGTGCCATTGGGCCGGTCGGGACACCCGTGAGGCCGGTCGCAGGTCCCGCGGACTCGATCGCCGCGGGGACACCCGCGATCATCTCCCGGGAAGGCTGAACGGGGAGATGCGGAAATAAACAGCATCTTCCCGTTCTGCCTAGCAACTAGTGACGCCGATCTCTGCTCCCTGTGATTGGAGCAGAGATAAGCATTCACTAGCTGACAGCCATGCCTCTCCCACAGTAAGAAACACACATCTAGGCATACTTAACCCCTACACTGCCACCTACTGGTTAACCCCTTCACTGCCAGTGTCATTTACACAGGAATCAATGCATTTAAATAGCATTGATCGCTGTATACATGACAATGGTCCCAAAAATGTGTCAAAAATGTCCGATGTGTCCGCCATAATGTCGCAGTCACAATAAAAATTGCTGATTGCCGCCATTACTAATAAAAAAAAATATATATAAAAAGCTATAAAACTATCCCCTATTTTGTAAACGCTATAACTTCTGCGCAAACCAATCAATAATCGCTTATTGCGATTTTTTTTACCAAAAATATGTAGAAGAATACGTATCGACCTGAACTGAGGAAAAAATGTTTTTATATATTTTTGGGGGATATTTATTATAGCAAAAAATAAAAAAGAATGCGTTTTTTTTCAAAATTTGCGCTCTTTTTTGTTTATAGCGCAAAAAATAAAAAACTTGGTGGAAAAAAAAAACCCTGGTTGGCAATCACAGAGGTCAAATGTTTCTTGTAGTTGGCCACCAGGTTTCGCACACATCTCAGGAGGGATTTTGGTCCACTCCTCTTTGCAGATCCTCTCCAAGTCATTAAAGAGGAACTGCAGTCTGCTCACATAATTTGTAATAAAACATATTTGCCATTCTGAAGCTTCCCTCCAACCACTTTGCATATTATTTTATATATACTGTGATTCTGTACTTGCAAAATATGCTGCAGAAATCTCCCTCCACTGAGTCTAGCTGCAGCCATTTTAAATGTGGGCAGCTGAAGCAGCTGCCTGTTCATTTCCTGGATTTACACAGACATACTATCCAAAGTTAAAACAACAAGGGCAGAAGATGGAAGATAGATAGAAAGTTGAAAAAATTACTGTAGGTCCACTTTAAGGTTTTGAGGCTGACATTTGGTAACTCAAGCCTTCAGCTCCCTCCACATATTTTCTATAGGATTAAGGTCTGGAGACTGGCTAGGCCACTCCAGGACCTTAATGTGCTTTTTCTTGAGCCACTCCTTTGTTGCCTTGGCCATGTGTTTTGGGTCATTGTCATGCTGGAATACCCATCCACAACCTATTTTCAATGTCCTGGCTGAGGGAAGGAGGTTTCCACCCAAGATTTGATGGTACATGGCCCCATCCATCATCCCTTTGATGCAGTGAAGTTGTCCTGTCCCCTAAGGAGAAAAACACCCCCAAAGCATAATGTTTCCACCTCCATGTTTGACGGTGGGGATGGTATTCTTGGGGTCATAGGCAGCATTCCTCCTCCTCCAAACACAGCAAGTTGAGTTGATGCCAAAGAGCTCAATTTTGGTCTCATCTGACCACAACACTTTCACCCAGTTCTTCTCTGAATCATTCAGATGTTCATTAGCAAACTTCAGATGGGCCTGTACATGTTCTGCAAGATTTCAGTCTTTTACGGTGTAGTGTGTTACCAATTGTTTTCTAAAGATTTTAGTAATGACAACGGTATCATTAGCAGTAATCAGCATGGATTCATAAAGAATCGTTCTTGCTAAACCAATCTATTAACCTTCTATGAGGAGGTGAGCTGCCATCTAGATAAAGCAAGGCCCATAGACGTGATGTATCTGGATTTTTCAAAAGCATTTGATACAGTTCCCTATAAATGTTTACTGTACAAAGTCAGTTGGCATGGACCATAGGGTGAGTACATGGATTGAAAACTGGCTACAAGGGCGAGTTCAGAGGGTAGTGATAAATGGGGAGTACTTGGAATGGGCAGGGATGGAAAGTGGGGTCCCCCAGGGTTCTGTCCTGGGAACAATACTATTTAATTTATTCATAAACGACCTGGAGGATGGGTTGAACAGTTCAATCTCTGTATTTGTGGACGATACTAAGCTAAGCAGGGCAATCATTTCTCTGCAGGATGTGGAAACCTTGCAAAAGGATCTGAACAAATCAATGGGGTGGTCAACTACATGGCAAATGAGGTTTAATGTGGAAAAATGTAAAATAATGCATTTGGGTTGCAAAAATATGAATGCAGTCTATTCACGGGGGGGGGGGGGAGAACCTCTGGTGGAATCTAGGATGGAAAAGGACCTGGGGGTCCTAGTAGATGACAGGCTCTGCAATGGCATGCAGTGCCAAGCTGCTGCAATCAAAGCAAACAGAATATTGGCACTAAAAAGGGGATTAACTCCAGAGATAAAACAATAATTCTCCCGCTCTACAAGACTCTGGTCAGGCCGCACCTGGAGTATGCTGTCCAGTTCTGGGTACCAGTCATTAGGAAGGATGTGCAGGAACTGGAGTGAGTCCAGAGAAGGGCAACAAAACTAATAAAGGGTCTGGAGGATATTAGTTATGAGGAAAGGTTACGAACACTGAACTTTTTCTCTCTGGAGAAGAGACGCTTGAGAGGGGATATGATTTCAATGTACAAATACCGTACTGGTGACCCCACAAGAGGGATAAAACTTTTCCACATAAGGGAATTTAATAAGACACGTGGTCATTCACTAAAATTAGAAGAAAGGCGTTTTAACCTTAAACTGCATAGAGGGTTCTTTACTGTTATGTCCCGTACACACAACAAATGTTGGATGTGAGCTTGTTGGCGGAAAGTCCGACCTTGTGTATGCTCCATCGAACATTTGTTGTCGGACTTTCCGCCAACAAATGTTGGCTGGCAGGTTGTCAAATTTTCTGCCAACAAATGTTGTTGTCGGACTTTCGGATCGTGTGTACACAAATCCGTTGGACAAAAGTCCACGCATGCTCGGAATCAATGCTCACCAAACACAACATTAGCAGAAGGAGCCCAAAGGGTGGCGCGTGACTATCGAACTTCCTTTTCATCGGCTCGCCGTACGTCTTGTACATCACTACGTTTGTAATTGTTGGCCAACATTTGTGTGACCATGTGTATGCAAGACAAGTTTGAGCCAACAACCTTTGAACAAAAATCCACGGTTTTGTTGTTGGAAAGTCCGATCGCGTGTACGGGGCATAAAAGTGGTAAGGGTGTGGAATTCCCTTCAACAGGCAGTGATTTCAGTAGGGAGCATCGATAATTTCAAAAAACTATTAGATACGCACCTGAACGAACACAACATACAGGGATATACAATGTAATACTGACATAAAATTACACACATAGATTGGACTTGATGGGCTTGTGTCTTTTTTCAACCTCGCCTACTATGTAACCTACAAACTCAGCGGAGGGGTTCAAATACTTTTCCCCCCTTACTGTATTGCAGCTTGTGGCCTGCTGCATTGGTAAAGGCTGTGTGTACATCCACACGCCTTGATGCATACGCTAATGTATGTGCGCTAGCATGAATAAGCATGCACTCCCTAAACTAGTTTTTGTGTCAAGAGCCATATTTAAAACACAGCACAACTGAAATAAATTTGTTGAGTTGACGTTAGTTCCTGTGACTTGACCTGTGATCTGCTATCCAGCTTGCCTCCTGGTCTTGCTGCATCCAGATCTCCCGTTGCTGAGCTTGGCCTGTAGGCTTACTATGCCTTCTGATTGCTGTCTTTTTACTTCTGCTGCTCAGCTATAATTGACCTTTGCCTGGACTTTGGCCTTGCTCCTGCTTCTGAATTGGCACCTCTGCTGCCCAGCTGTTTCTGACCCTGCTATTCCTGATTATGACTCTTCCCATTGAGCCTGTGCTTGGTTTGTATACCAGACTCCTACACTGACTTGTCCAAGCATCTTCAGCAGCACAGTTGCTGCCAGACTATCTACTGATCATCCGGTGTGTCTAGACCCACTGCAGGCACCCATACCTCTTTGTGCCCTAGTACACCCTGTTACCAACTCTAGGGGGTATGTGTAATGGGAGTCCGCTTGTCAACTTGGCCTCTACCAAGTACTGTACATGTCAGCAGGGAATGAACCTGAACAAATCTTAAGTTACTTGTGATAATGTAAATGTCTATTGTGAATATTGCAGATCACTCTCTAATGTGCATTAATAGAAAAGCACCCGGTATGTTGTTGACCTTTCACCGCTAACTGGATGCAGTACATACTCAAATAGCTAGGATTATGATATGCAGCCAGATGCAATGCTGCTTGCTTATTCCTCTGAATGCTGACATGTGTAAGTTATGTGATTACTGTCTCTGACTCACATTTACATTTTTCCACAGAACTTGTGTCAGCTTTAGGTGTCAGTAGTTAAACCAAACCTGTCATAAAACTAAAAAATTTGATCTGATAGTAGCATTAAAAAGCAGGCACTATTGCCCAGTTGTGGTTGGTGCTCAATATTTTTCGGGGGGTGCAAACAAACTGAAAAATTCTGAAAAAACCCCCATCAATTGCAGCCTCACTGTACCATCAATCACAGCCACTGTGCCATCAAACACAGCCACTGTGCCCATCAATTTCCACCACTGTGCCATCAAATGCAGCCACTGTACCATCAAACGCAGCCACTGTGTCATCAAACACAGCCACTGTGCCCATCAATTGCCGCCACTGTGCCATCAAACGCAGCCACTGTGCCACCAAACGCAGCCGCTGTGTCCATCAAACGCAGCCACTGTGCCCATCAAACGCAGCCACTGTGCCATCAAATGCAACCACTGTGCCATCAAACGCAGCCACTCTGCCCATCAATTGCCGCCACTGTACCATCAAACATGGCCACTATGCCCATGAATTGCCGCCACTGTGCCATCAAACACAGCCTCTGTGCCCATCAAACACAGCCACTGTGCCATATCAAATGCTCCCACTGTGCCCATCAAACGCAGCCACTGTGCCATATAAAATGCTCCCACTGTGCCATCAAATGCTGCCACTGTGCCATATCAAATGCTCCCATTGTGCCATCAAATGCTGCCACTGTGCCATATCAAATGCTCCCACTGTGCCATCAAATGCTGCCACTGTCCCTCATCAAATGCTCCCACTGTGCCCCATTAAATGCTTCCACTGTGCCCCATTAAATGCTCCCACTGTGCCATCAAATGCTCTCACTGTGCCATACCAAATGCTGCCAGTGTGCCATATCAAATGCTGCCAGTGTGCCCCCCCCCAGCCCACCGTCTGCACTTACCCTGTTTTGGTGGGACAGCTCCTCGATGTCTTCTCCCATCCTCTCTTCCCATCCTCTGTTATGATTGGACACCTGATAGGCATCCAATCACAGCACCTGTCGTTTCCGCCAATCAGGTGACGGGTAACAGATCCGAGCACCTGATTGTCAGAGAGGCGGTTTAGTGTTAGGAAAGCCAATATTCATTCGCTTCTCTAACACATCTGAGTGACCTGCGAGCGCCCAGCATGGCTCTCGCAGGTAACCTTTTTTGACGCCTATTAGAGCCTATGGCTCTAATCAGGTGCTTCAAACCCCCCGCCACAGTAATTCTGCCCCCCCAAGCGCCTGAAAAGGGGCCAGGCACCTAAATAGGGGGTGGCAGCGGCGGCCATAGATAGAGTCACGGTGGGAGCAATGCTCCTATAATTTGTATAGGTGAACAATATATAAATAAATATCCAGTGAACAAAGTATGTGAGACTCTAAATGAGGTCTTTTAAAACTGGGTGAATAAAAAGTATATGTGTATATAAATAATGCATAAATTATGATTGAAGAAAAAATAATGTATAAAATATACAAATCTCCGAAAAGCTATATAAAGTGACCCGGTGCAAAAACAAATCCTGAAACAAAGAAGCAATGAATATGTGACTAATTGACTGATATACACATGAATGAATCACACAAAAAACAATAAATATATGTTATAATAAAATACACTGTAAAAAGTCCAGAATGTGTTAAAAAAATTAAATAAAATGTTCCATAGAGAAAAAATATATATATATATAAATAAAAAAAATATATATTCCAAAAAGATGTGTGTCTAAAGAAAAAATAGTCCTGTGCAATCACTATGACACAAAAATAGATAATCCTGTGCGGTCACTTGGTGACTTCAATAGGCAGACAGGTAACTGGAAAACGGTAACGGTAACCTTTTTCGGATTCACACTATGAGTGCCATTTCTTTTAATATATGGATTACCTGCTGCTGATTAACCCTATCCTTTGAGAGTGGAAGTCCAAGTACTGAGGGTTCCAGGACGCCCCTAAAAAGGAGGATTTTCACCATCTAGATTGGATATTACATGCCTGTTACCCCTGCAGGGGTTAGGCGCTCTGGTGAGTGGATTCACATAAGGGGTCACTCTAAGGAAGGAGGGGAGCACTTCAAAAGTTACCGTTTTCCAGTTACCTGTCTGCCTATTGAAGTCACCAAGTGACCGCACAGGATTATCTATTTTTGTGTCATAGTGATTGCACAGGACTATTTTTTCTTTAGACACACGTCCTTTTGGAATATATATATTTTTTATTTATATATATATTTTTTCTCTATGGAACATTTTATTTAATTTTTTAAACACATTCTGGACTTTTTACAGTGTATTTTATTATAACACATATATTTATTATTTTTTGTGTGATTCATTCAAGTGTATATCAGTCAATTAGTCACATATTTATTGCTTCTTTGTTTCAGGATTTGTTTTTGCACCGGGTCACTTTATATAGCTTTTCGGAGATTTGTATATTTTACACATTATTTTTTCTTCAATCATAATTTATGCATTATTTATATACACATATACTTTTTATTCACCCAGTTTTAAAAGACCTCATTTAGAGTCTCACATACTTTGTTCACTAGATATTTATTTATATATTGTTCACCTATACAAATTATAGGAGCATTGCTCCCACCACTTTCCAATTCAACAGCGCCACCATCCCTCATTTGTTTTTATCATATTCATTTACTCCACACTTGTGTGTCATTTTTCAGGGAAGCCGTGATCTTTTCAGGGAGGCTGCAGTTCCCTTTCGGTCCTGAGCGCGGATTTTAGAGTACTTTGATAGATAGAGTCATGCAAAGCAAAAAATGAAAAACGATCACGGCTTCCCAGCCGAGGCGGCGCCGTTATTTGAATGCAGAGGCCGAGCCTGACGTCATAACATCGCTCCTGGCCTCCGAACGATCATGGAGACTCCAGCGACCATCTGGTCCCCTGGAAATCTCTATGATCACCATCCGGGGGCCGGCGGATCCTGTGTCCGACTCACCGATGGAAGCGGTGAGTCGGTAGAAGCACCGGAGGGCGGTGGGAGGGGACGTCGTAAGCCCGTAAGAACGATTAAGCGGCGGAACAGCCGCTATGATCGTTCTTATGGTGCAGGGAATCGCCGGCTGAAAACAGCAATATTTGAATGATGTCTGTAGCTACGGGCATCATTCAGATATACCCCTGGCCCTCATTTGTTTTTATCATATTCATTTACTCCACACTTGTGTGTAATTTTTCAGGGAAGCCGTGATCTTTTCAGGGAGGCTGCAGTTCCCTTTCGGTCCTGAGCGCGGATTTTAGAGTACTTTGATAGATAGAGTCATGCAAAGCATAAATGAATAGATAGAGTCATGCTAAGCATGACTCTATCTATTGGTGATAGAGGGGGGTGGCAGGAGAGAGGGGGCGGTGCCCGTGCGCCCTTATGGACGCACCGCCACTGCTATTGCCTCAGATATATTTAACTGTTCTGATTTTGTTTTGTGCCCACTTGTGCTTACCTAGATGTGGCTGAACTTAGCACATAGAGGAGTCGACTCATCCCTGACTTTTGATCCTAGGTATTTTCCCCTACTGTCCCACAACCCAGTGTGGCATCTCCATTGCCAGTAGAGAGGCATCCTATTGGATAGGGAGAAAGTGGGGTGAGGAAAATGCTCAAAGTAAAAAATTGGAGCTGGTTTGAACCTTTTATGTGCTTACTGCAGCCAAGTCCAGGAAAGGTTGGGCAATTTTAAAGTGGATTTTACAGCAATTATGATACCAGAGAAACCATGTGCCCACTGCTTTGTGCTGCTACCAGTTAGATTCTATGACCGGTTCACTTTAATGGAATAAGTTGTCAACTCACTTTTAGCCAATACAAGGTTTCGTCCACCCAGTTTTCTGATTATTTAAGCACTGTAAACCAGTTAACTAGGGAATCCATCTATGAAGCTGACATGATAGAGGCTGTTTTTACTAAATTAGTTAATAACTTCCATTATAATGTGAAAAGCAATTTCCTCTTAACTTATTTCATCTACTCACGATTGGGTATTCAATGTAAACAGGAATTTTCATCTCACACAATCAGATAAAGGAAGTTATATACAGTCATATGTCTGTAGGTTCTCAATAATCCAGGCCATGGTGTAGCTAGCTAGTAGTTAGTCACATTCAAATAGATTTATTCTGTAATTTGTTGTATGTCCAAGACACTTTTTCAGTTATTTACTCAATTTAGGTAAAGAATGTAACTGGTTACTAAATCAGATTTTTTAAAAGAATCTTTACAACATCAGAAGAAGTCTCTAGAAGACCCTCTTTATCCTATTCTGACGTCTCTTGGTTGCTTGCTGGTGCTACTCATCATTATAGATGAGCTTTATTTGTTTGAAACCAGGTTTGGGTGTGAACCTGATGTCAGCTATCATTCCTGGTCCAATAAGCTGTAAGTGTGGGAATTATACAAAAGGGCAGGGATTCTTGTGACATCATTGACCTAACATGGCCACATGCCCATTTTAGTAATATGTCATTGACTTATTAGGTCAATGATATCACAAGCATCTCTGCCATTTTATATACATCAGCTGTGGGGTGGAGAATCCCCCTCCTATAGTGCATTGGACCAGTAATGACTGCAGACCTCTGGGTTCAGACCCAAACCTGGTTCTGAGCAAATGCAAGCTCATCCATACATATCATAACAACAGATTACATTAACCACCTGGTGCCCAATATACGTCATATGGCGTCCTCTACTTCCCAGGGGTATATCTGAATGATGCCCGTAGCTACAGACATCATTCAGATATTGCTGTTTTCAGCCGGCGATTCCCTGCACCATAAGAATGATCATAGCGGCTGTTCCGCCGCTTAATCGTTCTTACGGGCTTACGACGTCCCCTCCCACCGCCCTCCGGTGCTTCTACCGACTCACCGCTTCCATCGGTGAGTCGGACACAGGATCCGCCGGCCCCGGATGGTGATCATAGAGATTTCCAGGGGACCAGATGGTCGCTGGAGTCTCCATGATCGTTCGGAGGCCAGGAGCGATGTTATGACGTCAGGCTCGGCCTCTGCATTCAAATAACGGCGCCACCTCGGCTGGGAAGCCGTGATGGTTTTTTATTTTTTATTTTAGGCTTCCCAGCCTAGAGGTGAGATGTGGGGTCTTATTGACCCCATATCTCACTGTAAATAGGTCCGATCGTGCCATATTCCTATTACAAGGGATGTTTACATTCCTTGTAATAGGAATAAAAGTAATACAATTTTTTGTGTCAAACTAAAAGTAAAATTAACAATAAAAATAAAATAAAATTTAAAGCGCCCCTGTCCCCGTGAGCTCGTACGCAGAAGCGAACGCATACGTAAGTCCCGCCCACATATAAAAACGGTGTTCAAACCACACATGTGAGGTATCGCCGCGAACGTTAGAGCGAGAGCAATAATTCTAGCCCTAGACCTCTTTTGTAACTCAAAAAATGTAACCAGTAAAAAATGTTAAAGCGTCGCCTATGGGGATTTTTAAATACCAAAGTTTGGCGCCATTCCACAAGCACGTGCAATTTTGAAGCGTGGCATGTTGGGTATCTATTTACTTGGCGTAACTTCATCTTTCACATTATGCAGAAAAATTGTGCTAACTTTACTGTTTTTTTTTTTTATTTAAGCATGAAACTGTTTTTTTTTTTTTCTGAAAAAAACGCGTTAGAAAAATTGCTTGCGCAAATACCGTGCTAGATAAAAAGTTTCAACGACCGCCATTGTATTCTCTAGGGTCTTTGCTAAAAAAACATAATAATCAGCTATGAGGAAAGATTAGAGGAACTGAATTTATTCACCCTTGATAAGAGGAGATTAAGGGGGGATATGATCAACATGTATAAATATATAAGGGGTCCATATAGTGAACTTGGTGTTGAGTTAGTCACTTTAAGGTCAACAAAGAGGACAAGGGGGCACTCTTTACGTCTAGAGGAGAAGAGATTTCATCTCCAAATAAGGAAAGGTTTCTTCACAGTAAGAGCTGTGAAAATGTGGAATAGACTCCCTGCAGAGGTGGTTCTAGCCAGCTCAGTAGATTGCTTTAAGAAAGGCCTGGATACTTTCCTAAATGTACATAATATAACTGGGTACTGACATTTATAGGTAAAGTTGATCCAGGGAAAATCCGATTGCCTCTCGGGGGATCAGGAAGGAATTTTTTTCCCCTGCTTTAGCAAATTGGAGAATGCTCTGCTGGGGTTTTTTTTGCCTTCCTCTGGATCAACTGTGGGTATAGAATGGGGTATATGGGATTGTATGATATATATATATATGTATATATATATATATATATATATATATATATATTTTTTTTTTTATTTGTGGTTGAACTGGATGGACTTGTGTCTTTTTTCAACCTAACTAACTATGTAACTATGTAACTATGTAACTATGTAATGTTTTGGGGTTCCATGTAATTTTCTAGCAAAAAAATTATGAATTTTACATGTAGGAGAGAAATGTCAGAATTGGCCTGGATGCAAGGTGGTTAAAAGGGGTCAAACACCTCTGGTGAGTTTACACCTACCACTTGAGCACTAGCGGTGAAGAGTAAAAGGATATCTCCATACTGAAGCACTTATTTGGTGTTGGGAATTGTTACACTGGGCTTTCATTGTACTTTTTTGCATATTATTTCTTTGTACATTATTGGGATATTTTACTATGGTTATTTTCATGGATTTATGGTCATCCACGATGGTGGAATGTCACTTTTATGCCACATATACATGATTTGTGAGCGCCATCTTTTATTTTGTTTTTTGAACAGATTACATCCCTAGAAGGGTAGAAGTGAAGATTTTTGAAGAAAATATCTGTAGTGCCCATAGGAGCCGCTGGATAGGATAGGTCCACTGTTCTTTGCCTTCTCAAAAGCTTCTGCCCCTCTGACACACCAGGTTGAGTGTGCAAACATACAATATTAAAGGAAGTTACTGAAAGTAATACTTAGTATCCATTAGTAGTGGTATATAAAAAAAAACAGTCTCCAAACCGGGTAATAAAAGCCAAACATAATATATTATCACTCAATATGGTTGTTAACTAAGCAAGCAAGCATAAAATGGATTAGCAATGGTAATAACACAATTTATCATGCAACGTGATTAACAGTAGGCATAAGATGACATTTGGCATCCAGATCAGCATAAACAGTAGCAAGTCCGCCTAAAATGCAGCAGTGAACAGCAGTAAAGTTTAATCTTACAAGTGCTGGAACTATACTACCAGAGCGCATTCATGGCGGCTATGCTGGTCCTAGACTGACTAGGTGTGCACTCTTAAAAAGAAAAGGAGGATGGTAGTGGAGTGGGCAGAGGGACAAAGGAGGACTGAAAAATAAATAGTATGAGAGGGGCAGTCTTTTGTGATGCTATTCTATTATTGGGGCCCTTTAAGAGTGTTTGCACTTAACAGCCTCCGTTAACCTGCATGCAGTATATAGTATAGTCTTGGCACAGGTGTAAGGTAGATGTGGTTCAGATGTGGTGGTAAAGTATAATAGAGTGGATATAGGTGCAGTCTAGGTTTGGAATAAGTGCGATATAGAGTGCAGTATGGGTGTGGTATAGTCTCAGCGAGGTGTAAGTGCAAGATGTGGATGTGTATTGGTAGAGCGTTTTTTTTTTTGTAGGGGGGGGGTGCATGTGATCAGCACAGGGTCAATCAGCACTGTCCAGACAGAGGGTCAGGTGTCCTGCAGCCTCATAGGACAGTCAGAGTGGAATGAAAACTCCTCATACAAGCTTTAACCAGTCATTGATAGAAGTCACAAGACTGCTATATACTCAGGGGCGGCCTATGCATTTTGGGCGGGCGCCGCCCCCCCAACACCTCCGCCACCCTTCCTATCCATGTGCCTGGCCCCTTTCAGGATGCCGGGCACATGAATTCCTATGGCGGGGGTGTGTTTTTTGAAGCACCTGATTAGAGCCAGAGGCTCTAATAGGCTTCAAAATAGGGTGGGCTTTGGGCTCAAAGAGTACGCCCTGATCCCACCCAATTGTGTGACCATAGCGAATAAATTTTTCGCTATTTTCACGCTACAGTTACTCCCCGCCAATCAGGAGGCAGGTCAGTGAGTGTTTCCTGATTGGCCAAAGCGCCAGGCAATCCTATCGGATGCCTAGCGCTGTGGAGGAGGAGACACGCTGTAGCCGGACCTGGAGCACACGGCAGAAGAGGAAAGGAGGACACAGCCCGCAGCATAGTAAGTTCCGGGCCTCCCATGGGGTGCTGGCTGACAGTGCCGCGAGTCCTGCGGCCGCCCCTGGTGCACGGGGGGGGGGGGGGTGGATCAGTGCCATGCTGTGCCGCCTGGAAGGGGGGGTAGTGCTGGTTGTTTGCCGTCCCCCCCAGCCCCCCTGAAGAAAAGCCCACCAGCTGCCACTGTATATACTGCTGATGAGAAAAGGTATTTAGCAGCTTATATTTCCGTGTTCTGTGTACTGTGGGAGACCAGATATAGTAAATGCAGGCTCCTGGGTTTAGTAACACTTTAACTCATATAGCTGGAGTTATATTTTACATATATCAGGAAAATCTAATTGCCTCTCGGGGGATCAGGAAGGAATTTTTTCCCCTGCTTTAGCAAATTGGAGCATGCGCTGATGTTTTTTTTTTTTTTGCCTTCCTCCGGATCAACTGTGGGTATAGAATGGGGTATATGGGATTGTATGATATTATTTTTTTTTTATTCGTGGTTGAACTGGATGGACTTGTTTCTTTTTTTCAACCTAACTAACTATGTAACTGTGTAACTATGTAACTATGTTAGTAAAGAATGCACGTTTATGCATGGTTTATTTCGTTTAACGTTACATACATGCTACATACACACGATTGATTCGTAGTCTTCAATCATATGGGAATTGGCCCGAAATGCAGTACAACTCTCCTGACCTCAAATGCATTGCAGGAATATTATGACAGGTGTCCATCAATAGGACGAGCAATAAAAACTGTTTCACAACAACACTCATGATGTGAAACCCTCAAGAAACCACACTTAGCACAAGTAGCGGACTGACTAATCACCTCTTCCTGAATGTAATCAGACCGTGTACGTAAAATTTCATGGATCCTATCATTTCCCTGGGAGGACAATTATCTGTTAACAGCCTCAGTTGTAAAAAAATATAAATTAACAGCCACTGAAAATGGATTAAATGGAAAATGCACACAGCTTTGTGTGTTGTCTCTTTCTGTTTGCTGATACATTTGCAATGTCAAACAACGATTTCCAAGCTGAGCATCAATTATGGGTGCCCGGTCAGGCATGAAATCAAGACGATATTTAGAGCCTTTTAACAAATGGAAACTTCACGAGCGCCTGTTTCATAGCGTTCTAATGCACAGCTAAATGTCTGGGTGTATTGCACACTATTAAATTAGGAAGTGTTTGTCATCTTTTTGAAAAGTGGTTGTTTTATGCTTCATTTAGTAAAGTGTTTGCAGATAAAAGGAACTGATATGGAAACCATCTACTCACCATTTAATTGTCGGAGCTGCAATAAAAAGACATGTCCATCTTGAACTGGCTTATTATTGATCTAGCGTACAGGGAGTGTTCAGTAGAATGCCTGCTGTCTGTAGTAGATAGTAACAGACAGTTGTGGATTCTCAAAAACAAAGTCACAGTGTAACAGGTGTGGGGGGACTAGCGTGCAGCTGGGTCTGTGTAGGATGTTATTTACAGACAGCTATATAAAAAACAAAGCCTGCCTCTATGCTTCTAAGCGTATTTAAAGCTGAACTCCAGGCAAAAATTATTTCATTTGAATATACTAATCAATAAACAGAAAGCACAAAAGTTCACTTTGTGTGCACCAAATGCCTTTGCAAACCCAGTTATTACCCTTTAAAAGTAGCAGTGCCATCATCACTGCCTGTCAGGGCCGTTTTAAGGCAGGGCAAAAGGGGCAGCTGCCCTGGGCCCTGTCATTGTTGTGGGGCCCGAAGCAGCTACCTCATACTTGCCAACTATCCTGGTTTAGATTCCCTCATCCCTTAAGGTTTTAGTCCTGTGCTGTGTCCCAATATCTCAGTGTGAAGTGCTGCTACTAATGCTGCCCAGCTCTGCCCTATTGTTGTGTACAGATGACTCATCTGCAGACCCTGTGTTTACATGTAAATTACCGACATTCATATGTAAATAGCGTCTGCATTCATATGTAAATAGCAGCAGCCGGTGGCATTGATTTGTATATCATGCCCCCCTGAGGTCATATCCAGAGTAATCTCTAGCAACCAATCAACAAGCAGAAATCATGTTCTGTAACCTCTAGCAACTAATCAGTGAGCCGTAATGTGTGCTGTAACCTCTAGCAACCAGTCAGTGAGCGTTAATGATACACTGTAACGTCTGGCAACCAATCACAATAGCTGCCTGATCTGATTCAGTAAAGTGATTTTGAGTCTAGCTGCTATTTATTGTATGTCTCAGAGCAGGTGGTAAGCAAAACTGCATGGGGGGACCCCAAGAAAAGTTTTGCCCAGGGTCCAATCAATATTAAAGACGGCCCTGCTGCCTGTACATAGCCTCTGCAGGCAGCAGAGCTGTGGGAGGGGCCCAGCAGACCCCATCCACTACAGGCTGCCTGCAGAAAACGGTAGGAAGGGGCGTATTCAAGACCAGTCACCCTGCACAAGGAGAGCAAGAGCAGCAGTGACCAGGCTTTATTCCAGGAAGCTCCTGCACAGAGGCGAAGGTTCACACTGGATCACTGCACAGATCTGGAATAAAGACCCAAAGCACACCAAGATCCAAGTAAGAATACACATTACTCTTGTGTAGCAGTAACCCTGTAGGGGCTGCTGGATATTGTGGTCCACCTGTCACCCTACCCAGCCTGGCATTCACTTCCCAGACACTCTTGAGACAATGAACAGTCCATATGCTTGTTTTGTATTTGAGGGATTTTTAACTTTGATAGGGTAAGGAAAATGATGGGATGCCCAGAATCAATAATGAAATCAATAAGGTGATCAGTTGGAACCTCTATTTACACTACTAGAGTTCCAGTCTCCTCCAGCACAATGCTTATTTGTAGACTGTTCCTCTCTCTCCTGTACAATACATGGTTCCTGGTAAAGCTAGCACATGGTTAGGCCTGACTCTTGTTCCAGCCAGGCCTTAGCAATTGCCATTTGCAGGCAGGGACCGTGGGTCCCTTTAGTGTAGCAGCAAAAATAGGAAAGTGTTTAGTATTAGCTGACTTTGGGGGACTACTCCTCCCAGGCAGTCCTCTTCAGGCCCTGACAACCCTTCTGGCTGCAGCTGCCCGACTCCACTGCCCATGACATCACAGTCTCTCCTGCTGGCTCTATATCCATCTCAGACTGCACACTCCCAGTCCGCTCTGGCATGCCTCCCCAGCTCTCCCAACTGTGCCTGTAGCTCTCCCTCCTGGAGACTTTCCCGGCAACCCTAGCTACCGCTGTCTTTCTCAGTTACTCTTTGTGCCTCCTGTCCTGGTTCTCTGTTGTTACTCAGGTAGGCTCTGACTTGCACCTGAACCCCTTAGACCCAAGGTCACCTCCCAGACTGGGGAGTGCCTGAAAGGCCCCAAAAGCCTAGTGCTCCATCTCCAGCTTCTTACAACCGACAACTCCTCCCTAGCTGGGCTGACTCTAGGTATTTAAGGAGGCCTGCCCCCTGCCAATCCAAATTGGGGATTGGTCAGGGCTCCTCAGAACACTCCAGGCAGCTCCACCCCTCCTCCCTTCTAGAATCCTCTAAAGGCCAGAGGGATGTAACCGAGAAGTGGTTCTACAAAGAATCGGATCACATTCAAGACCCTCTGCCTCACCCACAAATGCACACATGGAGTCGCTCCTCAATACCTAATTGAGAAAATAAAACACTACACACCCAATCGCAGTCTTCGATCATCTAACCAAAACCTCCTCATCATTCCCAAATCCCGCTACAAATCAAAGGGGGGCGGAGATTCGCTGTCCAAGGACCTCGGCTATGGAATGCTCTACCGACCAACATCCGCATGGAGGAAAACCATCAGGCCTTCAGGAAAAATCTTAAGACCTACCTCTTCTAAGAAGCTTGACAACAAAGCACGAATACAGTGCCTTGAGGCAATTCAGTTCGCATTGTTAGCGCTATACAAATTATTCATTCATTCATTCACATGTGAATCACCTGCTGCTACTCTAGGCCACTCCCAGCCCACACAGATCAAAACAATCAGGCCTAGCTTACTGCTAGACCTGATTAAATTTACCTGCACTTACAAAAACCTATTTCTAGCATCTAACTAAGGTAGTGGGTGCCACACTTGTTTTCAGACAATATGTGTTTATCCCGGAGTTCAGCTTTAGGTACCATGCACACTGGGCTTAAAAAAAAAATCTGTTCTCTTGACAGTAAAAAACGCTCATATAGAGGATTTTTTGTACAAAGTTTAGACGAGTTTAGGAGAGTTTTAATTTTTTTTTCGAGTAAGCTTCAATCAGAAATGCGAACCAGAAGGTTTTTTTAATCGTCTAATGTGCATGAACACATAGGATAACATTGAGCTGCTTCTACAGGCAGAACACAAAACTCCTCTAGAAGCAACGTTTTTTAAGCCAGTGTGCATGGAGTCTAAAATCAAGATAAAAAATGTAATGTATTGCAGTTTACCTTTCCTTAGATATAGAGTGAAGAAGCCAGCATCATACTCTCATCCTCAAAAATCAATCCTTTGTTTACTACATGGTAAAATCCAGTACAGAAAGAAACTTACGCGTTTCAGGTTAATCAGCTTTAATTAAAAGGGTAATGGCAGTTGCTGATTAAAATCAACACTAGACACATGTGAACAACACAAAAACTTGTAAGACTTACTAAAAAAACTGACACAGAGTCGTGTTTAAATAATGTCGCAGAGAAAAATAAAACACGTTGTGTGTTTGCATGTTGGTAAGTACAAAATACTCAAAATTACTTTGAGAAATAGAAGTTGTTACCACTCTCTCTTTATCTGCCTAAACCATGAACACTACACCAAGACCAATAAAAATATAGCACATAAATTGTAGGAATAGCAGATATCCCAAGTCTCCTGCGAGTCGCAGGAGTCTCCCGCATTTGGCTGCGGGCTCCCGGACACCCGCGAGCGCCGGGTGATCTCCCAGCTGTGGCTACTTTCTAGGTGGGGGATAATTCAGCAGGGGAGGAAGGGGGTGGGTGCCAGGCTGAGGCAGAAAGAAGACTGGGTGCCATGATCTGCAGGCTGTAGCAATTTAAAAGAAAAAACTTTCCACAGTCAAGCGGACTCTTTCTCCACTTTTAGGTGCCGCCGCTCAGTAATCACCTGTGCGACAAGTACAGGACAGAGGACCAACAGTCCGATGGGAGCTTTTCTTCTGATTTTCCGACCGTGTGTATGTCCATCGGTCTTTTTCTGTCGGCATTTTCGAACAAACTTTGGATTGAGAGCCTGTTCTTAATTTTTCCGACGTAAAACCTTTCGGATTTTCCAATCGTGTGTATGCAATTCCGACACGGAATTTGGTGTGACCGTGTGTAGGCAAGACAGTTTGAGCTAAATTCAGTCGGAGTTCCGACAGGAAAACCATCAGAGCTTTTTCCGCCGAGAATTACGATCCTGTGTACGTGGCATGAGAGTTCTCAATTTTTCAGAATCAGAGTAAAAACTTGAGATACATTTTGCCAACTTACCTTCAATGAACCCCCCTATACACTTGAGTGCAACACAGCTGGGATAATACTTTCCTCCCTAATCCAGTGATCTTTCCTCTGACGTGGTCCCAGGCAAACTGTTATGCCCTGTACACACGATCGCACATTCCGACAACAAAATCCATCGTATTTTTTCCGACGGATGTTGGCTCAAACTTGTCTTGCATACACACGGTCACACAAAGTTGGTCAGAAATTCCGAACGTCAAGAACGCAGTAACGTACAACACGTACGTCGAGCCGAGAAAAATGAAGTTCAATAGCCAGTGCTGCTCTTCTGCTTGATTCTGAGCATGCGTGGCACTTTGTGTGTCGGAATTGTATATACACAATCGGAATTTGCGCGAACGGATTTTGTTGTCAGAAAATTTGAGAACCAGATCTCAAATTTTGTGCGACGGAATATCCGATGAAAAATGTCCGATGGAGACTACACACGGTCACAAATTTCCGGCAACAAGCTCTGATCGCATATTTTCCGTCGGAAAGTCTGACCGCGTGTACAGGGCATTACTCTTCATAATGAGCATGTGTGCCATGGCCTCAGCCCCGATCCCTCCTTTTGATAGATGTACACATGGTGGCTTCCATTGGTTTCTAAATGTATGGCTAACTTATAAACTCTGAAGAGGTAATACACTCCAGAGTTCAGTGAAGTATTATTTTTGTTTTTTGGTGCTAAAATCCATGTAGACAGCAGAATTTTCCTGCACTGATGCTACATCTTTCACTACCTCTTGATACTGGAACCTTTGTGGTCATTGTAAAACATGACAGCACTGGTCACTTGGCACATCTCAATGCAAGCCTTTTGTATTTGATCCCAGCAATGTTTTATGTAAAACATGGGCTAAAGACAAAAACTGCCATTTTATACATGTCGTATGAAAGTGAATATATATATAGAATTACAAGGGCATTCATAGTTTACATGATCTTACATGAAGTAAATATATGCTTCTCGAGTACCAAAACTGATGCGTTCAGCAGTTCATTCAAAGTTGCTTTGTTCGAAGCACCTTATCAATGCAAGTCGTCGTGCCACACGTCATTCATTTACATTCCAGATTCATCTGATACACAGTAGCCAGAGAGTCTTATAGAAAGTCACCTGGGCTTCAATAATGACAGGTAAACATTCCCTTTCACTCATTTATCAAACTAACTCAACATAATGGCCATAGGTTACCCTAGGTCAACAACATGTAAACTTGCATTCCTTAGTTGTTTGACTGGTAACACACATTAATGGATGGCTATCAAGCATCATTTGATTAATCACTTTAATCTGTGTTCCCTTTGGATTTGTCTATGCTATATTAATAGTTTTCGTATCGAAGTGGGAAATCTGTAGCAACACACTTCAGTGATTTATCTTTGTTCATCTGCAGAGAAAAATCCATCAAGGCTACTGTACCCAGGCACTTGACCATAGTTAAGTAATAATTAACAGTCTGCTTGCATTTCATGTTGCCTTTTCTTGCCATTATTTGGAGAGACGGCAAAATCAAAAGGACAAGATCCTATCTTAGTGATTGTTTGAGCTCAATTGTTTTCATTGATCTGTGGAAATCCAAGTTACCTTCATCAACTGTTTGGCAGTTAAGTGTCTGCTGCCATTCTTTTTTGGATACTGCTCTTTTTTCCTACGTAAAATAGGTTATATGAAATTTTAGCCAAGAGTAAGTAGATTTTTAGCAAGAATTTAGTGCTCAGTATAAGGCTACCCATAGACATAAGAGGGTGGATAGCTGTGGGGAAACCAGTTGACCACTCTCTAACACCTCTTACAACTGAGTTCCCAGTCAAGCATTCCTGTTTGTGTCCATCTAAAAAGGAGATGAGAGGAGAGGTAGGCTAAAGCCATCCAGATCTTGAAGCAGGTGAGAAAAATGTATTACCAATAGGGATGAGCCAAACACCCCCCAGGTCGGTTCGCACCAGAACAGACCAAAAAATGTGTACAAACATGCGAGTCTATGGGACACGAATGTGAAAAATAAAAAGTGTTAATTTTAAGGCTTATATGCAAGTTATTGCCATAAAAAGTGTTTGGGGACTTGGGTCCTGCCCCAGGGGGCATGTATCATTTAAAAAAAGTTTTTAAAATGGCCGTTTTTTTCAGGAGCAGTGATTTTAATAATGCTTAAAGTGAAATATTCCTTTAATTGTCGTGCCTGGGGGCCCCCTTAGTATGCCTGTAAAGTAGCACCTCTTTCCCATGTTTATAACAGTACCGCAGCAAAATGACATTTCTAAAGGAAAAAATTGAATTTAAAATTGCTTGCGGCTGTAATGTATTGTCGGATCCTGGCAATATACATAAAAAATCATTAAAAAATGGCGTGGGTCCACCCTCCCCAGTCCATACCGGGCCCCGAAGGGCCTGGTATGGATATTAAGGGGAATTCCACGCCAAAATGTAAAAAAAAAATGGCGTGGGGTCCCCCACCAAAATCCATATCGGACCCTTATCCGAGCATGCAACCTAGCAGACCGCAGGAAAAGGGGGGACGAGAGAGGTTCCCCTCCTGAACTGTACCAGGTCACATGCCCTCAACATGGCCCCCCAAGCCCCCCAAAGTACCTTGTCCCCATGTTGATGTGGAAAAGGGCCTCATCCCCACAACCCTTGCCGGGTGGTTGTGGGAGTCTGTGGGTGGGGGGCTTATCGGAATCTGGAATCCCCCTTTAACAAGGAGGACCCAAGATTCCGCCCCCCCCCCCCCCCCCTATGTGAATGGGTATGGGGTAAATTGTACCCCTACCCATTCACCAAAAAAAAGTGTAAAAAAAGTAGAAAAAACAAAGACAGTTTTTGACAATTCCTTTATTTAAAAAAAAAAAAGTGTCCCGCGATGTAAATCCATCATCAATCAGGGTGCCGACGGTCCCAAGGAAAAAAACAACAACAAAAAACTTGAAAAACTACGCCTCGATGGGACTGCAGCCTTTTTGCAATGACAGCTGTTGTATAACCAAGGGCGAAGCCACCCGGTGACGTAAAAGGGGGACCCCACCTCCCCTCTGACGTCACAAGACACCGTGATTGACGATGGATTTACACTGTGGGGTACTTTTTTTTAAATAAACGTATTCTTCAAAAACTATCTGCTGTTGTTTTAAACATTTTTTAAATCAAACTCAATTGCATCGTGGGCCGCATAAGCATTATGATTGCCCTCAAAATGGCCGGTTGTATCTGTAAGATTAGATGTCCAGCGCATCCCCTCCCCTTACATTAGATGTCAAGAGCCACCCCACCATCAGTAGTTGAGTCCATCACTCTCCCTAACATCACAGTGCACCCCCTTTCCTTATGCTGCTGCTGGGAAGAAGCTGGATGCATTGCTTGAAATCAGAAAGTAGGGGTCTGGAGGAGCACCAGAGGAGGACTGGAGCTCTCCTGCAGCTGCAGGAGAGGTGCGAGGGCCACATGAAATGGCCTGGAGGGCTGGATTCGGCCCACGGGCCTTGTGTTTGACACCTGTGCTCTAGAGTATTCCAATGTGGTTGGGGCATTATGGAGATGCAAATACTGACAAGCTGTGAATCCTGACGTGTACTACGATTCACCAAAGATAGTCACCATGTGAGTATTGTCAGATTCAAAATGCCTGCCCTATCTGTATACCATGATGTCACCTACTGTGTTTATATATTTCTACACTTTTATACTATACTGTATATACATTTCTCCTGATTTTTTTGCTGTTGTGTCACCAGATAATACAGCTTGTTCTAAATCAGCCCTTGAAGAAGAGATTAAGTATCTAAGTATATATTCCGAAACATGTTGGGACTTCTGTGTACATGCACTTTGTTTGGCCTCCCACAATGAGATCATGTGTTTCAGAACCTAGCTGTAATATACCATCCTACAGTACGACTATCAACATTTGTTTTTAGGATAATTCATTTTTGTGTATACCTATTAACATGTTTTTTGTACTCAATCAATTTTGTCGAACGCCCCATATCTTCGGTTAGTTTCTAGAACAAATACCCGATGTTCGAGTCAAACTTACATTCGACTCGAACCGCGGGCTCATCCCTAATTACCAATAGTTTCTGTGTCCTTCAAAGTAAGTGTGGACTTGCTGAGGTCAGTTTACTGAGGTTATGTTTAGCAGTAGGGTTAAAAGTTTATGGTTGTAGTTAGGGTTTAAGGGGTTAAGTTTAAGGTTAAGTTTTAGCTTCAAGCTTATAGTTTAGGGGTAAATTGTATTAGTGACACTGTCATTGCCTGAAGAAATATCCCAAGTGCAGTTTTCTTCTCTGTGATGAAATACTACAACATCTGCAAGACTCTTCAACATTTGACACTTTTAGGGTCCTAAGAAATTTCGACTACATATGTTGAGGTTGGTAAAAGTAAGGTGCCCAGGATCTTGGTCAATTCTTTATTCTACCTGACATGAAAAAAATATTTTTTTTGGTCAAATCTGGCTATTGTATCATCCTTCAGTCCTCAAAATGAATTGAATTGATCTTAATCATGGCACCTAGCACTAATGGTTTTCCCATAATATGACACAGGTTTCCAGGTCTGCTTGATACTCTGATGGCTGGAGGACACCTTGCTGCTCTCTAACAATTCTGGATGCCCTCAATCAGCCCAACTCTGGATCATCAAAACGTCCCTTTTTACACCACACACAGGTTGTGGACTATCATATTCACAGAGTCTCCTCTTTCCTCACAGCCAGGAAATAGCAGAAGTCCAACAATGTTCAACAATGTGCCACATTACCAAACTTAGGGGCTCCTCACATATACTGTAAAAGAAACCTCAAAAACTGCTTGGCACAGTGTAATGAGTCATTTTGCAGGGTAATGGGTCAAAGGTAGTTCCTGACTATGGAATGCACTCATATCTAGCTAGACAGTTCTCAGAATGAGTTGCATTCAAATGGAAGACATAAATAAAAAAGGTGTATCTCTGCGCTGTGGTGGGGCGGCAGCTGTCACAGATAAATACATTTAAATAAAGTCCAAAAAACTGTTAAAGTGGAAAAAAATGCTAAAGTGAAAGATATATATATATATATATATATATATATATATATATTGTGACGGTATGCAAGGTGAGATACACGATCATAGGTACATTTCACCTCGCAT
This sequence comes from Lithobates sylvaticus, assembly GCA_028564925.1. Classification (NCBI taxonomy): domain Eukaryota; kingdom Metazoa; phylum Chordata; class Amphibia; order Anura; family Ranidae; genus Lithobates; species Lithobates sylvaticus. Next base: position 69,271,769 of record CM053036.1, on the reverse strand, counting down.
TCGTTACATTGTAAGGGACTAAACCAGAATCCAGCCCATGTTTTCCAGCCTCTGTGGCGGGCTGGGTTCCGGTCCGGATGTTCTGGTCCACTGGGGTCCACAGTCAGCTGGACTTTAAATCACCAGGAAGAGAGCACAGCAGGGTTCTGGTCTTGAGACTCAGGGAGGAACCTGAGTGAGAGGAGCTCTGGTTTTTGGACTGAGAAAAAAGGGTTTGCTTTTCCGTATGTTTTGTGGGTGACGGGGACCAGCCCCGCACTGTATAAAGAGGAGACTGTTTGTTTAGTTAGCGCCGGACGGCAAGGATTTGATTTACTGTTTGTTTGTTTTTTTTACTTTGCAAACCCCTTGCAAATAAACCTGGCATCCACCAGAATGTTAAGAAACTGCCTGTTTGTGGACTGTCATTCAGAAAAGGAGATCCCCACGAGCTAACTCTCCCACACGTGGTGGATTCAGCGGGCAATTTCTGAAGATGGAGGAAATGATAAAGGCCCTGCTACAGGCCAATGCAGCTCAGCGGGAAACCAACCACCAAGTAGCAGAGGCCGCTGCAGCACAACATGCCGCCCAGCAGGAGATGCACCACCAAGTCGCAGAGGCCACTGCAGCACAACAAGAGGCCCAACAGGAAATTAACCAGCAAGTCGCAGAGGCCGCTGCAGCACAACAGGCAGTCGCTGCAGCACAACAAGCGGCCCAACAGGAAATGCAGTTCGCAGAGGCTCTAATGGAACTGAAAAAGGGGCCCTCCTGTGCCGGTGGAACCAAAGATGGTACGTGCCTCCTACCACCTACAGAAAATGACACCTGCTGATGATGTCGAGGCATACCTTGCGACTTTTGAGAGAGTTGCTGTCCATGAGGGATGGCCAAAAGAGCAGTGGGCGGGTCTGTTGGCCCCATTTCTAACAGGAGAACCCCAAAAGGCCTATTTTGATCTAGAACCAGATAAGGCCCAAGACTATGAGACTCTAAAGACAGAGATACTCGCACGCTTGGGTGTCACAATGGCAGTTCGGGCCCAGCGCGTGCATCAGTGGTCCTACTTTAGCAACAAGCCACCCCGTTCACAAATGTTAGACCTGGTCCATCTTGCCAGGAAGTGGCTGCAGCCAGAGACCTTGACAAGCTCTCAAATCGTGGCGCGTGTGGTAATGGACCGGTACCTGCGTGCGCTCCCTGCTGCCCTGAGGAAGTGGGTCGGACAGGGGGACCCCAAAACTGCAACCCAGTTGGTGGACCTAGTGGAGAGGTACTCTGCCACTGAGGACATGGTGAACCCATCTACGCCCCACGTTGGTGTCTCTAGGCCTGCAAGATCGCCCAGCGGATCTGGTAAGACTGTTCCGGGGTTCAAGAGCTTGGGGAAATTTGATAAGACTGTTGTTACAGATGAAGAGACTGTGGGTCCTAGGGATAGGGAATCTATCACTGCTTTTACACGGAGCAGGTGCGATTCCCAATCTAGGCTGTGGATGACCACATCGTCCAAATACGCCGCTGCATACGGGCGATGTGGTCTCAAGGCTTTGTCCATCATTCGCTGGAATGATGCTGACCAGCCGCCATCGTTATACGGCGGCAGGTCAGCTCTCTTGCGTAAATCGCCGGAGCTGTACGGCGGCTCTCGCAGGCGCGATAGCGGGCAGGCTCACGCCTGCTGCATGCTGCGGAAGCATGCCCACGGTTCGGATGTCCGCCTGCGACCCGCGATCGCCTAGTACAGAGGCAGAATGGGTAAACAAGGCGGATCCCCATTCTGACAGGAGACATGACAGAGATCTACTGTTCACAGTGATCAGCAACAGTGATCTCTGTCATGTCCCAGGCAGCCCATCCCCCCCTACAGTTGGAACCCAGGGAACACAGTTAACCCCTTGACCACCCCCCCCAGTGTTAATCCCTTCCCTGCCAGTGTTATTTTTATATTGATCAGTGCATTTTTATAGCAATGATCAATGTAATGTCACTGGTCCTCCAAAGTGTGATTTGGGGTCCGATTTGTCCACCGTAATGTCACAGTCCCGCTAAAAATCGCAGATCACTGCCACTACTAGTAAAAACAATAAAAAAAAAATATAAAAGTCCCTAAACATATCCCATAGTTTTTAGATGCAATACGTATTGCGCAAACCAGCCAATATACGCCTATTGTGATTTTTTTTTTTTAACAAAACATATGTAGAAGAATATATATCGGCCTAAACTGAATACATTTGTTTTTTTATATATATTTTTTGGATATGTATTGTAGCTAAAAGTAAAAAAATTGTCCCTCTTTGTTTATTTATAGCGCAAGAAATAGAAAGCGCAGAGATGATCAAATCCCACCAAAAAAAAGGATGTAAATTTTGTTTGGTTACAGTGTTACACGACTGCGCAATTGTCAGTTAAAGCGATGCAGTGCCGTATCGCAAAAAAATGGCCTGGTCATTAAGCGGGCAATCCTTCTGGGGCTGAAGTAGTTAACATAGTTCCTGTCCAAGTATGACAACTAGGGATGAGCCGAACACCCCCGGGTTCGGTTCGCACCAGAACCTGCGAACGGACCGAAAGTTTGCACGAACGTTAGAACCCTATTAGTTACAATGGACGCGAATGTTCGAAATCTAAAGTGCTAATTATAACGGCCAATATGCATGTTATTTTTATAAAAAAGGTTTGGGGACCCGGGTCCTGCCCCAGGGGACATGTATCAATGCAAAAAGAAGTTTTAAAAACTAACGTTTTTTCTGGAGCTGTGATTTTAATGATGCATAAAGTGAAAAAAAAAAGTGAAATATTCCTTTAAATATGGTACCTTGGGGGTGTCTAAAGTATGCCTGTGAACTGGCATGTGTTTCCCGTGTTTAGAACTGTCCCTGCACAAAATGACATTTGTAAAGGGAAAAAAGAAGCCATTTAAAACTGCTTGCGGCTTTAATGTCATGTCTTGTCCAGGCAATATGGATGAAAATCTTTGAGAAAAATGGCATGGCTACCCCCCCCCCCCCAGCCTATTACCAGCCCCTTTGGGTCTTGTATGGATATTAAGGGGAACCCTGCACCCAAAATAAAACCCTATATACTCTGAACCGCAGTATACAGGCAGTGCAAACAAGACAGGGACTGTAGGTATATACTGTATGTATGTATGTATGGACTGTTGGTGTATAATGTGCCGTGCTGGAGGCACACAAAACACACTAACTCCTGCAGATGGCTGTCTTAGGTGACAACAGGGCAGATACAGTGTAAGGTGGTTTAGTGTGCTACTGCTGTGCTATACTCACACAGCACACACACACACTAACTCCTGCAGATGGCTGGATTGGTAGAGAACAGCACTGAGAAGAACACACTATCCCTGCCTTTTTTTCCTCTATCCCTACACTTTCCCCACAAGCAAAGGCTGAGAAGATTACACTATCCCTGCCTATTTTTCCTCTTTCCCTACACTTTCCCCACACAGAAATGATTCACATATAGTGTGTACATGTACAGTACACTGTCACTGTTCCTCAAGCCAGAACACACTACACGAGGCCGCCGGTGCGGCGGCCTTATATAGTGTGGGGCGTGTACTAAACCCCCTGAGCTATAATTGGCCACAGGCATCCTGCCTGTGGCCAATTATTGCTCTCCTCGCCGCTGGCTCTATGATTGGCCAAGCATGCGGGGTCACAGTGCATGCTTGGCCAATCATCAGCCAGCAATGCACTGCGACTGGCGCAGTGCATTGTGGACCGTTCGCATCACACAAATTTGATGCAAACGGCCCTCAGAGTTCTGCCCTCGACAAGCAGACGAATGGCCGATGTTCGATACGAACATGGGTTCGAATCGAACACCGGGCCCATCCCTAATGACAACACTGTTTCTCCTTAATTACCGTACAGCGAGTGAGTATTTCCATTCTAGGACAGGGAGTGCATTGCCTACAGGATCAGCAGAAGAAAGTAAAGTAATATAGCCTGAAAAAATTATGCACATTCTATATCCATGGATTGGTAGGCTGCAATGTGTACATTTTTGTTTTAGGATTTAGATTCACTTTAGAGATAATGGCAAAATGCTGTCTTGCTCTCTCAGACATTTAATGTGGACCTTCCCCCTTTTCTCTTAAAAAAAAATGCCATAGAATTCTAAAATATTTAGGGAAGCAGATACACTTACCTATATCAAGGTGCCTTAATTTTCAAATACTGAAACGATTCCCAATGAAACAGTTTTGCAGAGGCCTCGCTCCCATGCTGCCATTTTGAAAAATAACACCATCAGTTACTGGCTTCTTCTACCTTCTTCTTGTGATGTCAAACAGCTCATCTTGTGCATGTGCAGTACAAAAATACACTTAAAAAAAGTATTTTTCCCCCTGAGATCTCATAGTTTAGGAATGAGAGCTCCCAGGAAGGCACTAAGGACATGGGGGGTTATTTACGACAGGCAAATATATATATATATATATATATATATATATATATATATATATATATATATATTATTATTATTATTATTATTATTATTATTATTTTTTATTATATATATTTTATTTTTTTATTATTTAAGAAATGACTGATAGATAATTTCACATCAACATGCAGAGCTGCATGCTGATGCAAATTTTAGTAAAGGGGGGAAGGTTTGCTTTGAAAAGGGTAGTACAACCATATCCGATACTTTCGTTTTTGGAAAGTAATGAAGAATAAAATAACCTAATCGTTTCCCTTATCTCTTGGGGGCTCCAGTAGCATGATCTTTGTGCAGGAGTTTCTTGTCCTTTTTATGTTTAGGTCATTATTCTAGATCCCACTCTCCCTTACGATTTTTTTATTTTTATTATGGCTAATGCAACAGAAGGATTTGGAAGAGTTGGACAGGAACCTCAAAAAACTGGTAGGTGGGCAGGAACTGGGAGTTACGGCTTGATTTCCCAAGAGAAATTAGAAGACAGCTGATGAATCAATTTACCATTCTTATCTATTTGTGAAACAAAACTTAGTGGTGGACTGAGCCTTTTATAATATACATGGTTGCAGATTACCCTTTTTTTTTTTTTTTTTTTTCCTAACTGGGGAAATATTCCTTGTAAACTGGATTATAGTTTGTTAGTGGATCATTTTGCTATGAAATGAGAGTTCCGTTTTTTCCTTTTAAACATAAATGTCAAGTTATTTTGACTTGGAAGAAACAGACACTAACATGGCTCACTTGGTCAAAAATATTTTTAAAGTTATGAGGAGAATTTTGGAAGCATAAATATGAAATACCTCTTATGTCCCTTTCAGATGGTGTGGACTTCTTAAAGCGGATCCGCCTGCTCAGTGGGGTATCTCTCCCTTGATTCCCGCTGAGCAGGTGGATGACAGGTCCATGTCCGCTCCACTATGCAGACACAGCTGTTCTCTAGGGGGTGGTCTGATGGAAACGGACTGCATGTCCGTTTCCAACCAACTGTCATCTGATCCAATCCACCAGACAGATGGGGAACCCCATCCATCTGTTTTCAGTCAACCGTATCGGATCGAATGTCGACGAGTGTCAGCAGACACATGCCGGTCAACATCCGCTGCTCCATAGAGAACAATGGGTAGTCCAATCAGGTCCACCAGAAAAACTGACAGGTGGACCTGGTTGGTCTGCTGGTGTGAAAGGGGCCTTACTGCAGGTGATACATGGGTTTGCATCAGTAGCCTGAAAGATTAATTGCAGTTATTGCATATACAAGAGGTGTTTTAAAGTATATGTGAACTCATTGTAAAACAATCCAATCAGTTTAAAATAGATATGCAAGGCAATAATGTTTGTGTGTGTGTGTGTGTGTGTGTGTGTGTGTGTGTATATATACAGTATCTCACAAAAGTGAGTACACCCCTCACATTTTTGTAAATATTTTATTATATCTTTTCATGTGACAACACTGAAGAAATGACACTTTGCTACAATGTAAAGTAGTGAGTGTACAGCTTGTATAACAGTGTAGATTTGCTGTCCCCTCAAAATAACTCAACACACACCATTAATGTCTAAACTGCTGGCAACAGAAGTGAGTACACCCCTAAGTGAAAATGTCCAAATTGGGCCCAACTAGCAATTTTCCCTCCCTGGTGTCATGTGACTCGTTAGTGGTACAAGGTCTCAGGTATGAATGGGGGGCAGGTGTGTTAAATTTGGAGTTATCACTCTCATACTGGTCACTGGAAGTTCAACATGGCACCTCATGGCAAAGAACTCTCTGAGGATCTGAAAAAAATAATTATTGCTCTACATAAAGATAGCCTAGGCTATAAGAAGATTGCCAAAACCCTGAAACCCATAGACGTATGAGTGCTGCCAACATTGCTGCAGAGGTTGAAGGGGTGAGGGGTCAGCCTGCCAGTGCTCAGACCATACGCTGCACACTGCACAAATTGGTCTGCATGACTGTCATCCCGGAAGGAGGCCTCTTCTAAAGATGATGCAGAAGAAAGCCTGCAGTTTGAGGACAAGCAGACTAAAGACGTGGATTACTGGAACCATGTCCTGTGGTCTGATGAGACCAAGATAAACTTATTTGGTTGAGATGGCTTCAAGCATGTGTGGCGGCAACCAGGTGAGGAGTTGCTTACAGTCTTGCATGGTGGTGGGAGTGTCATGGTGTGGGGCTGCATGAGTGCTGCCGGTGTTCTGCCGAGATGGTTCCCCTTGGCGGATTAGTGCAGATCTGTACTGCGCATGCGCCGCGAAATTTCTGAAAATTGCCGAACCTAAACAGATGCGAGGGAAGTGTACACCACGCACGCGCAGTCGGGGGAGTGTAACTAAGGGGCAGGTGTATTATAACTCTAAGCAAGGGGCAAAGGAAAAATATAAAAATAAATAGTTTAGCTGTGGATATAGAGGAGAGTAATAGAAAACCTGTGTTTTTAGAGTGCTATCTGGGGTTTTTCCTTTCAATTAGGAGTGTATTTTTTTTTTAACTTTTTTTTTTTTTTTTTTAAACCAAGAAAATCAGCTGTGCGGTGTACACTTCACTGGCATCTGTTTAGGTTCGTCAATTTCCGGAAGATGCCTAGTCGTTCGTACTGCGTCTGCGCAGTACAGAGAGGAACCAATCCGCCAGGGGAACCAACTCAGCAAGACACCGGCACTGGGGAGCTACATTTCATTTAGGGAACCATAAATGTACTGTGACATACTGAAGCAGAGCATGATCCCCTCCATTCAGAGAATGGGCCGTAGGGCAGTATTCCAACATGATAATGACCCCAAACACACCTCCAAGATGACCACTGCCTTGCTAAAGAGGCTGAGGGTAAAGGTGATGGACTGGCCAAGCATGTCTCCAGACCTAAAACCTATTGAGCATCTGTGGGGCATCCTCAAATGGAAGGTGGAGGAGCGCAAGGTCTTAACATCCACCAGCTCTGTGATGTCATCATGGAGGAGTGGAATTTGGACATTTTCACTTAGGGGTGTACTCACTTTTGTTGCCAGCGATTTAGACATTAATGGCTGTGTGTTGAGTTATTTTGAGGGGACAGCAAATTTACACTGTTATACAAGCTGTACACTTAATACTTTACATTGTAGCAAAGTGTAATTTCTTCAGTGTTGTCACATGAAAAGATATAATATAATATTTACAAAAATGTGAGGGTTGTACTCACTTTTGTGAGATACTGTATGTGTGTGTGTGTGTATATGTATATATATATATATATTAGTACACAGTATGTCACAGAACTGTAATAACGAAGGGCATGACAGAGAGATGCATATATTGTACTTATCAGTCTGTTTGACATTGAGTAATTCAGATTGTTAGAGGTTAATAATTCCCCTTTTGTTTCGCAATCAGTGAAGTACCCACCACACAATGCTTATTCTAGACATTGCATTGTAGACAACCAAGGTTTTAACAAATCTTTAGGGCATAGAGTACTTGGTCAGCAGTAATGTGTTCCTTTTTCCTTTTTAACTGGCATTGTATTAGACTGTTGAAAACAGCATATTTCAGTCATTGCAGTGAGCTGATGAGGAACTGATTTTGCATATAAGACACTTAATTCTTTTTGTTTATGCCATTCAGAACCATCTTGTCATTGTGGGGCAGTTATGACCTTAGAGCAGATGCTTATCAGGGGGATAAAGTCATAATAATTGTATCATTTACTAACTAACACAATTCATAAATGTCTGTTGTGTGCTGAAAGGACATTCATTTAAAAAAAAATATATTTTCCTGCAAAGACAAGGGGCACAAAAAATGGCACTGGCTTTTTTTTTTTATGGTTTTAGCATATTTTGAAAAGGTTATTTGACGTTTCATCTCCTGAATGATCGAGGTCCTCAGGTATTCCATTAGAGCGCTAGTCACACTTGCAACAACTTGCCAGTGGCAGGATTGTTAAGAGACCATTTACCTTATCCTATGTTGTCAGCAGTGTTGGTCATCTTACTTTAAAAAAGTAATTAGTTAAGTTATAAATTACTTCTCCCAAAAAGTAATTGCGTTAGTAACTCAGTTACTACATTGGAAAAGTAATTAGTTACGCAGCAAAGTAACAATATTCTATACGTGTAACTAAGGGGCGGGTCTAGTATTACTGTAACCAAGGGGCGCATTTATTTTTATTGTTATATATCGTGTAACCAAGGGGCTGCTCTATTATTACTCTAACCAAGGGGCAGATCTGTTATAGCGTGTAAGCAAGGGGCCGGTCTATTATTATTATTATATCGTGTAAGGGGCGGATGGCTACAGAAGAGGGCGAATGTTAAATTAATGGGCAGAGATCAATATATAACAATAATAATAAATGCGCCGCTTGGTTACAGTAACACTAGACCCGCCCCTTACTTACACAATAGACGGCCCTTGCAGAGTAGCACGAGCATCAGGAGCGTGCGGCATGTTAACTGCACCTGCGCGGTGCAGAGTTCACTCAGAGCTGTTTAGTTTCGGCAATTTTCGGAAGCTCCGTAGTCCTTCGTACTGCGCAAGCCCTGTGCCTGCGCAGTACAGGGGGTCCTTATCCGGCAGGGGAACTTTTTCGGCAGGACACCGGAATTACACTACTGCCATCTAGTGGCGGTAGATGTAATTGGGGTAACTAAGCCAAAGTAATGGGAACTGAGTTACCATGAGGGGAAAAGTAATCAGTTAGATTACTCGTTACCCTCTAAAGTAACTGCGTTAGGTAACTCAGTTTATTTTAACTCAGTTACTTACATCACTGGTTGTCAGTGCCTCACTGGCCAAGACATTGAGATTTTGCTCTGTCACTGCTCTTTTTACTAGCGAGGGAGTTTCAGCAGCCATCAGGAAAGGTGTCAGTTGCAGCTCAGAAGCTTACAGCCAATGTTACATGGCCAGAAGTCTTTCTGCATTGTATATAGGTACATTTTATGACAGTAGCTGAAATGAGGCTATAAAAGAGGATAGTCAAAAATAGTGTTCTGGTGTGCTAAAGAACAGTTGTATCTGTCAGTCATAAACTTTTAACAACCCTAGCTCATAGCACTGTTGTGGTAACAGACAATCGATAATGCCTACTGAGACTTGATGAATGTTATTTTAAAAAGTACTTCAAAATTTTGTTTGCCTTTGACGTTCGACTTTGGACTGAACAGAATTTCCCGAACGAAAACCACAAACATTGTTAGAACTTTGTTCGTCCACAAAAACATTTTGATCCCGTGACTTTGGATTTTCTAATCACTACAGTCGAAAAAGATTGTTGAGTTTAGGAAATCGGTTAGGAAATGAAACAAACATTCTGAAACTTTTTCAAACTAAATTATACTAGTGTATAGCCAAAGCGGCCATCTATGTCCTTTGTTTGAGCCATGTCATGTGGGCATCCTTGTAGCAGAAATTTGTATTTTTATAGACTAGTGTATTGCTTCTTGCAAAAAAAAATAAAAAATGAAGTGGATGAAATTGTTTCACAATAATTACCTTTTTTTTGCTCAGTCATTGATCATTTCCTCTTTGACAATGTTTTAGCTGGCTACAAAATCAGCAGTCACTTTTAATATCCAGGGAAGCTGCTTACTATCACGGCAAAGTAGCAGTTGTAGTTGGGTAACTATTTTGCTCTTATTGCAAGTTTTGTCTTTCCAGTACCACTCAGAGTTCTCCTGAAGTTCATTCACTTCCTGTAGTTATGAAAAAGCCTATCCTCTTACATCGCCCCACAATACCATGTGTGGCAAATAAGCAATAACCAATCATAAGGGCCCAGGCGTTGTCATACAAAAGACATGGCTATACTTCTGCAATTGTGAGGCTCAGGTTGGCTCCACCAGTGGCAGATGATGAGCTGACAACTGAAGGAAAGATTTGAATTGTCAGGCAATCACCAGTAACAGCACAGGGTAGGGCAGATGGATTTTAGACATGGTTGTTAATCAGACAAAAGGTCAGGATGCTGGTAAATTGAGCTGTATGACCATCAAGAAAAGTGATGGAAACATTTAGACTGCTTTCACACTGAGGCTCTTTACAGGCGCTATAGCGCTAAAAATAGCGCCTGTAAAGAGCCTCTCCTCTCACTCCAGTGTGAAAGCCCGAGTGCTTTCACACTGGAGCGGTGCGCTTGCAGGACGGTAAAAAAAAGTCCTGCAAGCAACATCTTTGCAGCGCTGTAAGAGCAGTGTACACAAAGCCCCCCCACTGCCAAACCGCCACTGAAGCGGCGCTTTTTTGGGCAGTTTTAACCCTTTTTTGCGCAGAATAGCGCAGCTAGAACAACGGTAAAGCGCCGCTAAAAATAGCTTTACCGCCGATGCCCACAATGCCCCAGTGTGAAAGCAGCCTTATACTTCCCTTAGCACGGGGTTTCTTAAGCTAAGTTGGGACCAAAATTAGGTTGCAGATTTGTTTGGGACAGGTGTACACTTTACTTTGTCCAAGAATGAAATCAATTAATCTAATGCCCCGTACACACGATCGGACTTTCCGCCAACAAAACCGTGGATTTTTGTTTGAAGGTTGTTGGCTCCAACTTGTCTTGCATACACACGGTCACAAAAATGTTGGCCAACAATTACGAACGTGACGTAATAAGACGTACGACGAGCCGTGAAAAAGGAAGTTCAATAGCCAGTGCGGCTCCTTCTGCTTGATTCCAAGCATGCGTGAACTTTTGTGCGACGGACTTGTGTACACACGATCGGACTTTCCGACAACAAAGTTTTGTTGGCGGAAAATTTGAGAACCTGCTAGCAAACATTTGTTGACGGAAAGTTGTTCGACATGGTGCATTCGGTTGATATTCACCTGGAAATGTCGGATGTTCCCTAGCAGTATAAAGTTTCTTAATATGGTCAGTTAATGGAGTTGGTCCCATCAAAGTTAGATGCCAGCAATGGAGCTGATTTGGTGTCAGTTTCAAAGTGCTGAATGAGATATTTAAAGGTTTTTTTCATATAATTTGAGAGACACTCTGCATAGATTTTGGGAGAATGTCTGTTTCCATACCTTTTGCAATAAAGAAAAAAATAGAAACTTTTGAACTTAAAAGTGGTTGGAGATTTTCTCTTAACATGCTTTCAAACATTTCATTAAAATATTTCAGGAAGTTATTCTTTTCTGAATATTTCCACAGGCAAATTATCAGTAGAGAGAGGGCATTACAAATACAGCTATTCTCTTCTGTTTCCTTTCCACCAGTGCCCAAGTCTGAAATAACAAAGATGAAAAAGGAGGCTGACGCCCTTAATAGCTACCTGAATAGCTTGATGCACAAAGCCTAAAGGAAACGCTCTATAAAGAAATATCTACAGGAAATAACACAGCTATAAATTACAAATTTATGAAAAAGGTCTATTATTTTGGTAAGGTTCTAGAGACCTTCAATGTGTGTGAAGCAGGATCTAGCATGCTTAGAGTTGGGCAAGTATAACATTTTAGTTAGAATGCGGAAGGGTTACAACATTTGTTTTTTAATTGTTGTCTGTGTCCCTTTTGGAGAGATTGTGCCTTCTTCTTGTCCTGGTGACAACATGGTATGAGGAGACACAGACTGAAGTAGAAACATGATGGAAATGGTAATCTTACCCCTCGCTCCTCTAGTAAAAAAAAGGCTTAATACCGCCTAGGCTCCCGCTGGGGGGAGTTTTCTCACTTCCTACCTTGGTGTGTAAACAGTTTGGGGTTGTGTATTATGTGCCAGATTATTTGGTTTTAACATGAAGTTTATTTCCCAGTTGGGTGAAAGCTGGGGAGCATGGAGGAGTCAGACAATCCAGTACCTAATAAATCCTGTAGGTGTAGGTAAGATCAAACATATTTGGTTAGCCAATCAGAAACTAATCCAGGTTCAAGGGGAAGTAGGTAAGGAGCAAAAATCAGTTCAGATTGACAACTGGCATTAGAGAGGCTCAGATTATGAAGAAGCAGAGCCACATTTCCAAAAGTATTTATATTGTGTGAGATGACCTTAGATGTTGGCAGCTTTCCATCTTTCCCCTTAGTGAGGTTGTGCGCAGTAGTTACCCTTCTTTTATACATTTCCAAAATATCGGCACGCATATAGGTTTCAGTAGACTCATTTGATTGTATGGTCTGTTTAGACCCCTGATATCTCACCAGAGCCCCCCAACAGGGCTGATAAAATAAAAAATAAAAAAAGAATTGTAATAAATAAACAATTAAAAGATTAAATTGTAAAAATAATAAAACATAAAAAAAAATAAAAACACGGACACCGTCCACTCCCCCCCCCCCCCCAAAAAAAAGCATTGTAAAAAAAAATAACAAAAAATATATATAAATTGTAAAAAAAAAAATAAGTTCATAAGTGCCACCTATCAGTGCCCATCAGTGCTGCATGTTAGTGCCACTGCCACACAACATAAAAAGTATTGGTAATCGTTATCGGCGAGTATCGGTTCTTGTACCCGTTCTTAAAAAAGTGTTATCTGTGCAACCCTACTTGTCACTGTCTGTGATGAGTGGTGCTCTGTTGCATAGAGCGGCGCTCATATTATTACATGTAGGCACTGATCTACGCACAATCCAATTGTGGGTCCAGGCTGCATAAAGAAATGCTTTCTTGATTCTGGCTGCAGTGAATACAGAAAGCACAGATCAGGGTAAATAATAATAAATATTATAGCTCTTTTCTCCCTTGGGCTGCAAAGCTCTTTTAGCTGTTATTGGGGCAGGTGGCGAGGCAGTCACCTTGGGCACAATCAGTAGAATATCTTACAAGAGCCAATAAACAAGGTAGCATGTCTTTGGAGTGTGGCACTCTACCAAGCTAGTGTCTTCACTCCAGACCGAGCCCCCAGTTTGGAAGGCATAAGTGCTAACCACTAAGCCTCTGTGCTGTCCTATAGGGAAACAGACAAAAGGTTCTGATTTTAGCACCGTTGCAGTGTTTGCTGCACTGAGTAGCTCTGTGATTGCTTTCACTTGTTAACTGGAATTATTATTTAAAATGCTTCATTGGCTACCAGGAACAGAAATTAAAAATAAGACCAATATATGATTAAGGTTGTTCTGTCTTTAGTAGAGCATGGAGTTTCATATGTAAGGTCCATTGATTCCCTTTTAGTTTCATTATATGTACTTACATTGAACAGAAATTCAGAACCCATAACATCCCTATTCTGCGTTACTGCTCATGCAGCAAAGTGTTACAATAGTTATTCTGAAATAATACAAATGTAATGTAATGTCTGTATATGCACTAAAGTATGCTTTTTATACTCACTGTAGAACCTAAGGAGTTATTCCTGTGCATTGTGTAAAAAGGCTGTTTGATCCTCCCCTTTTTGCATTGTCCCTAATCCATCTCCTGATAGTACAGAGCCTTTGGAGTCACTCTGCACATGCTCAGTTTGTAAAATACCTCTGAAAAGTGATCAACCCTAGAACACCTTTTAGAAGGGTGGCAAGGGCTGTAAACAAGCCTTAAGGGTGTAACATGTAACATGGCACCACTGTACAGACATGGAGCTGCAGGAAGAGTCTGCAGCAGCCTGTGTGTTGCACCCACAATCCACTGACCACAATTGCAGGCTCATTTGCCAAAAAAAATTTCAAGCAAATATTTTGTGTATTTATCATTATTTTTGTAAAACATGGACTTTTAGTCTTTCTAGATGCAAAGAAGGCACATGGAGGCCTGTGCAGTAAAGAGGAAGAATGAGGGCATGTTGCAGAAGGCTATAATTAATCTATCATGTGCTAAACAGAAGATAACTGTTTTGATTGAGAAACAGCAAGTTCTAGAAATGATAGGTCAGCTTTAATTCCAAAATGTAAGCATATTACCAAGAATTGTTTATATATAAATGAACCACATAATATAACTCCCACCCTATCTAGGAGAAAAGTCCAAATTCATTACATCAGATCCAAAGAAGTCTAAATCGGAAAAAGTTCTCCTCCCATGATGCAATGAGAGCTTCCCTGATTCTAATGCAACCTGATTCTGATGGAGAGGCTGGGTGCAGACTAAAATGGCAATTGGTGGACTGCAAATTGGGTTCCCCCTGCCAGAAATACGGTTGAAGGTGAAGGCACCTCTAGGTAGCAGGAAATCCCTAAGAACGTTGAATCCTGGGGTGCTCTAGTATACAAATTTTGATCAAATCTTGTAGTGGGCATCCTGGCCCTTTCCTCCCTGCATTATTTGCTTCACTAATGACCTATCACAGTGAAACACAGCATCACCAGCCAATAGTGAGGCAAATGGGTAGGGCCACAATGTGGACCAAAAATGCTAGTGCATGTTTGGAAACCAGAAGGATTTGGAGCTCCCAGGAGCTCAGATGGAACATTTAAGTGATGTGTAAGTGCTTTGAGGAACTTTAAAATTCTATGAAAGCAGTGATGTATCAAGATAAATGTATGATGTCAGTCACTAAAGATGTTCTCTAGTTAAACAGTTAAACATATACAAACATAGTTGCACTGTGTGAGCGAAACATAAATAAACAAACATTGTGTACATAAAAATTAAAAAATTGCATAAATAAAGTTGTGAAGTCGGGTGTTGTGAAAGTCCACTAATTGAATCTTGAGACCACGTTAATAGATCCAATCCACAGTGCTCACAAAATAGTGTCCATCATATGTAAATGTGACAACAACAAATTGTGATCAGTGAGCCCACCACCTGCATAAATCCAGCCTCTTACCAAAAAGACAAACCCCAAGTTATAGGTCTGACATGGCATAAAGATGTACAATAATGGGTCATCCAAACAAAGGACATCAAACGGTACCTCACATCGGGATTAGACTGTGTAGTCATCCTCCTGTTCCTCCTGTTCCTCTAAGATGGCTCAATCAAGAAAAGTAACCTACGATAGTGTATTATCATTTCAAATTTTATTAAATAAAGGTTAAAAAACGACTTAAAAAATGCTATCTTGTGATCATACAATGCAGAGGTTTCCCCTTAAAATCCATAACAGACCAAAGGGGCCGGTATGCTCATGAAGGGGGAACCCATGCCGTTTTTTTCTTTAAAAAAAAAAAAATTGGCGTGGAGTTCCCCTTTATGCACAAGTCGCATGCCAAAGTCAGAACAGTTAATACGGAATCCGACTTCAGAAAAAAAGTAGTGCAGGAACTACTTTAAAGTTGTGCCAATATGAATGGTAGTCATTCAAAATTATTGAGAATGACTTGTCATGCGATTTTGCAGTCCAAAATCGTGGGACAAGTTGTGAAAATGTGAAAGGGGACTTACCCAACACCAAGTCTTTTGTTATCATTGTATCCTGCCATTGCTTTGTAACTTGTAAACCTTTAATAAAATGTATTGAAACAGAAAATGTTCCTTTGATGTTGTGAGTGCTGCCTGTACAGTGCCTTGCAAAAGTATTCACCTCCCTTGGCTTTTTACCTATTTTGTTACATTACAGCCTTTGGTTGAATGTTTTTTTAATCTGAATTATATGTGATGGATCAGAACACAATAGTCTAAGTTGGTGAAGTAAAATTAGAAAAATATATACATAAAACTATTTTTCAGAAATAAAAAAATGATAATTTGCATGTGCGTATGTATTCACCTCCTTTGTTATGAAGCCCATAAAATGCTCTGGTGCAACCAATTACCTTCAGAAGTCACATAAATAGTGAAATGATGTCCACCTGTGTGCAATCTAAATGTCACATGATCTGCCATTACATATACACACCTTTTTGAAAGGCCCCAGAGGCTGCAACACCTAAGCAAGAGGCACCACTAACCAAACACTGCCACGAAGACCAAGGAACTCTCCAAACAAGTAATGGTGTTAAGAAGTACAAGTCAGGGTTAGGTTATAAAAAAATATCCAAATCTTTGATGATCCCTAGGAGCACCATCAAATCTATCATAACCAAATGGAAAGAACAACAGCAAACCTGCCAAGAGGTGGCTGCACACGGACCGGGCAAGGAGGGCATTAATTAGAGAGACAGCACAGAGACCTAAGGTAACCCTGGAGGAGCTGCAGAGTTCCACAGCAGAGACTGGAGTATCTGTACATAGGATGACAATAAGCCGTACGCTCCATAGAGTTGAGCTTTATGGCAGAGTGGCCAGAAGAAAGCCATTACTTTCAGCAAAAAGAATGGCACGTTTTGAGTTTGCGAAAAGGCATGTGAGAGACTCCCAAAATGTATGGAGGAAGGTGCTCTGGTCTGATGAGACAAAAATTTTACTTTTTGGCCATCAAAGAAAGAAGAAACAAGAAAACGCTATGTGTGGCGCAAACCCAACACATCACATCACCCAAAGAACACCATCAAACATGGTGGTGGCAGCATCATACTGTGGGGATGTTTTTTCAGCAGTCGGGACTGGGAAACTGGTCAGAGTTGAGGGAAAGATGGATGGTGCTAAATACAGGGATATTCTTTAGCAAAACCTGTACCACTCTGTGTGAGATTTGAGGCTAGGATGGAGGTTCACTTTCCAGCAGGACAATGACCCCAAACACGCTGCTAAAGCAACACTTGAGTGGTTTAAGGGGAAACATGTAAATGTTTCGGAATGGCCTAGTCAAAGCCCAGACCTCAATCCAATAGAAAATCTGTGGTCAGACTTAAAGATTGCTGTTCACAAGTGCAAACCATCCAACTTGAAGGATCTGGAGCAGTTTTGCAAGGAGGAATGGGCAAAAATCCCAGTGGTTAGATGTGGCAAGCTCATAGAGACTTATCCAAAGCAATTTGGAGCTCTGAAAAAAGGTTGCAAAAGGTTGCTCTACAAAGTATTGACTTTAGGGGGGTGAATAGTTATGCACATTGACTTTTTCTGTTATTTTGTCCTATTTGTTGTTTGCTTCACAATAAAAAAAAAAAAAAAAAAACATCTTCAAAGCTGTGGGCATGCTCTGTAAATTAAAGGATGCAAATCCTCAAACAATCCATGTTAATTCCAGGTTGTGAGGCAACAAAACACGAAAAATGCCAAGGGGGTGAATACTTTTGCAAGGCACTGCATGCTGTCAATCCCTTTCCACAACTTCCTGGATTCCCTGCATGCTTTGCAGCTTCTCTGCTCCTTTTCTTTGGTTTACTTTTGTTTTCTATGGACTACATATCCCATGGTACCTTGTTACCTGCAAGCAGTGATTCCTGTACTAAGCTTGCCTCCTGAAACACTTCCTCTGCGGTTCAGAAGGCAGTCTCTGTGAATTCTGTGACTCAGCAGTGCCTACCCACAGGGCATAGTGAATTCAAGAAGGGAAAAGTGTGGGAATCATAAAAAAGTATGTTTTCAAACTTCAAGATTGTTCAGATTAATAGGAATAGGCTTTACATATATGAAATTCAATGTGTGACAAGATTTTACATTTTGACCATAGATACACTTTTAAGCTGGGTTGACACCAAAAATGCATGCGTTATTGCGTCTTGCACTGCCATGGAGTGAAGTACATTCGCATTCATCACATTCAAGTTTTTTCAAATTGACTTGATTGGTGAATGAAATGCAGGGTAATGCAGGCAAAATACAAGACTCATGCAAGGTCAATGCATTGGTTTGAACAGCTCCTATTGAATACAAGGTATTTTCTCTTGTCTATGTATTTTGCTGAATTTGAGGCTGGTTCTAAAATGTATACAATAATATGTGCAGTGGAGTCAGTTGATTTGCATTACCATATGTTGCATTGCCTTAGCGATCTCCTTTAACTGATTTGAAAGGCTATATGTAGGTGCAAAAGCCCAGTGAGCAAGTCCTGAATTTAAAGTCATAATCAACTGCTCACCCTAAAGTTGCATTGCATAAAAAAATTACAAAACATATGTTTATATTGTTCACTCACTTACACTGGTTTTAATGACACCGAGATATTACAATTATTTTTTTTATAGAAAAAAAAATAATGCACCTTTTTATAGTTGCCAATATTTTAAAATGATTTTCATGGTCTCTTTTTGTTGAAGTGATGCTCCTAAGCTCATTTCTCACAATACTGTCTAGGGAATTTTGGTGACCTACTGTATATTACCACCATTGCCTAATGATTACGTTGAATTATAAAATACTTCCATTGTGGCCACCGGGAGGCCCGCTTGCCGGTATCTTGTGTAGCGCCCTGCTCCTAATGAGCAGACGCTATTATTTTGTAAATTTAAGTTTGTCTGTAGCTGCAGTTTGGCTCAGACTAATTACATTAAAGTTCTGGTTTCTGTACCAGTTTAGCTGGGTTGTGCTAGTTTCCACTTGGCCGTGGGTGTCGCTGTCACCACCGGTAAGTGTTGGAAATGCAACAGGCTAAATGCATTGGGTACCCCTTTTACTCAGAAACAGCCCGGTGGGAGTGGTCTGCCCGCTGTGAATTCTGGGTAAGGGTATTTAAGGTACAGACGCCATTTTTTGGGGTTCGTTATCCCGACCTCATGGCCCTCCTGGCCTAGGGTGTATGCTGCCTTACTCAATGTCTCGGGCCGGCTGGCCCGAGGCTTTGCAACTGAAAGGTAGGCCCAGAAGTATTGGGGCCTACCGAACCAAGGGTGGTCCTGTGCTGTCTTGCCTGCGGGGAGAAGCCAAGTGACTGGAGGATCCAGGGGAGGACTTTTCCAGAAGAGGACCGAGCAACAAGGCTGGTAGTTCTGGAAGAGCCTGGAGACTCAGTTGGAGGATGCATCCCGGGTCACTTACCACAAAGTACCGCCGGACTGGCTGAAAGAAACTGGTACTGTGTGAGAGTTCTTTGACTTTGCAACAAGTTGATGGTTGTACCTTCCTGTGGCAGAGGATTGCACAACGATTCCGTTATACTGACAAGTCTGTGGCAGAGACTTTGACCGAGCATCTCATCAGCTGCTAGGTCAGTGAGAGAGGCCTATCCGGTGACTGCTAGATCCAGCCTGTGGAAGCTGTTGTCCTCTGGATCAAAGAAATACCTCTAACCCGCAATTACAAGGTACCTGAATTCCCCTTAACCGTCTATCCCTCTATTGCAAAATCTATGTTATTTCAAATAAATCTTTGGAAAAAGGACTAATGCCACGTACACACGGTCGGAATTCTCGTTGGAAAAAGCTCTGATGGTTTTCCCGTCGGAATTCCCTCGGAATTTCGCTCAAACTGTCTTTCCTACACACGGTCACACCAAATTCCGACGGTCAATAACACCAAGCCTTAAAAAACATTCGACTGCACTATAAAAGGGAAGTTTAATGCTTCTGAGCATGCGACAAATTGTTTCCGAGCATGCGTCGGAATTTTGCGTGTCGGAATTGCATACATACGATCGAAAAATCCGATAGAAAGGTTTTCCGTCTGAAAAATTAAGAACAGATTCTTAATCCAAAGTCCGTCGGAAATTCCGTCAGAAAAAGACCGATGGGCATACACACGGTCGGAAAATCTGATGAAAAGCTCCCATCGGACTGTTTCCATCGGAAATTCCGACCGCGTGTACGTGGCATAAGTGTCGGAGCCAATATCCTTTATTCAACTTTATAATGGGACCCCTAGGACGGAATCAGTGAACAGGTGAGGTAATAGTAAGCCCAACAAAAACCAGCAGCTCCTTCGTGGGTCAGTGCTACACTTGCATTATTTTGTAAAAATCTAGTTGCACAGTTTTAAGCTCACTAGTCTATGTTTTGGGTCTCCCTTGTTATTACTTTGCTTGCCATACAGGCTAGGAAAACTGTGGACTGACCTTGTATGTGCCATGTTCCACATGACTATTCATACCGTGTTCTGCTGGGCCTGTCGCCATGCAAATCTAGGGAGTTTTTTAGTGTTACTTGATTATATGTGTCGTTACTTCTTTTCGTTGTTTGACTGTAAACTGCAACTTTTGGAAAATAAAGGCATTACAAAAAAAATACTTCCATTGCAAACTAGGTACGCCTCCTTAAAATATTGCATCTTAAGGCCAAAATAATATGAACAGAGAAGGAAGTTTTATTATCAATCTTAATTTTATTGGAAAATTATTATACAAATAGACAAATATGCATACATTAATGGCATAATCATACCATCAGTCAATTTACAAATACATTATACAAGCTTACATAACAAAAAAAACAACAACAACAACAACAACAAAACAAAAACAACAGAACACAACAAAACAAAAACAGAGAAGGACGTTTTAAAGTGGTTGTAAAAATAAATCCTCCTATAAAAGTTGTGCCTGTTTATCTGCAACAAATTCTTCTGTGTAGACTACTAAAACACACAGATCAAATTGTTTTTCTCAGGAGCAGAAAGGGCAGAGATCTGACATCACACACACTGCAGAACTAGAGCACAGAGTTCCCTGTAATCTGATAGCTGGGTGGAGGGAAGGGACACACTTCTCTGTACACACATAAAAATATACAGAGCTGAGGGCATGAGTCACATGGTGTTGGAGGGGCTCAGGCCATCTCCTGGGAGGCTGCTGTGTCAGCTTAGAGTTCTATCAGTGACTCATGCAGATAGCAGAGAGAGGAGAGATCAGAGACTTACCACACTCAGTGCTTTGGATCGAGGCTAGTACATGCTAGTATTGAGGGATATGCTTTGCAAATTTTTCATGTCTGAGGTTTACATCAATTTTAACCAATTGCCGACCGCACTATAGCCGAATGACAGCTACAGCACAGCCGGGTAGTTCTGGGAGGCCTTCATATGACGACCTCTCATGATCGCACCCGCAGTGGGGCAAGGACGGCGTGCTCTGTGATGACAGTGTCCAGAGGACACTGCTGATCACAGACTGAGGTAAAGAGCCAATCAGCGGCTCTTTACTACGTGATCAGCTGTGTCCAATCACAGCTGATCATGGATGTAAATGGAAGCCGTTTATCGGCACGCCTTTCCTCATGCTGACAAGATGAGGAGAGAAGAAGAGAGCCAATAACCGGCTTCTCTAAAAGGGACATGGACGCTGATAATCAGGGCACTGATTATCAGTGTCCTAATTATCAGTGCAGTCTTAACAGTGCCCACCAGTGCAGCCAATCTGTGCCCATCAGTGCTGCCAATAAGTGCCCATCAGTGCCTCCTCATTAGTGTCACCTATCAGCGCCCATCAGTGACGTCTATCAGTGTAGCCTCATCAGTGCCCATCAGCGCCTCTTCATCAGTGCCCACCAGTGCCGCCTCATCAATGCCCAACAGTGCCTCCTCATAAGTGCCCATCAGTGCAGCCTATGGCCCCTTTCACACGGACGCAGTCAGTTTAGGCACGTCAAAAACGTATCAGTTCTTATCCGTTGTCTCATCCGTTTTCATCCGTCATCCGTTCCGTTAATGTCCGTTTTCATCCGTTTTTTGTCCGCTTACATCCGTAAATGCACACGTTTACGTCCGTTTTTTCATCCGTTTTTGTATACGTTTTGTTCCGTTTATATGTGTGCTTGTGCCTTTAAGAGGTTGAGTTCACAGATAAACACAAAACGGATCTTAACGGATCTTAACGGATCGGACGTTGACGGACGATGTCCGTCAACGTCAGTTAATATCCGTTTTGACGGATCTGAACGTAGCCTTGTACGCTTAAAAAAACGGATAAAAACGGAAGTGGAGGTTAACTGATGGTGACAGATGTTCATCCGTCTGCCCATAGGAATGCATTGTCGTCCGTCGACGGATGGAAGAAAAACGGATAGACGGTCCGTCCGTGTGAAAGGGGCCTATCAGTGCTCATCAGCGCAGATCAGTGAAGGAGAAAAATGACCTGTTTGCAAAATGTTATAACAAACTATAAAAAAAAATTTTTTTGTTTTAAATTTTTGTTATTTTTTTATTTTAGCAAGAAATTAAAAAAACTCAGTGGTGATTAAATACCACCAACGAAATGTCTATTTGTGTGAAAAAAATTATAAAAATGTAATTTGTGTACAGTGTCGCATGACCGCACATTTGTCATTCAAAGTGCGACAGTGCTGAGTGCTGAAAATTGGCCTGGTCAGGAAGCCGTTCAAAGTGCCCAGTAGGCAAGTGGTTAAGCATTTAGAAAACCCGGTATTTACAGGTACAAATTGTGCTTTGCAAGACAGACAAGAGCTGCTCGCTGCACTACTAATAATGTCAATTTGAACTCTCAGCTCTGTGTAAATGCAGTTCCTGAGAGGAGGCCTGTTTACTAAATAAGATTGGATTTAACCAGAATTCAGTGAATTCTGCAGCATCTGTAAATGCAGAATTTGTGACGAGTACATACCTCCCAACTTTTTGAGATGGGAATGAGGGACACCTATCAGCAAAAGTATTCAGGCATAGGACACACCCCTTGTCACGCCCCCTTAAAGGAGAATTGTACAAAAAATAAGATTGGTTAAACCCACAAGTGCTTTTTTTTACCACTACTATTCCTTTATATCGGCTTTTGGAATTTACAAATGCAGCAATTTAGAAATCAGATGAAAGGTTTAGCACTGGAAAACACTTTTTGATAGATAAAAAGTGCATTTTATATACAACTATATAGATCAGACCAAAATGAGGGACAGATGAGGAGGAAGGAGGGACAGAGGGACATTGCTCCAAATAAGGGACAGTCCCTCGAAATCAGGGACAGTTGGGAGCTATGAGAGTGGGTCCCCCCTCTATTGATATATGTATGTATGTTTGACAGTAAGTTTTGGAATGAATGTCTTAAAGCGGTGTTTCACCTGAAAAATTTTTTTTTTAAATGTCAGCAGCTAAAAAAAAAGTCGCTGCTGACTTTTAATAAGTACACTTACCCTCCCAGGGCGCCCGCGATGTCGTTCGTGGAGGCCGAGATGTCCCTCGGCAAACCGGATCCAGCGCCGCCATCCTCAGTAAGGGAAACGGCTTCCCGTTTCCTACTGCGCATGCGCGAGTTGGCGCGCGGACTACTGCGCATGCGCGAGTCGGCACGCAAATTACTGCGCATGCGCGAGTCGGCGCGCGGCCTACTGCGCATGCGCGAGTCTTATTTGTGAATGGGGAACGCGGTGTGTTGTGGGACACCATTCACTAGAAGACGGAAGGAGAGAAGATCCCCGCGGCGCTGGAGGAGGCAGATTAGGACGATCTGCCTAGCAACAGCCATTTCTGGTAAGTAAAAAAAATATATATATATTTTTTTTCATTTTAAATTGTTACTAACATTTTTTCAAGTTTTTGTTTTCAGGGTATCCCACCACTTTAACTTCATTTTTTGTTTTTGGTTTAATGTAATCTGTGCAAAATTCACAGTAGAAAATCCCCTATGAGTCATCGTGTTTACTATCCATACCTTATGGTTTGTCATGCAACAATTCATTGTTAAGTTTTCTGCAGGGTGTGACAAATTACTGTTAACAAGATGTACATCCTGAGCCGTAACTTGTTTTAATACTTAGATTTTTCCTCTATACTCCTCTCTTTAAAAAAGTAATTCTTTCAGTTTTATAAGTGATTTTATAAGTGATTAATAAGTGGTAAGTGGTAGCTTGTTCCTTAAGAGATATCATACACCATTTTGTAAACAAAAGTCATTGCAGCAATTCCATTTTAACCAGCCCCAGAAGATTTGACCCCCTTCCTGACCAGAGCACTTTATGCGATTCGGCACTGTGTCGCTTTAACTGACAATTGCGCGGTCATGCGACATTGCACCCAAATAGAATTGACGTCCTTTTTTTCCCACAAATAGAGATTTCTTTTGGTGGTATTTGATCACCTCTGTGGTTTTTATTTTTTTCTCTATAAACAAAAAAAGAGCAACAGTTTTGAAAAAGAAAACGCTAATTTTTTAACTTTTTGCTATAATAAATATCCCCCAGAAATATATAAAAAAAATTATTTTCCCTCAGTTTAGGCCGATATGTATTCTTCTACATATTTTTGGTAAAAAAAAAAACAATAAGCGTATATTGATTGGTTTGCGTAAAAAAGTTATAGCGTCTACAAAATAGGGGATAGTTTTATGGCATTTTTATTATTCATTTTGTTTTTTACTAGTAATGGCGGCGATCTGCAATTTTTATTGGGACTGCGACATTATGGCGGACAGGTCGGACAATTTCTACACATTTTTTTGGCATTTATACAGCGATCAGTGCTATAAAAATGCATTGATTACTGTATAAATGTCACTGGCAGGGAAGGGGTTAACACTAGGGGGCGATCAAGGGGTTGTGTTCCCTCACTGTGTTCTAACTGAAGGGGGGAGGGGACTGTGTAGGGGAGATGAGATCGCTGTTCATACTCTGTATGAACAGACGATCTGTCTCTTCTCCCCTCAGAGGACCGGAAACTGTGTGTTTACACACACAGATCCCGGTTCTCGGTGTGCCCTGAGCGATCGCGGGAGCTGGGCGGTGATCGCGACCGACGGGCACTCGCATCGGCTCTGTGGGCGAGCAGGGGGCGCACGAGTGCCCCTAGTCGCCGAATATGAAAGCAATGTAACATGACGGTGATTCGTGCAGCCGAGCCATGTTGCCGCCGTACAACTGCGGCGGCTGGTCTTCAAGCGGTTAATTGTGTACCAGAATTTTTCTACTGTTGTTTCTAAACAATCTCGTTCTCATTTTTCAAGTCTGAAATCCTACTGGTCAGATTCACATGAGGCAAGGATTCATACATTTTTGAGGGCCCATTCACATTTGTGTATTACAATACAATGCACTAGAGGTCCTTTGATGACGCCCTGTAAGAGGGCGAAATGCATTGACGCAACTTCCGGCACGACTGACGTCACTTCCGGTCTCATGGAAAGAACGCCAAGAACAGCGTCTGCTGCATTCATCTCCATTTTTATGCCTGTTTTTAACTTACGTTTGTAAGTATGCATTTTGTATGCGCAATAAAACCTGTTCCTAGCTTACTTCACTATTAGTCCATCTTTCTCATTTTGGGTACATAGTCTGAATTGACCCCCAGACTGAAAATCTGGGTGTCGTTGTGATCCGGTGTGAGTGGGAACACATGTGGGAGTGTCTTGGTACGCCTGAAAATTTCTGAAACACTTTTTGCACTTTTCTGCCCAGTGGATGGGAAGCATTTGTTCCAGTTTTTCTATGGACTTATGATTGGTTCATGTTCATGTTTGAGAGCGCTGTATTTGTATTTGTTTTTTTTTCAATACAATGCACTCGTTGAAAGAAACCCACCACAACACGGGTTGTAATCTTTAATAAATTTCTATGGGTC
This sequence comes from Lithobates sylvaticus, assembly GCA_028564925.1. Taxonomy (NCBI): domain Eukaryota; kingdom Metazoa; phylum Chordata; class Amphibia; order Anura; family Ranidae; genus Lithobates; species Lithobates sylvaticus. The sequence continues at coordinate 69,246,225 of CM053036.1, read as the reverse complement.
TGTTTTTTTGCCTTGTGTTGTGTTGTCCCATCTTTAAGCAGACTACTTTGCAATGCTTGTCTATGGAGTGTCTCTAGTGCAGGGGGCAGCCATCTTGGCTCGGTCTGATTCAATTCTGGAAGACTGTGATTGTCTGATGCAACAGAGCAAGGAGAAGTGGGTCAGCAAGCTGGGGAGGAAAGAGGGCTGTCAGAAAGGAAGCAGGTGTGTGGGGAAAAGACTGGGCTGCTGTTTGCTGAACAGATCCCTGCCATAGCTTACCACACTCTGGAGAGGGAAAGAGACTAAACTCACCTTGCCTCAGAGCTTGGAAAATTTCTCCCTGGGAGGGTTTGAGGTATGATTTGGGTGCCTGGTGAGATCAGAATGTACTGGAGAGCACTCTTACCATTTATTAGGAGGGGAAGGAGAGGCTGACTTGGCAGGATTGAAAGAGAGACATCACAGCAATTCCTATGCCTGTCTGAGGACTTGAAATGAACTAGAGGAGGAGGACACCCTGGGTCTGGTAAGAGACTAACATTGTACAAATGTATCTGTTGTCTGCTGGGAACTGTTGTGCTTTCTTCAAGGGTCCCAACTTTTCTGACCAGCTTTTTTTTCATCAATCACTAGCCAATGAGATAAAACTGGGACTGTTATAACAAGTTAGGACTGTCTTTATATACTGCTGCTAGGTAAATGCACTTCAGTTCTGTTATTTATTATTAGTCAGAAAGCTGCAGGTCTTTACCCATATCTCTCAGAGAAACGTTATTGTCTTATTGATTGTTTAAGAACACTTACAAATCCTATCTTGTTTTAGGCTATGCTTGGCCTAAAACATTATTTGAAATACCTTAAGGTGCATCATTAACCTCCCTAGCGGTAATCCCGAGTCTGGCTCGGGTTCAGTTTTTTCTGCTGGGAGCGGTAACCCCGAGCCAGACTCGGGCTTGCGTGCAGGATACAGGGGGGAAGTTACTTACCTTTTCCCCTGGATCCTGCATGTCATTTTATATAATAAAAAAAATTATTTTCTGCCTGGAAACTGGAGATTGTCCATAGCAACCAAAAAGTGTCCCTTTATGTCAAAAGTGGTTTTAGACCAGCTAGAAAACACCGATAATAAATTAGAATCACAATTTATCATCAAACAATAAATTTAATGACAGCGACTATTCTGCAACTGAGCAAATTTCAGTGTTTTTGATTACATTATTGAATCATTTTTATATATATTTTTATTATATTATAATTTATTATTTTGTGTTTCAAACTTTATCATACCTGGGATGTCTACTAGACTCTGGTTCGGACAGATTTAAGTGTGTTATTCATAAGAATTTGATTGCCTACAATATAAAAACGCCAAATTTCCATGCAAAATAATTGTACCGCTTTCAGCACAAAATTCCAGCCAGAATCATACCGCCAGGGAGGTTAAGTGTTAAAGCGGAAGTAAACCCATCGATTTAACAGTTTCAAAAAAAAGGCATGCCGTGAATGCTAACTGCACATTGGCTGTGCTCTCAACCAGACAGTCAAACCATCCAATGGCTGGTGTCATAACGGATCACATGTGCAGCACTGTGGCAGTTGAAGATTAAACAGAGGCAAAGATGGCAGCTTCCTTGGCTGAAAACGATAGGGGGGTTTACTTTCACTTTAAGTGAGTGAGGCAGGTCATCTTCAGGTGTGCAGGGAAATCTAAGAACAATTCAGAACTGCTCCTCTGCAGGTAGTGCTACACAGTCAACGGGGATGCATATTAAGGTGCGTGACATTTATTGGCATGTATTGTGATGTGTTGATTCTGCATATTAATTAGGCCTGTCCTCTGTGATCTCATGCCCTAGAAAACGTTTGGCTGACAGGCAATAGCTAGCATGTCTCCTCAATGAATGATATATGTGAGGTATGGAGCCATTTGATCCCTACCACAAATATTACTATGAAACCAAACAAAAAAGATGAGAGTAGGATGAACTTGGGAGCATCTTCCACCACACTTGGTCAACCCTCAGTGCCTCTGCAATGATAACAAAAAAGCTATTTTTTGCCATGCAATTTATTGTGATTTACCGCTTACACAACGCATACCCTTTTTAAAGTATTGACTCATCCATGAAATGTAGGTCAGTAGCTTAGATAATTGCAAATGTGGACCTATCTTCTCACAAAGCAGCTTCATTCTTAAACCTATGCTATGGCCTGCATCAAACGTGCAGGAGACATGCTGTACTTTGCTATATGATATCTTCAATCTTGCTCTTTTTGGATTGGCAATGAAGAAAGTTTTTAGTGTGTAAAGTATCTTAGATATATACTTAGCTTTTCATTAACCACTTTCAGACCGGACCATTTTGCTGGTTTAAGACCAGACCACTTTTTGCGATTCGGCACTGCGTCGCTTTAACTGACAATTGCGCGGTCGTGCGACGTGGCTCCCAAACAAAATTGACGTCCTTTTTTTCCCACAAATAGAGCTTTCTTTTGGTGGTATTTGATCGCCCCTGCGGTTTTTATTTTTTGCGCTATAAACAAAAAAAGAGCGACAATTTTAAAAGAAATACATTATTTTTTACTTTTTGCTATAATAAATATCCCCCAAAAATATATAAAAAAAACGTTTTTTTTTCCTCAGTTTAGGCCGATACCTATTCTTCTACATATTTTTGGTAAAAAAAAATCGCAATAGCCGATTATTGATTGGTTTGCGCAAAAGTTATAGCGTTTACAAAATAGGGGATAGTTTTATAGCATTTTTATTAATACATTTTTTTTTTACTAGTACTGGCGGCGATCAGCGATTTTTATTGTGACTGCGACATTATGGCGGACACATCGGACATTTTTGACACATTTTTGGGGCCATTGTCATTTATACAGCAATCAGTGCTATTTAAATGCACTGATTCCTGTGTAAATGACACTGGCAGTGAAGGGGTTAACCACTAGGTGGCAGTGTAGGGGTTATATGTTCCTTGAGGCGTGTTTCTAACTGTGGGGGGGTGTGGCTGTAAGCTAGTGAATGCTGATCTCTGCTTCAATCACAGGGAGCAGAGATCAGCGTCGCTAGTTGCTAGGCAGAACGGGGAGATGCTGTTTATTTCCGTATCTCCCCGTTCAGCCTTCCCGTGAGATCCCCGCGGCGATCGAGTCCGCGGGACCCCTGACTGGACTCACGGTGGTCCCGCGACCGAACCCGTCAGGCGCGCACGCGCTCAATGGCACGGCGGCATCTTAAAGGGGACGTACCTGTACGCCCTTATGCCTGTCCGTGCCATTCTGTCGACGTACATCATCGTGCGCTGGTCGGGAAGCGGTTAATATACAAGATCACATGTGCCTGGGCCTCTACAAAAACCACATACCAGGTTGATATTAATGTATATAACATAGTCATGGGCTATGCCCACTAAGTTCATATTGTGTCTGTGGGGAAAGGAAGTACAGGGAAATCTAACTAATGGGATGCATACAGCAATAAAACCCCTTATGCCGTGTACACACAGGTGGAATTTCCCACAGAAAATGTCAGACGGGCGCTTTTCATCGTATATTCCGATCGTGTGTATGCCCCCTCTGACTTTTTATGTCAAAAATTCTGACGGACCTAGAAAGAGAACATGTTCTAAATTTTTCCCACGGTACCAATTCCTATTGGGAAAACCGCTCGTCTGTATGCTGTTCCGACGTACCAAAAACAACGCATGCTCTGAAGCAAGTATGAGAGGGCAGCTATTGGCTACTGGCTATTGAACGTCCTTTTTCTAGTCCCGTCATACGTGTTGTACGTCACCGCGTTCTTGACGGTTGGACTTTGGTGTGATCGTTAGTATGCAAGACAGCTTGAGCGGAATTCCGTCAGAATTCCATCTGAGAAACCTTCAGAGTTTATTCCGATGGAAAAACCGCTCGTGTGTACACGGCATTAGATGTTTGAACGGTTTCCAACTCTATCCAAGACATTAAAAAAAATGTTCTTGCTGCAGTGAAACTTAAAGTGCAGCTTACTTTAAATACATGCACTTGAGTTTTCTGCTTACCTTTTTGGTGTTGCTCTTTCACCGCTGGAGGGACATTTGCCTTGAACACCTTGCATTTTTTGAGATTGGCTATAATACCAGTTATTTGTTTAACCTCCTTATGACTGCCCACTTTCATATGACGGCGGCAAGAAACATCTGTTGTGCCGGGCCGCCGTCATATGATGGCATTTAATTTGCGGCCACTAGGGGGCGCACATGCCACGTCTCTGGGGACCCAATGCGTGTGCCTGGCAGTCGCGATGTCCGCCGGGCACCCGTGATTGCCCAGTAACTGAGCAGGACGTGGATGGGTATGTAAACACACAGATCCACGTGCTGTCAGAGGAGAGGAGACTGATGGTGTGTCCCTTGTACATAGGGACACCGATCGGTCACCTCCCCCAGTCAGTCCCCTCCCCCCACAGTTAGAATCACTCCCATAGGGAACATATTAACCCCTTGATCACCCCCTAGTATTAACCCCTTCCTTGCCAGTCACATTTATACAGTAATCAATGCATTTTTATAGCACGAATCGCTGTATAAATGTGAATGGTCCCAAAAATGTGTCAAAAGTGTCCGATATGTCCGCCGCAATATCGCAGTCGCGATAAAAATCACAGATCACCGCCATTACTACTAAAAAAAAAATAATAATAAAAATGCTATAAATCAATTGTCTATTTTGTAGACGCTATAACTTTTGCGCAAACCAATCAATATAAGCTTATTGCGATTTTACCAAAAATATGTAGAAGAATACGGATCGGCCTAAACTGAGGGAAAAAAAAAAAAAAATTGGATATTTATTATAGCAAAAATTTAAAAATATTGCATTTTTTTCAAACTTGTCCCTCTTCTTTTGTTTATAGTGCAAGAAATAAAAACCGCAGAGGTGCTCAAATACCACCAAAAGGGGAAAATTTTATTTTATCTATGAGAGCAGTCAAAGACAGGAGAGGACATTGAACATCAGGATATTGAAACAGATTTCCTGTATGAGCTGGAGGTTTTATTTGGTCCAGCTCAGCCAGCCACATAAAGAACCGATGACGCCAACAAAGACAGAACTCACCTGGGGTTAGTTTGAAATCCTGAAGTTCTTTTGGAAACTTGGCCAAATATGGCAGGGCCCCAAGATCAAATCCACACACTTAGGCCTTAGCTTGGTAGGTTTTTTAAGTGGTGCCCAAAGAATTTTGAATGACAGGAGGATCTCCATCTTTAATGCAATGAGGCCCAAGAAATGTCTAGGCCAATTGGCCAAACATCTCTTATACCATCATCATTCCCTACAACCATTCAGTGGGCTTTTCTCTTCAAACTCAGACACTACTACAACATCTAACATATTACTCCTCTCCCTATTTCCATCCCTATTCCTTAACATCTCCATACACTATTCACAATTTGGCTGGTACAGCCGTAACTGGCCTAATTTCGATTAGTGTTTTGGGCTGACTCACTCAACAAAGGATGATTGTTTATCTGACTTCTGTTAAAATTACATGTTGGAAAAATTTCCATCACTCAGCAGTCGCAGCCAATTACCTGCAGCCATTAATCAGTGTATTCTGATCCAGTATTGTCAGAATACAGTATCCCGGGAATTCCTCCATCCACCTTATTTGTGTTATCAGTTATGTTTTTTTAGTCAGTCCCCTGAATGAATGAAAAAACTAACTGTGTATGGCCAGCTTTAGCTTCCAAACCCTCACAACCACTTGGCTCCCTTCCTCCCAGTACTGCCCTTTCTGGGAACATAAACTCATCCCACAATGAGTGTCAGAATGAAAACTACTTTAGTGATCAACATCCGAACCACCACAATCTTTATTTTTATCAAGCCTCTGGATATTTCCTGTTATGATTGCACATGCAAAATAGTTTGATGCTAACTTTAGATTCGTTATGTTACACCCATGTTGGGATGACTTTTGTTACTAAAGATAACTTTTACAAAGTTATCTAAAAAATAACTTCACTATTTTACACCATGTAAAAATGTTATTGTTTTCATATATTTTGTTGTAGTTTAACATTTAAGCTACTTTCACACCAGGGCGGGCGGGGGCGTTAGCGGTAAAGTGCTGCTAGTATTAGCAGCGCTTTTCCGCTGTTATAGCGGCGCTTTTCGGCCGCTGGTGGGGCACTTTTAACCCCCACTAGCGACTGAGGAAAGGTTTAAAAGTGCCTGAAAAGCGCCACTGCTGAATCTCTTTGCAGGCACTAGGGCAGCAGTGCCCATTGATTTCAATGGCAGGCAGGGGCGGTGTGGGAGCGGTGTGGGAGCAGTGTGTACACCGCTCCCACACCGTCCCAAAGGACTTTTTTTCCTGTCCTGCAAGTGTACCACCCCAGTGTGAAAGCACTCGGGCTTTCACTCTGGGGCTGCCGAAGAGGCAGTTTACAGGCGCTTTTCATGGCGCTATTTTTAGTGCAAAAATGCCTGTAAATGTCTCAGTGTGAAAGTAGCCTACATTCCATAGTATTGTTGACAAACTCCTAATATCACAGCACATCCTGGAAAACACAACTAATGCCGTATACACACGGTCTGACTTTCCGGCAGAAAAAGTCAGATGGAATCTTTTCATCGGCTATTCCGATTGTGTGTGGGCCTCATCTGACTTTTTTTTTCGAAAATTCTGACGGACCTAGAAATAGAACATGTTTTAAATATTTCTGAAGGAACCAATTCCTATTGGGAAAACCGCTCGTCTGTATGCTGTTCCAACAGACCAAAAACGACGCATGCTCTGAAGCAAGTCCGAGATGGCAGCTATTGGCTACTGGCTATTGAACTTCCTTTTTCTAGTCCTGTCGTACGTGTTGTACGCCACCGCGTTCTAGACGGTCGGACTTTGGTGTGATCGTGTGTAGGCAAGACAGTTTCAGCGTAACTCCATCGGAAAAACCTTCAGAGTTTATTCCGACGGGAAAACCGGTCGTGTGTATGTGGCATTAGAATATTAGGAGATTCTGTGGAAAATGTAAGACTCTATATATCTGTAAGCCCAGCATAACTAAGGTTAAAAATACTGTAAATGGAAAGAGGGCTAGAAGTAAGGCTGGCTCATCAATACTGATCGATTGGTACTCCTATCATAGCATGGTGATCATTTGCAGGTCTCATAGATATGAGATCATCACACAACCTAGAAAAGGATCAGACAATCCTATGTCTATGGGTGTGTCAAGTCAACCAAAAAACATTCAATGCACATTTGTCTGATAATATTTAAAAAAAAAACGTATTTTCCAGATGATACTGACCTGAACTGTGTTTTGAGCATCACTATTTTCTCCACAAGTTTTTCCTTCTTGTCTACTAATTTGTAAAAAATAATAATAAAAAAAAACATTAAGAATGATGTTCTTATGCATTACTATATTTTCACGCATTTTTCTTGTATCTTTTAGTTCAAATGTAGACACCCAGTGTACACTTGTCTACCCGAAAATTAAGAATGAACAGTTCTTGATACACAGGAAAGATTGCTCATATTGTTTAATGATTTTTTTTCAAACCTTCTTTTAATTAAGTAAAGCTTTGTATTTCATACAAATAACGCTGCTATCAAATAAAAATATATTTTTGCAGTGGCTCAGGCAATCAGACAGAACATTTTTTTTTTTTAGGGTGCAAGACTGATATGTTCCTTTCCATGACCTATATTGAGGAGGCTGCACAGGAGTAATTGGAAGATGATGACCTACAGCAATGTATAAATGTTATCAGAAGGAAATGTTGACAGTACTAAAGCTAGATTATGAGGATTACCCCTTATTTAAGAAGTGTAGCCGAAAGAATATTATTGAGGCTGATGATGAATAACGCCAGTAGGGAACACAGACAGTAAAACGTATGATTTTAGCCTGTGCATTAGACATGTGCACACTGAAATATTTAGCTTCGGAATTTCGTTTCCTTCGTCCAAAAAATAAATTTATTTAGTTACTCCCGAAATTCGTTTTTATTTATTTTGTTTTTCGTTAAAAATTGCATTTGTCCAAAAATCCAAATGAATTAAGGTTGAATCTGTCATTGAAGGCTTATGGTGTCTGTCGAATGTTCAATGAAGATTCGATGGAGCAGCTAAACTGTACGACGCCGTATAGTTTAGCTGCTCCGTCAAACCTTCTTAGAACTTTTGACAGACACCATAAGCCAAAGATTCGTATGTATGTAGGTTTGTATGTTTTTCGCTGCTTTGTCGAATCTTTGTCCATGTTGAATGTATATATTTCAAACAGAAAATGGACTGGTGATAGTGATCACTGATCAGACGGGTAACAAGATAGGGTATATAGAATCTATATAGAATCTCAATCTATAATATAGAATCTATAATAATAAATCCCCCCCCCCCCCACAACACGGGCAGCCTCTGAGGCCATCACAACACTAGCAACACTAGTATCACTATCAAGTTCACAACACTAACACAATAGCAGCAAATTATTATGAAAAAGTTAAAGCGGAAGTAAACCCATCGATTTAACAGTCTAAAAAAAAAGGCATGCCGTGAATGCTAACTGCACATTGGTTGTGCTCTTAACCAAACAGTCAAACCATCCAATGGCTGGTGTCATAACGGATCACATGTGCAGCACTGTGGCAGTTGAAGATTAAACAGAGGCAAAGATGGCAGCTTCCTTGGCTGAAAACGATAGGGGGGTTTACTTCCACTTTAAGTTGAACTGTAGCTTGCTTCACTATTGTTCTGCTGCTGTGCTTATGCTTAATTGCTAAATAATTCAGGTTCTCTGACAAACGGACCAGCTAAAATTGACTGTCTTCTGAAATGATTCAGTGTGTGTGTCTCTCTCTGCTAGCAATCGTAAGTGAAAGTAAGTTGACTGTACGTGTGTACTTAGTTCTGGCTATTTTACTGCTCCTCCTCTTTGGTTACAATCAGCCAATAACATTCATTATGATCATTATATTTATTTTACTTCCCCCACCCAATTCCAGCAGTGATCTTTTCTCTCTATGTCGAATCTTTTCTCTCTATGTCGAATCTTTTCTCTCTATGTCGAATCTTTTCTCTCTATGTCGAATCTTTTCTCTCTATGTCGAATCTTTTCTCTCTGTTGAATCTTTTCTCTCTATGTAGAATAATCTTGGACTAATAGAGTTAAGGTTAGGCACATTCGACCACAGGTTCGATAGACACAGATTGTTATTGTCAGCGTCATGTCGAATCTCCTATCTATATCGAACTGTTATCACAACGAAAACGAAAATAAAGCAATTGTTTATGTCAGATCTTTTTTTTTTTGGATTCTGCACTTTCGTTATTGTTTGTTAAAACGATAATGAAAATACCTGATATTCGGACGAAAATGCATTCAGACAAAAACTAATTCACATGTCTACTGTGCATGCATTCTTGTTTCCAGACAAGAGTATCATCAGTATGAAGAGATTGATGAATAATGAACAGCTTGTATACCTTTCCTATCAATGCCGAAGCTTGGAAGCTTTTTCAGTGTTGCAGAAAAAAAAAGCCAAAGTAAAGTATTTATAAGTGCTGCACTCAGCTTTCAGCGGGTTTTGAGCATTCTGTTGTGAGTTCTGCTGAGGATGAGCCCCCTCTCCACTCATTACATCGGTGCTTTACTGCTCCTGCTAGTCCTTTTAGCAGTTCATTGACAGAGTGAATACATTTTCCTGCTAGGACACACTCAAACTGTTGATGAGGCACTCTACCTAATAGCAGCATCTTGAAAAACTCTGGAATGGTCCTTTCCTCAACAGGCAATAATAGCTTTGAAATTGTAGACCTCTAGGCGTGCAAACAGGACCAGTATGCCATTCAGGTCCTTTCTCGTCCACATCAAATCTATTTTTGTTAGTATTTAATAACACTTGCTGCTGCTTGTGGTGCTTCAGCTAGTGACTCTAACCTTATACTTAATAACAAAAAAGAGGGGAGAGAAGCCAAGGGAATAGGGTAAACAGGTGCCTCTAAGGGTACCTAAAAGTCTCCTCAAGTCTGGCTATGTCCAATATGGACTATGTCACTCTGGTCTAGAAAATATTATCAAATAAACAAAAAAACCCTGAAATGCTCCTATCAAGACTGGCAGGAACCAGGAGACCAAATGAGTGGCAAAAGGCATACACAGAGTGAGGGCTTCGATAAAAACAGTAATACTTTATTGTGTATACAAAAAAAGAGAAAACAGAGCATCGGTGTGATCACAGATGATCACTGTATATATGTGGATGTTATTTATGTGACATCTGCAGTTGTACCTTCTTATAACTCAACCTGTCACTTGGTGAGTATAAAATGCAGCAACAAAGAAAAATTGAAAAGACACATGTACACAAAACAAAAATAGGACAACATGAAACAAAGCGTCCGGACGCCGGCAATCTGTGTGTGGAGAACCTGTGTATATTACATGAATATGTGATAGGTATAATTACTAGTATATCAGGGAATCCACACAGAGATTAAATGGGAAGCTCGAGCTGCAGGGACAGGGATGAGGGAGGGAGGGGGGGGGGGGGGGGGGGAGAAGGGAAGATGGGAAGGGAGCAATGTAGATGAGAGACCCAAGGAAAAAGATGCTTGGAGGTGGAGAACACTGGGAGGTGTTGTAGACAGTCACTCTTTAATTCAGCTGGTAGTAGTGGACACTTGTTGCCGAGTAGAAAAGGTGGAAAATATCCTTCACAGTGTTAAGCAAATGAGGGGAAATAAAGTTCTCCTCTGAATGTTCAAAATTTCCAAATAAAAGGACATCACCAAATAGGTATGATGGATTTCTGATAGAGACAAACAGACAAATGGTGGTATCCGGGAATGGGGTTGCACCCGTGGGAATATATGAATACTTCAATCCGGTATCTATGTGTTTCCAGATATCTGGTCAGAGTTGCATCAGTGTTACGGTTAATTAATTTCAGATGTTCACCAGAGTCCCAGATATTGGTGTGATAGATTCACCGTCTAGTATGGTATCGCTAATTGAATCACTAGGGGTGATTTGGGCTGCAATCAGCTCTCAAAGACCGAGAAGCACATCAATAATGTCCCCTCAATGAATGAAGTATGCTTCTATCCCCATAATAAAAAATAGCGGTACCTGGCGGTGTTCCGGTGCTTGGGTCTATGACCGTTTGTATCAGTTGATGTGGTTGGTTTCAGAGGTAAATAGTCCCACAGGGTGTATCGGTTGTCTCCCGTACCTTGGATGTCCCAACGTCTCCGTGTTTAGAGGCTGATTCCTCGTAGCATCTTCCGTCTGTTCTCCCCGTCTCCCTGCCTCTGCTATGCTGGCTTCCGGGAGGTGTGCCGGCGTCTCGGGACGCGGTGACGTCAACGCGTTTCGCAAGCACGATTGCGTAGCTTCGTCTGGACGTACTGGTGGAGCCTGAGGCGTCCCTTTTTATAGCGCAATGCTACACAGGACTCACACCGTGTTTGGATGTTTCTTAAAGGGACAGGATGTTTGGCGTTATGTGTCCATACACAATTACCAAGATAAAACCATTCAAGAATATTGAATAATAGTTTTCTTTGTTTATTTTTGATTAATGCATAGAGGTTTGATGGCCTAGCAAAAAGTTAGGAAAAAAGGGGGGGGGGGGGTAGGTTATGGAAGGAGGGGGGGGGGGGGGAAAGGGGGGGGGGGAGGAGGGGTGGAAAGGGAAAAGAGGATGGAGGGAAAGGGATAATGCATTACAAATAAAGGGGAGACATTTCTCGCATAGTGACAAGGAGGGTCAGTATGTAAGTGGAACCCCATAACAGCAAATATAGGTATTTCGGGTCTACATGGGAGAGTAGGTAGTCTCCAACTTAATTGGCTAACATAAGGAGAAACAGTAAATTTTCTTCAGTGAATTGGCCAGTGTCAATACCTTTAGATAAGGCAGTAAATACTGCATTTGGTATATTACACATGCCCAGTTCACTGGTGCAGAGTCTATATATCAAGACCATAATCAAAAATTGATTTTATCATTCAAATTGAACTGTAAGAGTATGTATAATATAATATACTATTGACACCCCTTCATTTGTTAGGCTTGATAAATTACAGACAGGTGTGCATATGTTATAACATTCGATGACAGCTATGTTTCTCAAGCTTCTGTTGTGGTACATTAGATAAATATATCCCGCCCGTCTAAGACCAGCAATGCCAAAATGATGGTGGTTCTATGGCATGCTATATAGAGTATGATTAAGGTGCGGATGTTAACAATGAGCAATAGCTATTATAAAATATTTTTATAAAGGATGATAAGTGATATATGAGTATAACATGGTGATGCAATTTAGTCAGGGTCAGAATAGGGGAGTGGTCAAAGCCGGAGAGGTAACCTAGAGATGAAGTGCAAAGATATAGACTTAGTCGCTACCTAGGCATTACTGGATAGATGGCAAAGAGGTAGAGGTGGGTATCAATCATTCCTCAAGGAAAACCTGTAGGTTCAGTTCAGTGTTCATACCTATTGGATATAAACTTTTTAAGCGGTAAATCCACCACTTTTCTTTCTGTAATAATATGCGATTAAAATCGCCACGTCTAGGGGGAAGTTTAAGCATATAAATGCCCTTCACCGTCATACCTCTGAGGTTGCCATCATGCACTAAAGAGAAGTGCTTAGCTAGAGGCTTCTCTGTGTCTCGGGCCCTAATCTCCCGCATGTGCTCCCCTATTCTGACCCTTAAGGGGCGCTTTGTTTTACCTATATACATTTTTCCGCATGGGCAGGTGATCATGTATATTACCCTAGTAGAGGCACAGTTGATAAGATCCCGGATCTCAAATTCATTTTTGCCATATGCATCGTGGAATCTATTAGTTCGATCCACAAAGGGGCACACTTGGCAATGGCCACATGAGAACATACCCTTACTGCGCGGGAAGTCTGCCAACCATGTCTCATCATTTTCACACCTATATTCCGATTTGACAAGGAGATCACCTAAGTTTTTAGCCCTTTTGGCCACCATATTCGGTGATGGGCCCACAATTTTGGCCAGTCCAGGTGTACTAGTCAGAATGCCCCAATGTTTGTTGAGAATGTTGCGAACTGTGTCCCATTGGACCCCATATTGCGTAATTATTCTTGTATAGCCATTCTTTTTGTTCTTATTGGCGTTATACCTTTTTTTGGGGGCAGTGGTCAATAGGTCATCTCTATTCCGGTCGGCTACCTTATTTTTTGCCCTTCTAAGCTGATTATGGGTATAACCTCGTTCCCTAAATCTCTTGTAGAGTTCTTTGCTTTCATTGCTATAGTCAGAAGGTTTGGAGCAGTTTCGCTTGAGGCGAAGAAACTGACCCACTGGGATGCCATCCTTTAACCATCCGGGGTGATAGCTATCTGCCTGAAGGAGGGTGTTGGCTGCCGTCTCCTTGCGGTAAGTACAGGTGCTGATAGAATCACCCGATATGGATATCCACAGATCCAAGAAAGAAATCTTTGTTTGGCTGAATGTGAAGGTCAGCCGGATGTTAAAGTCATTAGTATTCAATTGTTCGATGAATATGTGGAGGTCCGGCAAGGTACCAGTCCAGACTAGTAGCACATCGTCGATGTACCTTAGCCATGTGTGAGCATGGCCAAGGTACATCGAGTTGTGGTACACAATGTTCTCTTCCCAGAACCCCAAATGCAAACATGCATATGCTGGTGCCCAAGAGGCCCCCATCGATGTGCCTTTGATTTGTTTGTAAAATTTGCTCAAGAATTGAAAACAGTTGTTATCTAGAGCAAACTTTAGTAACTCCATAATCAGTTCGTTTTGGTGGGCACATCCTGGGTAGTGGTAGAGTAAATACTCCTCCACAGCTCTTAATCCTACAGGGTGGGGTATGGACGTATCGCTCCCTATATAATACTGAGGTAACATCCACCACAGAGACCACTGCCCCAGATGATCAGGATGAGGAAGCGCTGGACATCCTCAACTCCTTACTCGAGGAGAGTGAGGGAGTAGATCACAATGAGACGGTCACTCTGCGTAAATCTAATCTTACCATTAAGTCCACAAATATGCCACACTACGGAAAAAACAAATACCTCAGCCTCTTCCAGGAATTAGTAAAAACTGAACTAGGAAAAATAGACTGGATACAAAAGGGTAATGACAACTTGACCAAAAAAGACAGAACAGCTCTCAAAGAATTACAAGACGCAAAGGGTATTACAATTAAAAGGAGCGATAAAGGTGGGAATATTGTACTTTTGAACAATGACATGTATGAAACCGAAGTTAAACGACTATTGGGTGACGACCATACATACAGACTGTTGAAAGACAACCCGTTCCCCTTAATAACTCAAACTCTAAACGAAAAATTAAAGTTTGCAAAGAAGAGGGACTCCTCAACAATCGAGAATACGAGTACCTCAGGGTTGATGAATATAACATACCCATCTTCTATATAATCCCCAAAGTCCACAAAAATCTAAAAAACCCCCCTGGCAGGCCCATAGTGTCCGCTATTAAGGGACCTCTGGACAAAGTCGGGAAATACCTCGATTCTCTTTTAAAGGACATGGTCACCCATCTAATATCCTATGTACAGGATACAAGAGACGTTCTTGTTAAGACCAAAGACCTCAAGATACCCCATGACGCCTGGCTCGTGGGAGTGGACGTCGAATCACTATATACGTCCATACCCCACCCTGTAGGATTAAGAGCTGTGGAGGAGTATTTACTCTACCACTACCCAGGATGTGCCCACCAAAACGAACTGATTATGGAGTTACTAAAGTTTGCTCTAGATAACAACTGTTTTCAATTCTTGAGCAAATTTTACAAACAAATCAAAGGCACATCGATGGGGGCCTCTTGGGCACCAGCATATGCATGTTTGCATTTGGGGTTCTGGGAAGAGAACATTGTGTACCACAACTCGATGTACCTTGGCCATGCTCACACATGGCTAAGGTACATCGACGATGTGCTACTAGTCTGGACTGGTACCTTGCCGGACCTCCACATATTCATCGAACAATTGAATACTAATGACTTTAACATCCGGCTGACCTTCACATTCAGCCAAACAAAGATTTCTTTCTTGGATCTGTGGATATCCATATCGGGTGATTCTATCAGCACCTGTACTTACCGCAAGGAGACGGCAGCCAACACCCTCCTTCAGGCAGATAGCTATCACCCCGGATGGTTAAAGGATGGCATCCCAGTGGGTCAGTTTCTTCGCCTCAAGCGAAACTGCTCCAAACCTTCTGACTATAGCAATGAAAGCAAAGAACTCTACAAGAGATTTAGGGAACGAGGTTATACCCATAATCAGCTTAGAAGGGCAAAAAATAAGGTAGCCGACCGGAATAGAGATGACCTATTGACCACTGCCCCCAAAAAAAGGTATAACGCCAATAAGAACAAAAAGAATGGCTATACAAGAATAATTACGCAATATGGGGTCCAATGGGACACAGTTCGCAACATTCTCAACAAACATTGGGGCATTCTGACTAGTACACCTGGACTGGCCAAAATTGTGGGCCCATCACCGAATATGGTGGCCAAAAGGGCTAAAAACTTAGGTGATCTCCTTGTCAAATCGGAATATAGGTGTGAAAATGATGAGACATGGTTGGCAGACTTCCCGCGCAGTAAGGGTATGTTCTCATGTGGCCATTGCCAAGTGTGCCCCTTTGTGGATCGAACTAATAGATTCCACGATGCATATGGCAAAAATGAATTTGAGATCCGGGATCTTATCAACTGTGCCTCTACTAGGGTAATATACATGATCACCTGCCCATGCGGAAAAATGTATATAGGTAAAACAAAGCGCCCCTTAAGGGTCAGAATAGGGGAGCACATGCGGGAGATTAGGGCCCGAGACACAGAGAAGCCTCTAGCTAAGCACTTCTCTTTAGTGCATGATGGCAACCTCAGAGGTATGACGGTGAAGGGCATTTATATGCTTAAACTTCCCCCTAGACGTGGCGATTTTAATCGCATATTATTACAGAAAGAAAAGTGGTGGATTTACCGCTTAAAAAGTTTATATCCAATAGGTATGAACACTGAACTGAACCTACAGGTTTTCCTTGAGGAATGATTGATACCCACCTCTACCTCTTTGCCATCTATCCAGTAATGCCTAGGTAGCGACTAAGTCTATATCTTTGCACTTCATCTCTAGGTTACCTCTCCGGCTTTGACCACTCCCCTATTCTGACCCTGACTAAATTGCATCACCATGTTATACTCATATATCACTTATCATCCTTTATAAAAATATTTTATAATAGCTATTGCTCATTGTTAACATCCGCACCTTAATCATACTCTATATAGCATGCCATAGAACCACCATCATTTTGGCATTGCTGGTCTTAGACGGGCGGGATATATTTATCTAATGTACCACAACAGAAGCTTGAGAAACATAGCTGTCATCGAATGTTATAACATATGCACACCTGTCTGTAATTTATCAAGCCTAACAAATGAAGGGGTGTCAATAGTATATTATATTATACATACTCTTACAGTTCAATTTGAATGATAAAATCAATTTTTGATTATGGTCTTGATATATAGACTCTGCACCAGTGAACTGGGCATGTGTAATATACCAAATGCAGTATTTACTGCCTTATCTAAAGGTATTGACACTGGCCAATTCACTGAAGAAAATTTACTGTTTCTCCTTATGTTAGCCAATTAAGTTGGAGACTACCTACTCTCCCATGTAGACCCGAAATACCTATATTTGCTGTTATGGGGTTCCACTTACATACTGACCCTCCTTGTCACTATGCGAGAAATGTCTCCCCTTTATTTGTAATGCATTATCCCTTTCCCTCCATCCTCTTTTCCCTTTCCCCCCCTCCTTCCATAACCTACCCCCCCCCCCCTTTTTTCCTAACTTTTTGCTAGGCCATCAAACCTCTATGCATTAATCAAAAATAAACAAAGAAAACTATTATTCAATATTCTTGAATGGTTTTATCTTGGTAATTGTGTATGGACACATAACGCCAAACATCCTGTCCCTTTAAGAAACATCCAAACACGGTGTGAGTCCTGTGTAGCATTGCGCTATAAAAAGGGACGCCTCAGGCTCCACCAGTACGTCCAGACGAAGCTACGCAATCGTGCTTGCGAAACGCGTTGACGTCACCGCGTCCCGAGACGCCGGCACACCTCCCGGAAGCCAGCATAGCAGAGGCAGGGAGACGGGGAGAACAGACGGAAGATGCTACGAGGAATCAGCCTCTAAACACGGAGACGTTGGGACATCCAAGGTACGGGAGACAACCGATACACCCTGTGGGACTATTTACCTCTGAAACCAACCACATCAACTGATACAAACGGTCATAGACCCAAGCACCGGAACACCGCCAGGTACCGCTATTTTTTATTATGGGGATAGAAGCATACTTCATTCATTGAGGGGACATTATTGATGTGCTTCTCGGTCTTTGAGAGCTGATTGCAGCCCAAATCACCCCTAGTGATTCAATTAGCGATACCATACTAGACGGTGAATCTATCACACCAATATCTGGGACTCTGGTGAACATCTGAAATTAATTAACCGTAACACTGATGCAACTCTGACCAGATATCTGGAAACACATAGATACCGGATTGAAGTATTCATATATTCCCACGGGTGCAACCCCATTCCCGGATACCACCATTTGTCTGTTTGTCTCTATCAGAAATCCATCATACCTATTTGGTGATGTCCTTTTATTTGGAAATTTTGAACATTCAGAGGAGAACTTTATTTCCCCTCATTTGCTTAACACTGTGAAGGATATTTTCCACCTTTTCTACTCGGCAACAAGTGTCCACTACTACCAGCTGAATTAAAGAGTGACTGTCTACAACACCTCCCAGTGTTCTCCACCTCCAAGCATCTTTTTCCTTGGGTCTCTCATCTACATTGCTCCATTCCCATCTTCCCTTCTCCCCCCCCCCCCCCCCCCCCCTCCCTCCCTCATCCCTGTCCCTGCAGCTCGAGCTTCCCATTTAATCTCTGTGTGGATTCCCTGATATACTAGTAATTATACCTATCACATATTCATGTAATATACACAGGTTCTCCACACACAGATTGCCGGCGTCCGGACGCTTTGTTTCATGTTGTCCTATTTTTGTTTTGTGTACATGTGTCTTTTCAATTTTTCTTTGTTGCTGCATTTTATACTCACCAAGTGACAGGTTGAGTTATAAGAAGGTACAACTGCAGATGTCACATAAATAACATCCACATATATACAGTGATCATCTGTGATCACACCGATGCTCTGTTTTCTCTTTTTTTGTATACACAATAAAGTATTACTGTTTTTATCGAAGCCCTCACTCTGTGTATGCCTTTTGCCACTCATTTGGTCTCCTGGTTCCTGCCAGTCTTGATAGGAGCATTTCAGGGTTTTTTTGTTTATTTGATAATATTTTCTAGACCAGAGTGACATAGTCCATATTGGACATAGCCAGACTTGAGGAGACTTTTAGGTACCCTTAGAGGCACCTGTTTACCCTATTCCCTTGGCTTCTCTCCCCTCTTTTTTGTTATTAACAATATTTCTTTAGATCCCAGTGATCTTTTTTTCTTGCCTAGGGAACACACGCTCTATATTCCTGCAGCTAATTTACGGGTATTATCCCCAGCAACATTTTATTTACACACCAAGTTTTCCATTCATTTTTTTGATTTTTTTGATTTTTTCTTGTTTACATATACTTATTGACCAGCATACAGGTTATCACCATTTAACCATTTGTCTCCAGTACTATATGGCCTATGTACTGGGGGATGACTTTGACAAGGAGATCCAGGACACTTTTATTAAAGATGCCCCTGTAGTGCTTAATGATGAAGAGGAAATAAAAAACCGCTTCAAGGAGCATAAAAAACTAATTACTAGACACCTCAATAGAAAATGGGATGTATGTTTTCTTGAATCCTATATACAACACAAGATCATACCACGGGGGTTACGAGATAGAGTAGTCCCAGCAGAACACCTGCATAATGAACGTTTTTTAGAAAAATGGAAAACACTCTGTATTGACCATGGTTTGGGTATTATAAAACTTATAATAGAAGAGGAAAAAATTCAACTTACAGAACTTAGTACACTAATAAATGACAGTACAGAAGGCCTGGACCCGTTCAAGGAATCTGAAGAATTCCAAAAACAGAATGCCCTTCTGAAAAAAGAAATTGAGAAGACCCAATACAACCTGAGAGTCACTAAACAGTCTAAGTTTAGAAGGGATTTAAATGACTGGGAAAAAGGGGAAATCTTTGACCTAACGGTTCAACGTGGTAGGAGCGGGTCAAGAAAGCGTAATCAACGCCATAGATCCCGCTCCGACACTGGTGGACAACACACAGACGGAGAAGGGGAGACTTCAAATAAATCGGTGACTTTTTTAGTACCAGGGGAGGAGGAAGGGGTCAACCTAGACAACCAACCATCTTCACAACCTCCCAACGCGAGACTCGTGAAAAAGACACAAGACACAAGAGGGAATACCCAGGGAAAAACAAGGACACGAAGCCAAAAAGACCAACGCCCCCGCTAAATAGCCAAGACCCAATCCTTAAAGACGATATGAAAGTCATCAATTTATCCAATTTTGAACTAAATGAAAGACACATTAAACTACTGGGTAGGGGTATGTCATTTTCCCCGACTGATGACATGGACGAATTTATGGTATATAAGGACGTGATCCTATTTTTACGCAAAGTGTACTATCGCTCCCTATATAATACTGAGGTAACATCCACCACAGAGACCACTGCCCCAGATGATCAGGATGAGGAAGCGCTGGACATCCTCAACTCCTTACTCGAGGAGAGTGAGGGAGTAGATCACAATGAGACGGTCACTCTGCGTAAATCTAATCTTACCATTAAGTCCACAAATATGCCACACTACGGAAAAAACAAATACCTCAGCCTCTTCCAGGAATTAGTAAAAACTGAACTAGGAAAAATAGACTGGATACAAAAGGGTAATGACAACTTGACCAAAAAAGACAGAACAGCTCTCAAAGAATTACAAGACGCAAAGGGTATTACAATTAAAAGGAGCGATAAAGGTGGGAATATTGTACTTTTGAACAATGACATGTATGAAACCGAAGTTAAACGACTATTGGGTGACGACCATACATACAGACTGTTGAAAGACAACCCGTTCCCCTTAATAACTCAAACTCTAAACGAAAAATTAAAGTTTGCAAAAGAAGAGGGACTCCTCAACAATCGAGAATACGAGTACCTCAGGGTTGATGAATATAACATACCCATCTTCTATATAATCCCCAAAGTCCACAAAAATCTAAAAAACCCCCCTGGCAGGCCCATAGTGTCCGCTATTAAGGGACCTCTGGACAAAGTCGGGAAATACCTCGATTCTCTTTTAAAGGACATGGTCACCCATCTAATATCCTATGTACAGGATACAAGAGACGTTCTTGTTAAGACCAAAGACCTCAAGATACCCCATGACGCCTGGCTCGTGGGAGTGGACGTCGAATCACTATATACGTCCATACCCCACCCTGTAGGATTAAGAGCTGTGGAGGAGTATTTACTCTACCACTACCCAGGATGTGCCCACCAAAACGAACTGATTATGGAGTTACTAAAGTTTGCTCTAGATAACAACTGTTTTCAATTCTTGAGCAAATTTTACAAACAAATCAAAGGCACATCGATGGGGGCCTCTTGGGCACCAGCATATGCATGTTTGCATTTGGGGTTCTGGGAAGAGAACATTGTGTACCACAACTCGATGTACCTTGGCCATGCTCACACATGGCTAAGGTACATCGACGATGTGCTACTAGTCTGGACTGGTACCTTGCCGGACCTCCACATATTCATCGAACAATTGAATACTAATGACTTTAACATCCGGCTGACCTTCACATTCAGCCAAACAAAGATTTCTTTCTTGGATCTGTGGATATCCATATCGGGTGATTCTATCAGCACCTGTACTTACCGCAAGGAGACGGCAGCCAACACCCTCCTTCAGGCAGATAGCTATCACCCCGGATGGTTAAAGGATGGCATCCCAGTGGGTCAGTTTCTTCGCCTCAAGCGAAACTGCTCCAAACCTTCTGACTATAGCAATGAAAGCAAAGAACTCTACAAGAGATTTAGGGAACGAGGTTATACCCATAATCAGCTTAGAAGGGCAAAAAATAAGGTAGCCGACCGGAATAGAGATGACCTATTGACCACTGCCCCCAAAAAAAGGTATAACGCCAATAAGAACAAAAAGAATGGCTATACAAGAATAATTACGCAATATGGGGTCCAATGGGACACAGTTCGCAACATTCTCAACAAACATTGGGGCATTCTGACTAGTACACCTGGACTGGCCAAAATTGTGGGCCCATCACCGAATATGGTGGCCAAAAGGGCTAAAAACTTAGGTGATCTCCTTGTCAAATCGGAATATAGGTGTGAAAATGATGAGACATGGTTGGCAGACTTCCCGCGCAGTAAGGGTATGTTCTCATGTGGCCATTGCCAAGTGTGCCCCTTTGTGGATCGAACTAATAGATTCCACGATGCATATGGCAAAAATGAATTTGAGATCCGGGATCTTATCAACTGTGCCTCTACTAGGGTAATATACATGATCACCTGCCCATGCGGAAAAATGTATATAGGTAAAACAAAGCGCCCCTTAAGGGTCAGAATAGGGGAGCACATGCGGGAGATTAGGGCCCGAGACACAGAGAAGCCTCTAGCTAAGCACTTCTCTTTAGTGCATGATGGCAACCTCAGAGGTATGACGGTGAAGGGCATTTATATGCTTAAACTTCCCCCTAGACGTGGCGATTTTAATCGCATATTATTACAGAAAGAAAAGTGGTGGATTTACCGCTTAAAAAGTTTATATCCAATAGGTATGAACACTGAACTGAACCTACAGGTTTTCCTTGAGGAATGATTGATACCCACCTCTACCTCTTTGCCATCTATCCAGTAATGCCTAGGTAGCGACTAAGTCTATATCTTTGCACTTCATCTCTAGGTTACCTCTCCGGCTTTGACCACTCCCCTATTCTGACCCTGACTAAATTGCATCACCATGTTATACTCATATATCACTTATCATCCTTTATAAAAATATTTTATAATAGCTATTGCTCATTGTTAACATCCGCACCTTAATCATACTCTATATAGCATGCCATAGAACCACCATCATTTTGGCATTGCTGGTCTTAGACGGGCGGGATATATTTATCTAATGTACCACAACAGAAGCTTGAGAAACATAGCTGTCATCGAATGTTATAACATATGCACACCTGTCTGTAATTTATCAAGCCTAACAAATGAAGGGGTGTCAATAGTATATTATATTATACATACTCTTACAGTTCAATTTGAATGATAAAATCAATTTTTGATTATGGTCTTGATATATAGACTCTGCACCAGTGAACTGGGCATGTGTAATATACCAAATGCAGTATTTACTGCCTTATCTAAAGGTATTGACACTGGCCAATTCACTGAAGAAAATTTACTGTTTCTCCTTATGTTAGCCAATTAAGTTGGAGACTACCTACTCTCCCATGTAGACCCGAAATACCTATATTTGCTGTTATGGGGTTCCACTTACATACTGACCCTCCTTGTCACTATGCGAGAAATGTCTCCCCTTTATTTGTAATGCATTATCCCTTTCCCTCCATCCTCTTTTCCCTTTCCACCCCCCCCCCCCCCCCCCCCCCCCCCCCCCCCCCTCCTTCCATAACCTACCCCCCCCCCCCTTTTTTTCCTAACTTTTTGCTAGGCCATCAAACCTCTATGCATTAATCAAAAATAAACAAAGAAAACTATTATTCAATATTCTTGAATGGTTTTATCTTGGTAATTGTGTATGGACACATAACGCCAAACATCCTGTCCCTTTAAGAAACATCCAAACACGGTGTGAGTCCTGTGTAGCATTGCGCTATAAAAAGGGACGCCTCAGGCTCCACCAGTACGTCCAGACGAAGCTACGCAATCGTGCTTGCGAAACGCGTTGACGTCACCGCGTCCCGAGACGCCGGCACACCTCCCGGAAGCCAGCATAGCAGAGGCAGGGAGACGGGGAGAACAGACGGAAGATGCTACGAGGAATCAGCCTCTAAACACGGAGACGTTGGGACATCCAAGGTACGGGAGACAACCGATACACCCTGTGGGACTATTTACCTCTGAAACCAACCACATCAACTGATACAAACGGTCATAGACCCAAGCACCGGAACACCGCCAGGTACCGCTATTTTTTATTATGGGGATAGAAGCATACTTCATTCATTGAGGGGACATTATTGATGTGCTTCTCGGTCTTTGAGAGCTGATTGCAGCCCAAATCACCCCTAGTGATTCAATTAGCGATACCATACTAGACGGTGAATCTATCACACCAATATCTGGGACTCTGGTGAACATCTGAAATTAATTAACCGTAACACTGATGCAACTCTGACCAGATATCTGGAAACACATAGATACCGGATTGAAGTATTCATATATTCCCACGGGTGCAACCCCATTCCCGGATACCACCATTTGTCTGTTTGTCTCTATCAGAAATCCATCATACCTATTTGGTGATGTCCTTTTATTTGGAAATTTTGAACATTCAGAGGAGAACTTTATTTCCCCTCATTTGCTTAACACTGTGAAGGATATTTTCCACCTTTTCTACTCGGCAACAAGTGTCCACTACTACCAGCTGAATTAAAGAGTGACTGTCTACAACACCTCCCAGTGTTCTCCACCTCCAAGCATCTTTTTCCTTGGGTCTCTCATCTACATTGCTCCATTCCCATCTTCCCTTCTCCCCCCCCCCCCCCCCCCCCCCTCCCTCATCCCTGTCCCTGCAGCTCGAGCTTCCCATTTAATCTCTGTGTGGATTCCCTGATATACTAGTAATTATACCTATCACATATTCATGTAATATACACAGGTTCTCCACACACAGATTGCCGGCGTCCGGACGCTTTGTTTCATGTTGTCCTATTTTTGTTTTGTGTACATGTGTCTTTTCAATTTTTCTTTGTTGCTGCATTTTATACTCACCAAGTGACAGGTTGAGTTATAAGAAGGTACAACTGCAGATGTCACATAAATAACATCCACATATATACAGTGATCATCTGTGATCACACCGATGCTCTGTTTTCTCTTTTTTTGTATACACAATAAAGTATTACTGTTTTTATCGAAGCCCTCACTCTGTGTATGCCTTTTGCCACTCATTTGGTCTCCTGGTTCCTGCCAGTCTTGATAGGAGCATTTCAGGGTTTTTTTGTTTATTTGATAACCTTATACTTAACAGCTTTTTTTCCTGTGGCTACTATATTTGCATGCCCGATGCCCTCTATACCCAAACTTTTTTAGCAAAACAAACTTTTTGTTTTGGGTATTGTCAAAAAAGGGAAGAACACATTAACTTTTATAAGTGCCATTTTTTTAGTCTGATTTTAATGAAAAAGCCAATTTTTTGCCCAATGAAGGCCCATAGTGGGGGAACCAAGCAAATTGCATTTGATTTCCCTATGCTGCACATTGTAATGAGAACATTGTAGCTAGAACAAATTCTAAAATTCTCTCACTGTTTTAAAGAAATTGTTTCCTGAAAGAAATATGGAGGTTGGTTTTGTTTTCAGTACTTTCTGAGTCATTAACTCAGAACAAATATGCAGATTCGAAAAAGCCAGAGTAATGTCAATAGTTCTTATCTTTATATGTGATCTAGGTTAGTGACTCAAAGTATTAAACCAGAAGTTTAGAATGATTATTCTTCTTATTATTAATAAAAGTTATTTTATGGTCCATGCTGTTTTTGCCTCTTTGGAAAAGTCCATATATGACATTAAGGACCATAGTACTTCTGTAAGTGTGCGCATGCTCAGTAATGGCTATAAACTACTCATGCTACCCAACTTAGGTCTCATGCACACAGATGTTTAGCGGCTCAAAAGTGCTCAAGTATCCCAAGCTCAGGAACTGCCTGTTAGTACATACAGCCATGCCAAGTGATTGGCTGTACACAGCTATACTTGGGTAAACACCAATGCTCATATGCATTACCTGAGTATGCACTGGCATTTAAATAAGTGAGGCCATGTACAGCCATTCACTTGTGAATGGGTGCTGGAAGGAGCCAGTAATTTTACACTTGGGCACTTCTGAGCCACTAAAGGGTTGCTTTACTAAAGACAAATGGACTGTGCACTCTGCAGGGGCAGTTGTTCAAAAGCTTAGTAAATAAGTGAGAGCTCTTACTTCAATCTTTTGCAAGCAAAAATGCTGTTTTTTCCCCCCTTGCATGTGATTGGGTATTCTTTGTAAAGTTAAGCTTTACCTCATTTACTAAGCTTTGGAGCAACTGCATATGCAACTGCACTTTGCAAAGTACAGTCTATTTGCCTTTATTAAATCAACCCCTAAGTGTCTGTGTGTATAAGGCCTTAGGGGAACAAGGGGTAAAAGTCCATGATTTACAGAGCACAAAAATCTGTCTGCCTTCAAAAGTTAGAGAATGGATCATAAATGTACACGTACAATCCTGTGGCCCTCAGACTTCTGCATCTTTCAGAGGCTGCATAGACATGCATTCTTGGCTTGCAGAGGGAAAGTTACTGCAAAACACTCTTACTATCGGTTATCAATTGGAACCAATATTGATGATTACAACGAGAATAAATTCTAACTAATTTCCCCAGATAAATTTGCTTTCTAGAGTGTGCCAACGTCCAAATAGATATGAGAAAAGGTTATCTCACATGGGAACCCCTGTGAGTATGGGTGGACTTTAAGGACAAAACATCAGACATGTACACAAATGATTTTATATAAAAATGGAATTTATTAAACAAATTATTAAAAACATATAGACAATAGATAAAAAAAAGGCTTTAGAAACAGAGCCAGATAAGCAATTGGACGGGTAGAGTCCCTTGTGGGGATGTATGTTTACCCTTAACTCAAATATAGACAACAGTGACAATATTTACACAATGTATCAATACATAATTACAAATACTCTTGTCCAATAGGTGGTCAACGCGTTTCGCTAAGCACTAGCTTCTTCAGGCCTGTTGAGTTGTAGGGTACAAGCAAAGTTATGTTAAAGCAAACAGATATTTATTAGAAAAATGTACAAATCATTTCACATAAATACATCTATATAATCATCTGGACTGATCCATATGACTTTCATCTGGTGGTGCTTTCCTGGTCCCTGGAATAACGGTCTGGGGGAGGACACAGGGGCTCAAGTTGGCCAACCAAAGGAAAGACACACGGAGGCAAAAGGGGGTTCTAAATGCAGAATATATTGAAATTAATATATCTAGCATTCCACCAGACATCATGAGTATACTATCAGGTATTTGAAGAAAGCAACTTACTTAGAATGACTAAAGACTAGATTAGGAGTCAGCATCAATTATGCAGAGGTATACCTGGATGTCCCAGGCCAAGGTGGTCAGATAATGGGCTGATGTCAATGGCATTAAATCATTAGAGAAAATGTATGGTTCCATAGACAAATTAGAATGTGCTGGCAATCCCCACGTTTACATATGTATGTGAACCAAAATGCTTGTGTACCACACAATATTGAGCATGGAACTTACTTGGCTAATACTGATATAGATTTATATCCTGATGTCGTGCCTCCAAAATTGATATCCAATATGGGACTAAAAGGGCAATACCCACAGAGAAGCAACTAAGAAACAGAAGTGTAAATAGGGAGATACACCATTGTGTATCAGTATATACTTGTACCCCCAAACAATAAGGCATTACACTACAAAGGTATCAAAATAATCTCACCCTTTAAAAGCTGAAATAGAGAGATGACCTGGTAAATTAGACCGAGGGATATATCAGTATACACTCCTGTAATATGAATATGCCGCCCACTGCATCATTCACCTAAGATTTTCTTTACGTGGGACAGAGACTCCTCTCACATGGAAAGCCGCCATTTGTGTCCTCCCTCCAGGTGGCCAACTATATACCCCCACCGTGCCTATCAGCATCAGCCGTGCCAAGGAACGGCATCAGCCGATGACATCACACAGCAGCACGTTACCGCCTTAGGACATAGTGGCATTGTGTGCGTTCCAAAATGGGCACACAGTGCCATGCCCAGTGAATGCAGCTGCTCGGTCCTAAAGCCTCCAGACCAGCAATGACTTGGTAACAGCTGTCTGTTAATACAGCCAAAGGGACATATATGGGCTGGGGAATAAGAGTAAGGCCGCCACATAAACACACTCCAAAGGTGTGTGGGAGTGTGTGGAACACATATGTCCGCTCCACAAAAAAACAGGATCATTGTTGACTGCCAGCTAAATACATCACATTACATATACAGTATCTAACAAAAGTGAGTACACCCCTCACACTTTTCTACAATGTAAAGTAGTGAGTGTACAGCATGTATAACAGTGTAAATTTGCTGTCCCCTCAAAATAATTAAATAACACACAGCCATTAATGTCTAAACCACTGGCAACAAAAGTGAGTCATGTGAATTGCTAGTGTTACAAGGTCTCAGGTGTAAATTGGGAGCAGGTGTGTTAAATTTGGTGTTATCGCTCTCACTCTCTCATACTGGTCACTGGAAGTTCAACATGGCACCTCATGGCAAATAACTCTCTGAGGATCTGAAAAAAAAAGAATTGTTGCTCTACATAAAGATGGCCTAGGCTATAAGAAGATTGCCAAGACCCTGAAACTGAGCTGCAGCACGGTGGCCAGGACAATACAGCAGTTTAACAGGACAGGTTCCACTCAAAACAGGCCTCGCCATGGTCGACCAAAGAAGTTGAGTGCTCGTGCTCAGTGTCATATCCAGAGGTTGTCTTTGGGAAATAGTCATATGAGTGCTGCCAGCATAGCTAATTTACACTGTTATACAACCTGTACACTCACTACTTTATATTGTAGCAAAGTGTAATTTCTTCAGTGTTGTCAAATATAAAAAGATATAATAAAACATTTACAAAAATGTGAGAGGTGTACTCACTTTTGTGAGATACTGTATATACTACACTGCCTGCACTGTATATATATTCTACACTGACTGCACTGTGTATATATATACAGTATACTGTATACTGTACAGTATACAGTATATATATATATACTGTATATTAGACTGCTTGCACTCTAGCTAACGTTCTTTCAATCATAAGCATAACACTATATATGGCCGACGTGTAAGCAGCCTTATATAGTGTGGGGCGTGGACTTGAGCCATGATTGGCTAAAGACACCCTGCCTTTGGCCAATCATGGCTCTCACAGCCGAGCGCACTGTGATTGGCCAAAGCATGCAGGCAGGTCAGATCTCGCAGTGCATTATGGGGCGTTCCGCGGTGCTCGAAGTTGCCGCGAACGCCCCATAATGTTCCGTATTCGCCGAACTTACATTCGTCTGGAACATCAGGTCCATCCCTAAAACAGACCAATGTGCCTGCCTATAGGTGTCGATAGCAGGCTACTTTTAGTGTGATATACGTGGTCTTTTATTCTACGCCAAAATTGGCATTTGGTCTTACTCACGTAGAATGCTCCGCATTTGCAGATTATTATATAGGCAATTCCTATTAATGGCATGTAGCTTTCCATCTGGTAGGTATAGAAACTGATTCTCAGAAATCCAATGACTCATAAATCCAATTCTTTTCTCCATTATCCCCTGGCCAGGGGTGTCTGGGACTGATGGCAGAATTAGTCAGATTGGAGAACTGTCATCTCATGACAGAATAAAAAAGTGCAAGAGATTATTTAATAGTTTTAAGAGAACAAAAACACAGCTATGCAAGTAAGTAGGGCACCAAGTACATGGTTTCTATTAAAGTTTTCAGTGCCTGATGGACTCTAGAGGTTCTTTTAGAGTCGATGACCACTGCATGCTTCAAAAAATACACTTTTCATTATTTTTTTGCAAGCTTTGTGTTTCTATTTTAATCTGCAATAAGTATATAAACCGTAACAATCAGAAACAGTAAATTGTAAAGGAAACAAGAAGTGAAACCTTCCAGAGTTATGAAGGCAAAATCAACATTTAAAGGGAAACTTTACATATTGTCAATGGGTATTCTTTATATGATGCTAAAGCTGTTTTTCAAAGCTGAAAAAGTAAATTTGCCTCAGACTTGGGCAATGCAAACTTAGCATAAACAGAGATGCCTTTGGTGAAATCCACAAGTCAAAATAATTAGTAGATCCAGAGATATAGGCAGAAAAAGTCCTATGCAAATCTAATCTTTCCTGTAAATGCTGAGCTTGTTTCCACTTTCTCTAGTTTCCTGATCCTCCCTATTAGTCCTCCAGCATCATAAGGAAACTTACCATGAGCTGAGCTAACTATATCTCTGGACCTACTTTCTGATCATTTTGACATTTGGTTTTATTCAAAGATAACCTCTGTATATGAGGTTTTTACATTTTATCTCAGAAGATAACTAAACCCAAAAACAAAAAAGTAACATATTGCAGCTTACCAGTCTATAGTTGTGCTGACTACATTAATTTTCCATATTCAGGCTAAAAACATTTTTAGCAAGTACAGAAAATATCTCTCAATCTTTCCAGAAATGTACAATCCTTGTAACTTCCTGTGAGCTTGAAAGAAGGCACAGATAACTTTATCTTTCTTTTATAAACTATTAATACTATCAATCAACCATGTAATGGAGATGAAAAAAGGGAAACATTCTTGGAGTCCATCCTGTGTAACAAGTATGGCTTTGTCCTTAGATACAGCGAATGAGTGAGGGTAGCCACAAAAGGACAGGAAGTATGTTATTCCCATATCACCAAATAAAAAGAAAGCAAATAAAAAGAAAGAGACTGCAGCCAACACAACTAAGGGCTGGTACGTTACAACATAACACATTTTTGTTTTTGGGGTTAAAGGATAGATTTACCTTAATAAATAAATGCACATCTTTTTGCAGGTAAAAGAAATGTGCATTTATTAGTTTTTTTCTAAGGAGCCTGCAGAGCATTGCACCCGCAATTAGCAGATCATGGGTGCCATGCCAGGTCCCAAAGACTGTCAGTGTAAGCTGTCTGCTCATACCTCGTGCAGGCAGTTACACAATGGCAGGAAGCATCACTGAACTACTTGGAGCGCTCATCAGCACCACAAAGGCTGTTGGTATTTGCAGTTCTCCCATTAAAAAAAACTCTGAGAATGAAGGGTCAGAGCAGTATGCAGGGGCCCACATGGGATGGCTCAGAGGGAGATGCTGCTTGTTTTCCCCTCTCTTTTGTATTTTACAGGTTGCTGCTAGTTTCTGCCGTTACCAAGGGCAGCAACAGCGATGTGATTGGTGCGGTAATGCTGTCTGACGATTGGTTAATTCGGGCGGTATCCAGAGCCCGCGCTGAGGAAGCCTATTTAAGGAATGAGAGCACAGAAATCTCACTGACCGTCTGACAGGACAAGCGACGCCCACCCGCCCGCCCTAAATTTTTCCCTTTAGACTGAAGTCATGATGTTGTCCCTATGGGGGAGTAGTCGTCCAATATTTTGGATGGACATCATGTGATTTAATTAAATTTTGTCCAGAATGGCTTGATATTAATTTATATTTACTTAATGTTGAATATTTAACCCCCTCTGGGATAACACCGTGGCCATATATATCCCATAATAAAGGTTTCTTTTGTTTAAATTTCATGGTGTGGTGTTTCCTTGTTAAATACATTACCTCTGTGCTAGCCCATGAATAACATGGTCAGGTGGGCGGAGCCCTGTACAGCTGCATTTTTTTAAAGATTGTGACAGTGGGTGCGGGAGAGGATCCCCAGCTCGCTATCACAATGGAGGATCGGGAGGGTGCAGGGGTGGCTGCAACAGTAACATGTTACATTCTACACCCTGAATACGGGTGTAACATGTATAATGTTACAAAAGGTGAACTTTAAGATACACTTTAACCCAATCAGGATAAACATAAAAGCCATTTAGTAGTGAGGCTATCTCCTGAGTCCATTCAAATGTATAATGTTTGTGTTTTTAAAAGTTAATTGAAATGCATACACTTCTATTAACTGTACTACTTATATAACGTTTAAAATAGATACGCATATGTTACAAGGTCTGTCTGTCTGTATCTATATACAGTATATGTGTGGGCTTGTAAATTATATATCTAATGCATACACACACACAAGAACAAAAAAAATAAATATATATATATATATATATATATATATATATATATATATATATATATTTGGATGTTATTTTCAGGTCTGAAAGGGTAAACCACTAGAATCCTTGCACTCTTAAGATAGCCCTTGTTTTATTACATGACTGCACATGCAGTGAAGTGATATGAACTCCTTGGAGTCCACTCCTTTGATGCATTAAATACACAAGAATTTAGTGTTTTGATGCAATCTGAACTCTTGTGTTGAAGTTGTAGAGCACTGTGACTGAGGGGAAGTGATAAACATAACTTCCTGCCTGAAAAAAAGCTGCTTAAGATAACACTTTCCACAGCCTGGAAAAAGGGCACATGATGGTTTGTAGAACATTAAAAGGGAACTGCTTGTGGTTGACAAATAAGCTTTTTGATTTTCTTGTTGCAAGCATTTCGAAACTCCTCAGGACAGCTGTATGATAGTTGTTATTAAGGGCTATTCACTTATCCTTCCCTTTACTTTTGTGCAATCTTGGGTGGAGTGAAATATGGCATTACAAAGTAAGCTTAAACTTCAGGCAAACAGCTAGATACACTCTTGAAATACATACTGTATATGGGAGCTGGTTTATCCAGCAGAGCCACACTTGGAACCTGGTTTTTCTCTGCTGGTATACATCTGTGGAGGCGGAGGATGAGTTAGTATAAGTAATGCCACGTACACACGATCGGAAATGCCGCCAGCAAAACTCTGAGAGCTTTTCGTTGGAAAATGCGACCATGTGTATGCTGCATCAGTCTTTTGCTGGCAGAATTCCAGCCAGCAAAAAATTGCAAGCATATTCTCTATTTTTCGGTTGGGAAAAGTTCCTATCCAAAAATGCGATCGTCTGTATGCAATTTGGAGGCGCAAAAAATCATGCATGCTCGGAAACAATTCGACACATGCTCGGAAGCATTAAACTGTCATAGTGTTGTACGTCACCGCGTTATTGACGGTCAAAAGTTCAGAGAACGTTTGTGTGACCGTGTGTATGCAAGATAAGCTTGAGCGGAATTCCGTCGGAAAAACCATCCAAGATTTTTCGGACGGAAATTGCGATTGTGTGTAAAGGGACAAAAATCATAAGTGAATTTTGGCTTAAAGTGCACTTTTCCTTTAAAGAAGAACCTCTTTAAAACAGTAGGGGACTACTTGGCAACTTGGAACTGCTAGAATAATGAAAACTTTGGTCAAGACTATACAATGTACAGCACAGCCTAAAGAGCAAAGCTGTCCAGACAGCAATACAATGCAAAGAATGAATGGGTCAAGAGTATGCAACATGGAACATAGTAATAGAGAGACATATCAAGGGTATAGCATTGCTTATAGAATACAGGTGCCAGAAGTCTAATGTAGAGTACAAAATGTAGAGTGTATAATTCAGAAGTATTTAACATGCTTGTTGCTAGTCAGAGAGGGGAAAAAAATATCCCATCATCATAGTGAGTGAATTGAAAGACTGGATCTTCACATAGTCCGTGGTCAGTTATTGAAAGAATGCCCATTTGTTGGCATCAGTGGGAAGAAAAAAAGGCACGGGTGTCAAAGGTCAGTAGGAGAAGGAGAACCCATATGTGCTGATAAGAGGAAAAAATGCTCTGTATGATTCTCCCCCATGGCATTAGTGGTCAGTGGGAGCAAGTTTTCATTCCTTCCTTTCCAGGTATTAATGGTCAGTAGCAACATGTCTTCATTCCCTCCTTTGCAGGTACTGTATTGGTGATCAGTAGGGCCATGTCTTCATCCGCTCCTCCAGCATGTATTGGTGGTCAGTAGGGCCATGCCTTAATTTCCTTCTTTCTATGCACTGGTGGTCAGGAGGGTCATGTCTTCATCCTCTCCTTCCCAGGTATCAATGGTACGTAGGCCCATGTCTTCATCTTCTCCTCCATCAGACATTGGTGGTGATTAGGGCCATGTCTTCATTTCCTCCTTCCTAGGCATTGGTGGTCAGTAGGAGCATGTCTTTATTCTCTCCTCCCCTAGGTTTTGGTGGTCAGTAGGGACATGTCTTCATTCTCTCCTCCCCCAGGCATTGGTGGTCAGTAGGAGCATGTCTTCATTCTCTCCTTCCCTAGGTTTTGGTGGTCAGTAGGGACATGTCTTCATTCTCTCCTCCCCTAGGTATTGGTGGTCAGTAGGGGCGTGCCTTTATTCTCTCCTCCCCCAGGCATTGGTGGTTAGTAGGGGCATGTCTTCATTCTCTCCTCCCCCAGGCATTGGTGGTCAGTAGGAGCATGGCTTCATCCTCTCCTCCCCCAGGAATTGGTAGTCAGTAAGAGTGTTTTTTCATCTCCCTATCCCCAGGCATTGCTTTCTTTTTTCTAAAAAGATATTTGTATTCACCATTTTTAAATCCTTTGTTACATCTTGGGGCTGATGATCTCCGGCAGCCTATTTGCAGTCACTTCCTGTCTACATGCATTCACTCCAGCAATAGCATACACGCTTAGATTTCTCTCTATCAGCTGAACAAGAGAAATCAAACAGATTCCTCCATTCATGTTACAGTGATTGGATGGAGAGATCTCCCCTATAGGCTACTGTATTCTGGTAGCTGCAGCACCCATGACTGTCTGGATACCCAATCAGTGACTGCATTTGATTGGCTGCAGTCATTTTTATGTCAACAATATTTCACATTCTCAAATTGTTTAGTAAATTGGCCCATAGTGTCCAACATAAGTTCTTGTGACAGAGTAACAACACAGGAGAACAGTTGAGAGACAGAGCTTTGTCATCCTATAACAGGAAGTTATGAACATGGACTTTCATGGCAGGACCAACAAGTATTGTATTAATAAACACTGCAGATTTAAAGTATTGAACATGACTTTTGAAATGACATTAACATTCAAAATAATGAACATCATTGAGATGAGAATACCCTGCACTTGATTTACTAAAGAAAATGCGTTTACATTTTCACAACCCTTCACATGTGCTGTTTTGTTTGCAAAGATGTGCACAGCTAGCACAGTGTATTTCTGTTCTGGTGATTTAGTTTTTTCTGTCACTTCTTTCAGTCTGTGTGACAGTGGTTAGCAGGATATACAGTATATAGAGGGTGAATCTCCCTAACATGGACACAGGCAGCAATACAAAGTCTACAGGGTTTCTAATCTCTCACCATCTACAATATACAAGTCTGGGCTTTAGATACACTTTAAGACATTTTCATTTTACATATCGATACACCCACCTAACACCAGGATCAGAAATAATTGTAAATGTACAATAATGTAAGAAATTTAAATTATACATTTTTTAATTTGTTTAAATCTTGTGCAAAAAAAGGTAATATCTTATTTTAATTGCTGAAAAGATTGAGTTTAACTTTAAGCAAAAACATCAACTTCTAACTACAAGAACGCTATCTCTTTGTTGAATCATCCTATAATGTTATCTACAATATATTTATAAAGTATGTGTTTTGCTATCTCATCAGATATTCATAAATCCTGTATAAAAATACCATGGTTTCTCATAAGAAATTACTAAAGCCGCGTACACACGATCGGATCTTCTGACGGGAAATGTGTGATGACAGGGTGGAAAATCCAACCTCCGCGCTCCATCAGACAATTGTTGTCGGAGTTTCCGCGGACAAATGTTGGATGGCAGGCTTTAAAATTTTCCGCGGACAAATGTCTGTTGTCGGATTTTCCGAGAGTGTGTACACAAGTCCGTCGGACAAAAGTCCAAAGTACAAACACGCATGCTCGGAAGCAAGGACGAGCTGGAAGCTGTTGGTCTTGTAAACTAGCATTCGTAATGGAGAATTAACATTCGTGATGTAGCAAATTATGAAATCTTGAAATGCAGCGCACAATTCTCTTCTTCTTTATTTAATGGAATAATAATGAAGCAGCTTTGTTGGTGATACTGATGGAGTTATGACAAACATATTTTAAAAGGCCTTTATTTTCTAGTGATGTCAAGAATAATATTATTATGCTTTTTTTTTTTTTTAGCAAGTTACCACAAACACCATTATCCCGTAGTTTTTAAGATCCAACTATGTTGGTGTTCCTTGTCACATTTACATTGTACTTTTTTAAATGTAACTGCCTACTCCCAAACTGTCATTTGATGTAAAAAACACAGCCAAGTATTATTCTACACAATTTTTTTATTGTGCATTAAAAAAAGAAAACAAATACAATTAGACATGTTATCTGCCAATAGAAATTAACCAAAAAGTGCATTCTATGCATCCAAAAATATAGAAAATATACCAAATCAAATCATTATTCAACCAAAAAATTTAATAAAAGCCTCATGCATGTGTCCTGCTTCTTAATATAGGGGGTCAACAATGCCAAGAGTTGGTGAAAGCAGGGGTCCGTCATCTGGAGATAATTCCGAAAATCCTCAGGATTATTCTCCTGGAGCTCCCGCAGCAAAGGCATATGACATAATTGGTCACGATTAATAAAGCAACCAATTTTTGGTCCAAT
Source organism: Lithobates sylvaticus (assembly GCA_028564925.1). NCBI lineage: Eukaryota > Metazoa > Chordata > Amphibia > Anura > Ranidae > Lithobates > Lithobates sylvaticus. The sequence continues at coordinate 69,210,498 of CM053036.1, read as the reverse complement.
AAATCCTCCTCCTCCTGTTCCTGGACTGGACTTGGGTCAAAGCAATAACTCCAAGTCCAATAATAAACAACACGTTATCTCCTCCGCTTCCGCAACATGTCTGGTTGACGAACGGCCATTCAGAAACGAACTGAAAAGTGCGACCTGAAAAGCGCGAACTGAAAAGCGTGAACTGAAAAGCGCTAAATGAAAAGCACGAAATGAGAGGCACAAATCAACACTCACCAAACTTCTACTAACACGAAATTAGCAAAAGGAGCCCAAAGGGTAGCGCTAAAGAGCTGAAAAAACATGCAGTACGTCACTATGTTCGTGTTTGTTGGCCGACAATTCCTTGCCATTTGTATGCAAGACAAAATCTAGCCACACGCCTTCGGACAAAAGTCTGAGGTTTTGTCTGCAGAAAATCTATTGTGTTTACGAGGCTTAAGAGTTATTTCACTGTTCAAAATGAAAAGGATAAAAGGACAGAGACCAATCAGAAATATTCAGTCCTTTTCCTGAATGCACTTTATTTAAAAAATTTTACAGGTTAGGTACATAAAAATCAGACAAAACATGTTCTGGCATTAGAAAGAACTTTCAGTAGGAATGAGTAGATACAAAAAAAATTGCCAACATCACAAAAAAAACTAATAACATAGGCCAATTGAGCTGCAGAGACTGACCCCATAGGCATGTAAAGCACAGTAATGATTATCGAATATAGTTAATATCCTGTTTTCCATGGGGAAGGGGCAGATATAAGTCTAATGCGGCGTACACACGATTGGAATTTCCGATGGAAACAGTCCGATGGGAGCTTTTCATCGGATTTTCCGACCATGTGTATGGTCAACGGTCTTTTTCTGTCGGAATTTCCGACGGACTTTGAATTGAGAACCTGTTCTCAATTTTTCCGACGGAAAACCTTTCTATCGGATTTTCCGATCGTGTGTAGGCAATTCCGACACGCAAAATTTCGACGCATGCTCGGAAACAATTCGACGCATGCTCGGACACATTAAACTTCCCTTTTATAGTGCTGTCGAACGTGTGTTATGCCGCTGTGTTATTGACCGTCGGAATTTGGTGTGATCGTGTGTAGGCAACACAGCTTGAGCGAAATTCCGTCGGAATTCCGTTGGAAAAACCGTCAGAGTTTTTTCTGACGAGAATTCCGATCGTGTGTATGCGGTATTAGACTCTTCTCAGTAAGGTCAGTAGAGGTAAAACAAAAAAAAAAATGCCCATAGATTATGCGATCATTTTGGCAGTAAAATGGGAAACCATAGAAGAAAGTGTAAAGGAGTATTACAAAGAAACCTGGAAAAAGAGAGGAAGATGAACAGAGACAGAGTAGGGGAGGGTAAGAAGCATTATAAAACAGAGAGAGAAGAAAGAAAAACAAATTGAGAGGGTGGAGGGTTACAGGACATGGAAGTCCCTGCAGGAAACCAACCACCCAATACCCTCATAAGGTCCATAAAGACTAGTTAATGGCCCAAGGACATCAGTGCACGATACTCAGGAGAAAACATAAAATCAAACCAGTAGAACCAGGTTTTGTGAAACATTTCCTCCTAGTGAATGCATTTTTAAAATTATAGAAATTGGATACATTTTAATGGTTTAATAAAGTAGAACGAATGTTTTTTTGTCAAAAACAAAAAATCAATATGTGAAAAAACTATCGTAAGTCGGATGTAAAATATGTCCGTCTTTGTCATGTGAATGCAAGTAAATCGAGAAATTTACCTGTTCCCTCTCCAGTTTGTCAGCTTCCTTTATTGTGGAGAGAATGCCGCTTTCTCATTTTCCAAATGATTCCGTTGTCCCCTTTTGCTTTATGCTGTTATTTAAGAGACTACAGCGCAGTCCCGTGACGTCATTAGGGTGTGTTCTCAAGAAAGCCCTAGCGTGTCGATCATCTTAGAAGACATGCCTCCACCCGTGTCTATCATTTTAGAAGACCAGCCTCCGCCCACTTTTCCTCACATTCAGTCCTCCTATGCCCTGCCCATGTTTTGTTTATGCTACTATTCACTGCCTATTGAAACATGGGAACTGTAGTTCCCTATGGGAGATGCAGATGCTAGCATAGTGGAAGGCAATAACGTTCTAGCTCTGCAAGACTCCTCCCACCATCACAATCAGAATTCAGCGGCACGGGCCCAGAAGGGGGGTAGAGCCAGCAATTGCAAGTGTATGCTGAGGTAATCATAACTTTATTTGTGGTATTTATTAATATGTGCCGTTTTTCATGAGCTTTCTTAAGGGTTCACAGAAAATATATAGGCTGCCTTTAGTTAAACTTTAAGTTCCAATAATCACAGAAGAGTTAGATCCCTAGGCTAAATTCATGACTGCAGCCTTTCCTAAAGGGCACACTAGTCTTTGACTCAGTTCAGCTTGAGCTATTGAGATCTGTAACAAACTGTTTTTGTTTTCTCAACAATGCAGTTTACAATAAACAGGCCGATGCAACAAAAAAAAAAAAGCACCTACAGTTCTGCCTGCAAACTGAAAATTAGTACTACATATCTATATGCAATATTTCACATTAATCTGGCTATATATAAAACAAAACAATTTTTTGTTATTTGATATTTTAATGCCTTGAACATAATTCAAATTATAAATAAATATATATATATATATGTGTGTATATATATATATATATATACATACACATACAGTATCTCACAAAAGTGAGTACACCCCTCACATTTTTGTGAATATTTTTTTTGTGACAACACTGAAGAAACTACACTTTGCTACAATGTAAAGTAGTGAGTGTACAGCTTGTATAACAGTGTAAATTTGCTGTTCCCTCAAAATAACTCAACACACAGCCATTAATGTCTAAACCACTGGCAACAATAGTGAGTACACCCCTAAGTAAAAATGTCCAAATTGGGCCCAATTAGCCATTTTACCTCCCAGTGTCATGTGACTCGTTAGTGTTACAATGTCTCAGGTGTGAATGGGGAGCAGGTGTGTTAAATTTGGTGTTATGGCTCTCACACTCCTGTACTGGTCACTGAAAGTTCAACGTGGCACCTCATGGCAAAGAACTCTGAGGATCTGAAAAAAAGAATTGTTGCTCTACATAAAGATGGCCTAGGCTATAAGAAGATTGCCCAGACCCTGAAACTGAGCTGCAGCATGGTGGTCAGGACCATACAGCAGTTTAACAGGACAGGTTCCACTCAAAACAGGCCTCGCCATGGTCGACCAAAGAAGTTGAGTGCTCGTGCTCAGTGTCATATCCAGAGGTTGTCTTTGGGAAATAGACATATGTGTGCTGCCAGCATTGCTGCAGAGGTTGAAGGGTCAGCCTGTCAGTGCTCAGACCATACACCACACACTGCATCAAATTGGTCTGCATGGCTGTCATCCCAGAAGGAAGCCTCTTCTAAAGATGATGCACAAGAAAGCCTGCAAACAGTTTGCTGAAGACAAGCAGACTAAGGACATGGATTACTGGAACCTGGAATGTCCTGTGGTCTGAAGAGACCAAGATAAACTTATTTGGTTCAGATGGTGTCAAGTGTGTGTGGTGGCAACCAGGTGAGGAGTACAAAGACAAGTGTGTTTTGCCTACAGTCAAGCATGGTGTCATGGTCTGGGGCTGAATGCTGCCGGCACTGGGGAGCTACAGGTCATTGAGGGAATCATGAATGCCAACATGTACTATGACATACTAAAGCCGAGCATTATCTCCTCTCTTTGGAGACTGGGGCGCAGGGCAGTTTTCCAACATGATAACAACCCCAAACACACCTCAAAGACGACAACTGCCCTGCTAAAGAAGCTCAAGGTCAAGGGGTGCAAGGTCTCTAACATCCACCAGCTCTGTGATGTCGTCATGGAGGGGTGGAAGAGGACTCCAGTGGCAACCTTTGAAGCTCTGGTGAACTCCATGCCCAAGAGGGTTAAGGCAGTGCTGGAAAATAATGGTGGCCACACAAAAAATGTACACTTTGGGCTCAAAATGGATTTTTTAACTTAGGGGTGTACTCACTTTTGCTGCCAGCTGTTTAGACATTAAAGGCCGTGTTGCTATTTTGAGGGGACAGCAAATTTACACTGTTATACAAGCTGTACTGTACACTCACTACTTTACATTGTAGCAAAGTGTAATTTCTTCATGAAAAGATATAATAAATATTTACAAAAATGTGAGGAATGTACTCACTTTTGTGAGATACTGCGTGTATGTATGTATATATGATATATATATATATATATATATATATATACTGTATATACACACTGTAAATTTCTTTTTATCACTTCATTAAAAAAAACTGTCAGAAATCATTTAAAATTTAACAAGAAATACCAATAAACAGAGATTACCTTCAGGGGAACCAAATGTCAAAATGATCAGTAGAACAAGAGATGTCCTCACTATTCCTGTAGGGGTCAAGTTTGGCACTGACCCATCTGCCCTCCAAGCTTCCCTGTTAGCCCTTTCAGAAGAAAAATTGGAATCTTCACTAGCTTTAGCTGCCTGATTCTCTGGATTTATGGATTATTTTGACATGCATTATGTTACAGAAAGTGATCTCTGCTTACAATTTTCGTCAATGGTTTATCAGTTTGTATTGCATAATTTTGCGAGGGGTTATTTTAAAGAGACATTGGGGTTTATTTACTAAAACCAAAGAGTGCAAAATCTGATGTAGCTCTGCATAGAAATCAATCAGCTCCAGGTATTTTTTTTGGCAAAGCTTAATTGAATAAGCTGACATTAGAATCTGATTGGCTCCCATGCACAACTGCATCAGATTTTTCACTCCCAAGTTTTAGTAAATCAACCCTACTGTTACCTACTTATTAGGGAATGGTGACAGTGCCTCTGGATAGCCTACCCCCAAGCAAGGTATACTCACTGATCTATACTCCATCTCTACCTTCCTTCTGAAGGAGTCCACCCTGAGTGAGCTTTGGTGTAAGATGGAAGTGGAGCATACCCAAGTGCATAATGTCATCACCCGCAAAGTGACAGTTTTTGGTGACTGGATGTTCAGGCATGATATCTGCCACATAGGAGAGGTTACATGATGATGCAAACTTTTACTATGGTTGTGAAGGTATTGCAGGTGGGATTATAGATTATCTGAAATCAAGCACAGCAACACAAGCAATATGATCATTCATTCCCAGTCAGTAGAATAAATCTCTGACTCTGTTTTTACATCTCTCAACTATGTACCTGTGGTGGTATTGTTTCATCGGTTCCATTCTCACAGATTTTTGAACAAGAAAGCAGCTAGCACATGCCTGTAGCAGCTCTCATTCTCCTTTTTTTACCCAGATGTTTCTTCGTTCTGACAGGAAAAATTTGCAAGTAGTGTTACAGATTTTCGCCGCCTCCCACTCTTCGCACATTCTGTTTAACCTTATGCTGCATAGGGGGTTTTCACTATCAGGGTGGTAAGGATGTGGAACTCTCTTCCACAATCAGTGGTGTCAGCAAGAAGTATTGATAGTTTTAAAAGAGGTGTATCTTAGCAAACACAATATACAGGGATATGGGAAATGATTATCTACACAAACACACACACACCAACACAGGTTGAACTGGATGGACTATTGTCTTTATTCAACCTTACCAACTATGTAACTATGTTTGGTTCATCGGTATGATGGGCTCCCCAATAGGAATAGACAAGTGGAAGGAAGGGACATGCAAGATTTGACAAAGCTGTCGGAGAACTCAGGGATTTGTCTGTAGTTGCAGGCTTTTGAAGGCTGCTACAGGTATGCAGAGACACCTCTAGGTATACAGTGATCATTTTTATGAGTCTCTTAAAAAGGCTGCGTACACACCAGGTACAAACACAGAAAAAATTATTTATTCAAGTGTTGCGGCATTTTTTACTTGCAATGTCCAGACTACTTCTGAAGAGTCAGTTCCCCAGCACAGATCCTTCCTTCTTTTTTCATCATAGCCCTCCCCTCTTTTGCCTCTTCTAGGAGTGTCTATATACTGTCTGTGCTGGCCCAACTCCTCCGCCCCTCCCCTCACCTCCCCTCCCCACATAACCTATACGTAGTACATGGGGAAGGAGTAAAAGGGAATACCATAGAGAAGCCTTTCTCAACCAGGGATTCGTGGAAACCTAGGGTTCCTCCAGAGGTTGTGCTAGTGGTTCCTTGAGCGATGAGCAACTTCTGCCTCTGAGATGAATGACCACTGACACCAATAACCTAATATCTTTCAGTAAGGGTGAGATTCTTGACCACAAATATAGGGGAATTTCGTTCGATCATCACACTAATGCACAGTAAACTGTAGATATATAAATTATTGGCAGTGGTATCCTGAGCCTGGAAAGTTATTTCAAGGGTTCCTCTGTGTTAAAAAGGTTGAGAAAGGCAGCCATAAAGTGTCTCTTGAATGACCACTCTGGGTCTGCTGAGGCTGCTGGCATTACATCCAAGATGGAGGTGCCCAGCAGAAGTCTCAGGACTTTTGGATGTCTACATGAGGGAGACTTTAATGTAACATAACATTCCTATAATATGTTAAGTTCACATATCATCTTATGGGAAGATTGTTGATGATGACATAAGTGGTCTGGGTGCATCAGTCTTTTTAAGAATGTTTCCAGGCTTGTTCAGTTGCAGCTGCAGTTTCATTTTTCAAGTATAGCATTGTCCTTTGTAAATTAGGTGGAGCCAATGCAAACATTTTCTTTACAACATTTTTAAGCGTTTGTGATCTGATTCCAAACTTACTAGACACTAATATATGTACTGATGGAACTGTTCACATCCAAATATTATTTTATACATCTGGTATTTAGGCATAACTGAACACTGACTTAGAGCTACGTATAAATGATTGGCCTCCTTTTGCTTGTAGGTTGCTTGTAGGTATCTTATCATTTTCATACTGAGGCGGTTTTCAGGTGTTTTAGTGCTTGAAATAGCCTCTAAAAGTGTTTGAAAACTGCCTCCCATTCACTGGCTTTAAAAAAAACAGCCCGTTAGCGCCCGAAAACTGGTGCAAAGGCATCGCTAAAACACAGCTAAAGCACAGCAAAAACGACCACCGCTTTAGAGCTGTTTTCACTCTGGTATGAAAGGGGTCTTATTATAGTATTATAATATTCTAGTATTGGTAATAGGATTTTCTTTGTAAAATGCATGATTTTGTTGTTATACCTACTAAAATGTATTAATTACATTTCTTTAACTTTACATGTTTTTAAACTAATAGTTATTTTTTTTTTATTCATAATAACTCTTTATTTACAAATAATTATTTTCTAGTGGATGCACCCTTGGCACTTAGGCCTCATTCACACGGGCACCGTCAGTTTAGCCACGTTAAAAACGTATCAGTTCTTATCCTTTGCTTCATCCGTCTTCCGTTCCATTAACCCCCCCGGAGTCTGGCTCGGGTTGAGATTTCTGTACCAAAAGCGCTAACTCCGAGTCTACCCGCTGTGTGAGCGAGCTGTCTGCTCGCTCGATTCACACAGTGCCCGAGTGCCGCTGATCTACGTTCCCTGCGATGTTACGACGCACGGGAGCGGAGTTCGGTGCCAAATTCAAAAAAGTTAAAAAACACAACACACATACAGTACTGTAATCTTACAGATTACAGTACTGTTTAAAAAAAATACACATCCCCTTTGTCCCTAGAGGTCTGCCCAGTGCCCTGCATGTCATTTTATATAATAAATAGATTTCTTTCTGCCTGGAAACTGGAGATTGTCCATAGCAACCAAAAAGTGTCCCTTTATGTCAAAAGTGGTTTTAGACCAGCTAGAAAACACCGATAATAAATTAGAATCACAATTCATCATCAAACAATAAATTTAATGACAGCGACTATTCTGCAACTGAGCAAATTTTAGTGTTTTTGATTTGATTACATTATTGAATAATTTTTATATATATTTTTATTTTATTATAATTTATGATTTTGTGTTTCAAACTTTATCATACCCGGGATGTCTACTAGACTTTGGTTTGGACAGATTTAAGTGAGTTATTCATAAGAATTGCATGCCTACAATATAAAAACGCCAAATTTCCATGCAAAATATGCACAAAATTCCAGACATAATCATACCGCCAGCGAGGTTAATCTCCATTTTCATCCGTCTTCTGTTCGATTTACATCAGTTTTTGCATCCATTTTTGCATCCGTTTCGATCCGTTTACAGCAGTTTGTGGGTCTTTGATGACATTACCCAGAAAGCATTGCTCCTCCCATGCTGCATTGCAGTTTTCAGTGAGTAACCTGTCCTTGCTGTGTCCTTCCTTTGTCCTTGTCCTTGTGTGTGCTATCTGCGTTGTGCGATGGAATCCAACAATATTTGGGACAGCGTGACATTGTTTGTCATATTTGCCTATATGTGGAGAAAGGAAAGCAAGAAAAAGCAGATTGTGGCTAGGAGACGTCGATTTTGGACCCACCCCATGCTACTGAAACGGCCTCCTGAAGGTTTTGTGGCTCTGCACTACGCTCATCTCCGACAGTATCTTTACAAAGTTTTTCAACTTCATCAGGATGACCGCAACCACATTCGACTACTTACTTGACGGCTGCACCCATGGCTGCAGCAGAGACATACCAACATGAGAAGGTGTGTACCTGCAGATGAACGTCTCTTAGTGACCTTGAGGTAATAAGTCATTCATTTATCAAGTGTACATTTTTTGTTGCTCTACCGCAGGGGTTGGCAACCTTGACCCTCCAGCTGTGGTGAAACTACAAGTCCCATGAGACATTGCAAGACCCTGACAATCACAGGCATGACTCCTAGAGACAGAGGCATGATGGGATTTGTAGTTTCAAAACAGCTGGAGTGCAGAGGTTGCCTACCCCTGGTCTACTGTGTGTGTGTGTATATATATGTATAGATAATAAATATTGTATCCATTTATGTGCCAGTAGAATGTTGTTTTACTTAAAAAGCTAAAAACATGTTACATTTTTTTTCTAGGTTCCCTATACCTCTTTAAACCATTATTTTTTACTGGGCATTTCAACTATTTCAGAGATAGTGCATGATACTTGCTTAGCCATATGGGAAAAGCTGTGTACAGCAGTGATGCAATTACCAGATGGAAACATGTGGCAAAGAATAGCAGATGGATTTTGGAATCAAGCAAACTTTCCAAATTGTATCAGAGCCCTTGATGGAAAGCATATCCGTATCCAAAAGCCTCCACGTTCCAGGTCGAAATTTGATAATTACAAATAATATTTTTCATCGGTCCTCATGGCTATCTGTGATAGCAATTATAAATTTATCGCTGTGGACATTGGGGCATATGGCAGCAGTTCTGATTCCAGAGTGTTCCGTGAGTCTGTAATCGGTTGAAGACTGCGAGAAGGGGGCGATTCAAAATACCATCTGATCAGCCTCTGCCTGGAACTGAAGGACCAGACCCGGCTTTCGTGCTTGTTGCAGATGAGGCCTTTCGCACTTTCTCAATTTCTGCTTAGGCCTTATGCCAGAAGTAATCTGGATGACAAGAAGAGGATATTTAACTATCGGCTGAGCCACGCAAGATGCCTCATTGAATGTACATTTGGCATATTGTCCAGTAAATGGTGTGTTTTCGAAACACCGTTGTAACTCAGTCTTGAGAATGCTGAGTTAGTAATTCAGGCCTGCTGCATTCTTCATAATATTGTCCGGCATAAGGAGGGCATCCACATTGAGGAAGAGGATGAGTTCCACATGCTCTCCGTACAATACACCAGAGTACGTGCAAGGAGATCCTACATTGCGATGCGGGAACAATTTGCAGACTATTTTCTATCTCCACCAGAAGATGTTCCATGACAATATCAATATATGTAATGCAGTGCAAATTTCAATAATTGTACAAATATGTCCTAAGATGCCATATGAAAATTACTTGTGTTATGTTTGCTATTTTTGGTTATTTCATTGTTTTGATAGTATAAAAAGACACAAAAGTACATGATATGTTCAAAACAGTTTTAGTTTTATTATTCTGCATAACCAGTTTAAAATAAAGGTTTTTTTCACTTAACTTTTTTCTCTCTCTCAGAGAACGCCACCTTCTGTTAATTTCAAATCCTGTAAACACACATTGAGAAAGAATTTGAGTAAAGATTTTTATTTTGAGTAAAGTGACTAAGAGAAAAACCTATAACCAATAGGACTCCATAGTCTGTGGAGAAGTCAGCATGCCCTTGCCTATTCACAATATTAAACATCATGTGCACAGAATGCTATCAACATGTTCAGATGGACAGCAATATTTTTATGCTTAGGTCACCACAAATTGAGCATGCAATAAGGACAGTAATAGACACAAAATGATGTCCTTCTGGCACAAGGTGCGCACACTTCAGAGAGGCCAGAAAAGATGTGCAATGTCCTCAAATTCACAAACATTACTACAAACGGTAAATAACAATACATGCAAAGCATAGTGCCAAATGGTTTGGCTCTGCTGCAGCGAGATACTGAACAGTACATAACTCACACGTTTCCATAATCTCATGATTCAATAAAAACAGTGACAAGAGAGCATGCTGCAGTTGGGCAACACTTACCACGTTGATCACGCTGTTTGGGAGTCATGGTGGACCAATTTGGTGTCACAAGCTTAGAGATTTCATCCCATAGTTGCTGTGTTCTTACTCTGTCACTGTGGTCCTGACAGGTTGAGTGCCTTTCATGCACCTGGTTTATTAGTTGCTCCTGGGAGAAATCTCTGGCCATGGTTCTCCTTGGGGGATGTACTTCCAATGTACTTCCTATTGTCCAACTACTGCCTGGATCTTAGGTTGAGATCACAGGTAAAACAAACAAAAAGAAGATTTATTCAAAACAGATCTTAACTGATTGGATGTTGACGGACATTGTCCGTTAACATCAGTTAATATCCGTTTTCACGGATCTCGACGTAGCCTTGTACATTCAAAAAAAAAAAAAAACTGATAAAATTGGAAGCGGATGGTATCCGTTTGCCCATAGGAATACATTGTCATCCGTTGACGGATGAAAGAAAAACGGATAGACCATCCGTTCGTGTGAAAGGTGCCTTATTTTAAAGAACATTTTAGGTTTTCCAAAGAGAGGTGATCTTTCTGTGCCCTTCTTTCTGTCATTTTACAGAATTACAGGGAATTTCAAGGAAAGCTGGAAACCCACTGTTTTGCACTCTTTTGAGAATTTGGAGTTCTCTCTCCTGGAGCTCTCAAATTGTCTCAGAATAGTAATTACAGATTTTAACTGTTGTTCCATCAGCTGGTAAAATCTTACCATAAGATGCAATGGTTGTCTCTGGGAACCACTGTATTTAACTGTTCAGACAGTAGTCCAGAAAAACTGTTATAAAGATTTACTCATTCCTTACTGTAGAAAATGTTATTTACTGCATTTACATAGTAAATAAATGTCAGCATAATATGATGAATATGATTATAAATTATGACACATATACATAAACGGCTTTTTCAAATTCAGTTTAATGTTTTCTCTTTAAGTAATATATTACACAGCTGGTGTATGATGGTTAGAGACAGATTGTGTCTGGTTATGAAATTTTCTTTGGTAATGTCTCTCATGTGCCCCAGGCTTCCTGAGTCTATACATTTACAGAGTATCTTCGCTGCTTGTAGACAGTGACAGACTTTTCCTGTTGACTTTGTGACCTGTTCTGTGCCACAGTATTACGAATAAAGGAAGCATAAAGCGCCAACCTTTAACCAGTGGTTATCCACTATCCACTTCTTGTTCCTTGTTAAAATGATATGTTTTTGCAGCCTTAAAGAAATAAAAATGAGTTCTCACTAAGTTTTTTTTTAGTATAACAAAGTGTTCATTCATACTAATTATATTTTCAGTTTAAATTGAAATTCTACCCAACACAATTCCTTTTGATTTTGGTTAGAATGGGGTAGGGCATGAAGACATGGCCCTGGCGAAATGATATCGCCCCCCTCCACTGGCCCTACAGTGACAATCAGGGCTCTGTTGTGAGGAGGCCTCCTGCATTTTAGGTCTGGTGACACCAAAAAACATGTCAGCAGCGCTTAGCTGTGGTTTCTCTGAAGGAACATATAGGTGATGCACTAGAAGACCAGGAGTGTTAAGTCACAAAAGCATTATGGCATCACTTGCCCCGACGTCACCTGCCACACGTTGCGGATTGTCACTTGCCTTTTCACCTGCCACACATTGCGGATTGTCACTTGCCACAATGTCACCTGCCACACATTGTGGATTGTCACTTGACACGTCACCTGCCACACATTGCGGATTGTCACTCGCCACAACATCACCAACCACACATTACGGATTGTCACTTGCCACATCACCTGCCACATGTTGCGGATTGTCACTTACCACAACGTCACCTGCCACACGTTGCGGATTGTCACTCGCCACAACATCACCAACCACACATTACGGATTGTCACTTGCCACATCACCTGCCACATGTTGCGGATTGTCACTTACCACAACGTCACCTGCCACACGTTGCGGATTGTCACTTGCCACGACGTCACCTGCCACACGATTGTCACTTGCCACGGCATCACCTGCCACACGTAGCGGATTGTCACTTGCCATGACGTCACCTGCCACACACTGTGGATTGTCACTTGCTGTGTCCCAGAGTGAAGGCAGGCAGCAGAGAGATGATGTAATCTCTCTGCTGCCCGCGGCTGCAGAGTGAGGGCGGAACTGCAGTGATGCAGGGCGGGCAGTGAGAGATCATGTCATCTCTCTACTCCCCCGCCCACTGGCCGCTGATTGGCCAGCAAGCCCGCTAACCTGCCAACTGGTCCGCTTATTGGCCAGCAAGCATCCTCACCTGCTCACTTAATCAGCCGCCGACCTGTCCGCCCGCTGTTCTGCCCACACGCTCCTGTCACCTCGGTTCCAGGCTCCCCACAGTGCGATAAGCAGTGGAGCGAGCATAATGGGCTGGCTGGCGGGCAGCAGTTTGCTGCCCCCCCGAAAGTGCCACTCGGGACCGATGATCCCACCGGGTCCCATGGTAGGGCCTGCCCTGGAAGCACCAGAGGTGAGGGAGATCTCCTTTGATCATGGAATATGATGTCACCAGCATATGAAATCTTTTACTGCACCTGGTCAGTGACATCGCTATGGGGGTGTGGGGATTAGGAACGCATCCGGTGATGACCGCCAGACTGGTGACACCATCCTGAGGGCGGTGAGGGTCCTGGGTCCAGTAGGCAGGGCTTTTTTTCAGCCAGGTCATGACAGAACATAGTTCTGCCACCTCCGGCGCTAGCCCTGTGTTTTTTCTCCTCCCACTGCGGCTGTCCCTTCCAATACAAAAGCCCAGAGTGACAGAGCAAGCAACCAGGTGTAGCTGAGCTGGTTTGATGGGGGAGCATCCATCCAGTCATTTTTCCGCTGGTTTGCCTGCTGCGATTGCCGGCAGTGACCCACAGCATCTTGCCATATTCCCCACGGCCATCCAGATGCTGATTCCAGCAAGCAAAACACCATTGTCAGCAGGTAAATTCCAAAATCAATCACATCAATGCCAATGATGCCATTGTCTGCTGTCCGCATGGACAGATCTGATTCAGAGATCCCCATACAGTATGGGAATCGCTGGATCAGATCTGTCCCTGAGGACAGCAGACAATGCAAAGTATGGACCATCTCCTCATCTCATTTCGATGCCTCCCTCCCAGCAGCTCCAGTCCAGTCCCCCATGGTGAGCCCTCCACTTCGATGACCAGGATCTGTCCGGACATGTGGGATCTGCTCACACCTGAGTGGCTGACACCTCCTCTGTCAATTGTCACTGGCTGCCATGGATGAAAAGACATGGAGGACCCCTATAATATACATGACATGGGGGGGCACCTATATTATACACACCATTCATGGAGTATAGACCAGGGGCCTGATTACTGTGGAAAGAGTGGTCCCAGGCAAGAACCTGCCTAAATAATCTGAGTAACAGGCCTAGACAGACACTGCCATTGGGATTGATTACAGTAAAATGTTATTAAAAATAAATAATGGCTAAACATTCATCGTACATTATTAAATTTCACAGTGCACAAAGTGTTTTCATACTTTCCCTGTGGAATGGGACCATCCTAAAAGAGGGAGGTATGAAAAAATTCTGTGCACTTTAATAATATATGATGAATATGTAGCCATAATATATTATAGCCAGGGCAGCCATCAGAAATTGTGGGGCCCCTTACACAGCTTTAGGCCTGCCCCCCTGAGCCTGACCACCAACATTCTCCAAGGTCCCGCCCACTGGTCGTCCCACCGAATCTGCCCACTAGCCATCCCACCAAGTCCTTCAGTGCCTCAGCCCCCCTCACACCTGTACGCTCTGAGCCCCCTTTAGAGCATGGTGGGGTGGGGTGGGGAGCAGATGGGGGGACTGAGAGCATGGTGGGGTGGGGAGCAGATGGGGGGACTGAGAGCATGGTGGGGTGGGGAGCAGATGGGGGGACTGAGAGCATGGTGGGGTGGGGTGGGGAGCAGATGGGGGGACTGAGAGCATGGTGGGGTGGGGAGCAGATGGGGGGACAGAGCATGGTGGGGTGGGGAGCAGATGGGGGGACTGAGAGCATGGTGGGGTGGGGAGCAGATGGGGGGGGACTAAGAGCATGGTGGGGTGGGGAGCAGATGGGGGGACTGAGAGCATGGTGGGGTGGGGAGCAGATGGGGGGGGGACTGAGAGCATGGTGGGGAGCAGATGTAGGGACTGAGAGCATGGTGGGGAGCAGATGGGGGGACTGAGAGCATGGTGGGGTGAGGTGGGGGGCAGTTAGGGGGGACTGAGAGCATGGTGGGGTGGGGAGCAGATGGGGGGACTGAGAGCATGGTGGGGTGGGGTGGGGAGCAGATGGGGGGACTGAGAGCATGGTGGGGTGGGGAGCAGATGGGGGGACAGAGCATGGTGCGGTGGGGAGCAGATGGGGGGACTGAGAGCATGGTGGGGAGCAGATGGGGGGGGGACTGAGAGCATGGTGGGCTGGGGAGCAGATGGGGGGGACTGAGAGCATGGTGGGGTGGGGAGCAAAAGGGGGGGACTGAGAGCATGGTGGGGTGGAAAGCAGATGGGGGGACTAAGAGCATGGTGGGGTGGGGAGCAGATGGGGGGGACTGAGAGCACGGTGGGGTGGGGAGCAGATGGGGGGGGACTGAGAGCACGGTGGGGAGCAGATGGGGGGGACTGAGAGCACGGTGGGGTGGGGAGCAGATGGGGGGACTGAGAGCATGGTGGGGTGAGGTGGGGAGCAGTTAAGGGGGACTGAGTGCATGGTGGGGTGGGGAGCAGATGGGGGGACTGAGAGCATGGTGCGGTGGAGAGCACAGGGGAAGATCATGGGATGGAGCAAGGGAACACATGGGGGGACAGAGAGCATTGAATGGGGGGGGGGCCGAGAGCGTGTGGTGGAGAGCAGAGTCGGGCCGGAGGAGATCATGGGGGGGCGGAGAATGCTCGTTTCAGCTCTCCCCTGCAAACATTTAGCGGCTACAGGAGGAATATGGAAATATCATTTCTTCTATATGCAGCGGCTCCGCCGATACCTCCTATCCAGGAGCACAGGAGGGCTGCATGGTCAGACTCAGGCACTTAACTTTCTCTCCAAGAGGCATAAGAAGATAAGATCCATTTAAGCTCCTTTTCCTTCACAGTCATGGGGCTGCGCTGCTGTGTGCGTCCCGCATGCCTTGCGGAGATCGCACCTGGAGTCTGGTGCTGACACGGTGACACCAAGAGGTCTTTGCTGTCCCGCTCCCCGCACCTGCTGCCACCAGACCGGGATGCTCCATCATGATTGGCCAAGGGGGCCCTCAGGCAGTGCATGATTGGTCAGTCTGCCCCTGGGCCATGGAGTCCTGGCGGCGGCGGGGGGGAGAGAGGCGGAGCCGCTGGGGCCATTAGTGTTAATTGATCACAGGCAAACTAGGCGGCCACCTTAAGCGGCCACCTAATTTGCCTAATTAGAGAGCCGCCTCTGCAGACATGTACACACAGAGACATGTACACACACAGGCATGTACACACACACACACAGACATGTACACACACAGACATGTACACACACACACACAGACATGTACACACACACACACACAGGGACATGTACACACACAGAGACATGTACACACAGAGAACTGTAGACACACAGTCACACACACAGCCGCCCTTACTTGTAAGGTGGTCCTAGTCCCAGCTCTTGTTTCCATATGCAGAAGGATGCACATGCAGAAAATGGCCAGAGATGGCAGCAAAGAGCCCGATGTCAGCTCATGACAGAGCAGCAGCCTTCTGACTCACACAGATACAGGAGCATCCACGGAGCTCCTCTGCACCGACCCTGCCTTCTCATATCCATGCCAGTCGGCCGGCCCGTCCAGATGCTGGGACCCTTACAAGTGTATGGGCTGTACCACCCTGATGGCGGCCCTGATTATAGTTTACTTAAAATATCAAAATATTTTAGTGAATCAGTCCCAATGACAGTAGGCCTGGCACTGGGATTGAACAGTCACTGGAATTGATTAGACAGGCTGTAGGGCTAAAAAGTATGGATAAAATGATCACACTGTGCACTGTAATAATGTGATGAATGTGTAGCCATAATTTCTTATATATAATATTTTATTGTAATCAATTCCAGTAGCAGTGTCTAGGCCTGTCACTCAGCTCACTGGAAGTGAGTACATGAAAATATTATATCTAGTTAATTATGGCTAAACATTTATCACATTATTAACCACTTGCCTTACAGGGCACTTTTACACCCTTCCTGCCCTGGCCAATTTTCAGCTTTACACTGCTTTCAGCTTTTTACACTCTCATGCTACACTGTACTCATATAAAATTTTTATCCTTATCAAATCATTATCATAGAGCTTTCTTTTAGCGGTATTTAAAGCAACACTGGGTTTTTTATGTTTTGCTAAACAAAAGAAAAAATACAGAAACTTTTGGAAAAAAAAAAAGGTTTTCATAGTTTGTTATAAATTTTGCGTCGTTGTAAAATTATGTATGGGACGGGAACCCTATTGTTCTGGGAGGACATCATATATGCAGTGTTATATGGGAAAAAGCTTATTGGGGGGGGGGGGGGGGGTATGACATAGGGTTGCCACTTTTTCTTCAAGCCAAACCCGAACACTTTAGCGATGCACGGCAACTTTTTTCAGTAGTATTCACTATGGGATTGACCTGGCTGGGACACTTTTGGGTGCTCTAAGAACAGTATTAATGTGGTGAGTGTAATGCGCTGCTGCGAATGGTGGAGCTTAAAGGGGCATGGTCTCACAGACATGTACAAAACTCAGTACAATAATTAAAAATAAAAAAGAACTCTATCATTACATATATTGCATGCACGGAAAATAGTCAGAGTTAACACTTTGTCTGAGCCGACCTGAAAGAAGCCCTTTACTAGAATAGTCAGGGATTGCTTAGCAACCAGCATCTGTTAAGACAATGAACACTTTGATGAGGAGTCATACATAGACAGTTCGTTTTCTCTTGTTCAGCCACTGTGCTGAATTAAAAAACTAACAGATTTCTCTATCCACACAAATTAGGTGGATGGAGGAATGCCTTCCGCCGTAAGGGCAGGTCAGAGGGAACCCACCTTAGATAAGCCCCCCATTAGATTAGAGTCCCTTTACATTACCCCCCTTAGAGACCCTCCCATTAGCTCAGAGCTCCCTTGTATCAGTGTGCCTCCCCTACAGACCTCCATTAGAGTGAGACTTACCGGCAGGAGTAGGGGCTGTCACTGGAGCTGCTGCAAAGATGTGTGTGGGAAGTTGGGGACAGGGCTGGAGTTAGGGGGCGGAGCTGGGTGGTGGAGCGGCTGTCACCCATGGGTTCCTCTGCAAGATCGTCACTGGAGGTGTCCTCACACAGCTGAGCATTCACACGCTGTGGTGGTCACGTGCGGGGCGTGGCAGAGTGCGAGAAGAGAGTGAAGCAGTGAAGGATACTCCTCGCTGAGTTCCTGCTCATGTCATCACCCGGGCAGGCAGGTTGCGAGGGAGTTCCCACGTTGGCTCCAGTCATCCGTGGGACTGGAGGTGTGCTGCTGTGCCCAGGTTTCAGGAGGACAGAAACCTAGGCACAAGTGTCCAAACGCAGACTGTCTGGGTCATTCCCGTACAGGTGGCAACCCTAGGGAGACACCATGTTTTACCGCATGGGGTGACACCATGTTTTACCGCACGGGGTGACACAATGTTTTACCGCACGGGGTGACACCATGTTTTACCGCACCAGGTGACACCAACCCTAGGGACGCCATTGCACCTGGTGTGTAAAGTTCTTTGCATGTGCACATAGATATGTTAACAAATGGTACAATATTCTTCCACCACCACACCACACACACGTGGTTCACAAAGACATTTAAGGTTAAATATGTTTTTAGTATTATTGACATTGTAATTTAAATGTGTAAGTTCTGTATATAATTGTATTCTATTTTGTATGTATTGCACACTGCCCTCACTGTGCACACGTCCCTAATAATGTTTTCAGTAGATGTTTGCATTCTTTCCAGTCCTGATTAGAATTAGCCTGCCTATGTAACGGCCCTTGTTACCATAAACGTACAATTGTAATTTTAATGTTATACCTACGTAATCATGTGTATAAAAACCTTCAACTGCGTCATAATAAAGCAGAACAGTTATTTGGATAGATGCTGAGCGTATCCTTTGTGTCTGTTCCCTACTGCAGTAGTTATTAATTTGGAACCACTAATCAATATGAGGATAGGAGTTGCCTATCTATTAAATGTCCAGGTCAACATTATAGGGCAAAAAAAGGAGAATAAAGATAACTCTAAATCACAGAAATGAGGCTCCATATATACGGTATCCATAATGACAAGCATAATCTAAGGTGTAGCGGAAACCTCAAAGCTGCCATAAAGGGCAAGCTGGTAATCCGAGTGATTGAAACAAAACTAAAAGCTCACGAGGAGCTGAAGTGACAATGGGGAACGGGTATGTACCCAATCAAGGAAACAATTAGGAGAGGAAAAAAAGAGGAGAAGAAAAAGGAATAAAGAGGGAGAAAAGAAAAAAAAGGTGGACACCAAGCTTTCCTATAGTGAATGCAATGAATCCTCATAGGAGAGGAATAATGACGAGACACCAACATAAACAAAATACACTAAAGAGAGAAAACAGGGTGTCTTAAACTGGACTACGACATTTTAAAGGTTTAAGGTAGCAAACTTCATGAGGGTGCATAGAAAAAACTATGAGGATGACACAACAGCCCATTGGTGTACAGTACACAATTATGTTAATAAATCAGGCCCATTGTGTCTAGCCAGCTACAATCAGTGTAGGAAATCTATCTGTGCTAAATTTGACAAATGTTAAGTAGAGCTCCTCCAACTAAGTAGGGAAGAATGTGCTACCTATTAACAGCTAGTAGGCCTGGAGATCCTAATAAATGAACGCTGACACAGTCACTGTTGTTTATTAATTTGCATGTACCACAGACAATTCTTGGCAATTAATTTACAAATTTATAGCTTGCAGACAGTCATATTGTCCACCTACAACTGTCACCGAGAGGTATATTGATCCGCTTCTATGGTATGAAAGTCAGATAAAGTTTACTCTTAGAAGATAATCAGTCATTTGACTGTGCTAATATTTAAACTGGGTTTGTCAGTAAGATTTGAAAGTGAGCTGTCCCAAGATAAGGCTAACCATGATGGCCATTTTAACTTCTCACATGTTAGAAGAATTTTAGAGTTTTGCTTTTAATTTTCCAGATGTGATACATAATGGCTACATTTATTTTTGTTCATATCTAAATTATACAGTATACTGTTTTAATATTTTTTTTACCCAGAACTAGGTAGACATGGAAGGGTAAAAACACAAGTGTTGTATATCTACAGTAGAGAGAACCTCAAACTAAAGTCTAGCCATATATATGAACCAGCAATATTGATAACATCTCTGTATGACTTATTTTTTTCCCTTGTCTGCAAGCGCCAGCAGTTGAAAACCTTATTACATCTTTTTCTTTTATTTTTTTTATATTCGCTTTTTTATTGCATAGACAAATATATACACATTCTGATATTAAGAACATCATTTCCTTTAACCATGTACAGTACATCTAATGCCCCGTACACATGGTCGGAATTTCCGACGAAAAATGTCCTATCGGACCATGTTGTCGGAAAATCCTAACGTGTGTGGGCGCCATCAGACTTTTTCCGTCTGAATTTCCGTCGGAAAAAATTTGAGATCCTGCTCTCAAATTTTTCGACAACAAAGTCCGATCGGACTTTTTCCAATCATGTGTAGCGAATTCCGAAGGACAAAGTGCCACGCATGCTCAGATCAAATTACGAGACCAAAGCTATTGGCTACTAGCCTCTACGTAGTTCCGTCGTACGCAACGAACGTCACCACGTTCAGAATGATTGGATTTTCCGACAACTTTGTCCGACCGTGTGTATGCAACACCAGTGTCGGACAAAATCGGATTTTGTGGTCGGAATTTCCGACCGTGTTTATGGGGCATAACTGTAGATTGCTTTGTCTATCCAGAACGTCTTTAGATCAGTCTATTTACATACAGCCCTTACCATCCAAAATTCTGCATTTTGATGTGCTGAATATTTTTAAAACTGTAAAATACTCTAGCACAAGGGTCTCCAATCTTTTTAGTATGAGGGCCACATTGTATATTTTACAAATATTTGCAGGCTGAAAAAAAGCTGTTTTTATAAATGAATATAAATGATTGATAAATGATTGATAATAAATGAGGAATATAAATAAGGTGTTTAATGTCCAAGGAAAATAAACGCTAGCAGCGTTGAAACAGTAGGTGACTCAGTCCATATATTGCAGGGATATGCAATTAGCGGACCTCCAGCTGTTGCAGAACTACAACTCCCATGAGGCATAGCAAGACTCTGACAGTCACAAGCAAGACACCCAGAGGCAGAGGAATCATGGGACTTGTAGTTTTGCAACAGCTGGAGGTCCACTAATTGCATATCCCTGATATATTGAAACACCTTACGGCAGGGGTCTTCAAACTACGGCCCTCCAGTTGTTCAGGAACTACAATTCCCATCATGCCTAGTCATGTCTGTAAATGTTAGAGTTTTACAATGCCTCATGGGATGTGTAGTTCTGCAACAGCTGGGGGGCCGTAGTTTGAGGATGCCTGCCTTACGGCATCCTTCAAAGCAGAGCTGACACACTGCTGGTAATTCACATCAGATTGATTAATCACATCACCACACCACATAGGGCTTCTCACCCTGAGGATATTAAACTCACCACAAGTCAGAAGGGAATGTGCCCTGAGAATGTAAAAGAGGGCCTCCTCCCGTCAGCAGATCCAGAGCCGGGCTACTCCTTTGAGATATAAACCTCCTCTTCGGTAAGTGCTCTCACTGGGCGGGACAATCTCCACAGTAGTGGTGTATGTGTATATATATATATATATATATATATATATATATATATATATATATATAAAGAAGATATGTCTGTGCTCAAATGTATATAACTAACATATATATATATATATATATATATATATATATATATATATATATACTGTGCGTGTGTGTGTATATATATATATATATATATGTGTGTATGTATGTATGTATGTATATATATATATATATATATATATATATATATATATATATATCTCAAAGTCCCGGGGGGCCCTGAAGCCCAATGGTGACCTCAAGAGCTGAGGACAGCTGAGATCCTTCAATGTAGAGTGGGTTACAAGGCGTGGTGGGTGTAATGCAAGATGAATAGGTGGGCGCCAGACACTTTTTTGAATGCAAAGAGATTTATTGCCTCTTATACAGAACTGTGGGAGAGTGGGCTAGGGCCAGGACACCCTTAGGTAGGTGCAATGTTAATTGGCAGACTCAGAGAGACTTCTATAGGGAGACAGCTATACAGGTGAAGGCCTCCAGCCAGACACCACTTCTGTATAGGAAGGACCGCTGTCTCCTATGGCAACAATCTTGTAGCTGTTAGTAACAGTAAAGTATTCAACTATCTGCAACACAAACAGTTCTCTTTACCCCCCACATACTCACTGTGGGTCTTTACTCAACGAGCTCCTAGTCTCTCCCACTAGACCTTCAGATCCAATAGCCACTGGATCCCCTCAGCTCTTTCACTGTAGCATTAGGTATCTTCCTCAAGCGTCACCCCTGCTTCACTGTTGGGTCCCTGGCTTCGTACTCAGATACTCCTCAAGCTTCACCCCTGCTGACACGTTGGGTCCCTGACTTGGCACTTGTTGATACTTCCCCACGTCTTTACCATGCCCGGTTGGCGAGAAGTCTGCTCTGGTACTGACTTGAGCTTACTCACAATGGTCTCCGGTAGCAAGGTGGGTGGTCCCTTTGTGGCGACAGCTTCCCCTCTACCTCTGACCATGACTGGTTTCCTGGCCAGCAAAACCGTTACTTCTGGTTGGACTAAAAGCCTGCACTATTTCTGGACAGGCTCTCAGCTAGCCTAGCAGCCAGATGTCTCCAGGATAGGCCTTAAGTTTCTGGCCTAGCAGCCCGGGCAAGATGACACACGTTCACCCAGACAGCTGTCCAGGTGACTCCACCCAAATAAATAGGCTCTCCCAGCAGGCCAAGGGACCCAAGAAAATCCCTGCCCATTGGCTGAGACACCCGACTAGTTCCTAATCTGTCCTTGCAATGCCCTCCTTTTATCTAATGTCACCAGATATCCTGCCATCTAGTGACAGAAGAGAGAAGTGCAGCAATTCCAGAATTAGGGTGAAATCAATTGACCTCTTAACAATTGGCCAAGGCAACTATCACTTGGCAAAAAAATTTAAAAGCAACCCTGCCTAAACATCAGATATACATACCATCAGGTGTTAAGGAGGGTGTGACCACATGTTAACCCTGAAACTTCTGAATAAAGGTTATTTTTCAAATTTTGGCTGATTCTGGATGATTCCTCTGTCAATTGAGCCAGTCACAGGAGCCAGTCAGAACATTTTCAACCAAACAGTACCTGTATTCAATAAGATGTAAGCACTGTCTGGGTTGCTCCAGCCACTGCTGAAATCAATGGTTGGCAGCAGAGATTCCTTCATCCATACTAATTAATGATTTGTTTCTCTCATTCCACCCCCTGGTTGTCCATCTTAATCCTTTGCACAATGCTATACACCCCTACATATTCTGGCAAACCTTAAAAAAAAAAAAAGATTTGGTTTACATATATTGCAATACATATTCAAGCTGCCCAACTGCATCAAAGTAATCCCTCTGACTAGTACCTACTCTACTCTGCAAAATGGTAAACACTTACTTGCTTACTACAGACTCAAGTCTGGCCACTGAGCTGTACTATGCAATACAAGTGGAAAAGAATATATACAGTATATATGCTAAAACTTCTGAATTAACCTTTCTGGGGTTAGAATTTTCAGCGTGTATATGTGTATATATATCTATAGTACTATAAAAAAAAGTGAGTTACATTTGCTACGTTTTTCTTGTTCTTTGAGCTAATGGATCCTCCACACAAGGCGGGGCTCCCACTATTCCGCCAAAACCATATAAGTCAAAAAGGAGTGATGCTGTATCCAAAAAAATGCAAAAATTCTTTACTTCCAAATCAGTATGTCATCACAATGTAATATCAGCATAATATCAGCAACTGAACAGTTTCAAGCAACTGTGCTCTCTTTCAAGCCATTGTGTAAATTGGAGCTGGTATGGAACTTCTAAACAGACAAAGAGAGCAAAAGCATCCCAGTATATAAATATATGCTGCAGCAGTGTTAACTAGACTAGTAGACTGGTTCCATTATTCTTACCTTAAACAATGGGTATATAGAACAGTCGATTGCCCCTTTTGCTCTCCAGGCGCTTCCCTGGCTAGATATCCCTGTCCGTGGCCCACCCTCTTCTCTATCCTTTCTTACAGCACATTTACTGTGTGTCTGGGATAAATTGCAAACCCAATTAGTACTTTCTCCTAAAGTGGGATTAATGACGCCCGGTTCGGTAACGCAGTGGCACGGAGGCGATTCTTGTTATGGAGTAAGGAGTCAAACCGAATATCTCAAATTCTTTGCCAGGGAACTCTTCCATTGCTATCAAATTTAATTCTTATACAGCAGCAATCAATTACACATTGGCTGGAATATCGGCAACTATCGTCTTTTCTTTTCTCCTTTCCTTCAAGGGATGTATTTAATAGAGAGCCAGATACCTTTGAGTCTCTTCTGTTACAAGATACTATACCAGATCACATTCTTTCTGCAGTGTATAGGGTTCTTATTGTTAGACTCCACCCATGCTTCCCGGAGTTTACAAATAAGTGGAATATGGACTTGAGTGTCCAAATTAAATCAGAGGAATGGGAAAAAGCATTTGTCCTCACACATTGTATGTCGCCAGCAAGTAAGGCACATGAGACAAATTTCAAGCTTCTTTCTCGTTGGTCTAGATGCCCGTTGCTGCTTCACCGGGTATATCCAAATGTCGCAGACTTTTGTTGGCGCTGTCACTCCATCTGTACATAATTTTTGGGACACGACACTTCAGCTCCATACTCGTGCAACTGGGGTAATTATTCCCAACAAGCCACAAATTACTTTGCTATCCATCTTACCTGGCTCATATAAAAGCATTAAAAAAGGCCTTTTAAGGCATTGGCTGACAGCTGCAAGAGCGGATATGCCACGTCATTGGCGGTCGGCATATGCTCCATCGTTGATTGAATGGGTTTCAGAGATGGGCCATATATCGAGATGATGGAGACTCACCTGTCAGGGAATTGGACACCTATGAACAATGTTGCCAAATCTGGCTCCCTTGGAAGGTGCTAAGGGAATCCCCTGAACTGTGGAATCTATATATGGGTCGGTGGTAATACCTGAAGCTGGTCCAGAGCTGGGTTGAGCGAGGTGATTTTGGTTTGAGTGCCTATTTCTGGTTGTTTTATCTATATTCCTATTTTTTTTTTAGCTATTTCCTCCCCGCCCCCTTTTTTTTGTTTTTGTTTAGTGTTGTTGTGTCCTGTGTGATATGTCTAACACCACTGTGGGAGCTGAAGATAGGGAGTAGAAAACTATATATTTCATCTAAGTTGGATGAAGGAAAATATGGCAGGATTATATTCTCAGGGGTTAAAAATCTGAATAGTCTAAGGCACAGGTGTCAAACACAAGGCCCCCGCAGGCCAAATCCGTCCCTCCAGGCCATTTCATGTGGCCCTCACACCTCTTCTGCAGCTGCAGGAGAGCTCCAGCCTTCCTCTGTTCCTCCTCCAGACCCCTACTTTCTGCTTTCAAGCAATGCATCCAGCTTCTTCCCAGCAGCAGCATAAGGAAAGGGGGTGCACTGTGATGTTAGGGAGAGTAGGGGACTCAACTTCTGATGGTGGGGTGGCTTTTGATGTCTAATGTAAGGGGAGGGGATGCGCTGGAAATCTAATCTTACAGATACAACCGGCCCTTTTGAGGACAATCATAATGCTGATGCGGCCCACGATGAAATTGAGTTTGACACCCCTGGTGTAATGTATCACCATGTGTTTCCTTATAATATATGAGTTTATTTATGGGTAGACTGTCCCTAGTGCCTTTTTTTCCCTTTGTGTAGGGGCTCCTGCTGGATGTTGGCATATGTTTATATGTAATATGGTTTATATTCTATACACTTATGTAATGTGGTATGCTTTTCATTATTACCTATAAGTTTTATTTATATATATATATATATATATATATATATATATATATATATATATATATATATATATATATATCTATATATATATATCCCCCCTTATTGGATGGAGCCATCCCATAATGGATGAGCCTCTTCTTGTGTATGTAAATTTCAGTGTGAGCTATTGAACTCTTCTCTATGAACACAATTAGAGTAGAAAATTAGATAAAGAGAAAAGAAAGGAAAAAGGGAGCTACTCAATGAGCAGCATATGTGCCGGAGTGGTTAAAGCAAATCTGTTGCCTAAACTAAAGCTTAAAGTAGAACTATAGGCAAAGCTTATTTTTTTCATTTTGGATAGAGTAAGAAAGGGTTATAACCTGTCAGTTTTTTTTTTTTTTTGTCATCTGTGTCCCATTTTGGATTCAAACAGGTAGTGAGAGGAAATCCCTGCAAATTAAAATAATTCCTTAGGGACCCCCAGGTCACCAGAACTAGTGTTGCCATTGGAAGATTTCACCTCTATTTCTTTTCTGGGGACAACTCAAAATTTGGAATTTTCTTTTACTTTCACTTTCAATGATAACGGTACACAAGACAAATAGAAAGGGGGAATCTATCTAATGGGGGCACAGACAGCAATAAAAATGGACAGGTGTTCTCATCCCTCTCCACTCCATCCAAAATGAAAGCAAAAGTTTTGCCGTTAGTTATACTTTAGGTTTGCCTTCTAATTGATATAGTGTAATTACAATAAAAATGTAACATTATTATTATAAAGATGGGCTATTTGAGTGCTATTTGTTTACATACTGACTGAGGCTCACCACTTCTCATTTTAACAGTATGCCCAGTCATGTGGCTCTTGTACATGCTTGTATTTAAGGAACCCATAAATAGACAGTTTAATAGCAAAGAATATCATAAGACCTTCCTACTACTGTACAAAATGTCTTGTGCAACAAAAACCTTCCCCACTTTAAAGAATAGAAGGATTGCAAAAGTTGGATTTCAAAATGTGATGGTAAAATAGCTAATCCAATTTTATTTTGATTAGATGATACTATTTACTATCAGTGTTGGTCATCTTACTTTAAAAAAGTAATTAGTTAAGTTACAAATTATTTCTCCCAAAAAGTAATTGCGTTAGTAACTCAGTTATTACATTGGAAAAGTAATTAGTTACGCAGCAAAGTAACTGACTTTTTTTTTAAATATTCTATACGTGTAACTAAGGGGCGGGTCTAGTATTACTGTAACCAAGGGGCGCATTTATTATTATTGTTATATATCGTGTAACCAAGGGGCTGCTCTATTATTACTCTAACCAAGGGGCAGATCTGTTATAGCGTGTAAGCAAGGGGGGGGTCTATTATTATTATATCTTGTAAGGGGCGGATGGCTACAGAAGAGGGCAAATGTTAAATTAATGGGCAGAGCTCGATATATAACAATAATAATAAATGCGCCCCTTGGTTACAGTAATACTAGACCCGCCCCTTACTTACACGATAGACGCCCCTTGCAGAGTAGCACGAGCATCTGGAGCGTGCGGCATCGCCTCGACAATTACATGTTAACTGCACCTGCGCGGTGTAGAGTTCAGAGCTGTTTAGGTTCGGCAATTTTCGGAAGCTCCGTAGTCCTTCGTACTGTGCAAGCCCTGCGCCTGCGCAGTACAGGGGGTCCTTATCCGGCGGAACTTTTTCGGCAGGACACCGGAATTACACTACTGCCATCTAGTGGCCGTAGATGTAATTGGGGTAACTAAGCCAAAGTAATGGGAACTGAGTCACCATGAGGGGAAAAGTAATCATATTACTCGTTACCCTCTAAAGTAACTGCTTTAACTCAGTTACTTACATCACTGTTTACTATGTTCAGCTTGGTAAGACAGGTGATCCAAGATACCGGTAGATTTACATCCAATTTGAAACAAGTGTGAAGCACATATAAATAAAGTCTTTATCTCCCATACTTGTTTCTAGTTGTCTCAAAAAGTACCGAATCCAGAGATGCTCCATCTCTGCTCCATCTCTGGAGGACAGGCAGGCAAGGAGGACAGTAATAGCAGCCTACATACAGTATATCTATTGTAACAATTCTAAATGAAAAAGTTGGTTTTAGTTTAACTTGCTTCAATATATTTTAAAAGCATAGCCAGAGAGAGAGAGAGAGAGAGAGTCATTTGAAGCACTTACAGTAGTAAGAACCTCAGTGAGTCCTGCAGTGTAGTCTTCTAACCAACCTATCAGCAGTCCAATTTTGTAACAAAGAATGTACATATCAAGCAATTGTGCACCGTTGCCTTCCTGTTTAATTCCATGTCACACCAATCTATCTCTGTTTAGATGATTACATCCTTCCTCTTTAGACTACTAAACTGTGAGGGGTTTTTGTGCTTCAATTGTTCAGTGCATGCTGTGATAACATTCTCCAAAAATTAACCAACAGTGACAAAGCTTGGCAGCAGCCCAAAGTGTGTTTTAAGCCCAGTGATTCATGAGTTTGTGTAAAAATAGCTAACCTTGTTTATAGGTAAGTCTTTCAGCCTCCAGAGACTGGGTTTCTCTCTTAGTGAGCCGAAGCCTAGATTAAACAACTTTACTGGGACATTGAGTTAATCTCTTCCATCTCATTTCTGTCAGATGTAGAGCAATTGGCAATAAACCACAATTGTAGAGTCCATAACCCGAGAAATTCATTGGAAAGGGACATTTAAGCCGCCTATAAATTTTCTTTTGATGACCAAGGTAAAAACCATTGTTAAATATTTGTGTTGGTAGCTCTCATGTTTAACAGACTAATTAAAAAGACGGAATTTGTCTGATTGTATTTCTAAAAGCTTGTTGTCCTAATCTTTTTCTAACATTGGAAAGAAAAGCATTTCTCTATAATAAGAGCTATTTGGGCCACAGTAAATTGGTACACTGAAGACATAAATGTGATTGAAGTGCTCTTATTATTGCTTTTATGTGCATGGTAAAGGTGAGGCTCCATTAAGTTCTTTGTGCTGTGAGGAGCCATACTTGTGCTGTTAATACTTTTATTGGGTGGAGGTGGGAGGCTTGTTGAGATTCATAGATTCTTCAGGTCATAAGCTGCATTAGCAAAGACAGCTTAGTCACGAGCATCCTCATTAAATCTATATGAAATCAATAAATGAGCACACATATAGTCTTATAATGCACAGAAAGGTAGACAAGTGGCACTGTTTTATTTTAGGACCTTGGGTTTACTTTAACCGCTTCCTGACCACCTCCTGCACATATACGTCGGCAGAATGGCACGACTAGGCAAAAGCACGTACAGGTACGTCCCCTTTAATTGCCTAGCCGTGGGGCGGCGCGCTCGCGACTCGGTCGGGAGCTCCGTGGCCGTGGGACCAGCGGACCCGATCACCGCTGGTGTCCCGCGATCGGGTCACAGAGCTGAAGAACGGGGAGAGGTCTGTGTAAGCAAACCTCTCCCTGTGCTTCCTACACTGCCTGTCACTGATCGGCTGTTCCCTGTCATCGGGAAAGCCGATCAGTGACGTCAGACGTCAGCCACGCCCCCTACTGTAAAAAAACACACACGTCACACTAACACCTCCCCGCCCCCTAGTGGTTAACTCCTTCACTGCCACTGCCATTTACATAGGAATCAGTGCATTTAAATAGCACTGATTTCTGTGTAAATGACAATGGTCCCAAAAATGTCCAATGTGTCCGCCATAATGTTGCAGTCACAATAAAAATCGCTGATCGCCACCATTACTAGTAAAAAAAAAAAATTAATAAAAATGCTATAAAACTATCCCCTATTTTGTAAATGCTATAACTTTTGCGCAAACCAATCAAAAATCGCTAATTGCGATTTTTTTTACCAAAAATATGTAGGAGAATACGTATCGGCCTAAACTGAGGGAAAAAAAATATATTTTATATATTTTTTGGGGGATATTTATTATAGCAAAAAGTAAAAAATATTGAATTTTTTTCAAAATTGTCGCTCTATTTTTGTTTATAGCGCAAAAAATAAAAACGCAGGGGCGATCAAATACCACCAAAAGAAAGCTCTATTTGTGGGAAAAAAAAAGGACGCCAATTTTGTTTGGGAGCCACGTCGCATCACGGCGCAATTGTCAGTTAAAGCGACGCAGTGCCGAATCACAAAAAGGGGCCTGGTCCTTTGGCTGCAAATTGGTCGGGGGCTGAAGTGGTTAATGGTGGAAAGTGAGAGATCTGATAGGTAGACTAGTGGCTCTGTGACACCAGGTGTAAAACTTCTGCCTGGCAGTTGAAACACGGGGGTTGATTTACTAAAACTGGAGAATGCTAAATCTGGTGCAGCTCTGCATAGAAACCAATCAGCTTCCAGGTTTGTTGTCGAAGCTTAATTGAACAAGCTGAAGTTAGAAAGCTGATTGGCTACCATGCACAGATGCACCAGATTTTGCACTCTCCAGTTTTATGCTGGCCATACACGGGTCGAATTTCGAAAGAACTTTCTTTTGAAAATCAGAAAATTTGTGCGTTTTGTGATTCGATGGTGCCACCATTGATTTCGAAATTCGACCAACCAAACCTTCAATTTCACCTCATGTTCCTACAGAAAAGAATTTTCGTGTCTGGGAATCTTCTTTTCTTTCCGGGAATCTTCTTTTCGTTCCGGGAATTTTCTTTTCTTGCACATGCGCATTTCTTTTTCGATTACATTTCTCGCACGATTCTCCCATCATTGGTTCGAAAATCGCTTGTTTTTTTTAAAAAAATTTCCAACATGTCGGATTTTTAAAATTCGATTGCCGCACGAAAATCGCCCGTTGCTGCAGCCCCCTAATGGTGCGAAATTTGTATGAAAAATTCTTAGATAAGATTTTCAAAAGAAAGATCTTTCGAAATTCGACCATGTATGGCCAGCTTTAGTAAATCAACCCCCGAATGTTTAGTTTAAGCGCGAGCAGTGAGCGATTTGACAGGTAAATGAGTAGTACTGTTAGGCTGGATTCACACCTATGCAGTTTTAGTGCTTTTTGCATTTTGCAGATTTGCACTACAGTCCATTTAACATGTTTTTTTTCTATGGAACACGTTCTGTAGTCTGAAAAATGCAAAAAGCACTAAAAATGCCATAGGTGTGAATCCAGCCTTACACCTGGAGGCTAATTTACCAAACAAGTTGAGAATCTCCACTGAGCATACCAAATGAATATTCGAATCAGTTGTACAATCACGTGAAAATGGCTGGGTATTTAAAGTGATCAGGAATTTTCTTTTTTACCCTACTGCATAATTAAAGTAAAAATGCACACAGTTGTTTCAGTGACGTTTCTCTACTTCTTAAGTGAAGCTTGGTATACACTACTACACTAGTATAATTTCAAATGAAAAGGTGTACGAAAATGTGTGCGAAAATTTTCAGAAAATTTAAATGTCATTTGCTTTTAACATTTGATTTTGGAATAATTGGACTTTACCGAATGAAAACCACATACACCATTCCTCCCACTGACACCAGCAATGGGGCACTATTCTTCCAATGACACCAACAATGGAGCACTATTTCTCCCAATGATGGGGCACTATTCTTCCCAATGACACCAATGAAAGGGCACTATTCCTTCCAATGACACCAACGATGGGGCACTATTCCTCCATTACCATTGACAGGGCACTATTCCTGATCCTACTGATCAGAGGTGGTATGTCGTTTTTTTGCTCCCACTGAACACCAAGTCAGAGGCATCGTTTACTCCCACTGACGCTGGGGCATTTTCTTCTTCTGGGGGACCACAGTCCGGCCCCCTCTAAAGTCTGAAAGACAATAAATTAGCCTCTTGTTTAGAAAGTTTGGAGACCCCTGTACTAGTGTATACCCAGCTTTAACCACTTCAGCCCCGGAAGGATTTACCCCCTAATGACTAGGCCATTTTTTGCTAAACGACACTGCATCACTTTGCAATTGTGTGGCCGTGCGATGTTGTACCCAAACAAAATTGATGTCCCTTTTTTTTCCCACAAATAGAGATTTATTTTAGTGTTATTTGATCACCTCTATGGTTTTTATTTTTTGCGCTATAAACAAAAAAAAGGCCAACAATTTTGAAAAAATATTTTTTTTCTATTTTGCTATAATAAATACCCCCAATTTAAAAAAAACAAAACAAACTTCTTCATCAGTTTAGGACAATATGTATTCTTTTACATATTTTTGGTAAAAAAATCGCAATAAGAGTATATTGATTGGTTTGCGCAAAAGTTATAGCGCTACAAAATAGGAGATATATTTATGGCATTTTTATTACCTTTTTTTTTTTTACTACTAATCGGTGATCAGTGATTTTTAGCGGGACTGTGACATTGCGGCGGACAGATCGGACACTTTTGACACTTTTTTGGGACCATTGACATTATTACAGTGATCAGAGCTAAAAATAGCCACTAATCACTGTATAAATGACATTGGTGGGGAAGGGGTTAACACTGGGGGGGGGCAATCAAGGGGTTAAGTGTTCCCTAGGGAGTGATTCTAACTGTGAAGGGAGTGAAATGACTGGGAGAAGAGAGAGATCGCTGTTCCTGATCACTAGGAACAGACAATCTCTCTCTACTCCCCTGTCAGAATGGGGATCTGTTTGTTTACATTGACAGATCTCCATTCTGGCTCTCTGGAGCGATCGTGGGTGGCTGGCGGACATCACGGCCACCGGCCACGCGCATCAGCTCTGGCAACACGTGGCGCGCACCTGCTATAGCCATTAAAGGGACCAACGTACACCTACAGCGATTTGCACAGCTGAGGCAACCTACCGCAGTATAACTGCAGCGGCTGATGGGCAAGCGGTTAATCAACCTCCATGTTAGAATTTCCACCTGACAATTGGAATCTTGTGTTTGAGGGTGGGCAGTGAAAAACCCACCTGCACTGACTCCAATTGCACATGCTGGTTTCTACTCCACTTCTTCCCTTTATGTATGGCACACGAGTGTTCTCTTTTGTGGGAAACTATAAGAAAGGTTACTGAGTGACCAGAGATTTCCCCCAATTCATTGGCATTTGGACTTTTAAATAAGTAAAATAACAAGAAATACGAGCCAGGGAAACATTTTTGGGTAAAAAGGAGCGTTTAAGTTAATTATTTTTCAAATGTGCATTGGAAAGATAAATGATTTTGTCTTGTGTTCCAATGTTCCAGTGAACCTTTTCAGGCCCCATTTATGTACTCTTAAAGTAGAATTTTGGGATAAAGCTAACAAATCTTAAAAAATGCCCCCTCCCCCTTCTTAACACCTATTTTAATTAACCTGTGTAAGAAAGCTGTATACCTACCTATTTTCAGGCCGCTCTGGTCCGGTCACATGATCCGCTTACCTGTGTCAGCTAGCCATAGCTTCAGGGGAGAGGAGGGGGTGTCAACAATGGATGGGCCATAGTAAGCCCATGGGTAAGATCACCATTTAGGCATTACCAGTTGTTGTTGAGTGATCTCTTCTCTCCCCTGCAGCTGACACTGGCTGACCCAGGGGAGATTATGTGACCAGTTTTAGTCTTAGGACTAAAATGCCATTTTAGTTTTAGTCCCATTTTAGTCATCGTATTTTAGTTGACTAAAATCTCTAGTACATTTTAGGTGAATAAAATCATTTTAGTCAGCTAAAATCTAATGTGTTTAGTTAAATTGCAATGCATTATTTCAAGCATTTCTCTAGAATTTCCTCATTATATACTCCCTGGAGTAAACGTCCCTAAATGCCATTTTCATCATAGTTTTCGTCAGTGGGCGAAAATGTGTTGTACTTTTCATTTAGTTTTCGTCATTGTAAAAATGCCACTGGCGAAAACGTTTTTGTTGATGAAATTAAAACTGGCCTATGTGTCCATGCACACAAAAGCATTTACAGGTATATTAGAAGAGAAGCATTTACAGGCAGAAAAACACTTATCACCTGCACATTCAGGAGAGGAGCCTTTGGACAGAAAAAAATGCTTGATGCACCTTAAAGCGGAGCGCCACCCAAAAATGTAACTTCCGCTTTAAGGGAAGTGACCCCCTGACATGCCGCATTTGGCATGTCATTGTTTGGGGGCGGGGCGGAAACCCTCCAGGTCCCACTTCCTCCCGGGGCTCCGTGGCACCAGAAGTCAGTTCACCTCACCCCCCTCCCTCTCGGCAATCATCTGGGACACATCACAGGTCCCAGATGATTGCCGGCCAGTCACAGCGCGCCGCGCAGTGCGTGCCCAGCTGTGAAGCCACAGCCGGGCGCCTACAGTGACAATGCCAGCGCCGCAGAGAGGAGGGGGAGACAAGTGGGGCTTCGTTCCCCAGCATCGCTGGACCCTGGGACAGGTAAGTGTCCGATTATTAAGAGTCAGCAGCTGCAGTATTTGTAGCTGCTGACTTTCATTTTTCTTTTTTAAGGGGAACTCCGCTTTAAGTGTGTAAACATGTCTAAATGCTAGGCCATTCCAATGGCCAGAATACATATATATTCTGACCAATAGAATTCATACATGCTTAAACATTTGATGTTCCTAAACGCACCTAAATGCGTGTGCAAAATGCAGCTTCCTGCCAGGAGAACAGGTGTTTAGGGCAGCTGGGCAATTGCTGAGTGTGCAAAAGACCTTAATCCCAACTTATTGCTTTATATAGTTATTTTAATTTTGTTTCCCTAGGAGGCCACCACTTCATCCTCATCATCATAACCACTCTGTAAACATTAGAAAGCAATTGGACTTATAGATCTGATCTGACTGTTAAAAGACCTTTCTTGCATGTATGTTTATATATTAGAAGGGAGAGTAATGACCCGTACACACAGTCGGAAATTCCGACCACAAGATCCGTCAGATTTTTTCCGACGGATTTTGTCCGACACTGGTGTTGCATACACACGGTCGGACAAAGTTGTCGGAAAATCCGATCATTCTGAACGTGGTGACGTTCGTTGCGTACGACAGAACTACGTAGGGGCTATTAGCCAATAGGTTTGGTCTCCTAATTTGATCTGAGCATGCGTGGCACTTTGTCCGTCGGAATTCTCTACACATGATCGGAAAAAGTCAGATCGGATTTTGTTGTCGGAAAATTTGAGAGCAGGATCAAAAGTCCGATGGAGCCCACACACGGTCGGATTTTCCGACAACATGGTCCGATCGGACATTTTCCATCTGAATTTCCGACCGTGTGTACGGGGCATTAGAGGAGATCCTGACTTATCTCATGTAAAAACAGTGGTAAATGATCAGGAACCTCCAATTTAGACAATCAATAAATTCCTTGAAATTTCTAAATTTGAGAGACAAAGTCAGTTAAAAAGTTTTGCATATCAGTGCAAGTCTGTGGAAATACAAAACTAGCTAGGAGTAGGCCAAATGCCGCTCAAAAGAAGGTCAACTGCAGGTTGCATACACTTGTCAATAAATTCTAATTGATCTCTGAAGTGTCTCAAATTAATGCCAATGACTCAATCCCTTTGTGTGATTTTCTTACCTTTCAGTTTATAATAACCTCTTCCATTCTCTCTTATAAGTTCGATTCAGATAGTTTTTTGTAAAGCCTTTCAATGCCTTGTAACTACACCTACTGTTGCTCTAAAACTCTTGCCTACCTCCACAATTATTGTATCTCCTTCATATGGTAGATATGGTAGATGTGAATATATCTTTTAAGAATTGTAACACTTTACAATTGTTAAAAGGCATTTGCTTGACCCTGGGGGAAGTTATCATTCTACTGTTACCCACTAAGATAACTATCACCAGCTGCCTCTGCCATTGCTGCTTATCTCTCCAACATTTACATGGACAGAAATGGGCAGCCAAGCAAAAATTGCACCTTGGTGCTTGAGTAGAGTCAGATTGTTTATTCATTTTCAACTTCTCTTATGGACGTAATAACAAACAAGGAGAACTTCAGAGTTGAATGAAACTGGCACGAGACACAGTTTTCCAGAAACGATAAAAACCTGAAATATCTATTTGGGGAGGAGATGGCCAGTTAGGTATCTCTCTGCTTGGATGTATTTTCCTGCCAACATCTCCTCCCTCAGTAAAATACAGTATTTATTAAGGATTTTTTTCCACGCAGGATGCCTTATTTTTAGGTGAGTACATTAAGTACTTTAAAGTGGATGTAAACCCTCTCCTATACCCAGTGAAGTGAACAGCCTCAGCAAATACACAGGGATGAAACAATTCTTCCTACATACGTTTTACATGTATATCTGCTGTCTTCAGCTTTATATAGTGTTTAGAAAGTGCACATCGAGTTAGAGATTTTCTCTTCCTGTTCAGCAGTGGGAGTGGATTCTTGGAATACAGCCAAGACAGCTGATTGGAGGAAAGGCACACACCCCCTCTCCACATAGGCAGAGACTTGCAGAGCTGTGCTGTGACAAGTCAAGCTCTCTTATAATCTATTTATAGCAACCTCCCTCAACACAAATGTCAGTTTTGTTTTATCTTGGTTGACAGAGAACTTGTCAGAAGTTATCATGCTGATAACAGAGCAATGAAACAGCAGAAACACAGATATATGTGCGTAGGTCAAATTTAATGAATCAGGGTTACATCCACTTTAAGTGAGTGTATATGCTACATTTTTCTATAGTTGTACATTAAACATACTGTTTATCAGTTTCACAGCAATAAAATGGGTGAGCAGTATAGAACTTGTGAAAACAGAAGGCAGCTCCTGGAGGAGTTAGTGGAATTCATCATGTATGACTTGGATAATTTTTTTTTGTGTGTATTATCTACAATAGCCTTTCTCAACCTTTTTTACATGAAGGAACCTTTGAAATTATTGTTGGGTCTTAGGGAACGCCTGCTAATATCTACAGCTCAAGGTACACTAGCATGATGGTCACTGGAAATAACACTCCTTACATTTTTGCACATAGGGAATAATGCCTACTTAACCACTTTCAGACCGGACCAATTTGCAACCAAAGGACCATACCCCTTTTTGCGATTCGGCACTGCGTCGCTTTAACTGACAATTGCGCGGTCGTGCGACGTGGCTCCCAAACAAAATTGACGTCCTTTTTTTCCCACAAATAGAGCTTTCTTTTGGTGGTATTTGATCGCCCCTGCGGTTTTTATTTTTTGCGCTATAAACAAAAATAGAGCGACAATTTTGAAAAAAATGCATTATTTTTTATTTTTTGCTATAATAAATATCCCCAAAAAATATATAAAAAAACTTTTTTTTCCCTCAGTTTAGGCCGATACGTATTCTTCTACATATTTTTGGTAAAAAAAATCGCAATATGTGATTATTGATCGGTTTGCGCAGAAGTTATAGCGTTTACAAGATAGGGGATAGTTTTATAGCATTTTTATTAATATTTTTTTTTTTATTAGTAATGGCGGAGATCTGCGATTTTTTTTGTGACTGCGACATTATGGCGGACACATTGGACATTTTTGACACATTTTTGGGACCATTGTCATTTTTTACAGCAATTAATGCATTTAAATGCATTGATTTCTGTATAAATGACACTGGCAGTGAAGGGGTTAACCACAAGGGGGCAGTGTAAGAGTTAAGTATGCCTAGGGGTGTGTTTTTTACTGTGGGGGGGGGGGGCGTGGCTGTCAGCTAGTGAATGCTGATCTCTGCTCCAATCACAGGGAGCAGAGATCGGCGTCACTAGTTGCTAGGCAGAATGGGGAGATGCTGTTTATCTCGGCATCTCCCCGTTCAGCCGCCTCGTGAGACGATCGCGGGGGTCCCCGCAGCGATCGAGTCCGCGGGGACCGCGATCGGACTCACGGGGGTCCCGACCGGCGCGGGAGCGCGCCGCTCCCGGCGCGCTCCCGATGGCACGGACAGGCTAAAGGAGGGACTTATATATACGCCCTCCTGCCTGTACGTGCCATTCTGTCGACGTATATCGACGTGCGCCGGTCGGCAAGTGGTTAAAGATAACTAAAATGATCATTGGGATCAGTGGTTACTGATTTGAAAGTTAGATGTTACGCATTGGGTAAGGAACCCCTAGCAACCTCTGATGGAATCCATGGTTGAGATACAACATTAATTTGATATTGCCATCACTGCTGATATTGCCACACTTCCTGATCAACCATAATTGTTTTTTACCTGCCTTGGGCAACTTTGAACTCTGGTCCATACATGCTAAAAGGAATACTCCCAAGAGAAAAGAGACCAAAACACAGATCATTTTTTCAGAGTATCTAAAAATTCCTGATAGACACAACAAACACTTGTGGTGAAGGTATAAAAAATTGAATTAGGCTCGTCTTTTGAGAAAGTTTAGGTGCATTGCCATCCTAGTGAAAGCCCGTAGCACTGATGAACAAGTAGTTACTGGGAGAAGAGAAGACTTTGGAAAAAAAGTTATAATTTCATCTTTAACACTATGACAGATGTGCAGTACTAACCATAAATTCAGAAAACCTACATGTAAATGTGATGTTTTTATGTTTCGCAGGTGCTATAGGGACTGAATCATTTTATTCTAATGCTCTGTTCTAATCTCTTTAATCACATGATTTGCATTCCTAAAATGTCTCCTGCAGCATTTTTGGCGTGTTTTGCTTAAGGTTCAGTGATAGGCACCTACCATGGACTTCTTTACCACACTCATGACTGTACTTTAACCACTTGCCGCCCGCCATATTGTCAAAAGACGTCGGCAAAGTGGTTTTAAAATCCTGACCGGACGTCATATGACGTCCTCAGGATTTTGAGCCGCTGCGCGCCCCCGAGGGCGCGCATCGTGTCGAACGTTGTTGCGGGGTGTCAGTCTGACACCCCGCAACTACGATCTTGGTAAAGAGTCTCCGACGGAGACTCTTTACCACGTGATCAGCTGTGTCCAATCACGGCTGACCACAGTGTAAATAGGAAGAGCCGGTGATCGGCTTTTCCTCACTCGTGTCTGTCAGACGCGAGTAGAGGAGAGCCGATCGGCTGCTCCTCTGACAGGGGGGGTGTGTGCTGATCGATTATCAGCGCAGATCCCCCCTGAGGATGCCCACACTGGACCACCAGGGACGCCAACAGGCCACCAGGGATGCCCAGCACCAGGTATGCCACCCTAGACCACCAGGGATGACACACAGTGCCCACAATGGATGCCAATCAGTGCCCCATTGTGGGCACTGATTGGCATGCATTATTGTTTGGCACTGATTGGCATCCATCAGTACAAAACAATGCCGCCTATCAGTGTCTATCCGTGCCACCTATCAGTGCCCATCCGTGCCATGTATCAGTGCCCATCCATGCTGCCTATCAGTGCCCATCCATGCTCATCCGTGCCGCCTATCCATGCCCATCTGTGCCGCCTATCCATGCCCATCCATGCCGCCTATCCATGCCAATCTGTGCCAGCTATCAGTGCTAAATTGTGCCACCTATCAGTGCCCATCTGTGTCGCCCATCAGTGCCACCTATCAGTGCCCATCAGAGCCGCCTATCAGTGCCACATATCAGTGCCACTTCATTGGTGCCACCTCATCGGTGCCCATCAGTGCCGCCTTATCAGTGCCTGTCAGTGCAGCCCCATCAGTGAAGGAGAAAACTTACTTATTTACAAAGTTTTGAAACTGAAATAAAAAAATTTAAAAAAACATTTTTTTTTTCAAACTTTTCGGTCTTTTTTTATTTGTTTAGCAAAAAATAAAAATCCCAGAGGTGATCAAATAGCATCAAAAGAAAGCTCTATTTGTGGGAAAAAAATGATAAAAATTTCATTTGGCTACAGTGTAGCATGACCACGCAATTGTCATTCAAAGTGCGACAGCGCTGAAAGCTCAAAATTGGTCTGGGCAGGAAGGTGTTTAAGTGCCCTGTATTGAACTGGTTAAAAAACACAAGTTCTTTGTCTTTTTGTCCTTTTTCTAAATAAGCCCTTACATTAGAATTAATTTGTTAAGTAATAACAAGAACATTTCAATTATCTCCTGTAGGAGGTCTCAGGGGTGCTAGCCATTCATCTGCTCATCCCTTAAGACTAAAAACTTAAAACTTGTGTCCTTGTTACTGCTCTGGTATTAGGCTACTTGCCCTTGGTTTGGGGTAGACTCAATGGACCACTTGGTCTTTTCTCTGCCATCGTTCTTCTGTGTTTC
The DNA here is from genome assembly GCA_028564925.1 of Lithobates sylvaticus. Lineage (NCBI taxonomy): Eukaryota > Metazoa > Chordata > Amphibia > Anura > Ranidae > Lithobates > Lithobates sylvaticus. Next base: position 69,170,693 of record CM053036.1, on the reverse strand, counting down.
TAGGTGGAATCTCTATGGCCAATAATTGAAATGAAGGCAAGTTATCTACAAGCTGAATCAAACTTAGTAGAGAAAACATTCATATTCGTTTGAGGGAAGTGAAGAAAAACCCTGGAATATATATATACATATATATATATATATATATATATATATATATATATATACACATATATATGTTTGTTTGCTGTATCTGTAACATTCAATCACTGTAATGATTTCCTCATTAATCCTAATTAACAGTAATTTATACATCCACAATTGTGCTCTGTATCTAAATCAATCAAACGATGGTTTTGTTTAATGAATGCTTCCCAAAGATCATAATGCTTTACAGTGTACTACTAAACCATTTATCTACCTAATCAATCATAACAAAGATAGAAGTTCCATGTAAGTCTTATCAAAACTACAAATATAATGGGCTTTTTGTTTGCAGGGTGTCGATTGCGTTTGCAGGCTTTGATAATTGTCCTAGACAGTCAATAAATAGAGAGTCACTTACATGGCCAGTAGGAGCCTAACTAAACTATTTAATCTCCAGAATGACAGGCAAAACAATGAACTCTGAACTTAATCCTCTCTCAAAACTCAAGAGGTAGAGTAGCCCTCAAGTAACTTTTTGTAGGTTACGCCAAGTATCTCATTATCTTCATTGCTACCAGAATGTGAACTTTGGGATTAGTTTTAGTTTGCTTAATATCTCTTTTTTTCTGAAATAGTTTTGGACAAAATAAACATAGCTAAATCACTGCCTAGTTCAGTTTAAATGTACTGGATATTTATTTCATAAACAACAAGTGAGGTGCTTTACAAAATAGGGAGCAGTTATCTATAGTAGCGATTCTCAACCACTAGGCTGTGGCCCACTGCTGGGTCACGGCCTCCCTTCTTTTGGGCCTTCAACCAGATACAAATGCCTTAAAGGGTAATTCCACTTTCGTTTGGAAAAAAAATAGCAAATAAATAAATAATAATATAGCATATACAATTGCAAGTCGTATTGTAATTGAATGTTATTAAAAATTACCTTTCCTTTTCAATATGCATCTCTGTAATTTTCTGAAAAATGCAATGCAATATGGCTACCTGGAGCTGTTCTGTCCACAGAATGTGTAAAGAACGTCCCCCAGAAACATAATTTCCTGCTTGTGTGCTTGGCTCACCAATTTTCCCAGAAGTCTGCACTGAGATACAAGTCAGATTTCAGGCATCCCCTGCAACAAAAATGTCATTTTTTAGAGGAACAAACAGTGATTTCTTCAGAATAACAAAAGGTAAGACTCTGCAACAAAGTTTGGTAAAATCCTTGCAATGTACATAGATCAACCAGAGAGGAATGTATTTTTTCTAAACAAAAGTGGAGTTACCCTTTAACCTCCCAAAGTGCCTCCCAGGTTCCATAGTGCCCTCAACTTCCCACAGTAGCCCCCAGGCCCCTGAAAGCCCTTAGCCATGACAGTGCCCCCCAACCATTAAGAGTGCCTCTAGCCCTCCACATTGCCCCTGACCTCCCTAAGTTTTGGGTCTAGATACACCTTAAATTTGTCTGGTAACTGTAATAATAAAAACATCTTCTTATGAATGAATGAATGAATAATTTGTATAGCGCTACAATGCAAACCGAATCGCCCCAAGGCGCTGTATTAGTGCTTTGTTGTCAAGCTTCTTAGAAGAGGTAGAAGAGGTAGGTCTTGAGTTTTTTCCTGAAGGCCTGATGGTTTTCTTCCATGCGGATGTAGGTTGGTAGAGCATTCCATAGCCGTGGTCCTTGGACAGCGAATCTTCGTTCCCCTTTTGATTTGTAGTGGGACTTGGGGATGAGGAGGAGGTTTTGGTTGGACGATTGAAGACTGCGATTGGGTGTGTAGTGTTTTATTTTCTCGAGAAGGTATTGAGGAGCGTCTCTATTTGTGGGTGAGGCAGAGGGTCTTGAATGTGACCCGATCCTTATGAGAAGTCGGCCTCCACCAGATCTCCAATAAGCTAGTGTTGGGGGTATCTCCATACTCCCTCCTTTCCCTTGACTCAAAAAGACACAATAAATAAATAACGCACACATTTAACAAAGGCCATGACTAAACTGTATATATAGCCAGAGCATTTTTCTTAGAGTTTAGCATAGTGTAGAAAATAGTTAAAAACCCCTCTTAGTTCATTTTTTACTACCTGTGTACATTTGGGGAAATGGTCATTCAATTCCAAGAGACACAACCGGAAGTTAGAGGAACTCTAATATCTGGGAACAGGCGTCCCCATTGCGAGATTTATCCTCACCTCTTGATCTAGGGACAATTATAAAATGTTTCCCCTCACTTTGTTTCTTGGCGATGATGGTTACCAGTACAAATAGAGGGGTAAATATTCCCAATGGGAACACATACAGCAAAACTTGCAATAAAAAACTTGACAGAGGGTAAATTCTTCCCCACTCTATCAAAAACTTTAAAAACTTTGCCTAGAAATGGCACTTTAAATAAAGCAAAGTAGCCGTGTAAATGACATATAAACAGCAATATAAATTATGTACATAACATGTAATAGACTACATCACTGAATGCTTATCACAAAGGGTAATCATTGGACTGGATTGGGACACATTGACCTAGACTGGCTATCTATTCTATAACAGACCATGGCACCATGCCTCAGATTAAAGAAGGGTCATCTGTGCTGTCACATTATGTTCTGAGCCCTTCTTGTGAATGGGCTGATTATTCCTAGACGTGATATTAGCGCACTTTTCCTCCAGCCGCTCTTCACAAACATTTGTAGGTCAAAGAGCACCATGATATTCATTAGCTTAACAAAAAAATCTTATGTTATGTCAATTAGTAGGGTGATAGAGATGATAATGGAACTAGCATAATCTTATCCAGCTAATTGAAATTTCCACAGTCAGATCACAATCATGGGTGAAATCTAAACTGTCCATAGACTGTGACTAAGATATGTCTAGTATTTATCACAAGGGTAGTCTTCTTCCATGCATACATTAGTTAGGTCTACATAGATAGTGCAACAATTTAGCATATATGCGGTGGTGACATCAGTGAGGGTTAATTTACTAAAACTGTAAAGTGCAAAATCATATGCAGGTCTGCATTGAAACCAATCAGCTTTCTGTTTTTTTGTCCAAGCTTAATTGATTACACTGATGTTAGAAGCTGATTTGATACCGTGAACAGCTGCACCAGATTTTGCGCTCTCCAGTTTTAGTAAATTGACCCCCAGTGATGTAATGATTCAGTTTGCAAATAAGCTACTTGATCAAAATATCAATTTAGCGCATTAAAAAAAACTATCCATATTACTTTCTTTTGAAAGCCTGCATTGGCTCATTTTTTCATATCTTTGTAAACTGACCCTCTTATTGACGCAATTCTCTTTCTGGTGGGTTTTAAACATAAATGGTCATTGAAACTGACCCACAGAGCCAATTGGCAAGATAAGTATGTACATTCATAAAGTATTCAGAGCTCTGCAGGCAGTTCCTTTGACCTCATGCCTTTTGCTCTGCTACAATATGCATTGCCAGTTATGAGACCTTTTATAGAGATGTGAGTGCCACCCCAAATCATGTCCAACCAATTTAATTTACTACAGGTGGACTCCAATCAAGTATAGAACCATCTCAGCAACAATCAAGAGAAATGGGAGGCACCTGAGAAAAGGTCTGATCATATGCCAATGTTATATTTCAGTTTGGGCTCTTTCACACATGCGGACCGTATATCTGTATTTCATCCATCCGTTTTCAGATGAAATACGGACATACATGCTTGCCTATGGGATAGCGGGTGTTAGCGGATGAGCATCCGCTGACACCCGATATCGCCCGTCTCCGATATGGTCCGATTCTGCAGACGGAGGAAAACCCTATTTTTCTATTCGTCTGCAGAGCGGATCGGATGAACATGGACAGACGGTCCGCGTTCATCCGATCCTCCATAGAGGAGAGCGGAGATCTGACAGGGTGGTCCATGTACAGTGTGATCCGCCCGCTCAGCGGGAATCAATGGAGCGATCCCCGCTGAGCAAGCGGATGTTCACGGGGCGGATCATTACAGATCCGTCCCGTGTGAAAGAGCCATTTCTCTTTTTTGATAAATTCACAGATCTTTCTAAAATTCTGTTTTCGCTTTGTCAATATGGGGTACTTGGTGTAGAGTAATGAGAAAAAAATGCATTTAAACAACTGTAGTATCAGGCTGCAACATAATAAATCTGAAAAAAGTGAAGTGGGTCTGAATACTTTATGAATGCGCTATATCTGTATCCATCTGTGGTTAATCATACTTAAATACATCTGGATGTGAATTTACAATCAGACCACCGCAAGATATTTTTCCATAAATATTTTTGGAAACTTACATGTTCATTTCTTAAAATGCTTTTTTAGGACTTGGGCAACTTTCATATCATTACTATCAGCACACCAGCTTTTATCTGGAAATATCCTTAGGGTGCTTTTTTTGGAAATATCCTTAGGACGCGTTTTTCAGGAGCTACAGCGCTAAAAATAGCGCCTGTGTAGCTCCTGAAAAAAGCGGGTCCTTTCACTCCAGTGTGAAAGCCGGATGGCTTTCACACTGGAGCGGTGCGCTAGCAGGACGGTAAAAAAAAGTCCTGCTAGCAGCATATTTGGAGCGGTGAAGGAGCGGTGTATTCACCGCTCCTATACCGCTCCTACCCATTGAAATCAATGGGACACTGCAGGGATACCCCCGGCAAAGCGCTGCTGCGGGGATTAAAACCACCCTGCTAGCGGCCGCATACCGCGGCTAAAACGACGGTAAAGCAGTGCTAAATATAGCGCTGCTTTACCGTCGCCGCCCGCACCGCCCCAGTGTGAAGCTGGTGTTTTGCATGGGATTTTTATGACCGGCTCAAGTCACGGTAGCCCAACTTTGTTTACTTAGCTTACTTTGCTGAAGGTGTCCATAGCCATCATTCAATCTAACTGAAATTGTTGGGGCTGTGTGACAATTATCTAATGTTGTTATTTCACTGATGACAGAAATGACAAAATCATTTAATGATGATGCCAGCTTTTATTTTTAGGGCATTGACTAATTACCCCCCCCCCCCCACCCCACATTATCCTTGGACAAAACACTGTGTTAAGTTTTGTTAAAACATCTAATCTGGTTTTCCTAGACCAAATTGATTGATCATCCTAACAACCATAAAGCAATACAATAAAATAATAGGTTTACTAATTTGGAAATTGTGTGACCAGACTGTTCATATCAGAAGACACTGTTCACAAGTGTGGGTAGGAGAGAACAATATTAATTGTGGATAGTGGAAAGTATAATTTAAAGCTGCCAAGATTTCAGATGGCAGTTGAGCGTATATAATGCAGAATCTGACTGCCCTTAGGCACCACGATCTCCTGATAAACCCACAGGGAGTGGAAATGGGAAAGGGAAGGGAATAGGCAGTCATTACTGGAATGGGGGGGGGGGCAGAAAGGACTAGGATGGGGGCAGTAGCAGTTACAACTGGGGTGGGGGGTAATAAAGTTTAGGGTGAGTATTTAGCCTGGCTGCTTTCATGTCTATGGGTAGCTTTTAGATAAGTGTGATCAACAACTGAGAGTCAAGAGTAAGTACAGTATCATGATTTTGGACAGGTAGACAATTTCGATAACATCTCACAGTCATTAGCTTTTCTTGGATCATTGGTGCTTGCTCTGCCATGTTATTACATGCATTCACTTTATAAATTGTATCAATTGTGTTGCATTGTTTTATGCACAACAAAAAGTATGATCCAGTGCAGAAACTAAATAAGAATAATATGACCTGCATATATTACTATAGTCAGCTAATAATCCCAAAGTCATTTTACACAATGGACATATTTTATTGAGAAATAAAATTTACTGTATAGGTAAATCCTTAACATTTATTTTTGTCTTATAAAACCAATTTAAAGCTAAATTCTAGGCAGATATACAGTAAAAGACACACAATAATTCAGCTCTGTAATCACTGATACTACATTCCATTTACTTTTTTAAATGCAAGTAGTTTAAATACTTGAATTTGACTTGGTATCAGCATCTTGCACTCCCTGTACAGCAGAGTTGGAATGAGGGAGAAAGAAGCAGCACATGGGGCCAATACAGTCATATGCTGAAAAGAAGCAGGCTGATAGGACAAGGAAGTGAAAGACATGTTCTTTTAATTATCTGTAAATCATTCACATAAAAACAGCGAATGCATTTTGGGGGCAACAACCCTCCCCCTTCTTCGTGTCTATTCTCATAGCTAACAAAACCAACTTTTTTAAAAAGTGTACAATTTTAAGCAAGCTAAGGTCAAGTGAATTATTATATGTACGTAAAAAAAAAGAAAGTGAAAAAAAAAAAAACAATAAACTACCATAGTATACTATTAAAAAAATTATCACATAAAATGAAATGATATAATGAAATGAAATGAAAGTGACCAATTTAAAGAGGTATTCCTCCCTAAAGTGGAACTTCTGCTCATCGGAACCCCTCCCCCCTCCGGTGTCACATTTGGCACCTTTCAGGGGGGAGGGGGGTACAGATACCTGTCTAGGACAGGTATTTGCACCCACTTCCAGACATAGATTCCCACGAGAGTCTATGCCTCTTCCTGTCCCACCGTGCTGTCTGCTGGGACACGCACTGGTCCCAGAGACAGCGCGGAGCATTCCTATTGCATTGCGCGACTCGCGCATGCCCAGTAGGGAACCGGGAAGTGAAGCCGCAAGGCCTCATTTCCTGATTCCCATACCCAAGATGGCGACGGCAGCATCCGGGACCGAGGGACGGTTCGGCCTCGGGTGCCGACATCGCTGGACCCTGTGACAGGTGAGTGACAGGTTATTTTAAAAGTCAGCTGCAGAATATGTAGCTGCTGACTTCTAAAAAAAAAAATTTCGCCGGACTCCCTCTTTAAGGATAATTAAAAGTATCTTGGTATCCTTCATGTTTTGGTTTGGTGTCTGTTTAGGTGTATCTACACTTTGAGAGAGATGAGTATATCTCCTTTCACTGTCCTATCACAGGCTGGGTGGGTCCAGGATGACCTGGGCTCAGAGGACGTAAGATGAATGATGCTGGCAATCAGACTGAGGACATCTAACAATAGAACAAATTACAAAGAAGGAAATCTCTGATATGAGAATGATACAGAGGCTTTCTACTGACTGCCAAATTCCACTCACCACTAGCCATCATGGCAAGGCAGTCTCACTTTTCTGGCCTTATGGTAAAATGAAATAAAACAGAGAATTCACTGACACAAGCATGAGACCGTCAGGAGATGGCTTATTCACCCTGACATTTTCCATCTAACACTGAAATGATTACTTAACCAACCCTTTTGCCTACTGGGAACTTGTACCCCCTTCCTGCCCCTTTCACACAAATAGAGCTTTCTTTTGGTGGTATTTAATTATTGCTGGGTTTTTTTTTTGCGAAAGAAAAGAAAAAACTCTGAAAATGTTGAAAAAACTAAAGTTTTTCTTAGTTTCTGTCGGCAAATTTTGTAAATAAGTAATTTTTCTCCTTCACTGATGTAGGCTGATTAGGTTTCACTGATGGGCACTAATAGGCTGCACTGATGGGCACTGATGGTGCAACACTTATGGGCACTGATGAGGCGGCACTGAAGGGCAATGATTAGGAGGCACCGATGAGGAGGCACTAATATGCTGCACTGATTGGCACTGATAGGTGGCACCGATGAGCACTGATAGGTAGCACTGGTGGACACTGATAGGCAGCACTGATAGGTGGCACTGAGGGGAGCACCGATGTGTGGCACTTATGGGCACTGATGAGCAGCACTGATGGGCACTGAAAGGCAGCACTGACTCGCAGCACTTATGGGCAGTGATTGGTGTCACTGATGGGCACTGATTGGTGGCACTGCTGGGGCTGTACTGTAATCAGGGCACTGATGATCAGTGCCCTGATTATCTGTACCGGTCTTCCCTGTGAGGAGATGCTGCTGATTGACTCTCCTCACCTCACACTCTGTCAGATAAATGGCACTTCCTTTTTTACATGTGACCAGCTGTGATTGGACATAGCTGATCACATGGGTAAAGAGCAGCATCATCGGCTCTTTACAGAGATCGGGGTCGCGCCGTGTCCTAGCAACACGGCGCGGCCGAAATCGACACAATGTGCGCCCCGCTGTCATGTGTATAGTAAAGTATGGCAAAATGACGGCGGGCGGGAAGTAGTTAATATAATAGAGGCATGTGTGACTGCAATAGGGTTCATTTACTAAAAGAAAAAAAAAATGCTGTTCATCTTCTATGAGAAATTGCACTTTGCAAAGGAACTTTTCCCAGGGCTTAGCGAATGTGGTGAAATTTCACTTTGCAAAGAATACCCAATTACATATAAGGAAATAAAAAAAACTGCACATGATTGAATGGTAGAAGTTAACAGAGCTTCATCCTTATTCACTAAGCTCTTGGTCAAATTTTCTTGCAAAGTGAACATTCTATTTGCCTTTAGTAAATTAACCCCAAGGATATCTTGATGATACACGTGAGCACCAAATTATACTGAGAGCCACATAACAGCTCCATAAAGATTCACTTCATATTGTATTACAATATGAAGTGAATCTTTATGGAGCTGTTATGTGGCTCTCAGTATAATTTGGTGCTCACGTGAGCTTATCCGTTTAGCTGGCCATGTGTATGGAGCCTTAAGCTGGCCATAAACTGGTAACATTTTGTTACAAAATTGGAAATGGAAAGTTTGTTTGATTTTATAACCATTAGTGGTTAGTCGTTTTCTCAAACCAGAAAAATCTCTAGCAGTGAATGTGTTTTTTTGTTCAGGAAGGTCCATTGATTCCAAAATTGGATGTTAATAGCAAAAAAAAATTTAAAGTATTTTTGAACAACATTCTTAAAGTGATTGTAAGGGTTTTTTTTTTTTTTAAATAACAAATATATCATACATACCTCCACTGTGCAGTTTGTTTTGCACAGAGTGGCCCCGAACCTCGTCTTCTGGGGTCCCCCCGGTGGCTATTGCGGTTCCTCCCCACATCAGATAACCCCCTGGGAGAAGCACTCTCTCAAGGGGGTTACCTTGCGGGCGCGCTACCGAGTCCAGCATTTGCGTCCATAGACACGAGTGCCGGACTTGGCCCCGTCCCCCGTGTCATTGGATTTAATTGACAGCAGAGGGAGCCAATGGCTGTGCTGCTATCAGTCTATCCAATCAGGACACGAGACACTGGCTAGAGCTGGTGTGCTCATTCCCGTCACGCAAATTTTGGGGCTCAGGTAAGTATAAGGGGGGCTCAGGGGGCTCGGGGGGGCTGCCCCTCGTCATTGAATGTACCAATGGGAATTTTCATATAAATGTTGGTACCAATGTTTGAAAATCTACTAGTGGCCAGATTTAGAAAGTGATATAAGAGAAGAACAATTAATATGCTACCATCCAGCATTACAGAATGTGCACAATAAAACTTATCCATGTTTTTCTAACTTCAATCACTTACGTAATGACAGCGCCTTCCCGTATTATATTTTTTCCTGATTAATTTAGGATGTTGTTATTGTATAAAATAAAAATGAATGCAGCTGAATTTTCTGGCTAGATTATTCCCCTTGTTACATTTCCTTTGCATTCATATATTTCCATAGTGACATCCTGATTACTTCCTGAATAACAAAGAAGTTAAAAATGTATTCTTTAAAAAAGGAAACATACAGGTGAACTGCTGAACTCCGGCTGTGCTGTGATTACACTCTGCGAGGATTGTTCATTTTCCTTAATCTTTCAGACTTGGAAAATGAAAAGACGGAAATGACTAAAATCTATCGGTAAAAGCCACACATCCATAAAGCCATTTCTCATTAGATGCCTCTGGATTGTTCCCCTGTGGAAGATTATGTGATGTTTTAGTAAAGGAATATGTGTCTTTGTATCAGGCCAGGGATTTTAAGGAAATCAGTCACCGACACTGGCATACTTGGACAAGCAGTAGTTCACTAATGGGATAACATGTTTCTGTTGAGTCTGTCACCGTTAACGGAAAAGTCAACCAAAATACGTCCTTTTTTTTTACATTTTGGATAAGGTATAGAAGGGTTAGAACCTCTGACAGGTTTTAAAGCTGAACTCTCATCAGATATAAAAGACACAAAAGAATTCAGCTCTGGAATCATTAATACATCATTAAAATAATTTTTTATATGCAAGCAGTGTAGACATGTGCACAACAAAAAAATTTAGTTTATTTTCGTTTCGTTTTTTTTTTTGTTTTTCCGTTGATTCGTAACGATTCGTAAATTCGTAAGTCGTCGGTGTTCGTATTCGAATTGTATTTTCGTAAGAGTTATTTTTCGTTGATTCGTTTTTCCGTTTAATTTTCGTTTATTCTTTTATTCGAAATTCGGACGCATTCGTATTTATTCGTACTTTCGTAACATTCGTAGATTCGTAATCGGAGCATAATTCATAATTTTATGTAATGTGTATGCTATTATTACATTTTAAGAGACACGGAAGATTACGAATCGAAAAAAAAAGTTACGAATGTACGAATTTTTTCGTTCAATCCATTCGAAGCACGTTAAGCAGCGCCATTGTAAGAGACACGGAATATTACGAATCGAAAAAAAAAAAAAAAAGTTACGAATGTACAAATTTTTTCGTTCATTTTGATTTTCGTTGCTCCTGTTTTCGTTTTTCGGATTTTCTTCTTTCGTAGATCCGTTGTTTCTAATTCATTTTTTTCGGATTTTCGTTGTTTTCAGATTCGTTCGATTCGAACGATTCGTTATTCGTTAAAATTTTTAGCGAATCGTTCGTTCATTCGTACGATAACGAATGAATGAAAATAACGAAATAAAACGAAAAACGAAAAAAAAACTAAACGAATTGCACATGTTTAAAGCAGTGTAAGGCCGGCTATATACAGTTCGAATCTTCAATCACTATTGTGAGCCTCTGGCATCGTGCAGTTACATAATAAAATGCTGGACCATTATACTACTTGGAGAGGGCAACGGAAGATGGGGATCATAAAGGGTGCAGCAGGGGAGGGTGTTATAAAACAATAAGATTCAATAAATATATCATTAATCTAGTGTTATGAGTTATTTAGAAGAGAAGTATGTTTTTTTTTTAAGAATCATACTTACTTAGGTAGATGCAGCATCAATCCAATACTGCATCTGTTCCCTGCCAGCTCTAAGACTGAGAGCCAAACAATCAAACACTGCAGATCACTCGGGTTTTCAGACCCCATGAGCAAAGAGCTGGTGACTGACAGTCACCTGCGCAACCCCCCCTTAACCTCCCCCGCACTCATCGGTGGGCTGTGGAGGGGGCAGGAGCGCCTCCGCCCCCCCCCGCACTCACCGGTGGGCTGTGGAGTGGGCAGGAGTGGCCAGCTCAGGCTCTCAGCGGTGTCTGCCAGGCATGTGGGCTGATCCTGACTTCATTGTCATGATCTTGCCCGAGCCTGGACTGGCTCTATGACGTCAGCCCGCTGTCTGAGATCCACAGGAGAAGTACAGCCAAAGCTGTTTCCTATAAGTTTTAAGCTCATATAAGCAGGGCCCTCCTAATCTTATTGTATTGAAAGTGTACTGTCTCCCTCTATTTTCACCAGGTGATAAGGCCAGTAACACACCTCCAGTATTAGAGTGCCCCCACCCTGGACGAATTAGCACAAGGCCCAGATAGCAAGGATAACTTTCCACACATTTGTGGCAGTGTTGAATTTTAAATCCGTTAACTTGCTGCACATTTTCAATGGCAAGTTGTACGCTTGCAGAGCACTTAGTACAAGTTCTAGTTGACACTTTTCCAATTTGTATCAATTTTGCGTGGCAAGTCTCTAGCAAGAGCAAAGTTGCAGTGGTGAGTCTACAGTAGGAGCTTTGCCAGTCACAGTGCCCCCTGTGGTGGGATGACTATTGCACAACATAACTGGAGGAGTGTTCTACTACATATACTACATGCTCATGGGGTCTGAAAATGTGTCTTAGCCTGCAAAACAAAACTGCACTAGAGATTGTGACTACATCTCACAGAGTGAACACCTTAAGAATACGTTTTTAGAAAAAGGTTACCCCCCACCACTGATCGAACAGGCCTACAATACATTTCTCCCTGGCAAAAAACCTAAGGTTGCCAAACCATCTGAGGCACCCACTGTACATTTTATCACAGGTTTTAACAAACAATACAAAAAAATGGAACGTATTTTAGGAAGTCATTGGAACATCCTAAAACAAGATCCCCACTTGTGTTCTGTCCTGAGTGAGAGGCCTAAAGTTACATATAGAAGGGCCCTCACTCTCAAGAACAAGATAGCACCCAGCAAATTAAAAGGCAAAAAAGAAGAGAATCCGACTTGCCTCATTCCACTTATAGGTATGTTCAGGTGCAACAAGCCTCTTTGCAAAACTTGCCATTTTATTAACCATGGTCAAAAGAATTTCTGCCACAAGGGCACCACATATCCCTTTAAACAATTTCATAATTGCTCCAGCAATTATGTGGTATATTGTCTGAAGTGTCCTTGCAAAATGCTTTATGTGGGCCACACCATCTGCCCTCTTAGGCAACGTTTTGGTAAACACCGTCGGCTAACAGAACTAGGCAGTGATAAACATAGTGTGCCTAGACATTTTTTAGAGTTTCATAACCAATCAACGGCTGGTCTCCAGGTGTGGGTAATTGAATCTATACCTGGCTCTTTATCTGAAGCAGAACGTTTCACTAAATTATGTGAACGTGAAACGTTCTGGATTTTTACCCTCGACACTCTTGCCCCCAATGGCTTAAACGAAGAAATTGAAATACACACCATTTTATGATAATTATATGCTCTATGTATATTTATATTAATGCATATCAGACACTATGAATTGATGTACACCTCTATATATATATATATATATGTATATTATTCTATATATTATATCATTATATTATTTTACTTTTTTACCACCCCCCTTTTTTTATATATGTGTTTTGGAATAGTTAATTAATCAATTAAATAATTGATTGATTTTTTATACATATATTTCTTTTACATACATACATACATCTACATCAGTACTTCAGGAACTCTTACCCAGCACAATTGGTGACTTTACCCTCTTTATTCCTCCTTTATTTAAACCATATACAGCCCTTAACAACAGACATATTTTTGTTTACATATATATTTTGTATGTTTCATATGTATGTATGTATGTGTATATGTATATATATATATATATATATGTGTATATGTGTATATGTATGTATATGTATATATCAATTTTAATTATTATTTTTTTTTTCTTATGTATTTTTTATGTATGTATTTTTATTTCTATGTATTATTTATTTATTTTTATTTTTTATCTTTTTTATATATATTTTCTGTACATAATGTCTCCGATATATATCTTTAAAAGAAATATATATGGATTCTCTCTAGGGTCACCTAAATATGTTCAATAGTGCATATGTATATATGTATTTTACATGTGTTTTTCTATATATACATTTTTTGTATATATAACTATTTTCATACAAATTCATATTTATGCCACTTGATAGCAAACTATATAAATATTGCCCTTAGATAATAATTTCATTAACAACTTTTAAAGACTCAACCCATTATCAAATGGAATCGCCTTTTTTAAAATGTATTTCTAACTTAAATGTTTTCTCCACTGAAGTATCTTAATTCCTATTCATTTCCCTCTTCCATTTTCGTATTCTCCTTCTTTTCACACAAACATATATATACATAATAATACATGACCCACTACTATATAAATCTCTTAATCATCATATAGTCATTTCTCACACAAACCACGTCCTCCTCATTCTACATTCACTACACATTTGTCCTTTTAGTATCAGTCAAGGCTAACAAAGTTGCCAGCTGGTTTGTTTGTTTTTACTAAAGTATCAATTCGTTTTTACCAAGTATCAATTAACCCACAGTTTGGTTGTTTTTACTAAAGTATCAATTTGTTTTTACCAAGTACCAATTAGCCCACACCCCTACTATCCTCAGATCTGCTTCTATATTAACTGCTCTTTCCCTGCTGTTGTATTATCTTTTTCACCTGATGAAAGAGCGCGCTGGTCAATAACGGACCTTGCGCATGCTCAGAAACGCGTAGTGTGTCTCTCCCCCTGTCTCACGGCACTAGCCTGCTTCCACGAGCCGTGCTCTTATGGCTGGATCTTGCTGAGTTCTCCCCCGGCATCCTCCCTTATTATAACACTCTAGGAGTACACAGGCGACTTGGCGGCATAAGCTGTGACCTACTATGATTTCCATGCAGACTTCAGTGAACTTAATATGTAAGTGTTACTGTAACAGTTTTATCTATGATTAAAGAGCTTGAATGCTGATTGGCGCTGTTCTATTTTTTTCTCTTCCCCTGTACTACTGAGTCGGCTTCACTCGTGAAGAAAAGCAGCCTCCAGCATAGAGCCTGTCTCCCACCTGCTGATTGATTCATCCATCAATTGAAGCTATATGAAGTTTTATTCAGACTTTTGCACCTTTTTTTTTTTTTTTTCTTGAAAGAAAGAATATATATTTGCTCCTAAAAAGTGGACTTGGACAGTTTATCTACCCTTATTAATTTTATCAGCATACAGACTTCCTCTCTGGACATTTTTCATATATATATTTTTACCTACACTAGCACACTGAGCGCCTGTGTCCTTTTGTTGTATTTTGATATAGTGGATACAGGGCCACCAACAAGGGGGTACAGACAGTACCCATGTAAGGGGCCCACCTGGCCAGGGCCTGCTCCCCTTACAGCAACACATTAAATATAACTGTCACCTGCACCGCCGCTAGCCTGCGCCCGCTATAGAGAAGGCGAAAGAGAATCCTCTGCCTCCTATCACTTTCACTACCCCCTTCCCCCTTATTCGATCGCTCACTCGCTCACTATAGAGAAGAGGAAAAAAGTATTATCATATAATACAGCAAGCCCAAGCGAGCCTGCACTGCCTTTCTGACTAGCTGATCCCCTCTCCTGCCCCAGCAGGTAATTGTGGGCAGCACTCGCTCTTCCTTCCCTGGCTGCTGCTGTAAATTTGGTTTGCAATATGATTGGCCGGGACACGGACAGGGGGTGTGGTCAGAAGTGAATGTGGACTCAGCCCTATCAGGTGCATGCAGATAGATATGAGCAGCATGGAGGGTAAGTCAAAAAAAAGTTAGTGTTAGTGCTCCTGTGCCCCCTGTGCTGTAGTCGATTTGGACTTTATTTAAACTCCTTCTCCTTCTCCTTGGCTGACAAGCTGGCATGACTGAGTTGCAGTGTGAAAATGGATGAGGATGACTCAACTCATCTTCATCCCCACCCAGCACCATCCATCCCTCCAATCTCCACAATGTATCCCCCATCCACACCCAGCACCATCCATCCCTCCAGTCTCCACAATGTATCCCCCATCCACACCCAGCACCATCCACCCCTCCAGTCTCCACAAGGTATCCCCCATCCACGCCCAGCACCATCCATCCCTCTCCATAATATATCCCCATCCCGGCCCAGAATCCTGGAGTGGGATGGATGGTGCTGGGCAGAGGTAGGGATTTATTGTGGAGAGGGATGGATGGTGCTGGGTCAGAGGTGGGGATATATCGTGGAGAGGGATGGATGGTGCTGGGCGGAGGTGGGGGATATATTATGGAGAGGGATGGTGCTGGGTCGGGGGTGGGGATAGCGTTAAAATAAAAATTGGTGCACCGAAGGACTCAGTGGGTGGGCCCTGGGGAATGTTGGTGGTCAGGCACCGGGGGGCCCAGGCCTGAAGCTGTGTAAGGGGCCCCAACATTTCTGATGGCTGCCCTGAGTGGATATTTAAAGTGGACTGACCTATATGCATTCAGCTCTTGATTAAATCCTTACTAAACCCCATCTGATGAATCAGGAGTGTTGCCCACCATTGTAAGATGTTATAAGACACAAACCTTGAAGCAAAGCTCATCTTGGCTATGGTGGTTTAACATGGGAGCATTACCTTCTGTACTATTATAATTCGTCATAATTATTATGGTCAATCAACTGCCATACTCAGTTAAAAAAAAGTCGCAGATTGGACCCCAAATGGAAAAAAAATCCCTTCTCCTATACTTCAGTTTGTGCACTCGGACGTGTTTTGAGCCACAAAGCAATTGTGATTTATTATTTTCACAAAACAGGAAAATGTTCATTATCAAATGCTGTGAGAACAGTGAAGTAATTGGCCTTTATTTCATATGAAACACTGTTGATTGTTGCTTTCCTGGCAATCTCTCTCAACAGAGCACTTCCTGTGTAATGAATCAGCAAACCCTGCAAATAGGACTGATTGTTACTGCTGGGCAATACAATGTAACAAGCATCTTATCTATACAACCCTGCTTGTTACCCCCATCTTTAGAGTCCTCCAATGCATAGAATGGAATAGTAATACCATATCTACACCAACTGATTCATTATCATATCAGCAAGGAAAACAATGTAGAATTGGTGTTATTACTTCAGTTGGAAGGAGTATATATTAGTATGTGTAACGTATGTATTTTTGAACTAGGCAACTTGCAGATGTAAAACATTGCTTGCCAGACTGTGATCAGTCTTTTATTCACAAGATTGCTCATAATAATTGCCTTCTCTATCAAAAACATCCTTCTTTCACAAATATCTGCAGGTAAGACTGTTAAGTGATACTAAAACAATGCTTCCAGGTGAAAACATGTACAAGAGGGTGCAAACGCCTAGTGCATTACCCCCAAAAGTGTTTATTGTAAAATCATAAAATGGTAATATACTCACAAAAGCAGAATAAAATCAAGCTAGACAATAGCAGCAAGTGAAATGGGCATCCCCACCAATGCCACACAATGGAGAAGTTTACACGTTTTGGGGGACAGAGCTGTGAGAAGATTCCCTGTCAAATCTTAGCCGAACGCTATGGATGTCACTTTTGTGAAATTTGTGTCCGTTCAGTTTTTCCCTTGCGGAGCTTAGCGGACCTAGGTTCGGCCTATGGGCAGGAGGATGTAAATGGACGTGTGTCTGTTTTCAATTGGTACCACTATGGTAGTAGTTTTTTCATTCACATATTCCAAATTCAAATAGCAAGGCCAGCAGGCAGAAGAACCCCTATATTTTGTAAGTGGGGATGGTGTACAATTTGAGGGTAGGGGGCTATGGTATCTGACCATATTGCATGTTACATCCTAAAAATGGTCAGAACGGTTTACTTATCTTGTAAAAGGAATTGTCAATATTTTGAAAACTGTAGATTTCATTTAAAAAAATACCTGGGTATCTTGCCATGAAAGTCCTTGTGACGTCACTTCCTGTTACAGTGCTCTGTCCCAGTTTCCTAATTGTTTTTTTTTTTTTATATTGAAAGTTCGTACATTGATTATTTTCCATCTTAGCCTGGTCTCTATGTGCCCCCTGTGGCCACACGGTGCCCCCCTCCTGTAAGTGGTGTGGATGGGCATAGTGGCTGATTGGGTAAGCATGGACTGGATTGAGTGAATGATTAATTTAAATGTATATTGATGCATCTGTATATTTGTAATTTTTTATTAATTGACTATTCTGCTTGTATGTATGATTTTATCTTTAATATAGTCTGTTGACTAGTGGTGGTCCGTAAAACCCTTGAAGAAGCCAACCTCAGTGAAACATGTTGGGATCAGACACTACATCATGACTACCTGTGTAATGGAACTCTATGACCAAAGAATTGGCATGTGTAAACATTTTTTATTGGTTTGATTTTAAATAAGTGTTAAATAAACGTCATGTTCTTTATATTTAAGTGCTTTCTATTATTTTTGCCATCGCTATAATCCCACTAATTCCTGCTTTTCCATATATACTAATTAGGGATGGGTTGCCGGATATAACGCTGTCATCTAGCCGCAATACTGTGAAAACAAATTGTTCCCCTACGTTGTCACCTGTCACATACTCTCCCAATGGCGACTATAAGTGGCTGTGCTGACAAAAATTGCACAAGCACATTCCACCCTTATCATCAGAAAACCCGCCTTGATAAATGAAGTGCAGCATTGTTGCCGGAGATCAGCATTGCTGATATGCATCATCAAACATAATGTCATTTATTCACAGTTTACATGTACATTATAATATAACTGGTAGAAGATGATCCGCGGTTCATATCCCGACCACAACACCATCTGCCTGGAGTTTGCATGTTCTCCCTGTGCCTGTGTGGGTTTCCTCCGGGTACTCCGGTTTCCTCCCACATGCCAAAGACATGCTAAAAAAAAAAAAAAAAAGAAGATGATCTGCAACTCCATACATGCTCTTAAATATCTCCAGATTTATTGATACTCCATAAAAGACAAATAGGTGCAGCAGATGTTAATGCTTATCTTGCAACCAACAGCTCAGGAGGACTTTTGGATAATTTGGGGTAGTAGCACCTTTTCCTTTGCTGAACATTATTATATAGGTCGCTTAAAAAAGCTTATTCCTTATGTCCCTGAAATTGTTCTAGAAACTAATTTGGCAAAGCTACCCTATATATATGATATTTTAAAGTGGGGGAATATGGAGTTTTAGAACAAATCTCACACAGCAATGACAACCCTGCAGTCAGTGTATAAGTCAGTTATGTTCATTTCATATAATTTTTTTCTCTCTTTAAAAGATTACTACTTATCAGTCTGAAGACTAGCAGACTACATGTCCCATCATTATTTGCACTATTGCCGCATGTGTGCGCCTAATTCATAAAAAAAAAAGGCCCAGCATAATCAAGTTGCCTGCATCAGCCAGGACTATACACACAAGATATGCTTTCTACTCCTCCTCCAAAGAATGTGAATGCCATTGGCTCCAGTGGCAGTGCTCTAGAAACTGCTTGCCAATCATTGTCTCTGGAAGAACAGCAGAGGGAGTGTCTTGTGAGTCTCCTCTCAATCTGCCAATGCATGATGGCACAGGCAGCATGATCATGTCACCCTGTATTCAGATCCTGGGAACAGGCATGAAAAGGTGGCTCAATAGAACCCAGCAAGGGAAAGGAGCCACACTGAAACAGGACAGTGGGGCCAATGCAAACCAGCAGAATGGCAAGGAAATTAGAACATTCATACATTAGAAATCACCACCCATTGTAAGTTTTCTTCACCTAAGCATTATAAAGTTAAATAAATAAATAAAACTTTAATATCACTTTAACTTATAGCAGAAACATGCAGCAAGGTGCATTGGGAGGACGCCCCCTTGGACTTCAAATGGCAGAAAAAAGTAATAGAGAGTAGATAAGAATAAAAAGGCACCATTTGGGATTTAAAACGTTAATATCACTTTAACCATTTGGCAACCAGTAACTGAAAATTTCCTGCTGGCCAGCAGCTCTGTTGTTTCCCCACAACGTACCTGTACATCATGGGGAAACTTCTGGATTTACAAGCACCCAGACAGGACGGTCCAAATTCATATGGCATCTGGTGTCATTAAAAAACCTCTCTGCCTCTATGACTATAGGCTAAATATGGGAGGTGTAGACTTCAACGACCAATTGATGAAACCTTATTTAGCCTTCTGCAGAAGTAGAAACTGGTACAAAAAGCATCTATATATGTATTTTAATTGGCTCTATACAACTTGTTTGTTATTTACAAAGCTACTGAAAGAACTGGATCCTTTCTAAAAAAGCTGTGGCCCAAAGCACAAATCCAGATGCAGTTAGCTGGCTGCATGGGCATTTTCCACTTGTCCTCCAACCTATCCCTACACAAAGGTCACCCCAAAAAAGATGTTGTGTTTGTGGTAAACGTGGACTAAGGCACTACACTCATTTTTTTTTGCCTCTCCTGTCCTGGCCCACCTGGTCTCTGCATCAAGGACTTCTTCTGTTGCTACCACACTTTAATGAACTATTAGTGTAGGGTACAGCACAGGGCAGTATAGGGGTCCACACAAGTCTGCACAAGAAGAGTCTCTAAAGATGTTAGGTAGTCAGAAAACTGTCTGTCACATTTTGAGAGACCCTAAAATCAGGCTGGAAAGGTTATTGTTCTGAAAAGTTAAATTGCAAAAAATCAAAAACAAAATTGTGGTTGTTTTGAGTTAATGTTATATTAAACTATTGTTTGTTTGGCAGAAACGTCAAGGGTGCTGCTCTCAGAATACATACGTCAGTGTCTGCAGCACTGCAGGGGGAGATTTCTCCATCAGCAGTAAAAAAAAAAAAAAGAAAGTTTATGTGCAGCATTGGGAGCGTGGGGTGGTCAGGTGGCAATAGCTCCTATGCTCAGCATATACTTTTTTTCATTTTTCTCTGGCAAAGATTTATGTGGGCTGAACGAAAAATAGAACATTACATGTACTGTATGTTAAACATTAGAAGCGTGGGGTGGATGTGTGGCAGAAGCTTCTAATATTGGGGGTGTTTATATTGACCTGGCATTTTAGAGCCACCGAACGTGTGATAGGCAGTCAGGAAATCGAATGCTTAATTAACATTCTTTGAAAGCCTGAAGGTGCTCATTGGATTTTGGGCTCCTGTATGTTGCTAGGCTGCCAAAAAGTCTCTCACATGTAATAACTTGTAAAAAAATGTAAAAGATTTTTTTTGCCATATTCCAAAAACTTGTAGCCTCTCAGCAAATACCTTGTGGTGTCTACTTTCTGAAAAGGGGTCATTTTTGAGGGATGTTTGTACTGTCCTTGCATTTTAGCACCTCAAGAAATGTGATAGGCAGTCAGAAAGTCAGATCTGCTTAAAAGCTGCATACATTCCAGTATATATATATATATATATATATATATATATATATATATATATATATCATAATTTGTGGACTCTATAACTTTCACACAAACCAATTAATATACACTTATTTAGATTTTTGTGTTTACCAAAGACATGTAGCAGAATACATTTTTGGCCTAAATTTATTAAGAAAATGTCCTTTTGTTTTGATGTTTTATGACTGAAAGTGGAAAATATTGTTTTTTTTTTTTAAAAACTTTATGATCTTTTTTTATTTATATAATAAAAAAATTAAAAAGCCAGTGGTGCTCAAATACCACAAAAAAAGCTCTATTTGTGTGAAAAAAAATTATCTAAATTTAATTTGGGTACAGTGTTCCATGACCAAGCAATTTCCAGATAAAACAGCATAATGCTGAATAGCAAAAAATGCTGAAGGGGTAAACCTTCCGAAGGTCACGTGAGTAAGGTAGCTTTACACCACTCAATTTTCTCTCATTCAGCCTGCAGACTGTTAGTGCAATAATTTTCTACTCAACTTTTGTTGAGTCGGGTGCTGGTAGCAGGGCGTCCTACCGTTCAAATGTTGGCTATTTCAGCAGGATTTGGCAGAAATTGTAGTCAACTACGGCCAGCTTAAGTGCAAGGAGGGTCAGGGCTTAATCTTGACTTGGTAGGAAGTCGAGGCTCCATGTGCAGCCTGGGACTAGGATCAATGGGAGCGCTGCTTGAAGAGTTTCCTCTACAGTTTCCCTTTAAAACCAGTCTATTGATATACACCACCATAATATCAAATAAGTGATGCCTTTGAAGATTACTCCTTAGCAGGAGTCTGTATGCAGTTCAGAGATGGGGTTGGTGGGAGATGACTTATGTGCTGTAGACTGAACTGATGTAAGATGCACGAACGAGTATTAACTTCCAACATCCAATGACGTGTTGACATAAAGTTCTTGGGCCTGGTAAACAATGTGGAGCAATGCAAAGTGTTACATGGGAATTGCAACTCACATAAACTATGATGTCATGATGCGCATAGTTTATTAGGAAACCATGATCTTTAATGTCTTGCACCATTATCCTCTTTGGGCAACACCTCCGTCACACCAAATATTGACACAGTGGAAAATTATTTATTAAAATATTTTTTTGCTGCAGATCATGCGATATATGGCGCTTTGGGATTTTTTTCATACTAGTCGCATCCTACTGTTGCAAACCCTTCAACCCACATTCCATAAATCAGTATTCCATGCACCAAGTGTTAATAGTTTATACGGTTCCCCATATTTGTCTATATGATCACAAATGACAGCAAAATAAAAGAAAAAATATTTTTATTTTTTTACTAGAATAACTTTAACTTTTTCTTTTGTTTACTGTGAATATTATTGCATTTAAATGCAGTAATTTAGGTTATTTAGTAAAGAGTTCTAATAGATTTTTGCTTTCCTATAGATATGGTGACAGCACACGAATAATATGAGCTCGTATCATGTGGTAGATACAGAAGGGTAATATTATTTTACTGCTACTTTGCTTAATTCTACATACATTTTTAATTACAGGTCATAAATCAAGCAATGTTGGCAAAATGTGTGAAGGCAGCCACCCATAATCTGATCAACAGTAGATCATTTCATTTACACAGATATGTACAAAGTTTATGTGACCACAAAGTTTCATTATCTTTTATGTAATCAGTGAGTATGAAATACATTTATTATCACATGTTCCTTCACCCTGACACAACTGAGCACACTACACGTTCTTTGTGCACTCACTCCCTCTTGTGGTTTTCCTTAGTCATAACAATTAAAAAACTATTTTATTCTATTGTAACATATATAAATCTGGCTTTACTTTTTACATGTTTGCTGTGCAGTATTTTTATACTTTATACTGATATGAAAATGTTTTTATTCTTTTTTCTGATGTTAAAAATCAACTCCTGGTATGGATTTTTTTGCAGTTACATTGGTCCAGCTTGGGACAATCTAGGTACACTAACGGCATACATGTGGGGCAACAGGACTCTTGTTACCACTAGGTAAACTAGGCAGCCGCCTAGGGCGCCCTGCTGCAGGCAACTAAGGCGCAGCGGCGGTGGAGGACTGTGTCTGTGTCCCGACTCCTGAATGAATGGAAGCAGGCAAACATTCATTGATGGGCACTGGTAGGTTGCATTGATGGGCGCTGGTGAGGCTGCATTTGATGGGCGCTGGTGAGGCTGCATTTGATGGGCGCTGGTGAGGCTGCATTTGATGGGTGCTGGTGAGGCTGCATGGATGGGCGCTGGTGAGGCTGCATTTGATGGGCGCTGGTGAGGCTGCATTTGATGGGCACTGGTGAGGTTGCATTTGATGGGCGCTGGTGAGGCTGCATTTGATGGGCGCTGGTGAGGCTGCTTTGATGGGCGCTGGTGAGGCTGATTTGATGGGCGCTGGTGGGCTGCATTTGATAAGTGCTGGTGCGGCTGCATTTGATGGGCGCTGGTGGGTGCTGGTGGGCTGCATTTGATGAGTGCTGGTGGAGCTGCATTTGATGGGCGCTGGTGGGGCTGCATTTGATGGGTGCTGGTGGGCTACATTTGATGAGCGCTTCATTAAAAAGGCAGAGTATACTTGGGCAGGGCAAAGGGGGTGGAGTCAGGGGTGGAGCCAAGAGAGGCAGAAAAATTAGGTTTCGCCAAGGGCAGTGATGGCGAACCTTGGCACCCCAGATGTTTTGGAACTACATTACCCATGATGCACTTTACAGTGTAGTTGAGCATCATGGGAAATGTAGTTCCAAAAACATCTGGGGTGCCAAGGTTTGCCATCACTGGCCTAGGGTGTCAAAAATCCTTGCACCAGCCCTGTGGGGCAATTGAGGAAGTGGAGAATGATTGTGGTAGTCAGCAATACTACAGCGATCGCCTTGGTCTTCTGGGTCCTGTGCAGAGTAGCTGCCCTTCTGCGAACACAGGAGTTCAAGCCACCATTCACAAAACACCTTGTATTTTTTTCAATAAATACAAGGCTATCTCTGATTGGACAAGGTGGAAATTGTGATGTCAGCACCCACCCTCTCCACTTCAGTGATTATCTGCTTCCACAGCAATCCAACAGGTATGGAATATGTATACTTTTACATTGGCTTCCCTCTTTATAAAAACGCCCTCAAAACGCACTACTTTTTCCCTCTCCTTGATATAGCTGGCACCCCATTCTTTTAGAAGCAATGCCAAAAACTGTTATAGCTGATTTCCTTCAGATCCCTGGAGGTCTTGTCTGAGGAACTGACAGCTGCAAATGCATTTGAATCTCATTCCCACCATGGTGTGTAGGTTGCCTTGCTCTGGCCTAATGTACTATGTTACTAGTAGGGAAATTGTGAGTTGTTACTTTCTTTTAACATTCATTAATGTAACTTTTTTATCTGTGTGCTTCTGTTCTTCTGCCTCTTTGCAAAGAATACCCAATCATGTGCCAGGGGGGAAAAAAAAAACCAAGATTGTTGCCCAAACATTATTGGATGATTAGAGGGTTAATTCACTATTACAAAAAAAAATGAAAATGTGAACTAACACTGGACCCCACTGTACTTACCTCCAGGGTGGCTGAGCTGCCAGTGCCCAAGCAGCCAGTCCAGTGGTCTGGAAAATTTTAATTCCCCACTTTTCCCCCTCTTCTCTGTCCAGTGCATCCAGAAAGGACCACATCTATTCTGAATAGCCAGAGCTGTCCCAGTGAATCGCTGTGGTCTGTTCCAGAATCGCTTCACCGAGAAGAGGGGGAAGAGCGGGGATTTCAAATCACCAAACCGCTGGACCAACTGTGGGAGTGCTAACAGCTCAACAATCCCAGAGGTAAGTACAGCGGGGACCTGGGAGTGGGGAAGGTGACCAGTGTTGGTTCACATTTACATTTTTTTCTGCAAAGGTTTTATAGTTACATAGTACATAATTAGTCAGGTTGAAAAAATACATAATTCCATTTAGTTCAACCAAAAAAAATAAATAAAAACATACAATCCCATATACACAATAAATAAAAACATACAATCCCATATACACAATCCTTCACCCCAGGGGCGTAACTATAGGGGGTGCAGCAGTCGCAAGCACAACCGGCCCTGTGCTGCAAGGGGCCCATGCCGCCCCCTCTACATATGGCCGGTGGCAGCATAGGTGGTTAGGCACCGGGCGCATGGGTGGCTGGAGGTGGGGGGTGACTAGCAGAGCTCCATGCTCAACTACCGCACTGGTGGCTCTTTAGTTGTGCATTCCCCACACAACCTGTGTCCTCTGCCGCTCCTCCGGGTCCCCCTCTCCTGCTCCATGCAGTGCTGCTCAGTCCGGTGTCTGTCCTCCCCAGCCAGAGTCCCGCTCCCATCTCCTCTGGGGACAGAGTCAACTTCTCCTCAGAGGACAGGGACCTCATTTCCCGTGAGGACAGGGACCCCATTTTCCATTGGGACAGGGACCCCTTCTCACCTGAGGACAGGGACCCCTTCTCACCTGGAGATAGGGACCCCATCTCCAATGGGGACCCCATCTCCCCTGGGAACAGGGCCCACTTCTTCCCAGAGGACAGGGACCCCATTTCCCTTGGGGGCAGGAACCCCTTCTCACATGGGGACAGGGACCCTATCTCCCCTAAGGATAGGGACCCCATCTCCCCTGGGGACAGGACCCACTTCTCCCCAGAGGACAGGGACCCCATTTCCCTTGAGGAAAAGGACCCCTTCTCACCTGAGGACAAGGACCCCATCTCCCCTAAGGTCAGGGACCCCATCTCTCCCCAGAGGACATGGACCCCATTTCCCTTAGGGACAGGGACTCCTACTTACATGGGGACAGGGACCCCATCTCCCCTAAGGACAAGGACCCAATCTCTCCTGGGGACAGGGCCCACTTCTCCCCAGAGGACAGGGTCCCAAATTCCCTTTCCCTTCTTCCTCTCTGTCTCAAAGGTGTAACATCATAAGTCTGTTAGACCTCTGATATCTCACCAAAGTCCCCCAACGGGACTCATAAAAAATTGTAAAAAATAATTAAAAAAACTGCTGATACCAGTGGTGGAACTACAGGGCTCACAAAAGTCGTACCTGTGACCGAGCCCTGGAGTTCCACCACCGGACTCGGAGGGAAGGGGTTCAGGGGGGCCCTTCATGGTTTCTTGCACCGGGGCCCTAAAGGTTCTAGTTACACCACTGCTTCACCCACAGTTGATCCAGAGGAAGGCGAAAAATCTCAGAAAAGCATGATCCAATTTGCTACAGCAGGGGGAAAAAAATCCTTCCTGATCCTCTGCAATTGGCAATTTTTCCTCGATCAACTTTACCAATAAATGTTATCCAGAAAAAATCCAGGTCTTTTTTAAAGCAATCTACTGAGCTTGCCAGAACCACCTCTGGAGGGAGTCCATTCCACATTTTCACAGCTCTAATGCCACGTACACACGATCGAATTTCGGCCAGCAAAAGACCGATGAGAGCTTTTCGGCGGAAAATGAGAGCATGTTCTCAATTTTTCCGATGGAAAAAGTTTCTATCGGAAATTCCAATCGTCTGTACCAATTCCGATGTGCAAAATTCCTACACATGCTCGGAAACAATTCGACCCATGCTCGGAAGCATTGAACTTCATTTTCTTGGCTCGTCGTAGTGTTGTACGTCATCGCGTTCTTGACGGTTGAAAGTTCAGCAAACTTTTGTGTGACCGTGTGTATGCAACCCAAGCTTGAGTGGAATTCCGTCGGAAAAAAACATCCAAGATTTTTCTGACGGAAAATCTGCTCGTGTGTACGCGGCATTACTGTGAAGAAACCTTTCCGTATTTGGAGATGAAATCTTTTTTCCTCTAGATGTAAAGAGTGCCCCCTTGTCCTCTGTGATGACCTTAAAGTGAATAACTCAACACCAAGATCATTATTTGGACCCCTTATGTATTTATACATGTTGATCATATCCCCCTTAACCACTTGCTTACTGGGCACTTAAACCCCCCTCCTTTCCAGACCAATTTTTCAGCTTTCAGCGCTGTCGCATTTTGAATGACAATTGCGCAGTCATACAACACTGTACCCAAATAAATTTTTATCATTTTTCCCCCCCCAAATAGAGCTTTCTTTTGGTGGTATTTGATCACCTCTGTAATTTTTATTTTTTGTTAAAAAAATTTAAAAAGACAGAATTAAAAAAATATATATATTTTTTTTAATTTTGTTATAAAAATATTAAATGGGTAATTTTTGTCCCTCATTGATGTACGCTGATGAGGCGGCAGTGATGGGCACTGATGGGTGGCAGTGATGGGCACTGATGGGTTACACTGATAAGCAGCACTTTTAGGTGCCACTGATTGGCAGCACTGGTGGGCATTGACAGGTGGCACTGGTGGGCATTGACAGGTGGCACTTGTGGGCATTGACAGGTGGCACTTATGGGCATTGCAAGGTGGCACTTATGGGCATTGCAAGGTGGCACTTGTGGGGATTGCAAGGTGGGACCGATGTCCCTTTAAGATAAGCCGATGATCAGCTTTTTTTTCCTGTCAGCATGAGGAGAAAAAAAAAAAAAAAAAAACGATCACCAAGCTTTTGTTTTTATCATGTGATCAGCTGTCATTGGCTGACAGCTGATCACATGGTAAGGGGCCGGGACCCGCCCCTTACTCGGATCGCTGATCACCCGAGTCTCAGTGACTCGGTGATCACAGCGCGCAGGGAGCGTGCACAGGGGAGGCCGTCATTCGGCCATAGCACGGATGGCAAGTGGTTAATCTCCTCTTCTCAAGAGGGAATAAATTCAGTTCCTCTAATCTTTCCTCATAGCTGAGCTCCTCCATGCCTCTTATCAGTTTGGTTGCCCTTCTCTGCACTTTCTCCAGATCCCCAATTACTTTTTTGAGAACTGGTGCCGAAAACTGAACTGCATTATATAATTTATACTTGTGCATCAACAAAAATCCATATTTCAGTGTGGATGGCAAAATCTTCACACTCAAAAGTGCACACCCCACTTTCAAGCCGCTTACCAGCTACTCTGACCCCAAGATGGGGGTCTGGCTCCACTTTATCCCAGTATCCGCATGAGATGGATATCAGAAGCCAAGATTCCAGGATGGATTACCATATGACCAGGATGTTCAACAGGGAAACTCATAGCGTATGAAGGTTAACACTTAAAATAAGGCAGGAATAAATTGCATATAAAACAGTCAAATGCAGACATGATAAAGTCACCGCTGTAGCTCCTGTAAAGTACATCTTCACCTCATTAACTGAGCATGCTCTACCTTGTTAGTAAATTGGGGTCACTGTATGTAATTTCAAGCTATAAATAGAAAGAAAAGTTTTTAAGACATTAAAATATATAGACTCAATAGAAGTCTATGGCAAAGCTCGCTTGAAGCCCCACTGAAACCCCACCCACCAAATCCTCAGCAAAGCCCCACAAAGCTCAGCAAAGCCCCACCAAAGGCTCATAAAAGCCCCATCAAAGCTCCATCAAAGCCTCATCATAGACCCATCGAAGCTCCCCCAAAGCCTCATCGAAGCCTCATTGAAGCCTCATCGAAGCACCAAGCAAAAGCAAGGTGTAAACAGGACTGTAAGCTAACCATTTTATTTAGTGACAGGAGCTTTGACTGGCATTCAGAGAGCTTTAACAAAGCGTGTCTGAAGCCATGTTTTGAAGCACGTGTAAACTAGCCCTAAAATAAATTTTCTTATGATAATCGCATCGAAATGTACTGAAAAAAAGTATACAAGAACAGATGAACATATATTTTATTGAGAAAACAGTTCAAATATATGTAATGGATTTTATAACCATGGGCAAACCACTATTATTAGCAACACATCCCTTAATTGAATAGGTAAAGGAAAGTTTTATGATATTTTTAAGGTGCAAAATAAGGTACAGTGATCTCAAGGGATAATCTAAAAAGTTTTATTTAAAGACAAATAAAAATTTGTTTAAAAACAATTATGGCAAGTATGTAAGATACAGTTTTATGGATACAGCACTTTTGAATGGAATTCCCAACAAGTTTCACCCATATATCAGGCTTCTTCAGGGGGATGCTGTCCATTTGAGGTAAAGGCCTGTTATTGAAAGAGAATATACATAAAATAATCACATCAGAAATCATGATATAAAAAATATATAATTATATAAATATATAATATTGTTTATTCACTCATTTTGGAAATTTTTTTTTTAATACATATACATATTTACATACATGTGCATATTCAAATCGACGACCTTCTTACTCACCCTGGTCTCTTGAAATATTGTATACTATGATCAAGCAGCTATATGGGTCAAGATGTCTGCCAGCGTTAAGGAGACCAAGAGCTATAGGTGACCATAGGGAGCATTCAAGGGCCAGCTACAATAACATGTAACTGGCCTAGTAATCCACGACCCATGTGGTTTTTGGGTCTGGGTGTTTCATGTGATCCCTAATGGACTGAGTCTGTAACCACCGGAATTTGAAAGACCCCTCATAAGCAAGTAAATGTGTGTTTCCTGATGTGGCCTGTAGGCCAAGAAGTGTAGAGCAGGAGCAAACTGGGGTTTCAGACCCTTCACCCCAGAGTTCTATGTACAGCAAGCCCTAGTGCGGGAACTGGCTTAACAACCCACTGCAAAGGAGCACTACACACTGGCATTTATTTGTGTTTTTTATGAATATAAACTTTAGAAATAGTGATAAGTAAACTGAAAGCAAAATCTGTACTGAAAGACATATGAATTATCACCACAACAGCAGGCACATCTTCCGATGGATATATCAGCTTTGAATAAAATGGTCTAAAAGGGAATTTACCTTTACACTGAGGAGATTTCCTCTCAGTTCTCGATTGTGTCTATAGGACAGGAAGCGAAGGGAAAACTCCCCAATGGGACACAGTCTAAAAAAAAAAAATGACTTTTTTTTTATTATTCCCAACTCTATCCAAAACTATAAAAGCAAATTTGTTTTTAAATACAGATTAAAATATATCCAAACCTTTTTTTTTTTTTCCCCACCCCATCTTATTTCGTGCCGGGGTTGTATGTTAGGTGTATGTTGTCTGTGATGTTTTTGTACATTGTATGAAAAAGTAATAATAAAGAATGATCTGATTAAAAAAATAAAATATATCCAAACCATTGGATCATTATGAAACCTGTCCATACTGTATATTTCCAGAATTGCAGGGTGCACACCAAAAAGTCTCATAAAGTGCCTTAGTCACCAACCCACAGGACATACTGCAACAAAATGTGTCCAGCACCAACGACTTCAAAAAGTGCTTAGTATAAAAATAACGCTTTTTCTTATCACAAAAGCAGCAAACAGAATAAAATACCAAAAATAAAAGAGCTAGCGTGGACTCGAAAGTCGCCACATTTATGCTGTTTACTGCTTTTTTGATGACGAAATAAAAGTTATTTTTATACGAAGCACTTTTTGAAGTCCTTGGTGCGGAACACCTTTTGTTGCAATACATATTTCCTCTCAGTACAGATTTCCTGTAAAGCAGCATGTCCCGGGAGTGATTTACTCATGATGAAGTAAGATGAAGTGAAACTATGTTCATTTCAAACATCCAAACTTTGTCCAAAGAAAATAAACAAAATATTTTTTACTTGTACATCGGATTAAAACAATGTTAATATAAAAAAACATGGCTGACGCAGTATTGAACATGATCTCTAAATGTGTATACATTCTTCATAGTCCACATTGCTGTTGGTATATCCACGTTTTGATGCAATAACTGCCCATGTTAGACAAGACCGACGCATTTCAAGGAATTTTAATCAGTTGCTGGAATAACACTTGTTCTACAAAAAAATCTACAATATAATGATGTTTTCCACATCTATGAACAATTCAAAGACACTTGTTCTAATCTGATGTACAAATAAAAAATATTTTGTTTAAAATATTATGTTATGAATGGTGCCTGAAATGTCACATTAGTTTTTAAATATTCTACGTACAAAAAAACCCACACTTTCCATTAACTTTTTAAAAATTATTCTTACTGAGAAGTATATGGTATCTAGTAAATAATATGTGTATTGACACAAATGGTTTTAGCCCTAACTTGCTATAAAGGGCCCATTTATATAACCTGCCTGCAGCCATACTGCTGTTTTTTTCTTTATAGCACAATTATAAAGATCTATAAAAGGCATAGTCCACCTTTTGAAAAAAAATGTTTTGTTAAATGGCATTCAGGTCTGCAGAGTATTGCAATCGTGTATAAGTGCATCGTGGGTGCAATGCGCAGGATCATGCATTGTCTACCCCAGCCCCCCAATTATAAGGTAAGTAAATAATTAACTACAAGGTTGGGGGCACAATCAGTGGGTCCCTCTGCCGTGGTGGAAGATGGGACTTGTAGTCTTTCTATTCACAGATCCCCTTGAATGTATGATGCGGCTGTGTGGGTGGAGCAATTCTACAGGGAGGAACATCCCACAGTAAAGTAAGTGTGGGGGGTGGTTTGAGGCTGGAGGGGTGGGGAATGTGACCATGTTTCACGTAAAACCTTAAATATGGGTTGTGACAGAACCCACTGTCACTGTGTGTTTTGGAGGGGGCTGTGGGCTGGCCTCCTACCCACAGACTATGGCCCAGAATAGACTAAGAGACTTGGGTACAAAGTGGCATTGAGATAATGTAATGTAATGCTACATCCCTTCTTGTAGCCTGCTTGTCATAATCCCTTTATGTGCTTCAACTGTAGTTGTTTAAATATACAAGTGTTGAGTTTCCATTGGTTCTTACTTGTCCCCTACCCCCTCTATGACAAGGCTAAGAGGAGTGTCCCTAACTGTGTTCAAAGTGTATGTTTGGTACTTAATAAACAGTTTATGCTCTGGATGTTTAACCCTCAACACCTGTGTGGCTTGTCTCGTGATTGAGGAGTTAAGGGCTGGTTATGTCGAGTCTGCAGGCTGCGGGTGCGTTTGGAGGACAGGAGACAAAGGTCTGGCGGAGGTGCTCAGCAGGGGTATCCGAGATCCGTCACATGGGTGTTAAATGCATCATGGTATGAAGGATGGACTATGGGGGTTATTTAAAAAAGGCAAAGTGCACTTGGAGGTGCAGTCGCTGTATATCTGAGGGGTAGATCTGAAATAAGGGGAAGCTCTTGCATGTCCCCCTCAGATCTACAGTGACTGCACTTCCAAGTGCACTTTCAGTGCAATTTCAAGTGCACTTTGCACTTGTAGTTTGCACTTGCAGTGCAAAGTTGATTTGCCTTTAGTAAATAACCCCCTATGTCTTTAATGCTTAGAGTGCATCGGACACTCAAAGCTTTGACATGAGTTAATTCCCATTAATTTGAATTAATGGGAAAAAAACGAAGTCAAAGTCATGTGATGGGGCTTTACACAGCAGCCTGGATTTTATCAATACCATGTAAAATGGAGGCACAGTTTGGACTAAACACTTCTGTTAAACTGTGTGGGCCAGTGTGAACAGAGACAGAGATATGAACAAATATATAGATATGTACAAAACACCATTCATCCCATTTAAATGTGGTTAATTCAAATCCATAATCCAATGATCCAATAACCCATAACTGTATAAAAACAATTATGCTAACAATATTCCGTGTGTTCTTTGAAATGAAACATCTGATAACATTTTATTTCAGATAAGTAAAGGAGAAAAAATTTAAGTAATAGTTCCCAGAAAACTTGGGACAGAATTCTAGTCTGATATGCTGATTGCAAGCCAAAGGGGTGAATTGGAAAAGGGCAACAGGACAAAGAAAAGTCCACAATGGAGACAGTAAGTTAAAAAGTGCCACCAAATAAAGATCATGAGTACCCAATGGAGACAGACACATGGGGGTTGATTTACTAAATGCAAATAGACAATGCACCTTGCAAAGTTGCCCTCTGCAAGTGTAGTTGCTTCAGACTGCTTAGTAAATGATGTAAAGCTTCACTTTGCAAAGAACACCCATTCACATGCAAGAAAAAAAAAACAGCATTTTTTCTTGCACATGATTGGATAATAAAAGTCAGCAGAGCTTCTGCTCGTTTACTAAGCTCTAGAGCAAATGCAAAGTGCACAGTCTATTTGCCTTTAGTAAATCAGCCCCATGGAGTATAAAGCTCTGCACTATTTTTTGATTTGTTTTATTATTGTATCATCAATAATTATATAAATATTCATTGCAACTTACAGAAACAGGATAAACAGCTGACATCTATAAATCATTTATTGATCAGACAGTTTTTAATCAGGCTTTTCAACATATAAGACATACAAGACATCATTTTCACTATACAGTATGTGGCTTAATAGTAAGGTGACCAGATTTTTAAAATGAAATCCGTGGACATATTGTATATACTCGAGTATAAGCCAAGATTTTCAGCCCTTTTTTTTTGGGCTGAAAGTACCCCCCTTGGCTTATACTCGAGTCGCTGCCGTCTGCCTACCTGATCAGTGTGTCATGCAGACAGACGGCGGCCTTGGCAGTGTTCAAACACCACGCCTCCTTGTCTGTGATAGGCGGAACACTCTATTTCCCAGCAGTCAGTGTTCCACCTATCAAGGACATCCTCTCATCCTCGTTCGTGGTATGAGGATGACTGCTGGGAAATTGAGTGTTCCGCCTATCACAGACAAGGAGGAGGCGCGGCTTTTGAATACTAGAATGGCCGCTGTATCTTTTTACACGCTGCGCTTTACATCGGTGCAAATGCGAGGGACAAGGAGGCTGCAGAGGTACACCGAGGCTGCAGAGGTACACCGAGGCTGCAGAGGTACACAGACGCTGCAGAAGGACACCGAGGCTGCAGAAGGACACCGAGGCTGCAGAGGGACAAGGAGGCTGCAGAGGGACACAGACGCTGCAGAAGGACACCGAGGCTGCAGAGGGACACAGACGCTGCAGAAGGACACCGAGGCTGCAGAGGGACACAGACGCTGCAGAAGGACACCGAGGCTGCAGAGGGACACCGAGGCTGCAGAGGGACACAGACGCTGCAGAAGGACACCGAGGCTGCAGAGGGACACCGAGGCTGCAGAGGGACACAGACGCTGCAGAAGGACACAGAGGCTGCAGAACGGCACACGAGGGCATGCACAGGACACAGGTAGGCTGTGACCCTCTTTTCCACTTACAGTAGCTGCTGCATTTCTCACCCTCTTATTATATATTCAGGTCAATAAGTTTTCCCAGTTTTTTTGTGGTAAATTAGGGGCCTTGGCTTATATTCGGGTCGACCTATACTCGAGTATATACGGTATCTTTTTTAATTTTTTTTGATTGGCAAATGGTAAACTATTTTATAAGCATATTTTCCTCAAATTATATGTGCAGTGTATGGGGTATGTGTTTATGGAATGATTGTATGATATAAACGTTATTTCGTCCATGAGATTTAAAAAAAAAAACACTTTCTTAGGCTATGACTACCAAATGTTAAGAAGATAAGAGAGAAAAAACTTTTCAATGCATATTTTGTATTTTAGTTTTACCAAAGAATTTTGATTCAACAATATACAGGCATACCCCACTTTTAAGTACACAATGGGGTTTATTTACTAAAGCTGGAAAGTGCAAAATGCAGAACAGTAAAAGATTACACGGTAACACGTACCCATATGACATTTTTATAAAACATTTTCACACAAATAGAGCTTCCTTTTGGTGGTATTTAATTGCCACTGGGATTTTCATTTTTTTCTAAACAATTGAAAAAAGGCCTAATAAACAAACAAAGAAAAAAAAAAGTTTTTCTTAGTTTCTGTTATAAAATTTAGTGAATAAGTAATTTTTCTCCTACACTGATGAGCGCTGA
Source organism: Lithobates sylvaticus (assembly GCA_028564925.1). Taxonomy (NCBI): domain Eukaryota; kingdom Metazoa; phylum Chordata; class Amphibia; order Anura; family Ranidae; genus Lithobates; species Lithobates sylvaticus. Next base: position 69,136,105 of record CM053036.1, on the reverse strand, counting down.
TGAGGCTACACTGATGGACACTGATATGCAGCAATGATGGGCAATGATGGACACTAATAGGCGGCAATGATGGGCACTGACAGCCAGCACTGATATGCGGTAATGATGGGCACTGATAGGCGGCAATGATGGGCACTGATAGGCAACACAGATATGCGGCAATGATGGGCACTGATAGGAGGCAATAATGGGCACTGATAGGTGGCAATGATGGGCACTGATAGGCGGCACTGATATGCGGCAATGATGGGAACTGATAGGTGGCACTGATATGTGGCAATGACGGGCACCAATAGGTGGCACTGATGGGCACTGATAGGTGGCAATGATGGGCACTGATAGGTGGCATTGATGGGCACTGATATGTGGCAATGATGGGCACTGATGAGGCTGTGCTAATGGGTATTGATGAGATGGCACTGATAAGCTGCACTAATGGGCACTGGTATAGAGGCACTAATGAGGCTGCACTGATAAGTTGGCATTGATGGGCACTGATAGGCAGCACTGATGAGCACCGATATGCTGCACTGATGGACACTGCTATGCTGCCCTGATGGGCACTGATATGCTGCACTGATGAGCACTGATATGCTGCAGTAATGGGCACTGATGCAGCGCACTGATGAGGCTGCAATGATAGAAGGCACTGATACACGCCACTGATACGCTGGGGGGGGGGTAATTACTCTATAATGCTATTTGTAATATGCAGCATGCAGGGGGTATTGCTATTGGTCACTGGTGCATTAGTGGCCAGTGGCAGTTAACTAACCCCTTTGTGCTGCAGTGGTGTCAGTTTCAGTGTTTATTAACCCCTTTATGCTGCAGCTCTGCAAGTGTAGCACTGTGTAGCGGTGGCCGTATACAGTCTCTTGCCCCTGCAGCCTTTTTGATGGGCATCAGAGCGGCTTGGACATGGGGGTGGGGGGGCGATTGCCATCCTGCCCTCCCCCCGGCCCAGTCCGCCCCTGCTATCCAGGGACAAAACCATATTTTCCACATTGACACATTCAAATTGCAGAAAAAATAGCTGGAGAACATTCGATTCTGCCACATTTGCACAAAATTAACCCACATTTTGATGGATGAACAGCTATATGATTTTTTTAATTTTTTTTTATAAATACACCTCTGTGTATTTCTAATTATTCGTTTAAAGATAATTCAGATATTTCTTTATCAGGGCTCTGTGGCTTTTAGTTAAATCTCTGCTAAGCTGGTGTGTTATATTAGACAACCACGAGCATCACCACTGTTCATTTACCGAGTTGCACTCATATTTAGCTATCTGCGGACTTGTTTCCTTTGTTTGTTCCAAAAGGCTCCTATTCAGCATTTCTAAGGTCAGGTTAGGGCAAGATATTTGTCTGCCTTTGTATGCTGACTACATGTAATTTTTGGATAAAAACAAAATGTAAACTTCCACTGTGAGGCAGTTTACGATCCAGAGCCATGGCTGAAGCCAGCAACCCCGTTATGTTAGAAATGTTCTTAGAGGAGAGTAATGGGGAGAAGATATATGAGAAGGTGTGTGCAGAGATAGAGACACTGGAGCTGCCTCTGGGATCTACGCTAAGGTAAAACCAATCCTCCGCTCCTAACTGGGACACACATTGGACATAGACAGGACACACAAGGAGTCCCATCAATACATAACTTATAAATGGAAAACATGAGAATAATCTAAACAGAAAAAAGACAAAAGGGTGGGACTTCAAATGAAGTACACGGTGGGTCAAAATATTGTGTTGAAATATTGTAGTTAACATATCTATAATATATTCTGGTAATCTATACCACATTATCACATATTAATAATTCAAATTCAATAGAATTCATATACACATACAAAATTATGTACCTGCGTAATCTAAGGTTCCTCTAATACTTAACATTAAAGAAGGATGAAATGTACTAGATAAAAACTTTATTTATAAATACAAGGTTCATAAACAATCCTTAAGAAATTTGGTAACACATGGTTGATATTAAAACCTGACATCTAATAGCTCATATTGAAATAGTAAATTCATAATTCATGGACGAAATTCGCAGTAAATTGATAAAATAAAATAACACATGATTAATGTTGGAACACGACATCTGTTGGCTCAACGCGTTTCGTGACTTGACGTCACTCATCAGGAGAAAGCATGTAATGTGTCTCTGTAATGACATACAGTATATCAATTACTTACTGATCTAATATATTCACAAATAATAAGAATGACAAGGGGGATACCCCATGCGTTACTTACAGGGTATCTATGTGTTGATTGTATGGTACTGTGGGCCATGTGTCCCCCACCATGCAGGGAACATCTAATGAAACAGTCTACACAATGTATTTATTTCATTTAACTATGATGTATTAAAAGCTAATCGAGTGTCAGGAAATAAAAAGTGGGTGTCATTACAGGGTACATTAAACATAAGCACTTTTTTTTGTATAATGTCTGATATCTAACATGTTTTTACATTAATTATTTAAAGTGACACTAAACTCTGGTTTAAAATGTATATTCTATTCAAGTATGTGTTATTAGTTTTAAAAAGTCCCTTTTGATCTCAGCCTCCTCCAAATCTCCTAATTCCTTTGATTTCTGTTGCTGTAATCTGACTTTCCAGAACTTGTTCACACCTATGCTATTTTTGGGCTTTTTGCAGAAACGCAGTACAGTGCATATAACATGGTTTCCTATGGGACACGTTCACATCTATGGTTTTTTCAGCCACTGCATTTTTGGAAAGGGTCAGCCTGGGTTTAAACAGGTGCATGCGGGACACCAGATGTGATTCGCACACAGGAATCGCACCGCATTCCTGTGCACATTTTGACGCGATTTGCGTTTTGCATTTTTTACGCCCCAACAACAATTTGGCCAAAAAAAAAAAGAAAAACAGCAAAAGCATAAAAAATGCAAAACTCTGGAAAAGCAAACTGCATACACGTGAACTAGGCCTTAGAGAATGGCTAAGTTAATATTCCATGGTTCAACTGTTTGTAGGAGTATGGCCACCCTCTCTTGCTTGCTCCCGAGATAGACTATGGACTATGGGATTTATAGTGTGCATAGAGCAGTGCTCATGACTGCAGCTAACATTGCAAACAAAAGTAACAAATGGAAGTGAGGGAAAATTAGAGTTTCGGGAGCTCTTACAAGGAGGCATAAGCTCACATTAGGAAATTATTTAATGAAAAAAAGATAACAGGGATTTAAAGTGGAGTTGCACCTAAGAAAATAAAAAATAAATAAAAAAAAAAACATTTTAAAAAAATTTGTTTTTTAACTCACCTCTAAATGGCTGTTGCTAGGGGGGTCCCTCGTAGTCTGCCTCCTTCAGTGCCTGGGCTCGTGACATCACTTCCCCTCACCGCAGGAAGGGCTCAGGCTCTGCCCCCTCCCTTTTGTCAATCATCTGGGACACGTGACAGATCCCAGATGATTGTGCGGCCACTCACGGCGCACGGCACCGCTCGCGCATGCACAGTGGGTGCCCGGCTGTGAAGTCACAGCCGGGCGACCACAGTTACAATGACGACGCCGACGAACGGAGAGGGAGACAAGCGGGGCTTCGATCCCCCGCATCGCTGGACCCTGGGACAGGTAAGTGTCTTATTATTAAAAGTCAGCAGCTGCAGTATTTGTATCTGCTGACTTTTTTTAAATGGCAACACCGCTTTAAGGAATGGATTTATTATTTTGGAAAAATAAGGATATTGTTTAGTGTCACTTTAGTCCTGCAAGCCGGGAATCATTAACGTCTTGCTATCATTAGAGCTGCTAGTTACTATCAGCATCAGTTAATCTCTTTTGGTAACACTTTGAAGCTATTTTATATTGGAAGTCTACAGTAGGCCTTATCATACACTGGGATTGTAATTACAGTTTATGAGCCTGAAAATATTGATTTTGTCATTTAAAGTGTTACTAAAACCAGGACCCTGCATTCACTATAGATATAAATTGGGATAAAATCTTAGGAACAAAGAACACGGAGGAGAGATGGGTTCGCTTTAAGAGCATATTAAATAAGCGCATTAGCCAATGCATCCCATTTGGTAATACATTTAAAAGAGCGAACAAAAGTCCTGGATGGCTTAACGCCAATGTAAAAATGCATATAAAAAAAAAAAGAGAAGGCCTTCAAAAAATAAAAAGGTTGAGGGATCATCATCAGCATTCAATCGTTAAATAGACAGAAGGCCCGCTTACGCCAAACATGGTCACAATGGATTCGTTTTACTTTATCAACAAAATATCAGACACTCGTAGTCAGTTGAGCTAGGTATCTGAAGGCAGAAAATCTGTAGAATAGGATATTTTATTAAATGTCCCAAGTGTAGAGAGTGGTGTGAGAGTGGAGAGTTATGGGGGGTTTTCTTTTTCTTCTTTCTCTTGTTTTGGGGAGGGTGAAAGTTTTAGTGGGAGGGGGGAGGAGGGGAGGGTGAGTATAAGGGAAAGAAATTTGTTAAACCAAAGGAAATAAAAAAAAAATAAAAGAAATTATATTGAATTCACGAATTAACCTCCCTGGCGGTATGATTATTTCAGATTAGGTGCTGAAAGCAGTACCATTATTTTGCATGGAAATTTGGCGTTTTATATTGTAGGCCTGTAATTCTTAGAAATAATTCACTTAAATCCATCCAAACAAGAGTCTAATAGACATCCTAGGTATGATAAAGTTTGAAATACTAAATCATAAATTATAATATAATATTATATATATATATATATATATAATATATATAATATATATATATATATATATATATAATAAAAATAACTATAAATAATAAACAAATAATAATAATAATAAAAATATTCAATAATGTAATCAAATCAAAAACACTGAAATTTGCTCAGTTGCAAGATTGTCGCTGTCAATACTTTTAGTGTTTGATGATAAATCACTATCGCTCAATTCTGCAAGTGATTCTAATTTATTATTGCTGTTTTCTAACTGGTCTAAAAGCACTTTTGACGTAAACGAACATTTTTTTGGTTGCTATAGACAATCTCCAGTTTCCTGGCATAAAGAATAGTATTTATAATATAAAACTGCATGCAGGACACTGGACAAACCACTAGGGACAAAGGGGATGTGTAATTATTTGATACAGTACTGTAATCTGTAAGATTACAGTGTACTGTATGTGTACTGTGTTTTTTACTTTTTGAATTTGGCGCCGAACTCCGTCCCCGTGCGTCGCAACGCTTGCAGGGAAAGGAGCTCAGCGGCACTGTGACAGATCGAGCGAGACACAGCGGCTCGCAGATCACAGCGGGGAGACATCGCAGGATCCAGGGGACAAGGTAAGTAAACCTCTACATGGATCCTGCGATGCAATCCCGAGTCTGGCTTGGGAATACCGCTTTTGGTACTGAAATCTCACCCCGAGCCAGACTCGGGAATACCGCCAGGGAGGCTACCTCAACTCAACGTTTCAGCCTTGTTTCTAGAATATAAAATCTATTCTGTATCTGTGCTACTTTCACAGTAGGTATAAATTAAAATAAAATGTATTCTATAGCTAGCAGTAAATTATTCTTGTTTCTAATAGATAATTAGTGTTGAAAGGTACCTATTAACTAAAAGTAATTAATTAATTTAAAGGTATTGCCCTTTAGCCATTAAAGAGCAGAACTCCAGCTAACAAAAACAATATAGGACAGGAATATGCAATTACTGGACCTCCAGCTGTTGCGAAACTACAAGTCCCATCATGCTCTGCCTCTGGGTGTCATGCTTGTGGCTGTCAGAGTCTTGCTATGCCTAATGTGACTTGTAGTTCTGCAACAGCTGGAGGTCCGCTAATTGCATATCCCTGATATAGGAGTTGGTTTACTAAAGGCACTTTTCAAACTGCAGTAAATGAAGTGAAGCTTCACTTTGCAAAGAACATCCAATCACATGCAAGGAAAATAAAAGAAACAGCATTTTTGCTTTCGCATGATTGGATGAGGAAAGCCAGCAGAGCTCTACTAAGCTCTGAAACAACTGCACTTGCAGAGTGCAACTGCATTTTCAAAAGTGCACAGTCTATTTGCCTTTAGTAAATCAACCCCAGAAAAACATAACCAGCTTTTGTTGCAATATTCAGCTTCAATTTAGAGAATTCCCCCATAGTTTTTTTCTGCCACTAGATGCCTTCAGTCTAATGGGCAACATCATTCTGCCCACTTCCCTTGAGCGCCTGTTGTCCCGGACCTGACCAGCATTTCAGTGGACAGTAAAAGGAGAAGCAGCACAGTGATGAGCTCATCTTTCGGTCATTCTGCTCTCTTCTTCTATAAGCGTGCTTCTTGTCAGCATATGAACTGATTGGCTTCTTGTTCTGCTATTTCCGTGCAAACTTCAGCCCTGCTGTACAGAACTGTAAGAGGCTGCAAATAGAGCAAATTCAGATACTTACATTGCTTGCATTAATACAATATAATTAATGATGTGAGTGCTGCATTATCTTGTATCTTTACACCGATCAGCCATAACATTATGACCATCCACCATAACATAATGGCCACCCATCTAATATTGAGTAGGTTCCAGTGTGGCCAACCTAACAGATTGATATTTACTGACACGACACCCAAAATATACTGGCACAGCCAAGTTTTCACTAGCATTTTCAAAATGTAAAAAAAATGACAGTTTTAAGTGCAAATTTCAGTATTTAGACTACTAACAAGTACAATATGTAACAGGCAATGTGATTTAACCACTTCAGCCCAGGAAGAATTTATCCCCTTCCTGACCAGGCCATTGCGTCGCAACTGCGTCGCTTTAACTGACAATTGCATGCGACATTGTAGCCAAACAAAATTGATGTCCTTTTTTTCCCCCCAAATAGAGATTTCTTTTGGTGGTATTTGATCACCTCTACGTTTTTTTTTTTTTTTGCGCTATAAACAAAAAAAGAGCGTCAATTTTGAAAAAAAAACACAATATTTTGTACTTTTTGCTATAATAAATAGATCATTTAAAAAAGTTTAGGCTGATATGTATTCTTCTACATATTTTTGGTAAAAAAAAAAATGCAATAAGCGTATATTGATTGGTTTGCGCAAAAGTTATAGTGTCTACAAAACGGGATAGATTTATGGCATTTTTATTTATTTTATTTTTTTACTAGTAATGGCGGTGATCTGTGATTTTTATTGTGACTGTGACATTGCGGCGGACAGATCAGACACTTTTGAGACTTTTTTGGGACCAGTGACATTTACATCAGAGATCAGATCAGAGCTAAAAATAGCCACTGATTACTGTATAAATGTCATTGGCAGGGAAGGGGTTAACACTAAGGGTCGATTAAGGGGTTAAATGGGTTCTCTAGGTGAGTTCTAACTATGGGGGGTGGGACTGACTAGGGGAGGAGACCGATCGAGGTTCCTACTTAGTAGGAGCACACAATCTTTCTCTACTCCCCTGAGAGAACTGGGATTTGTGTGTTTATATAGTTTAACCACTTCACATCCCGCCCATGTACATATGACGCCCACAAGGTGGATCTCCCATCCTGGGTGGGCGTCATATGACGTCCTCCCATTCCCGGCCGCCTAGGGGGGCGCGCGCGCGCCGCGGCGTCGCTCGGGACCCGGTGCGCGTGCCCGGGGGCCGCGATGTCCGCCGGGCACCCGCGATTGCCCGTTAAAACAACGGGACCGTGCGGGACTGTGGAGCTGTGTGTGTAAACACACAGCTCTACGTCCTGTCAGTGGCGAGGAGACCGATCATGTGTTCCCAGTACGGAGGAACACACGATCGGTCTCCTCCCCTTGTGAGTCCCCTCCCCCCACAGTTAGAATCATTACATTAGGGAACATATTAACCCCAGCAGCGCCCCCTAGTGTTAACCCCTTCCCTGCCAGTCACATTTACACAGTAATCAATGCAATTTTATAGCAACGATCGCTGTGTAAATGTGAATGGTCCAAAAAATGTGTCAAAAGTGTCCGAAGTGTCCGACGCAATGTCGTAGTCACGAAAAAAAAAAAATCGCAGATCGCCGCCATTACTAGTAAAAAAAATAAAAAATAAAATGCAATAAATCTATCCCCCATTTTGTAGACGCTATAACTTTTGCGCAAACCGTTCTATATACGCTAATTGCGTTTTTTTTTTACCAAAAATATGTAGAAGAATACGTATCGGTCTAAACTGAGGAAAAAAAAAAAAACTATTTTTTTTTTTTAAAATGGGATATTTATTATAGCAAAAAGTAAAAAATATTGTGTTTTTTTTTTCAAAATTGTCGCTCTTCTTTTGTTTATAGCGCAAAAAATAAAAACCGCAGAGGTGATCAAATACCACCAAAAGAAAGCTCTATTTGTGGGAAAAAAAGGACATCAATTTTGTTTGGGTGTAATGTCGCACGACCGCGCAATTGTTAGTTAAAGTAACGCAGTGCCGAATCGCAAAAAGTGCTCTGGTAAGGAAGGGTGTAAAATGGCCCGGTGCTGAAGCGGTTAAAGAAGTTTTCAGGAGTTACAAATTCTGGCTGTAGCTAAGTGTGTTACATGTTACATACAATAGAGGCCATGGAGTAATACAATCAGTCAAGGCGTACTTATAAAATGTATTATAAAGCATGCCATTTTCCATTTAAAATGACAACTTCAAGCACATTAATCCTAAAAGCTAAACAAGTTTGAATGGATTGGGAAAAAAGTAAATATAACATAAGAAAATGTATGTCAGGATGATCTGTGTCCAGGCTTGCAGCCTTTTCCTTGGACAAATATTTCTGAGGTCATACAATGATAATGGTCCTGGATATTGGGAATAATTGGCATATGTGTTTTTTTTTTTGTTTTTGTTTTTTTATTATTTTAGTGGCATAGGCTCTGTGTAAATTGTGAAGAGTGTGTGAAGTGAGAAGTGCAGATACTTAAAACAATAGGGCTTATTTACTAAACAATATGGATTTAAAGTGGTAGTAAAGCCTATCTTGGTTGCTTTTACCTATAGGTTAGCCTAAAATAAGACTTACCTTTAGGTACAGTAAATATCTCCTAAACATGCGCTGTTTAGGAGATATTTACTATAGTAGCAGCCGGAGATGTCGCGGCGCATGTGCACTGTTGTCTCAATTGATACCGTGCCGTCCATCAAGAGAGCCATGCCAGTCAAACTGCCGAAGCCCGCAAACCCGTAAGGAAGACCAAGTGAAGATGGAAGTCCTGTCAGCAGTGACAGCACACTGCTGGATGGCTGCATTATAAGGTAAGTCTTTCACAATGCGCTAGTATGCATTGCATACTAGCACATAATGCAACTATTTTGCAAGGGACTATTTTTTGTGGTTCTCGCATCAATTCGTATGCCCCCAAAATATGCTTGCACACAGGCTTTATTTTTATATGGGCAGAATTTACTAACCAAACAAAGTCACAGCAATCCTTAATAAATTTAGATTTTGTTGTATTTTTTTCGGGTCTATTTAACTGTTGATATGATTGAATAGCTTATTAAAAGACATAGACATGCTGCATAATTCACCTTCAGCCCAGAGCTGTCCACCACAGTACTCCTTTCCACCACTCAATGTCCTTAAGCTGGCCATGCATGGATAAAAATTGGGCCAATGAAACAGGGACCGGACAAACTTCAATCATGTATGGGAAGGAAGTTTATAAAGACATGTGGCCATTAATTGAAACTGGAAGAGAAGCGGTTTAACCTTAAACTGTGTAGAGGTTACTGTCAGAGCAATAAGGATGTGGAATTCCCTTCCACGGGTAGTGGTTTCAGCAGGGAGCATTGATAGTTTCAAAAAACTATTAGATGGGCATCTTAACAACATACAGGGATATGAGAATTAATATTGACATAAACTCTAAAGCCGCGTACACACGATCGGAATTCTTGTCGGAAAAAGCTCTGATGGTTTTCCCATCAGAATTCCGACGGAATTCCGCTCAAACTGTCTTGCCTACACACGGTCACATGGTCAAAAACACCACGACATACAACACGTTCGATGGCACTATAAAAGTGTAATGCTTCCGAGCATGCGTCAAATTGTTTCCGAGCATGCGTCGAATTGTTTCCGAGCATGTGTCGTAATTTTGCGTGTCGGAATTGCATACACACGATCGAAAAATCCAATAGACAGGTTTTCCGTCTGAAAAATTAAGAACAGGCTCTCAATCCAAAGTCCGTCGGAAATGCCAACAGAAAAAGATTGATGGGCATACACACGGTCGGAAAATCCGATGAACAGCTCCCATCGGACTGTTTCCATCGGAAATTCCGACCGTGTGTACGCGGCATAACACACACCACAGGGTAAACTGGATGGACTGGTGTCTTTATACAACCTTGACAAAAAATAAAAAATTATCTGGCACACTATAGACAGTAAAGAGTCCACAATGTTACTGGAGTACAAAGTACAGTTTATGATACAGTTAGTAAGTCCAATGATATAAAATGCCTTAATCAGTGGATGCCGCGTACACACGATCGGAAATTCCGCCAGCAAAAGTCCGATGTGAGCTTTTGGTCCGAAAATGCGACGTGCGTGTGTATGCTCCATCTGACTTTTTCCTGGCGGGATTCCAGCCAGCAAAAGATTGAGAGCAGGTTCTCAATTTTTCAGTTGGAAAAAGGTTCGATTGGAAATTCCGATCATCTGTACCAATTCCGACGTGCAAAATTCCTACGCACGCTCGGAAACAATTTGTCGCATGCTCGGAAGCATTGAACTTAATTTTCTCGTCTTGTAGTAGTGTTGTACGTCACTGCGTTCTTGGCGGTCGAAAGTACAGCGAACTTTTGTGTGACCGTGTGTATGCAAGCCAAGCTTGAGCGGGATTCCGTCGGAAAAAACATCCAAGATTTTTCCAACGAAAAATCCGCTCGTGTGTATGCGGCATTAGAAGATACTCTGTAGGCAGAAGCAAAGGAGAGGAAGCAGCACCTTCTGAGTGTAGCATTATAGTATTTATTACAAAAAGCAACAAATTGTCAGCTTACAGGTGAAAAGGGGTAAGACATGATAAGTAGGAGATCGCCACTGCCGCTGGCCGGTCTACTTGTGCTGATTTCCCGCACTGGTGAAGGACGCATGCTCCGAACGTGTGCTACATCCATCGCCTTCAGCTTCTTGTGCCGACACCATCTCCCGCTGTTCCTGAGTCTTTGGACCAACTGGGAAGTGCTGGAAGCTACCAGTACTGCCAAAAGTTCATCCCGTCCCAGCCAATTAAGATGGTAAAGATGCAGAATCTGGAAGAAGACCAGGTAAAGATATCAGTGGTGGAGCTGAGCATCACAGCTCTAGAAGGGTCCCTTTGAAAAGTAACATCAGGGCCGGGAAAAGAGGTGGGTGGGAGGGGCGTCTGCCCTGGGCGCAATGGTTTACTAGGAGCGCCTTCCTTCTGTTGCAAGGCTGACAGGAGTAGTGATAGCATCAACGTTTTTTACAAGCAAGTGATTGCTGGGTATAGGACCCCCTACCTTGCACATGGATTGTGAACCGTGTAAAAGATGTATTATGTAGCTAAACTAGCAAAGAAAAAATGTCATCAACCTTTCAGTTTAAAAAAAAAAAAACGCAATACCCTGTGCTTTGGTGCAGCACATTTTTTTTTTAAAAGTAGTACATGCAACTACTTCCTCTTGGTGTTCCGGTGTGATATCAGTCCATTCAATTGAGTGGGCTGGGAAATTGCAATGCACAGGAAAGTGCAGGAAATGTCTGCCCTGTGTGAACCGGCCCTTAAGCCCCTGTTCACACCTGTGTGACTTGACATGCGATTTGACAGGTCCAAGTCGCATGACAAGTCGCAACCTATTGGCGGCAATGGAACTGCAACCGTGGTTGCAGGAAAGAAATTTACACTGTGTATGGCCAGCCTTAGTAAGACAGAATTGATTAAGGAGAGGGATGTTCTAGGCTAGAGATTACTGCATACCTTTATAGGGAGTTACAAGGCAGCTTTGTGTCCATTACACTAGAGACACATAAATGGGTTTAAAAGTAATGTTCTTTAGTTTTAATGATTTGAGCACTGTCATTTCATGCTTGGTTTCAATGTAATAGCCTGCGCAATGACAAAGCAATCAGTGTGAGAAATGATGCAGTGCAATTTGCTGGACAAAATTTAACTACGCGTTGGCTTTACAGAATAGGTCATTGGATACACGTGTTGGAAAGGCCATGTCAGGGACACCATCCATACATCATTATTTCCACTTGTTGAGCGTCATGCATCAGTCTCCACAGATGGCATTTGTAAACCGGGCCTGGGTATACCACTGAGATCTCCAAATAAGATGGCAAAACTGGTTTTAGAATATCTCAGTTGAATCACTTAAAGAGTGCCTATGCAGAGTAAGGTGCAATATAGTTGTAGCACCCTCTACTGTGTGCTACTAGTATTGATAGAGTAGCTAAGGTATATTCTGGATATATCCAGGAATAACCTGAGCCACTAAATGAATATTTGCAGGGCCTCGGCCAATCAGCAAGACAGTGCTGGCAGGGGGTAGAGATTACCCCATAAATAGACATAGTCCATGCCATAGTCCATGCCAGCAGGTGCAGTTGGGTGGAAGATGGAGATGTAGTGTTGAGGAGGCTGTCGGTGGCCCTGAGAGGTGGCCCCCAGTCTGGGGTGGGGGGATGTCCTGCCATGGGCTGGGGCTCAGGTGCTGGAAGGATCCTGTCAAAGACACAAGGGAGGATTCTTTCCTGGAGGCACAGGAGCAAGAAAAAGGACAGAGCGATTCAACACTGGTGGGGACTAACAAAGGGGGAGACACACATGTAGCCAGTCTCCCATGAAGAGCGCGGTGGGCTTAAGTCTTCTGCCTTTCCCCTGAGAGATCTCCACAGAGTCAGCCGGGTGGGCTGGTGAAGAGTCAGTCGGGTGGACTGGTGTAGAGAAGCAGCTACAGCCAGGTGGGCTGGTATTGCCTGAAGAGGTGGTGCTGGGATCAGTGACCACAAAAAGGAAGAAGGGAAAGTTAGATGCTGCGTCACTTCACATGTGCTACTGTTAAGGGACTGTGAGTTCCTGCCTGTAATGGGTCACTACTAAACTAACATGGAGTCTGTCAAGTCCCCCCCCCCCCCCCCCCCCCCAGGAGTGAGCCAGCAGAGGCTGAGCAAGAGAGAGGCCAAGAGTGTGCAAGAGGAAGATGGATGGTATATATGTGTACAACCCTCACATTTTTGTAAATATTTTATTATATCTTTTCATGTGACAACACTTAAGAAATAACACTTTGCCACAATGTAAAGTAGTGAGCGTACAGCTTGTATAACAGTGTACATTTGCTGTCCCCTCAAAATAACTCAACACACAGCCAATAATGTCTAAACCGCTGGCAACAAAAGTGAGTACACCCCTAAGTGAAAATGTCCAAATTGGGCCAATTAGCCATTTTCCCTCCCTGGTGTCATTTGACTCATTAGTGTTACAAGGTTTCAGGTGTGAATGGGGAGCAGGTGTGTTAAATTTGGTTTTATCGCTCTCACTCTCTCATACTGGTCACTGGAAGTTCAACATGGCACCTCATGGCAAAGAACTCTCTGAGGATCTGAAAAAAAGAATTGTTGCTCTACATAAAGATGGCCTAGGCTATAAGAAGATTACCAAGAACCTGAAACTGAGCTGCAGCACATTGGCCAAGACCACACAGCGGTTTAACAGGACAGGTTCCACTCAGAACAGGCCTCGCCATGGTCTACCAAAGAAGTTCAGCATCATATCCAGAGGTTGTCTTTGGAAAATAGATGTATGAGTGCTGCCAGCATTGCTGCAGAGGTTAAAGGGGTGCTGGGTCAGCCTGTCAGTGCTCAGACCATACGCCGCACACTGCATCAAATTTGTCTGCATTGCTGTTGTCCCTGAAGGAAGCCTCTTCTAAAGCTGATGCACAAGATTTTGCTGAAGACAAGCAGACTAAAGACATGGATTACTGGAACCATGTCCTGTGGTCTGATAAGACCAAGATAAACTTATTTGGTTCAGATGGTGTCAAGCGTGTGTGGCAGCAACCAGGTGAGGAGTACAAAGACAAGTGTGTCTTGCCTACAGTCAAGCATGGTGGTGGGAGTGTCATGGTCTGGGGCTGCATTAGTGCTGCCAGCACTGGGGAGCTACAGTTTATTGAGGGAACCATGAATGCCAACATGTACTGAGACATACTAAAGAAGAGCATGATCCCCCTCCCTTTGGAGACTGGGCAGGAAGGCAGTATTCCAACATATTATTAACAACCCCAAATACACCTCCAAGACGACCACTGCCTAAAGGTGATGGCCAAGCATGTCTCCAGACCTAAACCCTATTGAGCATCTGTGGGGCATCCTCAAACGGAAGGTGGAGGAGCACAAGGTCTCTAACATCCACCAGCTCCATTATGTTGTCATGGAGGAGTGGAAGAGGACTCCCAGTGGCAACCTGTGAAGCTCTGGTGAACTCCATGCCCAAGAGGGTTAAGGCACTGCTGGAAAATAATGGTGGCCACACAAAATATTGACACTTAGGGCCAACTTCGGACATTTTCACTTGTACTCACTATTGTTACCAGCGGTTTAGACATTATTGGCTGTGTGTTGAGTTATTTTGAGGGGACAGCAATTTTACATTGTTATACAAGCTGTACACTCACTACTTTACATTGTAGCAAATTGTCATTTCTTCAGTGTTGTCACATGAAAAGATATAATAAAATATTTACGAAAATGTGAGATGTGTACTCACTTTTGTGAGATACTATATATATATATATATATATATATATATATATATATATATATATATATATATATATATATATATATATATATATATGTATGTATATATATATATATATATATATATATATATATTTATATATATATATATATATAGGAAGTTGTCCTTGAAGTTTGTTGAAGTCAAGTGGGCATCCCATAACCTCCTATCCCTATCCAACTTGTTAATCCCCTAAGAAACAACCAAAGACAAAGCTACAAACTGCTCCCTGACTGTAAGTGTCTGCGAAGATTCAGTGTACCTGGCTGCGCAGGAGTGGGGGAGCCATGTTCATTTGCAGCTCCTACGTGGGGTGTGCTACATAGTCATGTGAAAAAATAAGTACACCCCATGAAAAATGTTTAAAAAAATATTTGAACAAACATTAGATTTTTATTTATTTTTACCTAGCAAAAGGTAAAAAAAAAATGTTTTTTTTTTTTCAAAATTGTCAGTCTTTTTTTGTTTATAACGCAAAAAAAATAAAAACCGCAGAGGTGATCAAATACCACCAAAAGAAAGCTCTATTTGTGGGGGGGGGGGGGGGGGGAAGGACATAAATTTTGTTTGTGTACAACGTCGCACAATTGTCAGTTAAAGCGACACAGTGCCGTATAGCAAAAAATGGCCTGGTCAGGAAGGGGGCAAATCCTTCCGGGGATTAAGTGGTTAATTCTGCACCATGCCGTGTATTGCCCTGTATATGGCATACTCAGCCTCTTGAAAGTCCTAGAAAGAAGCACATATGCTGCTTCTAGCAGTCCATAGGATCCCTTCTATAATTCTAGTGCAAGTTATAGAATAATGGGAAGACTCTAGCTGTACTTTCAGTTATACTGCAGAGTCCTGTTATTGTCTTACTGGGCGTGTCATAGCTTCTGTACATGGCCTTTCCCAGGTGTGACTCACCCAGTGTCACAATGTCTGCTTGTCTTTGTGTCTGCTGATCTTTGTCCACGTTTTTTTCCTATCTACAATAATGATAATGTGAGAAAGTGTTCAGAAAGTATTAAAATTTTTTGCAACATTGTACATCAATCTTAAAACACAATGGCATTGGGACAGCATTAGCAGTGATTGTGGCAGAAACCACAAGTGAGTGTTTAACCGCTTCCCGACCGCCTCATGTAGATATACGTCAACAAAATGGCACGGGCAGGCAAAAGCACGTACCTGTACGTCCCCTTTAATTTGCCTGCCCGGGGGGCGCGCGCGCGACCCGGTCGGGAGCTCCGTGACCATGGCCGCGGGACCAGCGGACCCGATCGCCGCTGGTATCCCGCGATCGGGTTACGGAGCTGAAGAACGGGGAGAGGTCTATGTAAACAAACCTCTCCCCGCGCTTCCTACACTGACTGTCAGTGATCGGCGGTTCCCTGTCATCGGGAACGCCGATCAATGACGTCAGACGTACAGCCACGCCCCCCTACTGTAAAAAAAAAACACAACACGTCACACTGACTCCTCCCCGCCCCCTAGTGGTTAACCCCCTAACTACAACTGTCATTTACATAGGAATCAGTGCTATTTAAATAGCAGTGATTGCTGTATAAATGACAAATGTCCCAAAAATGTGTCAAAAATGTCCGATGTGTCCGCCAAAATGTCGCAGTCACAATAAAAATCGCTGATCGCCGCCATTACTAATAAAAAAAAAAATATTAATAAAAATGCTATAAAACTATCCCCTATTTTGTAAACGCTATAACTTTTGCGCAAACTAATCAATAATCGCTATTTGCGATTTTTTTTACCAAAAATATGTAGAAGAATACGTATCGGCCTAAACTGAGGAAAAAAAATGTTTTTTTATATATTTTTTGGGGATATTTATTATAGCAAAAAGTAAAAAATATTGCATTTTTTTCAAAATTGTCGCTCTATTTTTGTTTATAGCGCAAAAAATAAAAACCGCAGGGGCGATCAAATACCACCAAAAGAAAGCTCTATTTGTGGGAAAAAAAGGACGCCAATTTTGTTTTGGAGCCACGTCGCATGACCGCGCAATTGTTAGTTAAAGCGACGCAGTGCCGAATTGCAAAGAGGGGCCTGGTCCTTTGGCTGCCAATTGGTCCGGGGCTGAAGTGGTTAAGCAGTAGGGGCAGAAAATCGGATCTCAATCCAGCGCTGTGCACAAGATTCTCGGCTCTCCAGGTCTCTTTTTCCTCATTGGCTGAGACTATGGCTCCCACTGCTGTCAATCACAGCCAGTGAGGAGCGAGCGGGTGGCCGGGCTGATTCCTGCTCTGTGTGTTTAATAGACACATAGAGCGGGGCACGGGAGCAAGCACACACGAGTGCACCCAGAGCAAGTGGCTTGTTTAGGGGGTAGGGGCCAGGAGCGCCGGCGATGGACCTTAGAAGAGGAGGATCAGGGCTGCTCTGTGCAATACCATTAAAGACCACGCAAGTATAACATGTTTTTTTTTCTTAAATCCGAGCCTTTAACCACTGCATTCCCAGAAGGATTTACCCCCTTACTGACCAGAGCACTTTTTGCGATTCGGCACTGCATCCGTTTAACTCGGCCGTGCAACGTTACAACAAAACAAAATTGACGTCCTTTTTTTTAAACAAATAGAGCTTTCTTTTGGTGGTATTTGATCACCTTTGTGGTTTTTATTTTTTGCGCAAAAAAGAGTGACAATTTTGAAAAAAAAAGCAATATTTTCTACTTTGTGCTATAATAAATATCCCCAAAAAATAAATAAAAAACGATTTTTTCCCTCAATTTAAGCCGATACGTATTCTAAAAAAAAATAAAAACAAAAATTTTAATAAATGATTGGTTTGCACAAAAGTTATAGCAGCTACTAAATAGGGAATATATTTATGGCATTTTTATTATTATTATTAGTAATGTCGGCGATCTGTGATTTTTATCGTGACTGCAACATCGCAACACTTTTGACACCATTTTGGGACCATTGTCATTTACACAGCAATCAGTGCTATAAAAATACACTGATTACTGCGTAAATGACACTGGCATGGAAGGGGTTAAACACTAGGGGGCGATCAAGGGGTTAAATGTGTCCTAGGGAGTGATTATAAATGTGGGGGGGATGGGCTCAATACAACATGAAAGAGATCATTGCTCCCAATGACAGGGATCAGTAAATCTCTGTCATGTTGCTAGGCAGATCAGGGAAATGCCTTGTTTACATAGGCATCTCCCCGTTCTGTCGCTCCGTGACACGATCGCAGGACACTGGCGGACATCATGTGTGCAGGACCTGCGGGCACGCTCACACAGTACGCGGCGGGTGCGCGCGAGCCCACTAGCTCTGCAAATTAAAGGGAACGTGCAGGTACGCCCATCGCTGCCATTGTGCCGACGTATATCGGAGTGTGGCGGTCGGTAAGTGTTTAATAATACTTTAAGCTGTACGTTTTTTTTTTTACCTTTAATGCATTCTATGGTAGGAAATATGTGTGTCCTCCTAAAGATTATATGGCACAAAATAATGCAGAGCTTCCATGATTGAAAGAACTGAAATCCAATTAATGAAAGGGGCGGGCCGGGCAAGGGATAATAAATCCTTGAACACACCATTCGTTTTTTTTCATTCAACTTAGCAGGTTGAACCAAAAAAAAAAAAACTGACAGCTCCGGTCGAGCTGCTGTACTAATGATTCAATGTTAGTGCAACGATCTCCCCTGCTGTTCTTTTGTGTTTTGACAGAGGGACTGCCCCCCTGCCAGAATACTCTGGTCAGCTCTCTCTGCCATTGGCCGAGAGCGCTGATCGGGAGTCGGTCGGCTGCTGGTTTTCAAATATGGTCTTCCAACAGAAGCCAGCCAAACAGCCAGCTTCTGTCGGACCGGCTGCCATACAAATGGGCCGAATATCGGCTGATGTCACCTGACATTCAGCCTGTGTGTACTGGGCTTAAGGCTGGGGAGAAAGGGGCAAGATAAAGGTGTTCTACATGGTGCTAATTTTTTTCATGCATTCATTTTGTGTCCTGTTTTTCAATATAGTAAAACTCCTATTATTTTTATATATTAGGGCTGTTACTGATTAAAATTTTTGTGTTCGATTAATCGATTTTTTTTTATAATCGATTAATCGACTAATTTCGATTAATTATAATGCACATACAGATCCAACTACTTTTAGCTGATCTCCTTGCATTGCAACTCTGCATTAGTCAGTGGTAAATGTGGTATACACTATATACAATCACCCGACACTAGTTAGTTTCCACAATCCATGACTTAACTTCACAGTTCACACAAATAAGTTTTAAATTTAAACTGTAGCACTGCCGTAAGTAATTTTTTTTCCACAGTAGCGTGACAATCCCTCCACCTCCGGTCTAATTAATCACTCTCACCTTATGGCATGGACCCCAGTGCAAACGGGTGGTCATGCAAGCGGGTATCAAAAGGGTTAACATAACATAAACTTCTCTCACGTCTCCTTAGATCTCAGCAAGGACGCCAGGTCATGGGTAGAAAGAAAAGATCTAAGTGCTCACCGCTTAAAGAGGAAGTCAACCCTAATGGGTTTACTTCCTCTTTGTTTCCCTGCAAAGGTAAAGCATAATGGACTACTATACATCGCATAGTAGCCCATTATGTGTCACTTACCTGACACAGGAGCCAGCGAAGTCACCGCTGTCCCCTTGTGTACGGAGCCTCCATCTTCTCCGTCATTCGACGGCGCTGTGATGACGTCATTCCCGCGATGAGAGCGGCGCACTCAGTGTGCCTGCGCGCCGCTGTCTACTCCAAACTACTCACATATAGATGACAAAATCACAGCATGTAAAACCGACAAGCGTGTTAGTTCCGTAGGGAAGCAGCGGGTGACGTCATGCGTAGCTCCTCCCCGTACGCGTTACGTTCAATCAGAACTTCAACGTCACCGGACTCCTCCCCCCTTCCCTTCGTTAGCAGATGAAGGCACTTGGGGAAGGGGGGAGGAGTCCGGTGACGTTGATGTCCGTGACATCACCGGATCTCCGACGGAACTCCCTGAAGCCAGCGGAGAGGCAAGTACCGATCAAAAAAATTAAAGATTAATCCAGGAATTAATCTTTCATTTTCACAGCCCTATTATATAGTAAAAGTCATTAGATGCCACAACATAAATAGCTCAAACCCCCAAAATACAAGTGCACTGTTCACCTTGCTAGTCAGGGCAGCTCTATTTGTTATGAGCTGAAATAGCTTTACGCACTATAAAAGAAAAAATTTAATTGGATAACATTAATAATACTGTTCATCTGGCTGCATCTTTTTGCTATTCGATGATCTTCTTTTTGTAAGTGGAACTTTACTTTTTTCATTAAGACCATACTTTTACATGTTACACTATGGGAGCTTTCTTTGTTTTTTATCTTTGAACGTCGTTCCTAATATATGGGAGCTCCGGAGTACAGATAGGAGTATCCATAGGGTTGAGGGAGACCTTACTTCCCAAGGCTGGGTGAGTCTTCACCTTCTGGTAAGCAGGCAATCTTTATACTTCTGGTGGGGACGTGGATGCACTTTATATCACTCTGGAGATTACAACACAGATGTCACGATTATTCCTTTACTTGATTGATGTGGACACTTTATTTGAATTGGACATTTGTTTGATTCGTGTGATTTTTTTTCTCAGATTCATTACATTTTCATTTGATGGGACTCTGCCTTAGTTTTCTTTTTTGTCACATTTTTTCTTTTTTTATTGATTTGTCACTTTTATATGTTGATTCACATCTGCATATTAGTTTGTTTTTAGAGCTGCATTTATAGTTTAATATGTCTATTTAGAAGTTTTCCAGTACTGGACTTTTTTTGATGCCAGCTGCTTATTATTTACCATATTCTTTATTATTGTGCATAAGTTATAGCCAAGCGTTTGCCTTAGGGCTCCAATTTTTTTTCTATTAATAATACTGTAAATATAATATAGTAAAAACTATAAAAAAAAAAAAGACCAAAAACACACTCTGGACAAAAATAGACCTCGGGGACCAAACACGCCTACCCGGTTTAATTATATTTAACAAAGATTAAAACATTGGGAATTATCTGTGTCCAGGGGCGGACTGACCATTCGGCCACTTGGGCACTGCCCGAGGGCCCCGGGCCACAAGGGGGCCCCATCAGGGTTGCCAGCCTCAGTAAAACCAGGGACAGTATGTAAAAATCTGTGTTTTTTTTTTTTTTTTTACATCTGTCTCTGAAATGTCCCTTAGGCCCCTTTCACACCGGGGCGGGGAGCCGCGGTGACGGTAAAGCAGCGCTATATTTAGCGCTGCTTTACCGTCGCTTTAACCGCGGTATTCGGCCACTCGCGGTGCGGTTTTAACCCCCGCGAGCGGCCGAAAAGGGGTTAAACACCCCCCCGCAGAGCACCGCGGTGTCCCATTCTATTCAATGGGAAGGAGCGGTATAGGAGCGGTGAACACACCGCTCCTATCCCGCTCCAAAGATGCTGCTAGCAGGACTTTTTTTGTCATCCTGCTAGCGCACCGCTCCAGTGTGAAAGCCCGCCGGCTTTCACACTGGAGTTAAAGGGGCAGGATTTTTTCATGCGGTGAACAGGCGCTATTTTTAGCGCTGCACCGCATGAAAAACGCCCGGTGTGAAAGGGGCCTTACCCACATCCCTTTGGTCTAAAAATCCAGAGATTATAGCTGCCCCACCTCTCTAGTACCTTCTCAGCCAATAGAAACATGTCTGTGTATACCATGTGTACATGTATGTGTATACTGTGTTATTGTATACTGTGTGTGTGTATACTGTGTGGCCTCATAATCTCTGATTGCCTGGGGGCCCCATAATCTCCTATTGCCCAGGGGCCCCATAATCTCCTATTGCCCAGGGGCCCCATGAGTTGTCAGTCCGCCCCTGTCTGTGTCCTTCCAAACTAAAGAACGTATAGAACAAAACGATGAACCCAGGCGATATCGGAGTTCTGGAGAATAGTGATCCTTTCTTCTGTAATGATCCAGCTGTGATTTTTATGTAATAAACACACCTGCAATGTGATGTGATTAGGAAAGATAGTGGGCAAGACAATAATATCTGCATTGCAGAGCTCGTAGAATGACATTGGCACGGATCGCTCCACACATCTACAGAAAATAAACATATAAGATTACAAATAATGTAATAATGTAATGTATATAGATGCTTTTTAATATTATGAGTGAACATTTTTGTGGCTGCTTAGGACCATTCATTAGATTACATGTAAGGTTTTTATTGCTACCTCTGTCCCTGTTAGGCAGATTCACCCTCTATATTTGTGCTGTTTAACATTATCATTAAAAATGAAAGTCAAAGAAAATCCCAAATTTTGGGTTGTCTCCAGAAAATTCATGGAGAGAAAATGTTTAAACCACTTCCATACCGGGCCTATTCTGGCACTCCTCTCCTACATGTAAAAAAATGTAAAAACATTTTTTTGCTCGAAAATTACTCATAGCCCCCAAACATTATATATGTTTTTTTTTTTGAGACCCTAGGGAATAAAATGGTGGTCGTTGCAATGTTTTATGTCATACAGTATTTGCGCAGCAATTTTTAAAATGCGTTTCTTTTTTTTAACAAAAACAAACAGTTTAACCACTTACAGACTGGAAGATTTGCCTGCTTAATGACCAGGCCATTTTTTGCGATAAGGCACTGCGTCGCTTTCACTGACAATTGCGCGGTCGTGCAACGCTGTACCCAAACAAAATTTACGTCTTTTCTTTTCCCACAAATATTTTTTTTGGTGGTATTTGATCACCTCTGCGGTTTTTATTTTTTGCGCTATAAACAAAAAAAGAGCGATCATTTTGAAAAAAAAAATACTTTTTGCTATAGTAAATATCCCAAAAAAATGTTTTTAACCACTTGACCACTGGGTACTTAAACCCCCTTAAAGAGGAGTAACCATTCTAAAAAAAAAAAAAGTAAAGTCAGCAGCTACAAATACTGCAGCTGCTGACTTTTAATAATCGGAAACACTTACCTGTTCCAGGGTCCAGCGATGCGGGGGATCGAAGCCCCGCTCGTCCCCCCCCCTCCGCTCGGCGGCGCCGGCATTGTAACTGTGGGCATGTGATTGGCTGTGCAGTCATCTGTGACCTGTCACGTGTCCCAAATGATTGACAAGAGGGAGGGGGCAGAGCTGAGCCCTTCCTGCGCCAAGGGGGAAGTGATGTCACCAGCCCAGACACTGAAGGATGCAGACTACGAGGGACCCCCTAGCAACAGGCATTTAGAGGGTTTTTTTTTCCAAATGTTCTTTTTATTTTTTATTTTTTTTAGGAACATTCATGCATTTTTTTTGTGTGCAACACCACTTTAATAACTAGACCAATTTTCAGCTTTCGGTGCTCTCACATTTTGAATGACAATTACTCAGTCATACAACACTGTACCCATATGAAATTTTTGTCCTTTTTTTCACACAAATAGAGCTTTCTTTTGGTGGTATTTAATCACCGTTGGGTATTTTATTTTTTGCGCTATAAAAAAAAAAGACTGAAAATTCTGTAAAAAAATTATTTTTTTTTTGTTTCTGTTATAAAATTTAGCAATATAGTAATTTTTCTTGATACATTTTGGCCAAAATTTATACTGCTACATATCTTTGGTAAAAATAAGTACAAATCGGTGTATATTATTTGGTCTTTGTGAAAGTTATAGAGTCCACAAGCTATGGTGCCAATATCTGAAAATTGATCACACCTGAAGTACTGACAGCCTATCTCATTTCTTGAGACCCTAACATGCCAGAAAAGTACAAATACCCCCCAAATGACCCCTTTTCAGAAAGAAGACAGTCCAAGGTATTAAGAAAGTGGCATGGTGAGTTTTTTCCCACAATTCTTTGAAAAATCAAGATTTTTCTTTTCTCTTTTTTTTTTCCCCCACAAAATTGTCATATTAGCAGGTTATTTCTCACACACAGCATATGCATAGCACAAATTACACCCCAAAACACATTCTGCTATTACTACCAAGTATGGCGATACCACATGTGTTAGACTTTTACACAGTGTGGCCACATACAGAGGCCCAACATGCAGGGAGCACCTTCAGGCGTTCTGGAGCACCCAGGACAATTCTGACATTTGTCTCGTACATGTAAAAATCATAATTTATTCGCTAAAAAATGACATAGAACCCCAAAACATTATATATGTTTTTTTTGCAAAGACCCTAGCAAATACAATGGCGGTCGTTGCAATTTTTCAAACGCGTTTTTTCTGGGCCTTTCAAAAAACAAAACAGTAAAGTTAGCCCAATGTTTTTTTGCATAATGTGAAATATGAAGTTACGCCGAGTAAATAGATACCTAACATGTCACCCTTCAAAATTGCACACGCTTGTGGAATGGCGCCAAAATTCGCTACTTAAGAATCCCCATAGGCGACGCTTTAAAAATGTTTTACTGGTTACATGTTTTGAGTTACAGAGGAGATCTAGGGCCAAAATTATTGTTCTCTCTCTATCGTTCGCAGCGATACCTCACATGTGTGGTTTGAACACCGTTTTCATATGTGGCTTACGTATGTGTTCGCTTCAGCATGCAAGCACACAGGGACAGGGGCGCTTAAAAAAAAAAAATAATTATTGTTCATTTTACTTTATTTAATTTTAGTTTGACACTTTTTTCCCCAAAAATAATTTTTTTGATCACTTTTATTCCTATTACAAGGAATGTAAACATCCCTTGTAATAGGAATATGGCATGACAGGTCCTCTTTACAGTGAGATATGGAGTCAATAAGACCCCACATCTCACCTCTAGGCTGGAAAGCCTGAAATAAAAAAAACGATTCTGGCTTTCGATCGTAGCGGTGAGTCGGTAGAAGCACCAGAGGGTGGCGGGAGGGGGGACGTCCCGTAAGAACGATCAAGCAGCGGAACAGCTGTCATGATCATTCTTATGGTGTAGGGAATCGCCGGCTGAAAATGCTGATAACTGAATGATGCCTGTAGCTGCAGGCATCATTCAGATATCCCCGCACAAAGTCAAGGACGTCATATGACGGCCGGAAGGCGGGAAGTGGTTAAAATGCATTTTTTTTTTTACCAAAAGTTGTCCATTTCAAACACATAGCATGTACATACCAAAAATGATACCCCAAAATAGATTCTCCTACTCCTCCTGAGTACCGCGATACCACATGTGTGATACATCCACAGACTGGCCACATACAGAGGCCGAGTACAGCCGAGCAGGGCTCAAGTCCTGCGGGAACGCATGGGAACGGAGTTCCTGTACTTTTTCCACAACAGGAACTCAGTTCCCGTTAGCAGCCGTGTCCTGCAAGACTTTGAAGTATGCGAGCTGTGTGGCAGTTGCTACACCAGCAGCTGCCGACACAGTTTGCAATAGTAAGTGCCGCACACCTGACCATTCAGGCATTGCCAGTAGAGGGCCCCATGACAGCTTCCGCTTCGATCTACCTGTCTATCACAGCTAGCTGACAGGTAGATCAGGTCCCTGCTGCTAAGAGATTGTATTTAGTCAGACCTCTCGTGACGCACTCCTCCCCGCCAGCCCCTCCTGATTTTCTGTCTCCTCATCCCCCCCCTTTCTCCTGCATACTTGCTCTGTGTGTCCCACTGAATCCCCCCCTCCTCTATCTTCAGTGCCATATGATGAGAGAACCCAGAGGAGGAGCACAGCTATTCTGTTCACAGGACATGCAGGGAGAGAGGTGAGCTGAGGGAGGAACATCAGTTTGGGGTGGTAAGCCGAGCACAATACCTGGCAAAGTTTAATGCCAGGAGGGAAGTTTATGTGGAAATATGTGAAGGGTTGGAATAGCAGCGAGAGTGCGTTGAAGCCCTGCAGAGTT
Source organism: Lithobates sylvaticus (assembly GCA_028564925.1). Lineage (NCBI taxonomy): Eukaryota > Metazoa > Chordata > Amphibia > Anura > Ranidae > Lithobates > Lithobates sylvaticus. The sequence continues at coordinate 69,110,534 of CM053036.1, read as the reverse complement.
TATTCAGAGAATTACTGTGTTTATGTTTATTAAGGATTGTTGTTTTTTTTATGTACTAACAGTTAAGCTTCATACACACAATACGAAAATTGGATGAAAAATACCACTTTTGAAGCGTTTGTGCATATGAGCGTATCATTTTTTTTTTTGGTGGGCGAGTGGATCTTGGGTGGGAGTTCCCACACTTTTTTCCCCGGGACTTGACCCCTGCAGCCGAGTATGGCTGAACATGTCTGGGTACAGCTGGGTATCACTGAGTATGGCTGGGTATCGCAGAGTATGGCTGGATATTGCAAAGTATGGCTGGGTATCACCGAGTATTGCAGAGTATTGCTGGGTATTGCAGAGTATGGTTGGGTATGGCTGGGTATTGCAGAGTATGGTTGGGTATGGCTGGGTATTGCAGAGTATGGTTGGGTATGGCAGGGTACTGCAGAGTATTGCAGGGTACTGCAGAGTATGGCAGGGTACTGCAGAGTATGGCAGGGTATGGCTGAGCATGGATGGATGGATGTGACTACAATTGTCACAGAGCAGCGCTGTGGGCACTACAGATCCAGCCCACAGCGCTGCTGCCATCCGCTCTCTCCCCTCTCCGCTCACACTGTACCGGATCGGTACACAGAGGGGAGAGAGGAACCGGCGTTATGACATGACGCTGGTTTGTTTACAAGTGAAATGCTCCCAGGGGGCACGCGAGAGTGGAATTCTGGGAGGACGTCATAGTACACCCTCCCATAGTTAACAACCGCCATGTAGCCGTCATTCGGCTATGGGTCGGTTTTTAAGTGGTTAAAAATCTAAATTTCTTCATCAGTTTAGGCCGATATATATTCTTCTACATATTTTTGGTAATAAAAAATGCAATAAGCGTATATTGATTGGTTTGCGCAAAGGTTATAGCGTCTACAAACTATGGGAAAGATTTATGGCATTTTTATTATTATTATTTTTTTTTTTTTTACTAGCAATGGCGGTAATCTCCGATTTTAATCAGGACTGCTACATTGTGGCGAACAGATCGGACACTTTTGGGACCACTGACATTTATACAGCGATCAGTGCTATAAAAATGCACTGATTACTGTGTAAATGTCACTGGCAGGGAAGGGGTTAACACTAGGGAGCGATCAAGGGGTTAAATGTGTGTTCCCTCATGTGTGTTTCTAACTGTAGAGGGATGGAACTGACTAGAGGAGGAGACAGATTGTTGTTCCTAGCTAGTAGGGATGAGGATGAGACGATAGGAAGCGAGGGCTGAGACGATAGGAAGCGAGGGCTCCGGCGATAGGAAGCGAGGGCTCCGGCGATAGGAAGCGAGGGCTCCGGCGATAGGAAGCGAGGGCTCCGGCGATAGGAAGCGAGGGCTCCGGCGATAGGAAGCGAGGGCTCCGGCGATAGGAAGCGAGGGATCCGGCGATAGGAAGCGAGGGCTCCGGCGATAGGAAGCGAGGGCTCAGGCGATAGGAAGCGAGAGATCCGACGATAGGAAGCAAGCGATCCAACGATAGGAAGCGAGGGATCCGACGATAGGAAGCGAGGGATCCGACGATAGGAAGCGAGCGATCCGACGATAGGAAGCGAGCGATCCGACGATAGGAAGCGAGCGATCCGACGATAGGAAGCAAGGGCTGAGACGATAGGAAGCGAGGGATCCAACGATAGGAAGCGAGGGATCCGCCGATAGGAAGCGAGGGATCCGCCGATAGGAAGCGAGGGATCCGCCGATAGGAAGCGAAGGGGTCCGACGATAGGAAGCGAGGGATCCGACGATAGGAAGCGAGGGATCCGACGATAGGAAGCGAGGGATCCGACGATAGGAAGCGAGGGATCCGACGATAGGAAGCGAGGGATCCGACCATAGGAAGCGAGCGATCCGACGATAGGAAGCGAGCGATCAGACGATAGGAAGCGAGCGATCCGACGATAGGAAGCAAGGGCTGAGACGATAGGAAGCGAGGGATCCAACGATAGGAAGTGAGGGATCCGCCGATAGGAAGCGAGGGATCCGACGATAGGAAGCGAGGGATCCGACGATAGGAAGCGATGGATCCGACAATAGGAAGCGAGGCCTGAGACGATAGGAAGCGAGCGATCCGACGATAGGAAGCGAGCGATCCGACGATAGGAAGCGAGGGATCAGGCGATAGGAAGCGAGGGCTCAGGCGATAGGAAGCGAGCGATCCGACGATAGGAAGCGAGGGCTCAGGCGATAGGAAGCGAGGGCTCAGACGATAGGAAGCGAGGGCTCAGGCGATAGGAAGCGAGCGATCCGACAATAGGAAGCGAGGGCTCAGGCGATAGGAAGCGAGCGATCCGACGATAGGAAGCGAGCGATCCGACGATAGGAAGCGAGGACTCAGGCGATAGGAAGCGAGGGCTCAGGCGATAGGAAGCGAGCGCTCAGGCGATAGGAAGCGAGGGCTCAGGCGATAGGAAGCGAGGGCTCAGGCGATAGGAAGCGAGGGCTCAGGCGATAGGAAGCGAGCGATCCGACGATAGGAAGCGAGGGCTCAGGCGATAGGAAGCGAGGGCTCCGGCGATAGGAAGCGAGCGATCCGACGATAGGAAGCGAGGGCTCAGGCGATAGGAAGCGAGGGCTCCGGCGATAGGAATAGGGCTCAGGCGATAGGAAGCGAGGGCTCAGGCGATAGGAATAGGGCTCAGGCGATAGGAAGCGAGGGCTCAGGCGATAGGAAGCGAGGGCTCCGGCGATAGGAATAGGGCTCAGGCGATAGGAAGCGAGGGCTCAGGCGATAGGAATAGGGCTCAGGCGATAGGAAGCGAGGGCTCAGGCGATAGGAATAGGGCTCAGGCGATAGGAAGCGAGGGATCAGGCGATAGGAAGCGAGGGATCAGGCGATAGGAAGCGAGGGCTCCGGCGATAGGAATAGGGCTCAGGCGATAGGAAGCGAGGGCTCAGGCGATAGGAATAGGGCTCAGGCGATAGGAAGCGAGGGCTCAGGCGATAGGAATAGGGCTCAGGCGATAGGAAGCGAGGGCTCAGGCGATAGGAAGCGAGCGATCCGACGATAGGAAGCGAGAAGTGAGGTAAGAAGATAAGATGGGGAATGAAGTGAGAGACGAGGTGAGGGATGATGGTGATGAAGAGGAATGAGGTGGGTGATTATGAGGGGTGAGGGATAAGGTGGGTGATGATGAAGAGGAGTGAGGTGGCTAAGTGATGAGGTGGATGGTGATAAGTGAGGTAGGTGATGATGAAGAGGTGGATGGTGATGTCTGATGATGAGGACTGAGGTGGGTGAGTGAGTAATGAGTAATGATGATGATGAGTGAGGTGGGTGATAATGATGATAAGTGAGGATGAAGAGGAGTGAGGTGGGTGATGATGAGTGAGGATGAAGAGGAGTGAGGTGGGTGATGATGATGATGAGTGAGGATGAAGAGGAGTGAGGTGGGTGATGATGATGATGAGTGAGGATGAAGAGGAGTGAGGTGGGTGATGATGATGATGATGAGTGAGGATGAAGAGGAGTGTGGTGAGTGATGATGAAGAGGAGTGAGGTGGGTGATAATGATGATAAGTGAGGATGAAGAGGAGTGAGGTGGGTGATGATGATGATGAGTGAGGATGAAGAGGAGTGAGGTGGGTGATGATGATGATGAGTGAGGATGAAGAGGAGTGAGGTGGGTGATGATGATGATGAGTGAGGATGAAGAGGAGTGAGGTGGGTGATGATGATGATGAGTGAGGATGAAGAGGAGTGAGGTGGGTGATGATGATGAGTGATGATGAAGAGGAGTGAGGTGGGTGATGATAATGATGAGTGAGGATGAAGAGGAGTGAGGTGGGTGATGATGATGATGAGTGAGGATGAAGAGGAGTGAGGTGGGTGATGATGATGAGTGATGATGACTGCTCTGTGGGTCTCTCTGATCTCCCCGCCCCTCCTCCTCCTCTCCCGGTCTATCACCTGTGTGTGTTTCCTGCACTGGTGTGGGAATAGGAGGATGTCTCCGGAGCGCCCTCTGGCGTCCCGTGGCCGGTATCGCTCTCCTTTCCCCGCTGTACCAGCAGCCTGTCCCCGGCCCGGGCCGCCCGGATCCCAGCAAGATGGCGGAGGGTGAGAGCGTCACCGAGCACGAGAGGATCCTGCAGGAGATAGAGAGCACGGACTCGGCGTGTGTGGGGCCCACTCTGCGGTAAGATGTCGGGGGAGGGGCGGGGTGTCAGGTGCGGATTTCCTCCTTTGTCCCCCCCATGGTGGATTTGATCTCCGGTGCTCCCGGTTGTTGTAGATCGGTGGTGGGGGAGGGGGGTGCTCGGTGTCCTCTCCTGCTGTCATTGGGCCGGGGAGAGGATTGCTGGGACCGGTGATGATTGTGTATGAAGGACACGGCTGGCTTCCCCCATCATTGCTATGATTGGATGTACTATTAGATTGCAAGCTCTGCGGTCCACCTGTCATTGTAAACGTCACTGGATATTTATTTACTATTTTAGAAGAGTCCGCCCAACCAACACATAGGGGCGGAGCCTCATTACCCAGGTGTTGGAGAACTACAAGTCCCAGAAGACATTGCAGGACTGTCATCCCAGACAGGGCCCCAGAGGGATGATGGGACTTGTAGTCTCTGCACAGCTGGGATGCTGAGGGTCCCCGCCCCCCAACCTGAGGACCGCACCCCACCCCCTCATATCTATGTTATAGAAGAGGTGTGTGCGATTTTAGGGCGGCTCACACCAGGAGGACATTCATTTCAATAGGATGCCCAACACATAGGAACACACAAATGGTGCAGGTGGAACTAATATGCCATGTTTGCTGTCAGCCATGAATGACACCCGTGTGCGTCAGACAGGACGGCGCGTTCCTGTGTGGGGAATATGTATGGAAATGCACTTTCCTGGACCACATTGTGGGGTGAATCTGCCCTACGCAGCACAACTCAGTATACACAGGAAGGACATTGTGTCATTTGTAACATTTCAATAAAGTTAAAAAAGTAAACAATGCAAAGTCACAACGCACACATGCATCTTACTCCACGGTCACACGAGCAGCTTCATACGCTTACTGTGATTTTTTTATTATGTGTCCCATAAAAGTCCCGCATTACCCCAAAGGAAGGCCTGAGCCTCAGCACAGCGCAGCGGTATGACGAGGATACGGACCGGGTGTAACCTGTGTCTACTAGACGTCTCTGGAAGATGCCCAATTCCTGGTGCTCACCTCCACCATCACAGGAGTGACCTCTCCAACACACAGCTCATGTGAGGGGATACAATCAGAGAAAGAGATCACTCCTGTGATGGGGGAGGTGAACTGAACAGCTGGGAGTGTCCTAGCAACGTCCTAGCAACATGGAAAAATGAGATGATGCCATCTGTGGGAGCTTTTCCGTCAGGCTTCATGAGGTCTGTAAATGGCCTACACCTATAACACGGGCAATATTCAACTTTAGTCAGAGCTGCACACTTTGTTTTTATCTACAGACATCCCTTATCTGCATAGGGATTTATTTGGTATAGGTGAACTACGCCGACACATGACAGCTCTGCAACCGTATAAACTAGGCTCATTGAGCTACATTTATGTTCTTGCCTCTGCATTCATACTGCATTTAAAAACACGCTTGACTGTGTCTGAGGTAATGGAGCTATTGACCACTTGCCTACTGGGCACTTTCACCCCCGCCCTGCCCAGGCCGATTTACATCTCTCAGAGCTCTCACACTTTGAATGACATGCTCACCTTCATGCTACACTCTACAAATATGACATTTTAATCATATTTTCCGCACAAATAAAACTTTCTTTTGGTGGTATTTGATCACCACTGGGTTTTTATTTTTTGCTAAACAAATGAAAAATTACCGAAAATTTTGAAAAAAAAAATCAAACATTTTTCATAGTTAGTTAATTTAGCAAACAGCTAATTTTTCTAAGACACTGAGAAAGCACTGATAGGCGGAACTGATGGGCACTGATAGGCAGAACTGATGGGCACTGATAGGCAGAACTGATGGGCACTGATAGATGACACTGATAGGCAGAACTGATGGGCCCTGATAGATGGCACTGATAGGCAGAACTGATGGGCACTGATAGATGGCACTGATAGGCAGAACTGATGGGCACTGATAGATGACACTGATAGGCAGAACTGATGGGCCCTGATAGATGGCACTGATAGGCAGAACTGATGGGCACTGATAGATGGCACTGATAGGCAGAACTGATGGGCACTGATAGATGACACTGATAGGCAGAACTGATGGGCACTGATAGATGGCACTGATAGGCAGAACTGATGGGCACTGATAGATGGCACTGATAGGCAGAACTGATGGGCACTGTTAGGCAGCACTGATAGGCGTAACTGATGGGCACTGATAGATGACACTGAGGAGGCACTAGTGGGCACTGATAGGGGGAACTGATGGACACTGATAGATGACACTGAGAAGACACTAGTGGGCACTGATGGGCACTGATAGGCAGCACTGATAGGAGTAACTGATGGGATTATAGATAAAAAATGCTCATGAATCCACTCATTAGTGTAGCAAAAAGATCAAAGGATTAATCTGGCAATAGTGGACGCTGATAGGCGGAACTGATGGGCACTGATTGGCAACACTGGTGGGCACTGTTAAGACTGCACTGATAATCAGTGCCCTGATTATCAGTATAGATGTCCCTTTAAAGAGGTTGTAAACCCCCCCCCCCCAAAAAAAAACCTGTAAGACAGAAGCATAATGTGCTAGTATGCATCACATACTAGCTCATTATGTAATACTTACCTTAGAACAAAGCTCTACCTTGTTTATAGTGCAAAAAATAAAAACCACAGAGTTGATCAAATACCACCAAAAGAAAGCTATATTTGTGGGGAAAAAAAGGATGTCAATTTTGTTTGGGTACAGCGTCGCACGACCGCGCAATTGTCAGTTAAATCGACGCTGTGCCGTATCGCAAAATATGCTCTGGTTGGGAAGCGGGTAAAATCTTCTGGGGCTGAAGTGGTTAAAGGCTTACCTGTAGGTACAAGTAAAAAAAAAAAAAAAAAACTTTACTTCCTCTTTAACACAAGCCAGTTATTGTCTCTCTTCTCCCCTCCTCATGCTGTCGGCATGTGGAAAGGAATGCCGATAACCGGTTTGTGTTTACATCCGTGATCAGCTGTCATTGGACACAGCTGATCATGTGGTAAAGAGCTGCTGTGATTGGCCCTTTACCCCGATCTGTCAGATTCAGCAATCACAGATCACGCTGGGGCATCTTTTGGCTATAGCGCGGGCAGGAAGGGGTTAAAATTAAACTAGAGCCAAAACCTTTTTTTATTCGTTTTGGATAGAGTGCAGAGGGATTGGAAAGCTTGTCACTTGTTTTTTTGCTGTCTGTGCCCCATTAATAAGTTTATCATTGAAAGTGAAAGTAAAAAAAAAAAACCCATATTTTGGGTTGTCCCCAGAAAAGTAATAGAGTGGAAATCTTCCAATGGGGACACTAGTTCTGGTGATCTGGTGTCCCCAAGGAATTCCTCTAATTTGCAGGGATTTCCTCCCACTTCCTGTTTGGCTATGGGACAGGAAGTGAAGGGAAATCTCCGCAATGGGACACAGATGGCGAACAAAAATCTGACAGGGATTAGAACCTTCTCTTACTCTATCCAAAAGGAAAAAAAAAAAAATTTCCTCCAGTTTTTGTTAGATTTTACATCTATCACTAATGTGAGGCTGCTGGATGTGCTGTATAAAGTGTATGTAGCTGAGGTTATATACAGCATACTGCTTCGGGTTCAAGCCAAGACTTCCGGTCTCATACCCGGAACACAGTAGAGTCTGATCGATGCTCAGCCATTCATAGAACTCAATGTATTCTAGCAATGAATACAAAGCGTCCTTTAATTGGCTGAGTCAGGGGTTGTGACATCATCAGCCCGCCTCTCTGACTGATTTCTAGAATACATTGCTTCCTCTGAATGGCTGAGTGCCGATAGACTCTTGTGTGTAACAAGTATTAGACGGGAAGTCTCGCCTCGCACCCGAAACACAGTGCGGTATGTTGTATGTAGCCTCAGCTACATACACTTTATACCACACATCCAGTGACCTCACATGTTAGCCAAGCTGGCCCAAACAAACTATGTGATGTGTATCAAAAGCTGGAGTTGCACTTTAAACAGGAATATCTTGACGAATTTGCTCTGAATCTAGGAGCCAGCTACAAAAGTTAGGAGACATTTTTTTTTTTACTTTATGGTTACTTTCACCCCTTCCTGCCCAGGGCAATTTTCAACTTCCAGCGCCGTCGTGCTTTTACAATTGCGTGGTAATGCAATTAAATTTTTTTTCTTTTTTGAGGCAGATAGAACTTTCTTCTCGTGGTATTTAATCACCGCTGTGTTTTTAATTTTTTGCTAAATACATGAACAGAGACAGAAAATGTAAAAAAAGAAAAAAAATTTTTTTCTTCATTTGTTATAAAATGTTGCAAATAAGTAATTTTTCTTTTTCACTAATGTGTGGTGATGAGGCTGCACTGATGGACACTGATAGGCTGCACTGATAAAGCAGCATTTATGGGGACTGATGAGGTTGCACTGGTAAGGCAACATTGTTGGGCACTGATAGGCAGCACTGATAAGGAAGCACTGATGAGGTGGCATTGATGAGGCTGCACTGATATGGCACTGATGAGGCTATACTGATGAGGCTGCACTAATAGGACACCTACAAGGCTGCACTTATAAGGCAGCACTGATAGACAGCCACACCGGCAGTCCAGGGGGTAGCAGGCTCTCTGCCCAGACATTTGATTTGTTGCTATGTGCGTCCTTTTTTTTTTTTTTTTTTTTAATGCCTACTGAGTTTTGTAATTCAGAGGAGCTTGCCATCTACATTTGTGCTCATAGTGTATGGATAGCCAAAGCTGTTTTTTTTTTTTGTAGGTTTGGTTAGAGCAGGAAAGGGTTATATTACTCCCGCCAGGTTATTTGATTTTCTTTTTTTTTTTTGTTGTCTTTCTTCCCTTAGGAAAATTCTGCTTCACTTCCTGTCCCAAAGGCGCAGCAGGATGTTAAAGGAAATCTCCTAAATCTAGTGAAATTGGCAACTTATTCTTAGGTTGGCCATAGATCAAAATTCAGCCGGTTCAGCAGGGACCGGCCGATATTTGGATCCATCTATGGCCCTGCCCGTTCAAGAGGAGTCAATCTAATGATCCTCTTCTCTCAAACGGGACTGTTGGTAAATCTTCATTTGATCAGCACTGCAGCCAATCGACTGCAGCACTGATCAGTGTGTTCTGACCGCGGAGGATTCCCTGCCTTCAGAATACAATGGCACAGCGGGGAGGATTCCCCCAACTACCTCACTTGTGCATGGGGGAATCTGATTAAAAACAACTCCTCTTTGACCAGCTTTAACCACTTAAAGTGGAGTTCTGACGATTTTTTTTTTTTTTTTTTTAAAAGTCAGCAGCTACAAATACTGCAGCTGCTGACTTTTATAATATGGACACTTACCCGTCCAGGGCGCCCGCGATGTCGGCACCCGAAGCCGATCTGTCCCTCGGCTCTCAAGTGCTGCCGCCGCCATCTTCGGTAAGGGAATCAAGAAGTGAAGCCTTGCGGCTTCACTTCCTGGTTCCCTGCCAAGCATGCACAACTCGCGCTGCATGTTCCCACTGGTCCCTGCTGTCTCCTGGGACCTGTGTGTCTCCCAGATGATGGGGGGGCTATGGGAAGTGGCGTGGATACCTGAGGGTGGCGTGGGTATCTATGCCCGGAAGTGGGCCCTTTTATTGCTGTCACAAGCTGTGACAGCAATGGGCATGTGACAGGTACTCTTTATGGAGAGATCTGGGATCTTTAAGACTCCAAATCCCTTCTCTGCCCTTAAAAGTATTTGATCTCACCAAGATGTGTGTAATTGAATACTTTTTTTTTTTTTTTTAAATGCTGCTGTTTACATCTGTGGAAACCGGAAGTGATGTAATCTCAGCACCTCCGGGTCACTATATTACAGAGCCAAACAAAGCCGATCCCGTCTTTGTTCGGCTTTGTGATCAGCCAGCGGAAGCCCTGGCTGGTCGATCGGGACTCCTGTTGGGACAGGAGATCCCGGTAAAGCTGGGGGAAGAGGGGGAATGTCCCCTCCCACTGCTTGTAAAAGCAATCCAGTGGCTAGTTAGCCTCTAGGATTGCTTTACAAGAGAGCCCACTGGCTGCCCTAAAATCAGTACCGGCTGCAGGCATCATCCCGGTACAACCACTTGATATCTAGCGATGTACAAGCATGTCTCTTGGCAGCAAGTGGTAAAGCTGGTCATACGCTAGAAGAATTCCATTTCACTTTGTTTTGGTCTATCACATAAAATCCCAATAAAATACATTTACGTTTTCGGTTGTAACATGAAAATTTTTTCAAGGGGTATGAATACTTTTTCAAGGCACTGTATACAACACTTGTACGTGTCTTGGTAAATTTTTTTAGCCCCCCATACAGAGATATCTCTCTTCTGTTAATGATGTTACAGGAATTATCGACGACTGCATATAGAATGCATAATGTTGTTATGTAATGTCATTAGTTTGCTGATTTGATGTACTTTGACTAATTTGCATTAAAGTGAACAGTGCTGACCTGCGGATGTTATGTAAGTTAATGATATCTTATTAGGAACCTGAGCAGTGGAATAACATAGATGCAAGCTGAAACCTTTTAGCATTTGCCCATCTATACAAGCTCCTTAGGTCTCTGTTGCCCAATCTGCAACTTGGGGCCACATGTAGCTTTTTGGTACTTGCTGCACGGCCATCTGGTCCTCTGCTGATGGTAATTTGTTTTTCCTTATCTAGTGTTAGCGCTATTTTCCTTCCACAATCCCTTCCCGACTTTGGTTCCATGGTGTGCAGCCACATACACTTCCAGGTTTTACCCAGAGTGTTGAGGTCATGTCCAGTCAGACCAGTGCCCTCCCCCTGAAAGGCCACAGCCAATCAGAACAGCACCATTGTGAGGCTGGCCGCAACCAATCAGGGTGACTTTCTTTTCTTGTCTACCTTATTTAAACTTGGCGCAGCTCCCTGCCCAAACAGTGCTTGCTACCAGCTAGCTGTGAAGTCCCTGGTGAGCTTTTCTACTGTATCCAATCTGCATAGTGTGGGCTCTTCAATACTGACCATTGGCTTGTATCCTGACTATCCTGTCTGCTGCCTTCCCTGACCTTTACCCTTGTATCCTGACTATCCTGTCTGCTCTGACCTTTTACCTTGTATCCTGACTCTCCTGTCTGCTGTCTTCCCTGACCTTTTACCTTGTATCCTGTCTGCTGTCTGCTCTGACCTTTTACCTTGTATCCTGACTATCCTGTCTGCTGTCTGCTCTGACCTTTTACCTTGTATCCTGACTATCCTGTCTGCTGTCTGCTCTGACCTTTTACCTTGTATCCTGATTATCCTGTCTGCTGCCTGCCCTGACCTTTTACCTTGTATCCTGACTATCCTGTCTGCTCCGACCTTTTACCTTGTATCCTGACTATCCTGTCTGCTGTCTTCCCTGACCTTTTACCTTGTATCCTGACTATCCTGTCTGCTGTCTTCCCTGACCTTTTACCTTGTATCCTGACTATCCTGTCTGCTGCCTGCCCTGATATTTTACCTTGTATCCTGACTATCCTGTTTGCTGCCTGTTCTGAGCTTTTGCTTGTATCCTGACTATCCTGTCTGCTGGGCTGCCTGCCCTAAACTGCGCCTTTTATCCTGGTTATCCATGTCTGCTGCCAGCTTTAAAATTTGTCATGTGTCCTGGTTACCGGTGTCTGAAGTTTGTCTGAAGCTTTTTGCCTTGGTTCACGGTTCTGTCATCTCTTCTAGTCCTTCATTACTCGTGTACCTAATTACCTGATTTGTGTGCTCTGTGATCCTTGGTGCCTAGAGCAGGGTGAACCCCAGGGTCTCATATAATGTATCTCCAACATATGAATGTCTCATGAAGCATGTCCCCAATCTACAACATCTCCTACAGCATGTCTTTAGTTTCTAACCATCCCTTGCAGTATGTAGGTTCTGACAACCTCTTGCAGTATGTCTATGTCACAGACCATCTGTTGCAGTATGCCTACAGTCTCTGACCATCTACTGCTGTATGACTGCAGCCTCTGTCCATCTGTTGCAGTCTCTGACCATCTCTTGTAGCATGCCTATAGCCTCTGACCATATCTTCTAGCATGCCTGTAGTAGCAGGCCTATAGTCTGTGACCATCTCTTGTAGCATGCCTGCAATTTCTGACCATTTATTGTAGCATGCCTGCAATCTCTGACCATCTCTTGTAGCATGCCTGCAGTCTCTGATCATCTCTTGTAGCATGCCTGCAATCTCTGATTATCTCTTGTAGCATGCCTGCAGTCTCTGATCATCTCTTGTAGCATGCCTGCAGTCTCGGATCATCTCTTGTAGCATGCCTGCAGTCTCTGACCATCTCTTGTAGCATGCCTGCAGTCTCTGACCATCTCTTGTAGCATGCCTGCAATCTCTGACCCTTTATTGTAGCATGCCTGCAATCTCTGATCATCTCTTGTAGCATGCCTGCAATCTCTGATCATCTCTTGTAGCATGCCTGCAGTCTCTGATCATCTCTTGTAGCATGCCTGCAGTCTCTGATCATCTCTTGTAGCATGCCTGCAGTCTCTGACCATCTCTTGTAGCATGCCTGCAGTCTCTGACCATCTCTTGTAGCATGCCTGCAGTCTCTGACCATCTCTTGTAGCATGCCTGCAGTCTCTGACCATCTCTTGTAGCATGCCTGCAGTCTCTGACCATCTCTTGTAGCATGCCTGCAGTCTCTGACCATCTCTTGTAGCATGCCTGCAGTCTCTGACCATCTCTTGTAGCATGCCTGCAGTCTCTGACCATCTCTTGTAGCATGCCTGCAGTCTCTGACCATCTCTTGTAGCATGCCTGCAGTCTCTGACCATCTCTTGTAGCATGCCAGCAGTCTCTGACCATCTCTTGTATCATGCCTGCTGTCTCTGACCATCTCTTGTAGCATGCCTGCAGTCTCTGATCATCTCTTGTAGCATGCCTGTAGTCTCTGACCATCTCTTGTAGCATGCCTGCAGTCTCTGACCATCTCTTGTAGCATGCCTGCAGTCTCTGACCATCTCTTGTAGCATGCCTGCAGTCTCTGACCAGCTCAGTCTCTGACTTTTCTTTTAGCATCACATTTAGTGAAAATTATGTGCGGCTCTTTGGTGATTTCAGAAGCCCCTATAGCAAAGTTAAACATCACTGTGTTAGACAGGTCAAAGTACAGTAACTCATAGTAACTCAACCTACCCGTGGACTGCAGCTGTCATCAGTTTAGAGCAGTAACTATTTATAAAAGACTAGATAAGAGAACATGGGAACAAAGTGAGAATTGTTGGCCATGGTACCCAGTCAGGCTTAATTCCTGCCCCCTGGGAACATGAAAATAAAGATTCTGATTAGTTACTTTGAGCCGAGACTTGGCTTTTGCCCCAATTTGATTTTCTCATTTTGTTTCTTTTTATAAATAGCCTCCAGAATCATACAGGGATTGGGAATCTCTCAGCATAGACATACGGGTCTGTTACCGGTGACTTGCTTTTGTAGGAACATGCTCCAGAGTTGTTATCCCCGCATATAGGGAATGACTGATGTAGAGCAAGTGGAGCTGCTTGTGCACAGCAAGGGTTAAATGTTGGTACTTACCTAATCCTCTGTTCTTGTAGGCTTCCTCCACGCTGCTAGCTGCAGCTTCTTCTCCCCTACACTCCAGAGGTCTAAGATCCTCTGATGTCATCCAGGCCAGTATATGATGTCATCCAAACCAGTTCAGGGCCCTTCCCCCTGCATTGGATGCAGGTAACAGTCAACATTTTAGGTACCTGAGCCCTCATTTAATCCTGGCTTTGCTGGAGCAGCAGGAGCCATTGGCTCCCAGTTCTGTCAATCAATGCCAGTGACGAGGGAGCAGGGGGCGGGGCCGAGTCCCGCTGTCTGTGTCAATGAACACAGCAGTGGAGCTCAGGAGCGAGCATGCACAAGTGCCCCCATGGGAAGCCACTTCTCCAGGGGGCCCTGGACAGAGAGAGAGGGCCAGGAGCGCCAGCGGTCCCAAGAAGAGGAAGATTGGGGCTGCTCTGTGCAAATATGAGATCTTTTTGACCCCATATCTCATATTTAAGAGTTCCTGTCATGCTTTTTTTCCATAACAATGGATGTTTACATTTCTTGTAATGGGAATAAAAGTGACCCAAATTTTTTTTTTTTAAAAGGACAAAAATGAAAAGTAAAATTAAATAAGAAAAAACAAAAAATGTAAAGCGCCCCATACCGACGAGCTCAGAAGCGAACGCATACGTGAGTAGCGACTGCATATGAAAACAATGTTCAAACTACACATGTGAGGTATCACAGCAATCGTTAGAACGAGAGCAATACTTCTAGCTCCAGATCTCCTCTGTAGCTCAAAACTTTTTTAAGGGTAAAAGTTTGTCGTCATTCCACGAGCGGGTGCCACTTTGAAGTGTGACATGTTGGGTATCAATTTACTCGGCGTAACATTATCTTTCACAATATAAAAAAAAAAAAATGGGCTAACTTTACTGTTGTCTTATTTTTTTTATTTTAAAAAGTGTATTTTTTCCAAAAAAAGTGCACTTGTAAGGCCGCTGCGCAAATACAGTGTGACGGAAAGTATTGCAACCACCGCTGTTTTATTCTCTGGGGTGTTAGAAAAAAATATATATAATGATTGGGGCTTCGAAGTAATTTTATAGCAAAAAAAAAAAATGATTTTAACTTGTAAACACTGAGTCTGAAAAATGGGCTTGGTCCTTAAGTGGTTAATATCACTTTAAGCCGTCAGTAATCATACATTTATGGCTGATCGGTGTATATGCTGTAACTGTATGTGTAAAGTGTAGTGGTCACAGTGTGGTGTGGCGCCCCTCAGAGGCCATACTCAGCCTTCCCTGTTGTTGCAGGAAGTGACTACAGTGTAGGATTGCTGGTGGCGGTCATGTGAAGCCACATAAACATGGAGCATTGTGTCCCCAATAATGTTCATGTGATCTGCTGTATGTGATCCCCCCAGGCAGTCCTGGACAATTCACGTCTTTATCCAGCTGTCCTGGTCTACTTTGTGTTTATCTTAGCGACCATAACTGCCAAGAGATGATTGTTAGAGAATAACATTTGTACAGAACACATCTCTGTTCATTCAGTACTATTTTTTCTGGTCGGCTTACCAAAAACTAGAGTCAAAGTATTGTCTGCATGGAGGAGGGACAGCCTGGGGTCTCATCCTGTAGATTCTCTTCCCACTGGAAGGGTTCAGCTTACAGCCTCTTCAAGGGGCAAGAAAGGCAGCGGGGGTTTCCCAGCCTTCAGAATACAAAGATCACTGCTGGTGGCTATAGCTGAGGGGCAGTAATCCAATGCAAAAAACCCAGACAGGCTGGTTGTATGGAAGTTGATTGATAGATCAACTTCCGTAACAATCAGCCCGCTCATAGATTGATCGAAAACCGCCCGGTTCCTGCTGAAGTGGGCACATTTTGTTCCATCTATGGCCGGGTTAAGGGCGGCAGTCATGTCCTCCATGCATTGAATATTGACCACTCTGGCAAACCATGGCGGTATAGTGGGAGGAGGTTGTTATTTCCATGTGCGGGGGGGGGGGGGGGGGTGCAGGCCCTGGTGGCATCCATTAGCCATTTAGGAAGGGATTTATGATAGCATTTTTTGGACGTTTATAGCACTGCCTCTGGTTTGAAAGCTTTTTGGCAAAGTCACACTGGAGAAAAAATATGTTGGGCAAGCTACTAGTATGAAAAATTATAGACGGCCACTCACATTGGCTTGTCTGGCTCCGCGCTTAGGATAATTCAAAAAGGTCTATACTAATATTAATACTATAAACCCAGTACAGCTGCTCCCTATGAAATCTAAATGATTTAATTGATAGTTTAATTAAATGAGTATGCCAGCAGCCTTAAAGTGGTTGTAAACCCTTACAAACCACTTTGACCTACAGGTAAACCTAAATTAAGGCTTACCTGTAGGTCCAATAAATATCTCCTAAACCTACGTGGTTTAGGAGATATTTAGAAAAAAATATGCATCGCTGTCTACGGCACTGCGCATGCCGAGATCATGGCGATATACCGCTCTCGTGCGCATGCGCGGGAGTGACGTCATCGCTGATCCAGCGAATGACAGCGATGGAGCGGCCAGACCCGGAAGTCACTCCGCGATTGATGGCGCCGGCGGAGGTCGTGGACGAGGGTCGCTTCAGGGGCTTCGTTCTCAGGTAAGTTATGCTTTACTTCCTCTTTAATGAGTCCATTCCACTGGGCCAAAGTTGTTTCAGATTTGTGTAGTTTAGGTTTTTACTGATGCATGTTTTCGGGAGACCCTAACCTCAAATTCTATACCAATTATAATTTTTCCCTGTCATCGGGAGCAGTGATCGCTGTCATGTCCTAGGTAGCCCACCCCCACCGTTAGAATCATTCCCTAAGAAATACTTAAAGAGGGAGTCCGGTGGAAATTTTTTTTTTAAAAGTCAGCAGCTACAAATACTGCAGCTGCTGACTTTTAATAAATGGACACTTACCTGTCCCAGGGTCCAGCGATGTCGGCAGCCGAGGCCGAGCAACCGCTCGGCTCTCGGCTGCTGCCGGCGCCATTCTCTGTGAGGGAATCAGGAAGTGAAGCGGTGCGTCTTCACTTCCTGGTTCCCTACTGCGCATGCGCGAGTCGCGCAGCGCAATGGGAGCGGTCCGCGCTGTCTCTGGGACCCGTGTGTATCCCAGCAGACAGCGAGCCGGGACAGGAAGAGGCATAGACTCCCGTGGGAATCTATGCCTGGAAGTGGGTGCAAATACCTGTCTTAGACAGGTATCTGCACCCCCTCCCCCCTGAAGGGTGCCAAATGTGACACTGGAAGGGGAGAGGGTTCTGAAAAGCGGAGGTTCAATTTTTGTGTTTAACCCCTTTCCTGCCAGTGTAATTTATACAGTAATCAATGCATTTTTATAGCACTGATCGCTGTAGAAATGACAATGGTCCCAAAATAGTGTCAAAAGTGTACGATGTGTCCGCCGTAATGTCGCAGTCACGATAAAAATTGCAGATCGCCACCATTACTAATAAAAAAAAAATAATAATAAAAATGACATAAATCTATCCTCTATTTTGTAGATGCTATAAATTTTGCGCAAACCAATCAATATACGCTTATTGCGATTTTTTTATTTATTTATTTGTTTTTTACCAAAAATATGTAGAAGAATACATATCAGCCTAAACTGTGGGAAAAAAAATTTTTTTTTTATATATTTTTTGGGGATATTTATTATAGCAAAAAGTAAAAAATATAGCTTTTTTTCAAAATTGTCGCTCTATTTTTTGTTTATAGCACAAAAAAAATAAAAACCGCAGAGGTAAAAAAAAAAAACAGCAAAAGAAAGCTCTATTTGTGGGGAAAAAAGTGATGTAAATTTTATTTGGGTGCAATGTCGCACGACCACGCAATTGTCAGTTAAAGCGATGCAGTGCCGTATTGCAGTGCTCTGGTCAGGAAGGGGGTAAATTCTTCCGGGGCTGCAGTGGTTAAAGAAGATCTTTAATTAATTATTATTTTTTTTTACTGTTCTATACTCTGTCCCCTTTTGCCAGGTGCTTCATAACCTTAGCTATGAGGTCCATACTGCCCCCCCCCTCCATCCTACATTACTATTGTCACTGCTTGTCTTGGGAAAGCACTCACCACCGAAACAAGCTGCCCTTCCTAATGCCCCGTACACACGGTCGGATATTCCGATGGAAAAAGTCTGATCGGATTATGTTGTTGGAAAATCTGATTGTGTCTGGGCTCTAGCGGGCTTTTTCTGTCGGAAATTCAGACGGAAAAAATTTGAGAGCAGGATCTAAAATTTTCTGACAACAAAATCCGATCTGACTTTTTCCGATCGTGTGTAGATTGCCGCAAAGTCGCTGTCGCACCGATTAGAACGGTGGCATTGCCGGCAATAAGCTTGCGACTTGTCATGCAATTTGACATATCAAATCACATGACAAACCGATCCAATGTGAATGAGGGCTCAAAGCTTAATTCCAGCGATGACGTATTTTGTATACTTACAGTAAGCTTGGCCCAATGTATGTATGGCTATGTGATATCTGTTCAGCCTCTGAAGGGATGCGCAAATCATATCGCCCAATGCCCGGGACATGCAGGTGTTTTTTTAATTTTTTTTAACATTTTGCCTTGCTGTGGGGAAGCAGCAGGGTTTACCGTATTTATCGGCATATAACACGCACCGGCGTATAACACGCACCCCAAGTTTAGGAGGGCATTTTAAGGAAAAAAAGTTTTAGGAAGGAAGTTTAGGGAAAAAAAAACAACTTCCATTTAAGCGTCATTGCAGCTTGCCCAGCGTCATTGCAGCTTGCCCAGCGTCACTGTAGCCTTGTCCATCGTCATTTGCAGCCTTGTCCATCGTCATTTGCAGCCTTGTCCATCGTCATTTGCAGCCTTGTCCATCGTCATTTGCAGCCTTGTCCATCGTCATTTGCAGCCTTGTCCATCGTCATTTGCAGCCTTGTCCATCGTCATTTGCAGCCTTGTCCATCGTCATTTGCAGCCTTGCCCAGCGTCATTTGCAGCCTTGCCCAGCGTCATTTGCAGCCTTGCCCAGCGTCATTGCAGCCTTGCCCAGCGTCATTGCAGCCTTGCCCAGCGTCATTGTAGCTTGCCCAGCGTCATTGCAGCCTTGCCCAGGGCCATTGTAGCTTGCCAGCGTCATTTTCAGTGTTTTCCGGGTTTAAATTTCCCGCCGCCGAGACGCTGTCGCGTGCGCCGCCGAAAAAACCCGAAGCACGGCCGAAAAAGACCGAAGCGCCCCCGGAAAAAGCCGAGCCGACTCGGACGGCTAAGCTCGCGGTCCCGCCTCCCTGCTGTTTCCGGAGCGAGCGCAGGGAGGCGGGACTACGAGCAGAGCAGAGTCTGCTCGGCTTTTTCCGGGGCGCTTCGTTCTTTTTCGGCCGCGCTTCAGGTTTTTTCAGCGGCGCTTGCCTTTTTTTGTCATTTTTTTTTGGAGGTATCGGCGTATAACACGCACCCACGACTTTCCCCCGATTTTAAGGGGGAAAAAGTGCGCGTTATACGCGATAAATACGGTACTTTATTTTCAGCTGGTGATTCTATTTTCACTAAAAGCATTCCAAGCAGCTGATTAGCCGATGGATCGCTTAAAAGCAGCAGCTGCTCACCAGTGTTTCTCAGGCTTAAGCCCCATACACACGGTCGGATTTTCCGATGGATTCTGTCCTATCGGACAATGTTGTCGGAAATTCCGACCGTGTGTAGGCACCATCGGACATTTTCCATCGGATTGTCCGACGAACAAAGTTGTATCTCCCGCTCTAAAATTTTCTGACAACAAAGTCCGATCACACCGATTCCAATCGTGTGTAGCGAATTCCGACGGACAAAGTGCCACGCATGCTCAGATCACCTTACAAGACCAAAGCTATTGGCTACTAGCCTCTACGTAGTCCCGTCGTAGGCAACAAACGTCACCACGTTCAGAATGATCGGATTTTCCGACAACTTTGTCCGACTGTGTGTATGCAACACCAGTGTCGGACTAAATCCGTTGGACAAAATCCGATGGATTTTGTGGTCGGATTTTCCGACCGTGTGTATGGGGCATTACCTTTCTCTCACTAACGAGCCAGGGAAACTATCTGACGATTCACCAGGCTGGACTTAGTGGGGAGGATAGACCAGATCGTCTCTAATCACCTCTATGATCTAGGAAGCCGGGAGCAATGTCATGATGCCACTTCCAGTTTAAGGTGGATGTAAAAAAAATTTTGTTGGAAAGCATCAGATCAACGTTTATTTTTTTTTTAATCTGATGCTTTCAAGGGTAGAGGAGATATTTGGGGTTTTATAGACCCCCAGATGTCTCCATAAAGAGGACCTTATTGTTATCACAAGGGATGTTTACATTGCTTGTGATGGCAACAAAAGTGATCAAGAAAAAAAAATGGACAGTGAAATATATTTTTTTTTAAATAAACTAAATAATAAAAAATAATAATTTCAAGCCCCCCCCCTCCCATGCTTGCATGCAGAGGTGAACGCATTTGTAGAAGGTGTTCGTACCACATGTGAGGTATAGCCGCCAATCTTATAGCGAGAGCAATAATTCTAGATCTTCTCTGTAACTCTAAGCTTGTAACCTGTAAAAAATTTGAAAGCGTCGCCTATGGCAGTTTAACACGAGTGTGCGCAATTTTTAAGAGTGACATGTTAGGTATCTATTTACTCAGCGTAACATCATCTTTTATATCTTACCAAAAAAAAATGGTTATATATTGTATTTTTTTGCATTAAAATCTATTAGTGTATTTTTTTTCAAAAAAATTGCGCAAATACTGTGTGATTATAAAAATTTTCAGCAATGCAAAAAATGTTTAATGTTTGGGGGTTCTACGTAGTTTTCCATCAAAAATACTGACTTTAACTTGTAAACAAAAAGTGTCAGAAGAAGAGAATCTCTTCACCAGAACTAGTGTCCCCATTGGAAGATTTCCCCTCTATTACTTTTCTGAGGACAACCCAAAATGTGGGATTTTCTTCTACTTTCACTTTCAATAATAATGGTAAACATGACAAATGGAGAGGGTGAATCTCACTAACAGGGGAAAAGACAGCAATAAAAACTGACAGACATTCTAATCCATCAACTGTGGGTATAGGATTGTTTGATATTTTTTATTTTATTTATCTATTTATTTTTATGGTTGAACTAGATGGACCTGTGTCCTTTTTTCAACCTCACTAACTATGTAACTATCTCCTCTCTATCCAAAACCAAAAAAAAAAAAAAAAATTCCTTTAGTTATACTTTAACCACCTCCCGTCCACGCTATAGCCGAAAAACGGCTACAGTGCGGACCTAATTTGCTGGGAGGGCATCCATAGACGTCCTCCTGCACTCGAGCAGCCTGCGCGCCCCGTGCTCTGTGATGAGTGAGTCTTATGAGACTCAGCTAGTCACAGATTGGTCTATCCTGACCCCTTACCAAGTGATCAGCTGTCAGCCAATGACTGCGGATCATGAGATGTAAACAGAGCTGGTAATTGGCTATTTTTTCTCCTCACGCTGGTAGCATGAGGAGAAAAAAAAAGCCGATCAACGGCGGCTGTGAGAGTCCCAATCGTGGAGAGCCTCTGCAGAGGCTTCTGTGCCCACCTGTGACACCTACCAGTGCCCACCAGTGCCACCTACCAGTGCCCATCAGCAACACCCATCAGTGTCACCTATCAGTGCCCCCTATAAATGTCACCAATCAGTGCCTCATCACCAGTGCTGCCTATCAATACCACCTACCAGTGCCCATCAGTGCCACCCATCTGTGCCTATCAGTGTCGCCTTATCTGTGCCCATCAGTGCAGCCCATCAGTGCCGCCTCATCAGCGAATATCAATGGAGAAAAATTACCCGTTTTCAAAATTTTAACAAACTATGAAATGTTTTTTTTTTTTCACAAAAACTTCTGTCTTTTTTTGTTTGTTTAGCAAAAAACCTAAGTGGTGATTAAATACCACAAAAAAAAGCTCCATTTGTGTTAAAAAAATTATAAAAATGTAATTTGGGTACAGTGTTGTATGACTGCGCAATTGTCATTCAAAGTGTGACAGTGCTGAAAGCTAAAAATTGGTCTGGGCGGGAGGGGGGTTTAAGTGCCCAGTAAGCAAGAGGTTAAATACGGTTTTAGGAAAATTATTGGTAAAATGATCAGCACAAGTAGATTAGAACCCCGATTTAGTCCCTTGGACAACAAGTCCTTTAAAAAAAATGTCCACACCCCTGCTCTGTAGAAGCTGTAAATCATTGTAGTACTACAGCAATGGCTGCGGTCGATTGGGTGATGCACAATTCAGAGAACACCTTTTTTTCAATGAATGCAAAGCTTTCTCTGATTGGATAAAGTGGAGAGGAGAGTGATGAGGTCTCTGTCTCCACCTTGTCCAATCAGAGAATGCTTTGCATTCATCAAGAAAAATGGAAGGCGTTCTTTGAATGGCGGCTGTGCAGAGCCAATCAGGTATCCCAGTGTAAGAATGCAAAGTAAACCGTCCCTGGAGTTCAGCTTTCAAAGTAAACCATCCCATATCCTCAGCTGTAATGATTGTACGTTGGTGTATGTGGACTGCATCTGTTACTTTGTGATGCGCAGTGTGTGGGTGGAGAAGTAGAGATCGTTCTGACATGTTCACATGTAATACCCATTATTAAGCTGTTATGTGTACTTTCATAATCTATACCATGTAATTACTGAAAGTACATTAGATTATGGTGGCCTGAATAATTTTTATTAATAACATGAGACACAAACTAGTGTTTTAAAGGTCATCCTGTATACAGTGCCTTGCGAAAGTATTCGGCCCCCTTGAACTTTTCAACCTTTTGCCACATTTCAGGCTTCAAACATAAAGATATAACATTTTAATTTTTTGTGAAGAATCACCAACAAGTGGGACACAATTGTGAAGTGGAACGAAATCTATTGGATATTTTAAACTTTTTTAGCAAATAAAAAACTGAAAAGTGGTGCGTGCAAAATTATTCGGCCCCTTTACTTTCAGTGCAGCAAACTCACTCCAGAAGTTCAGCGAGGATCTCTGAATGATCCAATGTTGTCCTAAATGACTGATGGTGATAAATAGAATCCACCTGTGTGTAATCAAGTCTCTGTATAAATGCACCTGCTCTGTGATAGTCTCAGGGTTCTGTTGAAAGCGCAGAGAGCATCATGAAGACCAAGGAACACACCAGGCAGGTCCGTAATACTGTTGTGGAGAAGTTTAAAGCTGGATTTGGATACAAAAAGATTTCCCAAGCTTTAAACATCCCAAGGAGCACTGTGCAAGCGATCATTTTGAAATGGAAGGAGTATCAGACCACTGCAAATCTACCAAGACCTGGCTGTCCCTCTAAACTTTCAGCTCAGACAAGAAGACTGATCAGAGATGCAGCCAAGAGGCCCATGATCACTCTGGATGAACTGCAGAGAACTACAGCTGAGGTGGGAGAGTCTGTCCATAGGACAACAATCAGTCGTACACTGCACAAATCTGGCCTTTATGGAAGAGTGGCAAGAAGAAAGCCATTTCTCAAAGATATCCATAAAATGTCTCGTCTAAAGTTTGCCACAAGCCCCCTGGGAGACACAAACATGTGGAAGAAGGTGCTCTGGTCCGATGAAACCAAAATCGAAGTTTTTGGCCACAATGCAAAACGATATGTTTGGCGTAAAAGCAACACAGCTCATCACCCTCAACACACCATCCCCGCTGTCAAACATGGTGGTGGCAGCATCATGGTTTGGGCCTGCTTTTCTTCAGCAGGGACAGGGAAGATGGTTAAAATTGAGGGGAAGATGGATGCAGCCAAATACAGGACCATTCTGGATGAAAACCTGTTGGAGTCTGCAAAAGACCTGAAACTGTGACGGAGATTTATCTTCCAACAAGACAATGATCCCAAACATACAGCAAAATCTACAAAGGAATGGTTCACAAATAAACGTATCCAGGTGTTAGAATGGGCAAGTCAAAGTCCAGACCTGAATCCAATCGAGAATCTGTGGAAAGAGCTGAAAACTGCTGTTCACAAACGCTCTCCATCCAACCTCACTGAGCTCGAGCTGTTTTGCAAGGAAGAATGGGCAAGAATTTCAGTCTCTCGATGTGCAAAACTGATAGAGACATACCCCAAGCGACTTGCAGCTGTAATCGCAGCAAAAGGTGGCTCTACATAGTATTAACGCAAGGGGGCCGAATAAAGTTTCAAAAATCCAATAGATTTCGTTCCACTTCACAATTGTGTCCCACTTGTTGGTGATTCTTCACAAAAAATAAAAATTTTATATCTTTATGTTTGAAGCCTGAAATGTGGAAAAAGGTTGAAAAGTTCAAGGGGGCCGAATATTTTCGCAAGGCACTGTAACTATAAATGATGGTCGTTTTCTAGGAAAGTGTTGGATGTTTTTCAGGTCAGGGGCTGCTGTGGAGGAGTATCACTATCTGCATAAACCATGTCTAAATCATCAAATTTTATTATTATTTTTTTTATTAGTAATGGCAGCAATATACAATTTTTATTGTGACTGCGACATTATGGGGGGACACATCGGACACTTTTGGGACCATTGTCATTTATACTATGCTATAAAAATGCACTATTTACTGTATATATGACACTGGCAGGGAAGGGGTTAAACACTAGGGGGCGATCAAGGGGTTAAGTGTGTCCTAGGGAGTGGTTCTAACTGTGGGGGGGATGGGCTACCACTGACATGACAGTGATCACTGCTCCCGATGACAGGGAGCAGTAGATCCCTGTCATGTCACAAGGCAGAACAGGGAAATGCCTTGTTTACATAGCCATCTCCCCTATCTGCTGTTCCATGACACGATCGTGGGACACCAGCGGACATCGAGTCCATGGGACCTGTGTGCACAGTCACGGAATACGTGGCGGGCGTGCGTGCGCCCACAATACCGTGTCTTAAAGGGGACGTACAGGTACGCCCATTTGCGCAGGCGTACCATTGTGCCGACGTATATCGTCGTGCACTGGTCGGCAAATGGTTAATGGCATCCCAGTCTTAGTTCATAGGGTTCAATATTGAGTTGGCCCACCCTTTGCAGCTATAACAGCTTCAACTCTTCTGGGAAGGCTGTCCACAAGGTTTAGGAGCGTGTCTATGGGAATGTTTGACCATTCTTCCAGAAGCGCATTTGTGAGGTCCAGCACTGATGTTGGACGAGAAGGCCTGGCTCGCAGTCTTGAGTCGAACATACTTACCTGCTCTGTGTAATGGTTTTGCAGAGAGCAGCCCAAATCCTCCTCTTCTCGGGTCCCTCGCTGGCTCTCATGGCCCCTCCATCCTGTCGAGTGCCCCCACAGCAAGCAGCTTGTTATAGGGGCACCCTAAGCTGAGCTGCAGCTCTGTGTGTCCATTCAGACACGGAGCCGCTGCTCGCCCCCTATCTCTCCTGAATGGCTAACTGACTTTGGCAGCAGCAGGAGCCAGTGGCGTCGCTGCTGTGTTTCAGTCAATCAGGAGTGAGAGTCCCGGATGGCTAAGGCACTCGTGCTACATCATTGGATCGAGATGGGCTCAGGTAAGTATTAGGGGGGCTTTTTAATAAATTCCCCTCTATCGGGTTGATTTACTAAAGGCAAAAATAATTGTTTTCTTTGCAAGTGCAGTTGTAGCAGAGCAAAGTATATGAGATGAAGCTTCACTTTGCTAAAAAATACCCAATCATATGCATGGAGGAAAAAAAAAACAGCATTTTTGTTTGCACATAATTGTATGATCGAAGAGCTTCCCCTCATTTACTAAGCTCTGGAGCAACTGCACTTGCAAAGTGCACCATCTATTTATCTTTAGTAAAATAACCCCATTATGTTGCAGTGGGTGTAGAAGAACATATCAAAGCAATATACCATTGGAGTACAGAATGTTTAGTGCTGGCGTTCGTTCGGTGCTTGTCTTCAGTTTTGTAGTAGTCTTAATTGCATATTCATCATGACCATACATGACCTACACCAGGCATGACAATTTGCTATTTTCTTTGGCTGTATACTGTCTTCTTACATCTTCTTTGCTGTTCTTGGTCACTTAGGCTGGATTCACACCTGAGCGTTTTGTCGCCTGAAGCTACAAAACGCTAGAGGGGAAAAAATACATTATTCTCTATGGAGATGGTTCACATCTCCACTCCAAAACGCCTGAAGCCCTACGCCTGAAGCTCAAACAAGTTCCGGCCCATTTTTGTCGATCGAATCTGGCGGATTTGGGCGTTTTTTCTTCTTTTTACATTGGTGACCTTTTGCTCTGCACAAAATCGTGGCAAAAAACGCTGCAATTCGCGCGATTTTCTGCATGAAAACGCTACGCTCAGGTGTGAATGCAGCCTAATGCGGCGTACACACGGTCGGATGGAAACAGTCCGATGGGAGCTTTTCAACGGATTTTCCGACCGTGTGTATGCCCATCGGTCTTTTTCTGTTGGAATTTCCGACTTTGGATTGAGAACCTGTTCTCAATTTTTCCAACGGAAAATCTTTCTATCGGATTTTCCGATCGTGTGTATGCAATTCCGACACATAAAATTCTGACGCATGCTCGGAAACAATTCGACGCATGCTCAGAAGCATTAAACTTCCCTTCTATAGTGCTGTTGAACGTGTTTTATGCCGCTGTGTTACAGACCGTCGGAATTTGGTGTGACCGTGTGTAGGCAAGACAGTTTCAGCGAAATTCCGTCGGAATTCCGACGGGAAAACCAGAGCTTTTTCCGACCGTGTGTACACGGCATTAGTGTTTTAATTGAATAAAGCCCCAAAATTGGTTAGTAGATTATGAAGAGAGTACTAGAGTTTCATTGGGATTGATTTGCTAAAGGCTGATAGGCTGTTTGCAGTTTTCCCCAGAGATTTCATATTTCAAAGAATACCCAATCATGGTGCAAGGATAGGGGCAGCATTTTTGCTTGCACATATTTGGATGATGGAAGTTTAGCAGAGCTTTACCTCATTTATGCTCTGGGGCAAATTCCCTGCAAAGTTCAATTTCACTTGCAAAGTGAACCGTCTGTTTGCCTTTGGTAAATCTTAGTAAATGTCAAGGAAAGGGAAGCTTTGGAAGTGTTTCACCTTTCTGAAATTCTTTATTCACAAGTCTTGTTTAGAAAAAAAAAACTGTGCCTTGCAAGGATTGCAAGGATTTTGGCAACCTTTCTGCAAATTCATATGTTTGCTGCGATGTAGTTGGTATTTGCTTTACCATGGCTTTTCTCAAAGACATTAGTTAATGAAATAATCTGCTTCCATTGTAGCCCTGAGCAATCTCTGTGTTGTAACAAAAAAGCTGGAGTACCTTTTTTCCCATTAAGCTGGTTATAGTTTCATAGTTGGTGAGGTTGAATAAAGACACTAGTCCATCCAGTTGAACCTGTGTACTTGGTATATGTGTGTTCATGTCGGTCATAGACTGATTTATTTCCTGCAGTCAGTGTTAATGGAGGAATCCCTCCCATGAAGCCATTGTGTTCTCCCGGCTGAGGGAGGAGGGCTTTGGAATCCATCTCTGCTGGAAGAATAGAGTGGTTACTGCTAGCGGCTATAATAGGCGCTACCAATAATCACATGAAATATCCGACAGGCCAGTTGTACCCAAGTTGATTGATCGATCAACTTGGGTACATTCAGCCTGCCCATACATGTTCGAATCTTGGACGGTTCCTGCTGAACCGGTCAAGAGTCAAACCATCTATGGCTGGCTTTATACTTGGATAAGTCTTGGGCTGGGCTTGAATTATATCAGTTCAGCTTGTGGGAGATGGAAAGACAATCACTTGATTGCCCCATCCAACTCAAACAGCTTGGAGGGAGGAATCTCCCCTGTTATGGAGCTGCGGCTACATCTCATAGAATGTAGTCACAGTTGGGCTAAGAAT
This sequence comes from Lithobates sylvaticus, assembly GCA_028564925.1. Lineage (NCBI taxonomy): Eukaryota > Metazoa > Chordata > Amphibia > Anura > Ranidae > Lithobates > Lithobates sylvaticus. Next base: position 69,082,981 of record CM053036.1, on the reverse strand, counting down.
TTATCTCCTGGCTTGAGTAGAAATGGTTGAAATTTGAGCCATGTTTGGCTAGTTTTAGAATTGATCTTACCAACAGTGAATCTCTGACTGCAAACTTTTTACTTTGAGGGCCACATTGTGCATTTTTCACATATTCGTGGGCCGAAAAAAAAAAATCCTGTTATTTCCTAAATGAATCTGCAGCAGAATAGAATAGAATTTAACAGGCTGAGCGCAGTAAAGCTGGATGGCGCACCTGTATCCTCCACCCGCACCTAAAAGCGGTAACCTAATGCACGACGGGGACTAAACTTCCAGTGTGCACAGGGCTTACATCTGTGTTACTGTCACACACACACACCTCCATACATCTGGTCGCCATCAGACCCCCCTGCTGCATATTTGTGTCCCCATCAGAGCCTCCCTACACATTTGTGTCCCTATCAGAGCCCCCATTCCATACTTGTGTCCCCATAAAAGCCCCCCTGCATATTTATGTCCCCATCAGAGCCCCCTGTATAGACAAAGACACTGAATTTTAAAAGAGACAACGTCTCTAAGCTACAAACCTTGCTAGAAGATATAAATTGGAATAAGATCTTAGAAACAAAGAACACGGAGGATAGATGGGTTTGCTTTAAGAGCATATAAGGGCATTAACCAGTGCATCCCATTGGGAAATAAATTTAAAAGAGCGAACTAAAGTCCTGGATGGCTTAACTCCAATGTAAAAATGCATATAAAAGCAAAGGAGAAGGTCTTCAAAAAATACAACGCTGAGGGATCATCATCAGCATTCGGACTTTACAAAGAATGCAACAAGATATGTAAGGGTTCAATTAGAGTGGCTAAGATAGAACACGAAAGACACATAGCAGAGGAGAGCAAAAAAATCCCAAGAAATTCTTTAAGTATATAAACAGTAAAAAAGGGAGGACAGACCATATTGGCTCCATAAAGAATGAGGAAGGACATCTGGTTACAAGGGATGGGAAGATGGTGAAGGTATTGAATTTATTCTTCTCCTCAGTCTTCACGAGGGAATCATACTTGTATACAGTGACCAAAACTGCAGTGTTTGTCCTCACATGACACATCACAGGAAGCACCCTCATGGCTAACAGAGGATAGAATTAGAAATAGACTTGGGAAACTTAACATTAATAAATGACCGGGACATGATGGCTTGCACCCGAGGGTACTTGGGGAACTCAGTCAAGTAATTGCCAGACCATTGTACCTCATTTTTACTGACAGTCTACTGACTGCAATGGTACCAGCTGATTGGAGAAAAAAAAATGTAGCACCAATAGGGTGAGTACATGGATTGAAAACTGGCTACAAGGGCGGGTTCAGAGGGTGATGATAAATGGGGAATATTCAGAATGGTCAGGGTGGGTAGTGGGGTCCCTGTGCTGGGACCAATCCTATTTAATTTGTTCATAAACGACCTGGAGGATGGGGTAAACAGTTCAATCTCTGTATTTGCGGACGATACTAAGCTAAGCAGGGCAATAACCTCTCCACAGGATGTAGAAACCTTGCAAGAAGATCTGAACAAATTAATGGGGTGGGCAACTACATGGCAAATGAGGTTTAATGTAGAAAAATGTAAAATAATGAATTTGGGTGGCAAAAATATGAATGCAATCTACTCACTAGTGGGTGAACCTCTGGGGGAATCTAGGATGGAAAAGGACCTGGGGGTCCTAGTAGATGATAGGCTCAACAATGGCATGCAATGCCAAGCTTCTGCTAACAAAGCAAACTGAATATTTGCATGCATTAAAAAGGGGATTAATTCTAGGGATAAAGCAATAATTCTCCCACTCTACAAGACTCTGGTCTGGCCTCATCTGGAGTATGCTGTCCAGTTCTGGGCACCAGTCCTCTGGAAAGATGTACTGGAAATGGAGCGAGTACAAAGAAGGGCAACAAAGCTAATAAAGGGTCCGGAGGATATTAGTTATGAAGAAAAAGAAAAAGATTTGCCTTTGTTAACTGATGAAAAACTGTCGTCTTATCCCATCCCCATATACATATAGTAAAACCAATTTCCTCATAGAAATGGGACTTTGAATGGATCACAGACAGGAAATATGTAGGAAATAATTTGATTTTTATTACATGAGTAGACAACTCATGATGAAAAACACAATACAAAGCACATTTGGATAAAACCAAGACATATACATGAAAACACAGAATTAAAAATTTATGAACCAACTATGAACCGAAGCTGTCAAGGCGACAGACCATCCAACGCGTTTCAAAAAACATACATGGTTTTTATCTTCTTCAGGGACTAAACCAAGCTTATTATTTTCAAAGTTGTAAGTTGGATCTATGGTGATAAAAAAAATATCATCACAAACATGTACATAATAATTGAAACAAAGTCATGTAAGAAAACATATCCTACAAGAAGTTTACATACAGTGATACTGACCGCCGCTAAGAGCGTTTCACCAACTTGAATGCGATAATTCAGTTAGAAATAGAAGGGTCAGAGGAGAATATACATCCATCACAAGCACCAGTAGATCAAACTGCCACACACCCAAAGAGGGTGTTTGCCCTAAGGATATGCTGTAGTGAGAAGGGAAGAATTTTTGGCCACCGGGAATGTCTAAAAATTAATCTAGATGGAAGACAACAGATATAGAAAAATTATCATTATCCTAATCATGTCACTTAAAAAGAACACTAAGTAAGAGCAATGAAGAGCATCAATCTCTAAGGTTATAAGGTAACTTACTCATGATCTAACTGTCCATATCCTATTTTTGTCTGGTAGTTGGACGGGGCACAGTGGAGGAGGGGGTATCGCCTACACTGAAGAATCTGTAATGATCTGTAGATCAAACAGAAGAACAGAATAACATTCTATTTACAGCGACATTAGTTACACTAAACTGGGTAAGGAAACAAAATGCCTCCAAAGATGGCATCATTACAGATTCTTCAGCATAGGTGATACCCTACACTGAATTCCCTTTCACAGGCGGTGGTCTCAGCGGGGAGCATCGATAGTTTCAAAAAACTATTAGATAAGCACCTGAACGACCACAACATACAGGGATATACAATGTAATACTGACATAAAATCACACACATAGATTGGACTTGATGGACTTGTGTCTTTTTTTCAACCTCGCCTACTATGTATATTTGTGTCCTCATCAGAACCCCCTCACATATTTGTGTTCCCATCAGACCCCCACCGCACATTTGTGTTCTCATCAGTGCCCCCTCGCATATCTTTGAGATTGATGGAGTTGCCCAGTATGGAGTTCTTATAAAGCGTGATATGACTCTTTATGATATGAGAGTCATATCCATTTGGTAAGCAAACTTAAGTCTAAGATGGCCTCCTGCTCCTCCATCGTCACCAGCACAAGAAGCATTGCATTGCAATATCGCGAGAATGCTGACCCTTGCCCGGGTTCCTTAAACACCCCATGTGAGACTAGCCACGTCACAGTGGGTGTTACTTATGCCCTGATTGTCCTCAGAGCACTCGTAAACGTAACCCTTGTTGGCTACAGTTATCCTTGCACAGAGCTTCTCTTCTAGATTACCTTGCATTACAAGTAGAATAGAATACAGGGGGTCCCCTACTTACAAACATCCGACTTACAAACGACTCCTACTTACAAACGGAGGGAGACAACAGGAAGTGAGAGGAAGTCCACCCCTAGGAAGGGAAATTCACTCCTGTAAGAGTTAATATGGGAAAAAGGTGTCTCCACTGATGCTTTATCACCAGTCCATGCTTCCCTAACAACCCGAAATTTTCAAAATCCAATTGTCATTGGGACAGAAGGTGAGGTGAAATCTTCTGAACAGGGGCACAGACAGCAAAACAAATGTTACAGGGGTGATAACCCTTCTCTATGTTATCTAAAAAAACTTAAAAATAGATTTTTTGGCTCGAGCTACACTTAATAAATGTACCTGTTCCGACTTACAAACAGATTCAACTTAAGAACAAACCTACAGTGCCTATCTTGTTTGTAACCCGGGGACCCCCTGTATGCAGGGCTAGGTTGCCATAGTAACTTAGGGTGAAAAAGAGGCTTGGCTAACTTATACTGCACATGTGCCGTCATCATAGAGAGAGGCTGGATGTGGAAGAGAAAACCCAATATGGTGCAGGCTTCTACTGGCATACACAAAAGAGGAAGTACGCAAAAAAAACACTTATAATAAGAGATTTATCGGGAACTTGTATAGTAATGTGCAGTGTGGTATCTTAAGTATCTTGAGTTTACTACCACTTTAATTTACAGCATTTTTTCACACCTGTCTGCACAGTACTATATACTGTACCGTGTCGCTATTTAATTGAGTGTAAAAATGAGAAGCTCTGGCAGGTTGAGGCCTCATGCACACTGGACGTTTTTACAGCTGCTCCTGGGGGCGTTTGGCATTTTTTTAATTCCCCTGCATGTTAGCCTACGTGTCCATGCAGATTAACAATTTTAGAGGCGTTTAGAGGAAGGAAAAAATCCACTGCCAGTGTGTCCAGGAACAGTAGAGTTTTGGCAGGAAAAACGGTTGACATTTTGAAACGCGTCTAAATGTTAGTTAACGTTAGGTGCATTTAGCGCTTGAGCATTAATTAATTTCAGTGGCCAGAATAAATGATTTAACGCCCAAACGCTTGCTGCGCCTAAAAGCGTTACACACTTTAACAAGCGGCAGGTGTTTTTTTTTTTTGCCAAAAAGCTGCTGCCAGGAGGAAAGGCTTCTAGGGGAGTTATGAACATGTCTTGTGTGCATTAGGCCTTATTATGAATGGAGAAAATGATGTTCTATGTTTTCTCCATTATAGTTATGCTCTGTACACACGGTCGGACATTCCGACGACAAAATCCGTCAGATTTTTTCACACGGTCACACAAAGTTGTCAGAAAATCCAATCATTCAGATGTGACGTACAACACGTACGACGGGACTATAAAGAGGCCAGTAGCCAATAGCTTTTGTCTCGTAATTTATTCTGAGCATGCTTGGCACTTTGTCCGTCGGAATTGTCTACACACGATCGGAATTTAAATGATCGGATTTTGTTGTCGGAAAATTTAAGATCCAGCTCTCAAACTTTGTGTGTCGGAAATTCCGACGTAAAAAGTCAGATGGAGCCCACACACGATCTGATCGCACATTTTCCGTTGGAAAGTCCGACTGTGTGTACAGGGCATAATTCTGGATCGAGGCCAGGAGCTTGAAGGTTCCAAAGAGTTTGGGGTGGGACGTAATCTTCAATCCATTGTCCAGGCTTTGGTAATTGCCAGCAACCTGTGTGTGTGTGCAGACGTGTGCAGGGGCGATATAAGCTTGATGAGAATTATTGCAGTGGCAGGTGGAGTTGGAGTTGTTGCAGTTGCTGCAGCCAGGAGGACAGCACTCCATGTGGGAGAGGTTCCAGACCATTGGACTGAGAGAGTTGGGCAAGCTGAGAGGATCTGGGAGATTGCAAGAGTTTGGGAGACTAGAGCTGAGGCAACTTGGAGATATTCCAGGGAAGCCAGAGGAATCTGTGAGTCTTGGAGGAGTGAGAGCACCTGGCATATCAGGAGACCCTCTACGTAGGGGCTAAGAGTGGGCCTGAGGAACTTGTGGTCAGAGAGACCATTACCAACAGTGGCGGAGCTGCTGAATGTGGGCCTGAGGAACTTGTGGTCAGAGAGACCATTACCAACAGTGGCGGAGCTGCTGAATGTGGGCCTGAGGAACCTGTGGTCAGAGAGACCATTACCAACAGTGGCGGAGCTGCTGAATGTGGGCCTGAGGAACCTGTGGTCAGAGATACCATTACCAACAGTGGCGGAGCTGCTGAATGTAGCTACATTCAGCAGCTCCGCCACTGTTGGTAATGGTCTCTCTGACCACAGGTTCCTCAGGCCCACTCTTAGCCCCTACGTAGAGGGTCTCCTGATACGCCAGGTGCTCTCACTCCTCCACTCCTCCAGGTGGACTAGCAGTTTTTTTCATTACCTGTTGTTGCTTTGTGAAGCTGAAGCCCCTGTGTGGGGGAACCCTGTGTTAACTCTGTGGAGGATTGAAATCAATGACTCTGTGGAGTATTGGAATCAACGATGCTGTGGAGGATTGAAATCAACAGCTGAAATTGAATCTCACTGGTGGCTATGGCAAACTAACATTTCTTATTACTGACCCTGTGATGCATAAGGCCTGGTGAGAAATCTTCCGGTCTAGTTGAGCTGCTCACACAATTCAGTGGTTGTTGGTGCACACGTAGAAAAGAAAGTGAGAAGTAAGTAGAATTTGTCGGGAGGGATTTCCTGCTTCTATCTTAATGAGCTCTGTTTGACCACTGACTGATTCCCAACGCCCTTCCTAATAGTGCAGCAGAGCACCAGATCTAGATATTCTCACCGGGCTTGAGCTGGGTTTGATATTATCTATACACAGGCATATATATGTAATCTTTTTTTATTGACAAGACACATACTATGTCTGTTACTGTTACAGCACAAGCAATTTGCAGGGAGATTAGATCTTACTTAGGAAGTCAGTTGAAGATAGGACAACACTTAGCAATGTTACAAAATACTTTCTAAGGAAATGATGTTGCCTCAGATTATAACAGTGAAGTGATTGCCCCCATCATAAGGTTTTGTAAGGTGCACAAACCACAGGACACGGCCGAGTACATTCTACCAGAGATAACACTGTACAACCAACGCTGTAAGCCAATCATTGACTGCCAAAGTTTGCCTGTTTATGTATATATATCGGTATGTAATTATCTGTCAATCTTCCTATCTTCCTATTTCTGTCTCTCACGATCAACCGAAGAAAATTCTTAAAAGCTAATACTGCTATATCTCTTATTAAAGATTCATGGGAAAATATGTATGGCTATAAAAGCAATATATTAAAGCTGAATTCTGGGATAAGTAAATATTGTCTACATCAGCCTTTTCTCTCATCCTTTTTTTACCATGAAGGAACCCATGAAATATTTTACAGGTCTTAGGAAACCTCCTGTAAAAGTTAATAAATCTACATCACAAAGGTGGTCAGCGCCCTTACACTCGTGGCCATTGGGAAAAAAAATTCTTTACATTGGTAGTCACTTGGAAGAATGCCCACCTTGCAGGTCGCCAACATGGTCATTGGTCTCACGGCACTGGTTCTGCCAAGTGGCAATGGTGTTAGAAGTAGGTAGGCACCCCCAGGCGGGAGATTCATTCACATAACCACTGCTCAATTAACCCCTAGTAACCTTTGGAGGATACCTAGTGTTCCACAGAATTGAGAAAGGGTTGTCTAAATATAAGCACCATGTGTAGTCTCTCTTGAATCTTGGTGTTCTTTGTGTATTTCTTTCAGAACTGAGCAGTAATCCAGTATGAAAGTTTACATCAGTGCAGGGACATCCTGTAATAAAGACCAGTCACTGCTGCTCTCTCTCCATGTACAGGATGACTGGTCTTGTGTCCTCCCCTCCTGTAATTATATGCAGGCAGCCAGTAGGGGGTGGACCTCCCACAACTCTGCACTTGGCACAGGTTATGTGCTGCACAATGATGAAGTCACCCCTACTTTCAAATGATAACTGGGTTTGCTATGGTGTTAGGTGCACACTGAGTGCATTTATATTCTCTTTACCTATTGAGGAATATATTATGATGAAAGTTTTGTGCCCAGGGTTTAATTTTAACCTGTACTAAAAACATATGTGCTTTTTAAGAACAAAACACTTATTTTAGTCCCCTTTCTTTCCTTGACAGCTTTGTACCAATGTAGAAAGTTCAGGAACCCCCCACCCCCCAAAAAAACCATAAATACTTTGTAATACAACCAACAATTACTACAGCTTTAATTGTGGTGAGTCTGATCTGACCCCTCCTGTTATTATTGGTTAGTAAGTCCCCACATCACAGTAGTGGGCCAGTAGTATATGGAAGAGGTGGTTATGGAAAGGCAAGACCCATGGAAGATGGTAGCTAGTTGCATTATTGAGTAACTTGGGTTTGGGGGGGACATAGGCACAGAGGCATGAAACTTGGCATGAAAGCACCAGGAGGTTTCTGAATGATTTCAAAGGATGATGGAGAACCGGAGGAAATGCACTCTGCCCCTCTTTACCTCATGGGACTGTTTACATCTAAATACCTCCAAATCCATCTAGGTCCAAAAAGATGGAAAAGGTTTATGTCCTTTTTCTGCTTTTTTGGACCTAAACGCATCAGATTTGATGTAAAATAATGTAAACAGACACATGACTGGCCATAGACCTAACATGGGTCCATTTCAGGCTTGAGGAAAAACAATAGTGACATCCATTCCTATTGAGGAAAAGATCTGTGTCCCAGATCCCCTGCTGACCGCAATGGATGCCGCCCATGTTAAAGGGCCCGTATTTTGATATCCATACATTGTTTATCACCATGTGAAAACGTATTTCTTGTTCATTGCATGTCATCTGCATTGAACTGTGATCACAATCATTTGGCAGTGTGTTCGATTTGCACCTGTTCTACGGTGTATAATCGCCCTTAAAATCTTTTGGCCTATCAAACATACTTCAACAACTTATAATATTAATTATACAGGATTCATACTGATTAGTCATTTAATCCTTCTCGTAATATATTTGGATGTGGGATAGATTTTCAGATTTTGGCACAATATTCTTCAGCCTGGCTACTAATAAAGCTTTCACTTTCGGCATCTGGAAACACCTGTTTCCCACCCTAGAGAATCAACACTGTTTGGTCATCTAGACTAGAGCTGCTCAATAACTTACAAAGGCCTTATATGTTCTTTTATTTAACACTTCATAAATCATATTGCCAGAATGTGGTTTTGCTATTGTTTTAATGAGGTATTCCAGTGCCTCAAGGAATAGCACTCAGTGGAATTAGTAGAGGCTTACGGCCGAATGACTGTTCATATATTAACCAAAAATGTTCCACATGGATACTCTCTAAGAATATTCATGGCAGTTGCCATTGCAGACCTTCTGTCTAACAAACTATATTGTAGGACAAGGTGTCTTTTTCGCCGAACTTGTTGAATTAGTTTATGGCCTTTGCGTTTTAGGCTAGCCATGCATGGCTCAAATTTTGTCCAATTTCTGCTGAATTGGTTGAAATTGGAGCTGTGGGTGGCCCTGCTGGCAACAACTGGCTTGACAAAAGGCAGTTTAAAAACTGACTGAGGTTTAGCTTGTCCCTGATCCTCTTATACTCTTGTTGGGTATGACAGATAATATGGTAGATACACACAATGTTAAAGTGGAGGGCCACCCTAAAAAAAAAACATAAAAACCTTTAAATACATTAAAAAACTTTTAAAAAGATTTTTATTTTAACAGAAATGCCTGTTGCTAGGCAGATCATCCTAACCTGTCTCTTCCTATTCTGCAGTGATCTTCAGTCTTCTCCTCCTCGCGTTGTCTTCTGGGGAATGGGGCACGCTGTGTCCCAGAACACAGCGCGCCCCATTCACAAAGTGCCATGCGACTCACGCATGCGCAGTAGGAAACAGGCAGTGAAGCCGCAAGGGGGGCTGACATTGCGGGCGCCCTGGACAGGTAAGTGTCCTTATTTCAAGTCAGAAGCTACAGTGTTTGTAGCTGCTGACTTTAAAAAAAAAAAAAAATGTTAATGGCTGGAACACCCTTTTAAAGCGGTTCTGCACCCATTTCATTTAGTAAATCTCTTTGCCTTCCAAATCAGGCAAAGAGTACTAAATGAAATGTTTTTTTTTATTTTTATTTTTACTTACCTTGTAATTGATGACTTCCGGTCTTCTGTCTCTTCGGGGGTGGGCGGGGTCTCTGCGTCGATCGTCGTCAGGCCGCACTGTCTCCTGGGATCTGGTGTCATTGTTCCCAGGAGTCAGTGCGGACATCTTCCGAAATCTCACGAGATTTCGGCCACATCTTCCGAAATCTCGCGAGATTTCGGACACATCTTCCGAAATCTCGTGAGATGTCGGCAGATGTGCCGTTACTGCGCACGCGCGAGTAACGGCGGTGCATGCTGGGCCATCTAAAGTGCCTGTGGGGGTTTCACATGCCCACAGGCAAGATGGCCCCCAGCACAAAAGAAGAAGATGAAGAACTTCATCGGACGAAAACCGGCGGCGATCGAGATGGAAGATGGAACAGGTGAGTCCCCCAATTAAGGTAAGCATCCTTTGTATACCCCCCCCCCTCCCCAAAAAAAAATATATAAAGTGCTGGTTCTATCCTAGATGGGCCATACTCATCAAGTGGAAGATTTCTTAGCCCCCCCCCCCCACTGTGACAGGTGGCAGGCAGCCATAAATGTTGTTCTCCCACTATCTAAATAGACATACCCTCGTCGTAAATTTTTTTACAAAATCGGTCCAAATAGATAGATGACGAAGGGATTACTGTTTGATGCTATTCACTTGTATATTCTTAATGTACCAAGAGTTACAGCTCGGGCTGGACTAAGTTCTTTTATGGCATTTGGTGGGAATACTTGACTTCTGCCTTTTGCTCTTTCCTTCCCTCCCCATCCCCCTCTCCTTCTCATTCCCTTGTGCCTTTTAATGCCTATGCAATGTATTCTTTTATATTTCAATGTTTTTTATTGAAAGTAAGAAGATACAACCGGTAGTAAATGTCACATAAATGGACACATACATAGCAATAAGAACACTGGTACATTAATGATGCTTGGAAGAACGATCTAAAAAATCATCAACTTATAGATCACTTAATACTAGAGAGCCCTCTGATAAGCACCTTAAGATGCAAGAACAGTGAACAATCATAATGCAAATGTTGGCAAATACAAACTAGGTCCATATTGAACCAAAGTAGCTTTAAAACGTATAACGCGCTGTGGTGAATACATTGTAAATAGCCATTTCACAGTAGGGGGTAGTCGGAAGAGACAGTAAGGGAGGGATAGGAACCTTGGATAGGAGAATATAGGGGACCCCCACTAGTCAAATTCCTGAGAATAAAACCACAATAATAGGGAAGCGACAATATTTGAGTCGCCATAGAACAAACAAGGAAATATAAAGGGGAGAAAAAGAGAAAAGATCAAAAAGAAGTGCCTGTCATGAACTAGTTAAAGGGCAGACCGGTATTAACAATGTATTCTTTTAACTTGACCTGTACTACGTGCAAAACCTCAATAAGTAATTTTGATGGCAAGAAATGGACCGAGACAAGTGGAAAATGTACAACATCATTGTGCAGCCAATCGCAGTGAACAAATGTACAGAAGCCCCTCCTATTGACCTTTCGCATCACGGCCCCCTTTAAGGGGTTAGGCAAAAGGCATCTTCCTACCAGCCAAAAAATGTTGGACACTTTTATTGCCTTGCCATTGTGTTGGTGAATTAATATTAATTGTCTGGCACTCTTAATATGTTATCATCATGGTTTTCCATCCAGGGAGTCCTGCGAGAACCATGGTAATGTAAACTGTCCAACCATCGCCTTTGAGCTCCAACATCAAGAAGCAGTTAAACGATATTAGACTTTAATATCCAATATCCAGGACCTCATATCCAGATAAATATTTTCTGACTCGCTGTCCCTGTGTATGAATCTCAGATGAGGTCAGAGAAAAGTCCTTATCTGCATATGATTTCATTTTGGTGAACATTGGCAGAGGGAACTTTGGATATGTTGCTCCTCACCAGTCAGAATCTTTTCATTTTTTGGTCACTCATTATTTTTTTTAAAGTGTAGGGTTAAAGCAGAACTCTGGGTAACCTGAAATATATGTATGTTGCCATATCCACTTACCCAAATTTCAAATTCTTTTAAAAGGGAGGAACTCCCTATGGTGAGACCAGTTACCCTACACACTGGGTGGCTGGGCCCATCACTGCCCACAGGTCTGCTGTAGGAGGTCCCTGCTATTCAAACTAGGTCTTTCTGTGCCATATTGTAGCAATTGGCATTTATTGGACTGGCATTGAAAATCACAATAAGAAAAATCTGAAAAGAAAAGTTTGTAAATTATTGCATTGTGGAACATTTATAAAGAAAAAATGCTTATAAACCATTGTAAAGTAGAGTCCATTTTTTGTGTTATTTCAAACTTCTGACCAGAAACCAGCAGTGATCAAATTGGGGGATCAATCCTGATCTTGTTCCTTTCAATTGTGAAGATCATTATCATAGCATTACTTTCCTTTTTCGCTGTGCTTATTAACAAATCTTATTTTATTGTATTTCATTGAGCAGTAAAACCTTACAACCTACTAACGGGACAGGTTGGACTTTGACCTAGTTGATTTTACAGCTGAAAGTAAAATAGTTTGCTGTTAAAAGTTAGCCGAATCCTGGTTGAGGCCTCTATATGTAATATAGTAGTAGGTCAAATACCAGCCTTTATTTAGGTTAAGAAAACATAACTAAATGTATATTGGCAGATTTACTAAGGGCTCAGCATTTCTATCAGTACAGCTTTTCTTTTTTTTTTTTTATATATTATGGATCTCAACACAGGTGAATTGTTTTCTATGGGCCCATACATAGGGCTAGGTAATGGTCAGAAAAGTCGCATTGCCTTCAGATCTATAAAATCGAAATAAAAAAAATGTGCATCCACAGTCCTGTGAACCTTTGCGCTGGAGCTGCATAATTAAGAGTTAAAAAATCGCTATCTCGATTCAACCCCCCTCACGATCTTAATCCAGCATTTCCACGATTCATGTAAACAGTGCAGAGCCGTTCTCTGCTCAAAGCTGTCAAACTTTGTTGGCTGCTGTTTTTTTTTTTTTTTATCACAGAGAGATTAAAAGAAACATTGTATCATTTGGTTCTTTTAAATCAAAGTGATGAACCTCATCTGCAAATGAGGTCAGTTTAACCACTTAAAGACTAAGCCTTTTCTGACATTTGTTGCTTACAAGTTAAAAATCCTGTATTTTTTGCTAGAAATTACTTAGAACCCCCAAAAATTATATATATATATATATATATATATTTTTTTTTTTATATATTTTTTTAACAGAGACCCTAGAAAATAAAATGGTGGTCATTGCAATATTTTATGTCACACTGCATTTGCACAGCAGTTTATCAAACGGGATATTTGGGGAAAAAATGCACTTCAATTAATTAAAAAATAACTAAACAGTAAAGTTAGCCCATTTTTTTTGTATAATGTGAAATATGATGTTACGCTGAGAATCGTGAGCTTTATCCTAAGCAAAAAAAATGTGATTCTCATTTTATCCAGAATCCTGCAGCTCTAGTTTGTGCTAATGTATACCTACATACAGCACAAATGTACTCTACTGGCCTGCTCAGGACCGACATGACACATTGGCCCTGAATAAACACCTGGCTTCTAACAACCAAGGACGCTAGGCATCAGGAGCCACCAGTGTCCTAGCAACCTAGGGTTCTAAGTGGTGGGGACTGCCTGCATTCTAGCAACTTAGGCTGCTAGGGCAGCAGGAGCCCCCTGCATCCTAGCAACCATGGGCACTGGACGGAAAAAGCCACCCTTATCCTGACAGCCTAAGATGCTAGGTAGCAGGAGCCGCCTGCGTCCTAGCAACCAATAGATAATAGTCCATATTGACATCGCACATGTTCCTGGAATGGGTTCTAAAAAATACCAGGTCCAATAGAGTACATTTGCTTTGTGTGTAGAGAGTACAGACAAGATGGTATGTAGTAGCTTAGTGCCAGCAAGATCTCACATGAAATCACATGGCTGCGTTTATGAGCGCCAAGGGGTAAAACATGTTCACTTTCAAAGTGATTTAATGTACATTTTCTAGGGAATTTCCACTTGGTGTATAAGGGAAAGCTATGCAAGCCAAAATTCGTTTTTTCTATTTACCTTGCATGTGATTGGGTTTTTTTTTTTCAAAATAAATTTTCATTACATTTACTAAGGTAAATGACAATTCCAAAGTGAAATTTGCAAAGTAAAAATTCACTTTACAGAGTGAACATCATTTACATTTTTAGTAAATAATCCACATGGTCTCCAAAAATATACTTTAGTTACTCCATATCTTAAATGTGTTTTAGATCTTCATAAATGCACAAATAAAACTGTATCTGTTATGTCATTTAGTTACTTAATAATGTGTCTTACCACTATGTATTTTGAATGGATGTTGGACCTGGAGAGTCTATGTACTAAACAACAGCGTAATCATTTACTACAGAGTTTGACTTTTACCCTTTTCTTTGCAGTCTGTCAATGTAGTAGGCAGTCAGTGTGTGGATCATTGAAAAATTTGGCCACAGTTTAAGGTAAAAATTAAACTTGGTGATCCTGGCTTCAGGTTCCATATTAAAGAAGAAATCTTGCATGTTATGTTGCATGTCGCCTTACCCCCAGGGAACAAAGTACATGTAGTACTTTGTTCTGCCTTTATACGTACTGTCTAAGGCTGGCCATAGAAGGATCGAAACTGGGCCAGTTCAGCAGAAACTGGATGAATTTTGATCTATGGAAGGCTGGTTGTACTGAAGTCGATCTGTCGATTGAGTAGTACAACCAGCCTGTTGGGTTTTTCTCATGGAATCACTGCTGACTGCTATAGCCACCAGCAGTGATCATTGTATTTTGACACCTGGTAAGCCTCCTGTTGTCAGAATACAATAGAGCAGTAGGAGGAATTCCCCCGTCAACACTGACTGTGTTGATGGGGAAATTGTGCACATAACTTTTCATAATGTATGGTTAGCTTAAGACCTGTGAGATCAGACGGGCACCCAACCCTAACGGCTGTCTGACTACGCAGTTGGCAAGTAGATTAATAATAATACGTTGTAAATGAGCTTTGATTGAATGTGATTGTCTGTGGCTCTAAGCACTTGCTTAAGACAAGAACATTCACTAGATATGCAGGAGGAGGGAGCAAGCCAGCTAAAACAATTCTTGGCTTGTGCCCAGCAGAGCACAGCACAACTTATAGCTCAGTGCCTCTTCTGCTTGTACTCCCCTGCTTTTGGAGGGAAGGCTGCGGAGCCTAGATCCAGCCCACCATTCTGTGGAGAGTAAATAGAGTAGTAGCTGGTGAGTGTTGTTGTGGGCTTGTGTTTTTGTAAGAGACGGCACTCATCTCCAGCACACCATCATTCACAACAATACTAACCAAAAGCTGCTAATCTAGTCTCTCTCCTTAGAATAGCTGGTGGGCAGATCTGAGCTCAGTCTTTCCTCCATGTACAAAGCATAGACGTAGAGCAGAAGAGACACAGAGCTGGAAGATTATAGAGCAGAGCTGCAGAAGGAAGAAGGGAAGGTGGCTTCCATGCTGGCTGTAGCTCCCCAATTGTTGCACCCATAAATTGGGCTTCAGTTTGGGATGGACCTACAGTGTAGAGCAAACATAAAAGAAATGTTCTTTTATTTAGACACCACTGCATTGATGGGAACATGACCATGTGCTATGTGCAGTGGGACACCCTGGGGATTCAAGAAGGGTTTTCAACTTTTGTTTCTAATTCTTATTCAAAGTGTACTTAGCGATATCAGAATTGCTAAGCTACCACTACCTTGCAATAACGCACACTTCCAACTGCATGGAGTCTGCTTGTCCTTGGGTGTGGAAGGTACAAAAACACAGTTTTCTTTTTAGCTAACATAGCAATGTTCCCAGGCTTTGGGGTTCTTGGGTGCTACAGTAAAAGTCATGACCAGTTTAGGTAACTTTTTAATATCTGCTGTTCCATTGAATTGCTTGATTAAAACTTAATTTTAGATTCTGTTATAATATAAGTAATTTTTCTTCTTCACTGATGGGCTTTGATTAGGCTGCACTGATGGGTTTTGATGAGGCTGCACTGATGGACATTGATGGGGCTGCACTGATGGACATTGATGGGGCTGCACTGATGGGTTTTGATGAGGCTGCACTGATGGACATTGATGGGGCTGCACTGATGGGTTTTGATGAGGCTGCACTGATGAGCTTTGACGAGGCTGCACTGATGAGCTTTGACGAGGCTGCACTGATGAGCTTTGACGAGGCTGCACTGATGGGCTTTGACGAGGCTGCACTGATGGGCTTTGACGAGGCTGCACTGATGGGCTTTGACGAGGCTGCACTGATGGGCTTTGACGAGGCTGCACTGATGGGCTTTGATGAGGCTGCACTGATGGGCTTTGATGAGGCTGCACTGATGGGCTTTGATGAGGCTTTGATGAGGCTGCACTGATGGGCTTTGATGAGGCTGCACTGATGAGCTTTGATGAGGCTGCACTGATGAGCTTTGATGAGGCTGCACTGATGAGCTTTGATGAGGCTGCACTGATGAGCTTTGACGAGGCTGCACTGATGGGCTTTGGCGAGGCTGCACTGATGGGCTTTGATGAGGCTGCACTGATGGGCTTTGATGAGGCTTCACTGATGGGCTTTGATGAGGCTGCACTGATGGGCTTTGATGAGGCTGCACTGATGGGCTTTGATGAGGCTGCACTGATGGGCTTTGATGGGGCTGCACTGATGGGCTTTGATTAGGCTGCACTGATGGGTTTTGAGGAGGCTGCACTGATGGGTTTTGAGGAGGCTGCACTGATGGGCACTGATGCAATGATGGGCGACACTTATGGGACTGCACTGATATTCAGCACACTGATGATCAGTGCCCTGGTTATCAGTGTAAACCGTGTGATGACAAGCTTGCCGGTTATTGGCAGTCCTTTCTTCACACAGACAAAGCGTGAGGAAGACTGCCGATAACCGGCAAGTCTGTTTATATGTGATCAGCTGTGATTGGACACAGCTGATCACATGGTAAAGGGCCGCTGTGATTGTCCCATTACCCTGCTCTGTGATCAGCTTTTTCTAAAGGACAGATTGGTCACAGAGCGCACCCAATGTACGCTGCAGGGGGCGGGGTTCTGGGAGGACATCTATGGACCCCCTCCTAGAACTATAGTACTGCGCTGTAGCTGTCTTTTAGCTATAGCACAGTACTGAAGTGGTTACGATGCCCATACACCATGTACATTTTGCTTTGCGGGTTTGCTTTGTGGGCCTTGTCTACACCTTCCTGCCCAAAATCCTTTCAAATGAGCCAGGCAGAAAATTGTCAGCTGATGCAGCCACTGTTTAGTTTTCTGACAGCCACCAGCGCCAGCTGTCAGATTACAACAGCTGGCACTGCAGATGCATTCATGCTCTGTATAGTGTGGATGGGAGGCATCTACATTTTTTCAGACTGATGGAAAACAAATGTCAGTGTTATGGGTAGCTTTAGAGACTCTACTCTACTGGAAGAAACATCTCCTAACTGCAAACCGTGCATCAATAGTATATAAGTGTCTTCTATTCATGGGAAGCATATTTATACTGTTTATTTCCCACAGCCCTCAGAAGAGCGTGTTTATTTTTAGCACTTCAGTTTACTATTCCCATAGTATGATTCTGATCTGGCTCTCATTAGCTTTGTTTTATTTTAACATGTGAATCACCTTATACTTGATCATAATGTAAGGTCCTTTGTGATGTGCTTAAGCTGCCCATGCACAGATTACATGTTGGCTGTTTCCTGCCTTGTCTGCACCACTTGGATCAACAAAAGTCCATGTAAAATCTCAGCACTCTTCTGAGAAGGAGAAAGCGGATCAGCAGGCGACATCTCACGAATGGAAAGTGGTGCAGGGTTTTTTGGCTGGGCGGTAGAGTTGTGTGGCAAGGGGTAAGCTTACTTGCTGGTTGCTGCCGGGCTTACCTACCAGTGCCCATCAATGCTGACCACTAAACTCACCTGACTGACACACTGACCTACCTACCTGACATACACTGACACACACTGACCTACCTGACACACACTGACCTACCTAACTGACATACACGGCAGCCCAGAGGGGGAGAGGAGAGCCGCTCAGCGGGGATCTCACAGTGATGTGGTGCAGCGGCCGCATTGTAATTCCCACCTTCTGGAGCCTGCAGCGTCCTGCGGACCCCCCATTGGACCTGTGGGACGTCCATCATAGGCGCTGCAGGCTCCAGAAGGCGGGACCTGCTATGTGACTTGGCCACACTCGGCGGTGCTTGGGATCAGAGCGGTCCCCGCTCGGCGGCGCTCGGGGCTAGCAATGCAATTGTGTATGCCTGAGACGCAGGGCTTTTTCGGGGACCCATTCGGGGCTCCAGCCACCCCTCCCGACACCACTGGTCTCAGCCAATGGGGAGGAAGAGACCCGCTGCTTTCTTGCACATTGCTGAATCGAGATTGGGCTCAGGTAAGTATTGGGGGAGGGGAGGGGCTGTTGTACACAGAAGGTTTTTTACATTCATGCATAGAATGCATGAAGGTAAAAAACCTTGAGCCTTTACAACCACTTTAATTACCTTTCCATGAGCCCAGGATGTCATGGACACCCCCCTGGAGGTGCACTATTATCTCAGCCTGGGCTCACAGTAACTACAGAAAGCGGCACTGACATAATTACAGCAGCATCACTCAATTATTGGAGACCTTTCACTCTTGCTAGAGAGAGAAGAGGAGAACCCAAGAACATTACGTGATCTGCCAGGAGACAGCTGGATTTAAAGCACAACTCTGGGAATTACACAAAAAAAAATTGCAGGGGGGTCCCCCTTCCCAGAATGCAAGGGTCAACTGCTCATTAGGTCTAGGGGATGAGGAATAAGGTGTACCATTACCTTATTCTTTGCTCTGGCAGGCTCCCTCCATCCGTGCAACCAGTCCCCTGGTGTCTTTGTTATAATATGCTTTGGCCAGCAGTCACACGCTGAGATCATCAAGTACAATGTAGGGCTAGTAGCCAATGAGGAGGGGGGGGGGTTTGCCCACAAACCAGAGCGAAGAGGAGTTCGCCGAAGCCTTCTGGAGAAGAATGAGGTAAGTATAACATTTTATACCTCCCCCTAAACGTAATGAACATTTATTCCTTGCAGTGCAGGGGGCTCACTACAAGGGTAATATTTGTGTAATTCCCAGAGTTGGCTTTAAAGTGGATGTAAACCCACTCTCATCCTTTCTAAACTACTGCAATATTGGTTATCTAGAAGGATATACATGCCTCATGCATGTATACTTATCTGTCAAATGTCTCCCCTCTGTCTGCTATGAGACCCGAAAAACTGCAGATTTTGTAGGTGGGTCTGTTTTCCAGGGCTCAGTGGGTGGAGTCGTGATGTCAGTAGACTCCCCGCCCACCTCTACACTTCCCTTATCAACATGCATTTTCTCCAGTGTATTTCTTACACTGAACTTCTGCTATGATCACTAACATCCAGTCAAAACCCAGAAAAGTCCCCACATGACTTCAGCATGCCAAATCATGCTGAGGTGTGGAACAGCCAATCCTTGCAGAGCTGCTGAAGAAATCAGTGGGGGTGGGAATGCTAGTGCATGAGATATGTAAATCACCTGTCAATCACAGCAAGGGGAAGAACAGACAAAGTTTTCACAGTTTGTCCATTTTATTTCACTGAAAAAAGATATGAGGATTGCTCAGAGCTGGATTAACTCTTTGTGGCAAGACTGGGCACAGCTGGTCTGAAATCCCATACTCTATATTGTGCCAGACAAAAAAAAAAAAAAATTTTAAGGTATTTTGGAGGAAATTTTTTAGAAAGAATATAAGAATAATAAGAATATAAAGAATCTGCATAGCTATTTGTCTAATGAAAGTGTATGTACATTTGTTGTGTGCGAAGGGGGCAAAAAACATATTGATAGTCTATATCAGGGATATGCAATTAACGGACCTCCAGCTGTTGCAGAACTACAAGTCCCATGAGGCATAGCAAGACTCTGACTGCCACAAGCATGACCCCCAGAGGCAGAGGCATGATGGGACTTGAAGTCTTGCAACAGCTGGAGGTCCACTAATGGCATATCCCTGGTCTATATTCTGTGCTGTTGGATTGTGAATCACTGACTTTAAACAGAAAATACAGCATTTGACCACTAGGTGGGGCGAAGTATTAAATAATACTTTGCGCCATCTAGTGGCCAAATGCAGTATTTTCCATTCAAATTCGATTAACAGTTGAAAAGCACAAGACATAATAGGCACAAGTCAAATCATTTTATTCTCTCTCCCCCCCCCATCTTCAAATATTGAGTGTATTTTCACCGGGCCAATGGATCCATGCGTTAAACATGGGGTCGGGGTATTGTTTGACCTTGTGGATATGTGACTGCCACAAACGACAGTGCAATATATAGATATATACTTATATTGCATACGTTTTCTTTTACCTCCATGCATATCAGAGCAATATATTGAGAGGCTGATTCATGGACATCAGCACAAAGAAGACGCACACTTTCTCTTTCTTTACCGTTCTTTGGAAAATTGGAGAGAAGCACATTATTATGGGCAGTAATGCCAGGAATTGTTGTTAAATCCGGCCCCGTGTAATGTAGTGACCACCGACATACGTGTCTTTTTTTTTTTTTTTTCAAGTTCCACAGGAAAATACTCATGTGCAAATTACATTATTGGTCCCATTTTCTTTTTTTTTTCTAAATAAACCAAAGCGGAGAAAAGCAAACAGCATTTATTTTATTGTTATGTTATTTCAACAGCTAACTGCAAAAGATAAAGGAAAGGTGCGTATCTCGAGCCAGCACAATGCACAGGAAAAAGGAAGTCAATTGCAAATCTGGAGCTATAGATTATCAGCTGTAAGCTTTGAGCCGAGCGTGTCCGTTAGCAGGCATTCATTGCTGGCCATCTACTTCACCCTCCTAAACAATGAGTCCTCTGCTAGAGATGGTCCAGAGCTCTGACCCTGGCTATAGGAAGCAATGGTAACAGGCTAACTGTGCTCTAGCCCTTCCTGCTCACACAAACAGGATGCTATTAGGAGACAAAAAAACATACATTAAGGGGAACTGGGCCAGGAGTTTTCAAAGCTCACGTTGCAAAAAAGAATAACAGACATTTTTCATGCATGTTTGTTGTTTTTACAGGGCTATCCATATTCTCATTACACACGGTTTATCTCCATCGCTGCCTTTTAAAATGTAGCTCTTTTCCGGGATTGGAGGAACGCAAAATGACTTTAAGTTGTATCACAAACAACGATAATGCTGAATTATAACCCAATGGATGCAGAGACGTCTCAGATAACAGTCGATGAACTACTAAAGCAATCGAGGAAATACTGCAGCTGTGCTAAAATTAGAAGGTGTAACTGCTTTATACAGGGCCCTAAATACAGAGCATTGCTTAACCACTTCACCCCCCGGACCATTTGGCTGGCCAAAGACCAGAGCACTTTTTGCGATTCGGCACGGCGTTGCTTTAACTGACAATTGCGCGGTCGTGCGACGTGGCTCCCAAACAAAACTGACGTCCTTTTTTCCCCCACAAATAGAGCTTTATTTTTGATGGTATTTGATCACCTCTACGATTTTTATTTTTTGCGCTATAAAAAAAAGTAGCGACAATTTTGAAAAAAAAACATTATTTTTTGCTATAATAAATATTCCCAAAAAAGATATTTTTATCTCAGTTTAGACCGATATGTATTTTTCTACATATTTTTGGTAAAAAAAAATCGCAATAAGCGTTTGATTGGTTTGCGCAAAAGTTATAGCGTCTACAAAATAGGGGATAGTTTTATGGCATTTTTAGTAATAATTATGGCGGCGATCAGTGATTTTTATCGTGACTGCGACATTATGGCGGACACATAGGACATTTTTGACACATTTTTGGGACCATTCACATTTATACAGCGATCCGTGCGATTAAAAATGCACTGATTACTGTGTAAATGTGACTGGCAGTGAAGGGGTTAACACTAGGTGGCGCTGCAGGGGTTAAGTGTGTCCTAGGGAGTGATTTTAACTGGGGGGGAGGGGCTACGTGTGACACATCACTGATCACCGCTCCCGATTACAGGCAGAACGGGGAGATGCTTTGTTTACATTAGCATTTCCCTGTTCTTCCTCTCCGTGAGACGATCGCGGGTATCCCCGTGGACATCGAGTCTGCGGGACCCCCGATCCTACTCACGGAACTCGCGGCAGGTGCGCGTGCCACTGGCGCACACGCGATGGCAAATTTAAAGGGGCCTACAGGTACGCCCATTTGCGCAGCCGTGCCATTCTGTCAATGTACATTGTCGTGCGGCGGTCGGGAACCGGTTAAAGTGTTTGCTAACCCAAAAAAATAAAATAAAGATCCTGTTCCTTTAAAGCATTTAAAGTAATTTGGCCCCCGTATCACCTGAAATATCTGGCTGATCCTGCCAGTTTCTGCCCTCCCCTCTGTACACTGACCATGATATATCAGGGCTGCTGAGCTCTGACACCATGGTCAGAATACAGGCCTCTGTCAGCCGCAGCCCTGCTCTGTGTCTCCTGTGTCCTTTCCTCCATCCTTTCCCTCCTCCCTCTCTGACTGTCTCTTTGTCCGCATCGCCTCCTCCGGTCCTGCGGCTCAAATTAGGATTAACATTACTTTATCCTCTTTCTTAATTCATCTAATGTCCCCCTGTGACTGTGCTTTATTAAAAATGCAACTATATACCTGTTTACTTAGCACAGATTGGTGATCACGTGACATGCATCCCCCTTTTTCTCGCATTACAGCTTCAGCAGGCAGGCCGCCTCTCTCTTCCTCTCCTACTCCCTTCCTGAATGACGTCAGTGGGGATCCCAGGCCACGCTCGCTGCATCTGTCAGGCCGAGAGAAGAGAGAGGCGGTATGTCACGTGATCACCGATCAGTAAACAGGTATATAGCTGCATTTTTAATAAAGCGCAGTCACAGGGGGACATTAGATGAATCAACAAATAGGATAATGTAAAGTTAACCCTGTGGGTTAACAAACATTTTAAATAAAGCAAAATAAAGTTTTGAAGTGGTTGTAAACCCTTACATATACCATTTACACATTTGGGAAAAGGGACACTTTCATGAATTTTACAAAACGGTATAGTTATCCCAATTTTTTTTATAATGTGAAAGATTGTTAGGCCGAATAAATAGATACCAAACATGTCACGCTTTATAATTTCACGCACTCGTGGAATGGCGACAAACTTTGGTACCTAAAAATCTCCATAGGCGACGCTTAAAATTTTTGTTATGGTTACCAGGTTACAGAGGAGAATGCTAGAATTATTGCTCTCGCTCTGACGATCGCGGCGATACCTCACATGTGTGGTTTGAACAGCGTTTACATATGAGGGTTTTCTTTGCTGCGCGAGCTCCCAGGGACGGGGGCGGTTTGAAATTATTATTTTTTTTCTTATTTATTTTATTTATTTTTACATTATTAAATTGTGTTTTTTAAAAAAAATTATAATAATTTGATCACTTTTATTGCTGTGACGTCGCTTCCGTGTTTACATCAAGGAGACTGGAATGAAGCCGTTTCCGGCTTCATTCCAGTCTGTCACTAGCCGCCGTAAGCGGCAGATCGTCGATCGGCCCTTCCGTGCCACCGGGAGGCCCAGAAAGAGCGGCGGGAGGGGGGGACGTCCCCTCACGCTCCTCCAGATAACAACCGAGCGGCTTTTAGCCTCATCGGTTGTTATTCTCCGAAAGCCAATCGCCGGCTCTAAACAACGGTACTGGGATGATGCCTGCAGCTGCGGGCATCATCCCGGTATAACCCCCGAAAGCGGAGTACGCAGGTTAAGCAGCTTTCATGAACCTCCTAAAGTAAAGCCGGCCATATACTACGGGAATTTCAGACGGTTCCTGAGAAATCAGCCGAAATTCTCTAAGTGGGTGGTCCTGTTGGCCTCCTCCTAGCCAACATTCCTTGATTAAAAATAGGAGTCTGGCGGAAAATGGTCAGCCAAAAAGTGTCTGCATCCAATCAGATGTAGCCCCATTCAGGTAGTTTATATAATTTTCAAACCTTTCTGGGTCCAGGCATTCCTGAAGGGACATACCATAAAAGCCCTGGTAAAGGGGGGTTCTGTGAATCCTGAAATGTGTTCTTGTTTTGTCCTTTTTTTTCGTATTTTTTTTTTATTGAAACAGCCCCGCTGAAGTGACTGAACTAATAAGACATACATGATGTTGTACATGAACCACATGAGATCTTGGGGCCTTTTATGTGAGCATGTCAGAAGGCTGCAAGTCATGAACTTTGAAGCCAAAACTCCAAATCTCCATACTTGTTCCACTTCTGATGTCCTTATATTAGCATAATAGTCTGGCAACTTGAATTTCTATCAATACGGATTGCATTTGATGGTTCATAAACGCAGGTCCACTGCATTAACCCATTCGCGCCTAAGGGTAAAACAAATGTTAATGCCTAAACACAATTTTGCAACTTTGACATGTGTTAGTAAAATCGTACATATCATCACAATTACTTTGTGCATCCAGGTGGATTATACCTTGATTTTTTTTTCAGGACAAATTGTGCTTTTATTTGGTGGTAAATGGTAATGGATATCGCCTGATTTTATTTTTATTAAAAAAAGGAAAACTCGCCCAAAATTGTAAAAAAATATATATATTTTTTAATATAGCTGTATATTTGTTTTTACTACCATAACCTTCCACCAAATAACCCAAAATAAATTCTCCTACTCCCGGCAATCGCAGTGATACCACATATGTGTATGTTAGTCATTGTTTGTACCTGTAGTACAGCCCAGAAACAATAGTGTGCATTTTGCTTTTTTTTTATTTTTTTATCCTACCTAAAACACTGACACTTATACTAATTAAAAAAAAAATGTTTTTTCAATCCTGCCCAAAATAGACTGACCCTGACTTTGACCTTTTGACCCAAACTCAAACCCTGGCACTGACCTAGATCAAACCTTGATCTACGTATTTTTTATTTTCTTTATTATTATTATTATTATTATTATTATTATTATTAATTTTTATTATTTTACACACACTTGTGTGTTTTATCTATCTGCAAGGAGAGAGAGAAAGATACAATGTATTTTTCCTCTCCATTCACAGAGAGAGAAACACAGGGGTGGGCTTTACAGTGACTGTTCACTGTGATAGCCAATCAGAGGCTATCATTATGATCAGGTGACCCGGAAACGGGAGTTTCAGAATGCAGCAGGACAGCTGCTTGGTATGGGACACGGAAGCAAGTTGAGATCACTGGAGTAGCGGTACCTACCTCTGTGATTTCCAGCTTGCAGGGGTTCACCCATGCTTGGTACTGTATATACATGAGCATATTAGTCCAAGCTGGAATAATGTAACTGGAAGTTGGAAATTATTGCGCTGAGTGTGGATAATTTATAGGAAAGCTGCAAACATTGCCGATTTACGGTAAAATAGGTTAGAAAGGTTTGTATGTTGCGCTCAGAGGGTAGTATACATAAAAAAGTCACTCCTACATAATATTTGCATACAGGTAAGTTGTGATAAAAACATACATATAGATCATGGGTAAATGGAATAAATATATAAAATTATATAGAGAGGCAGTAATAAAACTGAGTAAAATGTGAATTTTTTTTTTTGTGAAAGTGATCCTGTGACTGATAAAATTCAATAAAGTTCAAAATGGTGAAGAATGACAATCTGTTAATATAGTGAATATAAAAAACATAAAACCATTTGAAACCATTTAAAATCAACAAATAAATAACAAGTGAGTATAAGGTGAAAAAAGGTCGCCAAACTGTATATATATATTGATACAGTGATAAAGTCCAGTGGGTGACACAGTATATAGTCCTGTGAGTGACACAATATGTGTGAATAGCCGTAGAAAAAATGATATTTCTAAGTGCGGTGATGGTGATCCTGTCTGGTCGGCTTCAGCTTTTATTGAGAAGGAGGCTTACCAGAAGTCACAGACTAAATGAGACGTACGCCTCATAAGTCGTGACAAGCTTTGTGTGTGGAGGGTTACCAGGTCCCTATTCCATGGATGTATTCCTGGGAGTATGCGCGTAAATGGGCAGGAGGGATGCGGTCGTCAGAATCTCCAATAACATTCGGTCATATTTGAGAAAAGAGAACTCGCATAGTATGATACCGTAAAATACTTTTAATGAGGTAAAAACAGATTAAAAACACTCACATTTAGGAAGTAATATTCAGGCTCATAAAGTGGTAGTAGATGTCAGAAAGTGCTGCTGCTGTAGTCCACCCGACGCGTTTCGTCCTCTGGGACTTCGTCTGGGGTGTCCCAGAGGACGAAACGCGTCGGGTGGACTACAGCAGCAGCACTTTCTGACATCTACTACCACTTTATGAGCCTGAATATTACTTCCTAAATGTGAGTGCTTTTAATCTGTTTTTACCTCATTAAAAGTATTTTACGGTATCATACTATGCGAGTTCTCTTTTCTCAAATATGACCGAATGTTATTGGAGATTCTGACGACCGCATCCCTCCTGCCCATTTACGCGCATACTCCCAGGAATACATCCATGGAATAGGGACCTGGTAACCCTCCACACACAAAGCTTGTCACGACTTATGAGGCGTACGTCTCATTTAGTCTGTGACTTCTGGTAAGCCTCCTTCTCAATAAAAGCTGAAGCCGACCAGACAGGATCACCATCACCGCACTTAGAAATATCATTTTTTCTACGGCTATTCACACATATTGTGTCACTCACAGGACTATATACTGTGTCACCCACTGGACTTTATCACTGTATCAATATATATATACAGTTTGGCGACCTTTTTTCACCTTATACTCACTTGTTATTTATTTGTTGATTTTAAATGGTTTCAAATGGTTTTATGTTTTTTATATTCACTATATTAACAGATTTGTCATTCTTCACCATTTTGAACTTTATTGAATTTTATCAGTCACAGGATCACTTTCACAAATATTTTTTTCACATTTTACTCAGTTTTATTACTGCCTCTCTATATCATTTTATATATTTATTCCATTTACCCATGATCTATATGTATGTTTTTATCACAACTTACCTGTATGCAAATATTATGTAGGAGTGACTTTTATGTATACTACCCTCTGGAATAATGTAACTACAGTAAAACCTCGGATTGCGAGAAATGCAGTTTACGAGCGTTTTGCAATACAAGATATTTTTTGTTTAAATTGCTGACTCGATTTGTGAGCGTTGTCTCGCAAGATGAGCAGGATTCAAGCTTCTGGGGTGTGCAGTACTGCATGTGGCCAGAGGTGTAGGGGCGCCGGTGATACTCGGAGACACTCTGAGACACTCGGTTCACAAGTGCCTCCGATCGTCTCTGAGTGTTTCTGAGTGTCTCCGTCGCCCCCCACCTCTGGCCACATGCGGTACTGCATACACTAAGCAGTGACACTGTAACGAATTATCTGAATTTCCATTGATTCCTATGGGGAAACTCACTTTAATATACGAGTGCTTTGGATTACAAGCATTCTCCTGGAACGAATTATGCTCATAATCCAAGGTATTACTGTATATATAAAATATTCATACCTGCATTTTTTTATCTTTAAGCCCTGGCTCACACCAGTGCAGCTTTGACGTCGCACGACTTCCAGTGTGATTTCATGCGCGGCTTGCTGACATCTGTGCAACTTCATTTAACAGAAGTCAATGCAAGTCGCACTGAAATCGCACAGAAATAGTGCAGGAGCCTTTTTTAAAGTGGCTGCAACTTGAGTTGCATCGATTGAAACGGCTCCATTGCCGCAAATGGGGTGCAAGTTGGCATTTTTAGTGCAAGCTGAGTGCAAAGAGCACGGTGATAGGTGAAGAGAGCAGAGAGATGAGCTCATCAGTCTGCTGGTTGTTCTTTCAGACTCCATGCACACTGAAGCTCATAAACGGACGTTTTTTTGAGTTTTAGTGTTTTTTTTAACAGCCCATAAACTCCACTCTATGTTATCCTATGTGTCCATGCACACATGGATGTATTTTAGCTTTTATCAGCAGTGGAGTTTATGGGCTGTTCTCTGAATGCCGTTTTTCTGACCACAAAAAAAACTAAAAACTGCCAAATGCCAGTAAACGCGTATAAATGTGCGTTAATTAGCATTCGGGGTTCTATTTTTTTCAATGCATTGTGGGAGTTTGGGAATGCATTGGGGATTTTTGGAGTGTCCTCTGTGTATTTTTTATTAAATTTCAACCAGTGTTTTCTGCCAGCAATCTAGCGTCCAGAAAAAGCTTTTTTTGAACTCCAGTGCGCCTAATGCCCCGTACACACGGTCGGAAATTCCGACGGAAAATGTCCGATCGGACCATGTTGTCGGAAAATCCGGCCATGTGTGGGCTCCATCGGACTTTTTCCTGCTCTCAAATTTTCCGACAACAAAATCCGATCGGACTTTTTCCGATCGTGTGTAGAGAATTCCGACGGACAAAGTGCCACGCATGCTCAGATCAAATTACGAGACCAAAGCTATTGGCTACTAGCCTCTACGTAGTTCTGTCGTACGCAACGAACGTCACCACGTTCAAAATGATCGGATTTTCCGACCACTTTGTCCGACCGTGTGTATGCAACACCAGTGTCAGACAAAATCCGGCAGAAAAATTCAGACGGATTTTGTGGTCGGAATTTCCGACCGTGTGTATGGGGGCTAAGTGTCTAATCACACAGTGAAGATGGGGAGAAGACCTGCAAGTTTTCTTGAACTTTGGCAGAGATAAAGCAGGTCTCCTGCCCCGCTAGACAGGGCTGGGCGTTGTGGCAGAGTTGTGTAAATCCCAGAACTGGATGGACAAATACAAATCCTTTGGCTAATTCTACCACCTTATATTATATATTTTATCTGTGTATTTAGCTGTTCAGCATTAACCGGTTCCCGACCAGCGCACGACGATATACGTCGGCAGAATGGCACGGACAGGCAGGGGGGTGTATATATAAGTCCCTCCTTAATGCCGTCCGTGCCATCCTGGCGCGCTCCCGCGCCAGTCGGGACCCCCGTGAGGCCGGGTCGATCGCCGCGGGGACACCCGCGATTGTCTCACGGGAAGGCTGAACGGGGAGATGCGGAAATACACAGCATCTCCCCGTTCTGCCTAGCAACTAGTGACGCCGATCTCTGCTCCCTGTGATTGGAGCAGAGATCAGCATTCACTAGCTGACAACCACCCCCCCCCCCCCCCACAGTAAGAAACACACCCCTAGGCATACTTAACCCCTACACTGCCCCCTTGTGGTTAACCCCTTCACTGCCAGTGTCATTTATACAGGAATCAATGCATTTAAATAGCATTGATTGCTGTATAAATGACAATGGTGTCAAAAATGTCTGATGTGTCTGCCATAATGTCGCAGTCACAATAAAAATCGCTGATCGCCGCCATTACTAATAAAAAAAAAAAATATTAATAAAAATGCTATAAAACTATCTTGTAAACGCTATAACTTCTGCGCAAACCAATCAATAATCGCTTATTGCGATTTTTTCTTTACCAAAAATATGTAGAAGAATACGTATCGGCCTAAACTGAGGAAAAAAAAATGTTTTTTTATATATTTTTGGGGGATATTTAATATAGCAAAAAATAAAAAAGAATGCGTTTTTTTTCAAAATTGTCGCTCTTTTTTGTTTATAAGGCAAAAAATAAAAACAGCAGGGGCGATCGAATACCGCCAAAAGAAAGCTCTATTTGTGGGAAAAAAAGGACGTCAATTTTGTTTGGGAGCCACGTCGCACGACCGCGCAATTGTCAGTTAAAGCGACGCAGTGCCGAATCGCAAAAAGGGGCCTGGTCCATTGGCTGCAAATTGGTCCGGGGCTGAAAGTGGTTAAGTGACATTGTCCTAAAATCTGCGTCACGCTCCCTTCTGACAGTCGCGGTTTGTAGAATTACTGCGTGTAAATCACGACTAGCTGTGTTATTATTCCATTTGGCAAAGTTTTCCTGATGAAATGTGTTATGTGGTTGTCTAGTAGGTGGAACTCGGGTACTATTGTGACCCAGACTTGTGATTCATTTTCCATAGTGGCAGATTCTAGTGTCTCCTGCTGGCTGGGCAATGTCTGCACTGCTGTTCCATATTATTAACAATGGTGTTTGCTGGAGAATATGCAGCTCAATCACAGGAAGCACCTGGGCATGGGCCGAAAAAAAAGAAAAAAAGAAAGAAAACGTCCGAGGAGAATGGAGACTGGATTTCATAGCACATCTGCGGAAACATCTACTGAATAGTTTAGGAAAAATAAATAGGCCACGCTTACACTTTGTGAGATGGCCCCGCACAGCGGGACTTCATGTGTGTTTTAATGGAACATAAAATGACTTTTCTAGAACACTCTATGATGTAAGACAAGTATTCACTATATTAGGCAGAGAGCCCTGACCCAAATCAGCCAATCAGCTGGCTGAAATCACATTATTGAATTCTTGTTTGTTGCTGGGAGTTACTGCACATTTCATGATGCCCTGTTCCTTAACAAATAACGTTTGGTTGACTTAAAGAGGGACTGCAGTCTGCTCACATAATTTGTAATAAAAACATCTTTGCCATTCTGAAGCTTCCCTTCAACCACATTGCAAATTATTTTATATACAGTGGAACCTTGGATTACGAGCATAATCAGTGCCAGGAGAATGCTTGTAATCCAAAGCACTCGCATATCAAAGCGAGTTTCCCAATAGAAGTCAATGGAAATGAAGATAATTTGTTCCGCATTGACTTCTATTGCATGCAATACTGCATGTGGCCAGAGGTGGGGGGCGCCGGAGAGCCTCAGGAATGGAGCATTTCTGAGTGTTTTCAAGTATTTCCGAAGCACAGGTGCACAGGTGTCAAACACAAGGCCTGGGGGCCGAATCCGACCCTCCAGGCCATTTCATGTGGCCCTTGCACCTCTCCTTCAGCTGCAGGAGAGCTCCAGCCCTCCTCTGGTCCTCCTCCAGACCCCTACTTTCTGCTTTCAAACAATGCATCCAGCTTCTTCCCAGCAGCAGCATAAGGAAAGGGGGTGTACTGTGATGTTGGGGAGAGTGGGGGACTCAACTTCTGATGGTGGGGTGGCTCTTGACATCTAATGTAAGGGGAGGGAATGCGCTGGACATCTAATCTTACAGATACAACCGGCCCTTTTGAGAACAATCATAATGCTGATGCGGCCCACGATGAAATTGAGTTTGATACCCCTGGATTAGAACATTTGCCAGTTTTTATTGCCATCTGTGCCCCCCATTAGGGAGATTCCCCCTCTCTATTTGTCCTGTTTACCATTATCATTGAAAATAAAAGAAAATCCCAAATTTTGGGTTGGACTCCTCCCACAGCGCTCCTCTCCGCACACGGATGATGTCACTTCTAATTTTACAAGGCAAAATCTGCGTTTGCAAAGGCACTTGGTTCACACAAAATGCATTTCTATCCTTTGTGGCTATTGAGGAATATTTTTAAATAAACGTTTTTGTGCCTTGAGTTCAGATTTAATTTCGGCAATAAATAAATGACTAAAAAGTAAAGTGACAAAATGAAAAATGGTTAGCAAAAGCGTCAGGCCTAAGAAAACTATTTAACATGCGATCGGAGCAGAAATGACAGCATATGCATGGGTATAGATATATGTAACGCATTTTGGTGTGTTGGCTGCGGGTATTAATATGCTTTAATCAGTGGCTGTTAACCCTGCCCACTCCGAACTCCAGATTAAAAAATGCATTGAAAATGCGTCACATCAAAATATGTCAACATACAAAGGAAATTCACATTGATGCTTCTAAAACGCACCTCTATGCATGCACATACTTTGAAAGTATTAATTGTTTAAAAAAAAAAACCTTTGTCACATTCTTTAGTAAAAAATAACGCACGCCAAAAAAACGTACAAAAAAGTATTACTAAAGGCAACGTTTTTTTATTTTTTTTTATTTTTTTACCCACTTGCTGACAGCCCATTGTACATATACTGTGGCAGGGCGGCTGCTCTGTGTCAGGTCACACACCTAGTACATGATATGAGCCTTCCGGGTCACACACAACAGGAGCCCAGCGGCAGATGCAGCGCACTCGATGTCGTCTGGCCCCCGTCGATTTTACAGTACACAGGCAGAACGGCGGTCTACCTATGTAAACAAGGCAGATGGCTGTTCTGTCAGCAGGGAAGGCATTGATCCTGTGTTCCTGGAACAAGGATCCACGCCTTCCCTTAGTAAAAGCAACTCCTCCACATTACACAAGCATTGGCTAGGAACACATTTAACCCTTTGATCGCCCCTGATGTTAACCCCTTCCCAGCCAGTGTGATTAGTATAGTGACGGTGCATATTTTCAGCACAGATCAATGTATTAGTGTCACGGGTCCCCAAAATGTGTCAAAAGTGTCAGTTAGTGTCTGATTTGTCCACCGCAATATCGCAGTCCCGCGATAAGTCGTTGATTGCCGACATTACTAGTAAAAAAAAAAAAAAAATCCCATAGTTTGTAGATGCTATAACTTTTGCGCAAACCAATCAATATACGCTTATTGGGATTTTTTCACCAAAAATATGTAGCAGAATACATATTGGCCTAAATTGATGAAGAAATTAGGTAAAAAATAAAAATAAAATTGTATAGTGTATATATATATATATATATATATATATATATATATATATATATATATATATATATATATATATATATATATATATATATATATATATATATATATATATATATATATATATATATATATATATTATAATTTTTTTTTTTTTTCAAAACTGTCAGCCTTTTTACCACCGAAAAAAAAGAAAGCTCTATTTGTGGGAAAAAAAGTTATACATTTTATTTGGGTACAGCATCGCATGACCGCGCAATTGTCAGTTAAAGTAACACAGTACAGTATTGCAAAAAATGACCTGGTCATAAAGGGGGGGGGGGGGGGGGGGGGTAAATAAAGTGGTTAATAACAAGCATGTTATACTTCCCGGGACTGTGCAGTGGTTTTGCACAAAGCACCCCTGATCCTCCTCTTTTCGGATCCCATACGGGTGCTCCTGGCTCTTCCCTCCTGCTGAGTGCCCCCATAGCAAGTGCACTCGTGTGTGCTTGCTCCTGAGCCCCGCTGTGTGTGTCCATAAGAAATGCAACATCCTGGAGCTCCCCGCTGTCCGCTGACCTCTTCGAATGGCTTTCTTCGTGGTATCGAACGCCGACTGCTTTCATTGGCTGGGTGGGGATGACTTGGCTCTCTCGCATACATGGGAGTTCCGGCGGCTTCGGCATTGCCAAATTTCTACAGTGAACTGTGTGTGCTTTGCAAGGGTGGGCAGACAGGTAGGTCATTTTTATGCAGACAAAGCATGCCTTTTCTGCATTAAAAATTGTGCTTGTTTGCCCATATTTATTTATTACCTAAAGTTCCACTTTAAGCTTACTGTGTGTAATTCACTGGGTGAGACCGCCATCTAGTGGTTGGTTTACTGTCTGCATTCTTGCTTTAAGCTCTGTCTGCATCTAATGCTATCTCAGTTCACTTTAGGAAAACAGCCCAATCTGAAAAAAAAAAATTGATGTCAACATAAAATATATGGTGGGTTGTAGATGCTTTTCATTGTGGACAGAACAGCACAGATTAGCTTATTTGTGGATCAGCGAACAGAATAAACATACAGGTTTTATTTATTGATAAAGAAGCAGAAAATGTTATAACTGTATTTTATTTTAATTTTTTACTTTTTCATTTTTTTTTATTTTTGACAAAATACATTCCAATATAAAAACGAATACAATTAATCGGTATTGCTTATCATATTGAATAGAACAGATAATAACTAAAATTGGGGAATGAATAACAAGAAGTAATAATACAGTATGATCCCACTTGGTGTGGGGGGTAGTGGGATATAAAACTTCGATATTGTTAGAGCTGTAGTTTTTTTTCTTCCAAATAGCGCATCCAGAAACAAAAATCAGCCCAAAGACCTCAGCCTACTCAAAACAAGGATTATAAATCCTAGTTAGATCACTTTATGGCCACCAGCATTGTGAAATTGTAAAACCTTCCTTATTGATATTGGTACTGAGTGCTGTTCTCAGTGTTATTGGGTGCTGGGGAATGACCATAAAAAAAAGATAGAGGATAAAGCGGGACAGCCCTTGTGGTGTAGTAATTAGGCAAATGAAAAAAATAGAGGTGTAATGAATGGAAAATTGAGATTTACATTGACAAGGTTGGCAGCGACCATATGGAGGTGGGGAGTGTATCCTGGATAACTTGCTTGTGGAGGGACTGGGGAGCCCAATCCAAGGCCCACTTGGGGATTTCAGGATAGTTGGGCAATGCTTGTCATTACAGGAAGAACCCGAGTAATGAGAGGCGCCTCTCGCTGAAATGTGTGTCATGTGATGTGCAAGAACCCAAAACTCGGGTATAGCGAAGATCTTGATAAAGAAGTATCGAAGATGCGTTTGTTGACCACACTTGGTTAGAAATGTACTGTAAGTACAGGTTTTTCGTGATCATGTATCAAACTCCACACCAGTGAAACTGTGACTCACCTGCGTTCATGAAATACTTCTTGTTAAAGTGGTTATATAATAAGGCTTACCTGTAGCTACCCTGGATATCTCCTAAACGGTTTAGGAGATATCCCCTGTATCTGACGTCATCGGCACATGCGCACTGAAGCAATGGCACGTAAGTGCCATTGCTTCAGTGAGTGTGCCATTACCGGCGGCTCCCGCGCGCATGTGCGGGAGTGACGTCATAGCCGCATGGGCCAATCACAGCGCCGGGACCCGCGATAACCGGAAGTAACTCCGGGAGGGATGTCGGCCACCGGAGCGGTGTACAAGGACGGCTGCAGGGGCTTCGATCTCAGGTAAGTAATTCATAATGAGCTAGTATGCTATGCTATGGCTCCCCCTGCCTCCCCTAGGGGGGTTCTAGTGCAAGCTCAATCCCGAGCCCCGCTGCCTGCTTCCATAGATGCAGACAGCAGGGCTTTGTCTTGTCCCCCCCTCCTCCCTTGTCGTAGGATTTCGTTGACAACAGCAGGAGCCAATGACTTCTGCTGCTATCAATCTGCCCTGTGAGGAGGGAGAGGGACGCTGCTCTTATGCACAGCGCTGGATTAAGAATAGGCTCAGGTAAGTATAAAGGGTGCTGGAGGGGAACCTGGAATCAAAAAGGTTTCTTACCTTGACCACTGGGCACTTAAACCCCTTCCTAACCAGACCAATTTTCAGCTTTCGGTGCTCTCACACTTTGAATGACAGTTACTCAGTCATGCAACACTGTACCCATATGAAATGTTTGTCCTTTTTTTCAAACAAATAGGGCTTTCTTTTGGTGGTATGTAATCACTGCTGTTTTTTTTTTTTTTTTTTTGCTATAAATCAAAAAAGACTGAAAATTTGTTAAAAAAAAAAAATTTGTTTCTGTTAAAATTTATTGGCAGAGTATTGGCAGAGTACTGTCACTGAGCAGCGCTGTGGGCACTACAGATCCAGTCCACAGCGCTGCTGCAATCTCTCCCCCTCTCACTGTACCGATCGGTACAGAGAGGGGAGGGAGGAACCGGCGTCATGACGTGACGCCGTTTTGTTTACATGTGATCGATCCGTCATTTGACGGAGCGATCATGTGGTAAACGGCCGCTATCAGCGGTCGTTTACCGTGATGCGCCGGGTCCTCCGGGTGTCACAGATGTTTCCGGGTGCGCGCCCCAGGGGGCACGCGGGAGCAAGATTCTGGGAGGACGTCCACCCAGAATAAGCCGACCGCGCTGTAGCCATCTTTTGGCTATGGCCCGGTCGGCATGTAGTTAATGCAGAGAACGCATTAAAGTGTTACTAAACCCACAACAGTAAAATCAGTCTGTATAACAGTAAAGCATGTTTGTTATAGTCACTATGGAACCTAAGGGGGTAATCCTCTGCATTGTGTAAAAAGACTGTTTGATCCTGTCCTCTCTGATCCTCCCCTTCTTCCACTGTCCCCAATCCATCTGTTGATAGAACAGAGGCTAGGGGACAAGCACATGCTCAGTTTGGTGTGTATTGCTAGAGAGATTTATTTTTTTTCCTTGGGAGAGCGCATGTGATCAGCACAGGGCCAATCGGCACTGTCCATGTGATCAGCACAGGGCCAATCGGCACTGTCCAGACAGAGTCAGGAGTCCTGTAGTCTCATAGGACAGTCGGAGGAGAATGAAAACTCCTCCAAGCTTTAACCAGACACTGATAGAAGTCTATTTAGAGAAAGGCTATTTAGCAGTTTATATATAAAATAATTACATTTCCATGTACTGTGGGAGACCAGATATAGTGAATGCAGGGTCCTGGGTTTAGTAACACTTTAAGGTAAAAACAAAAAAACATTAAGGCTTTAGAACCACTTTAATGTAATAAATGTGACACTTTCCTTGCATAAGATCTTGTATTCGGTGCAAAGAAAATTTTCACCCCATTCACTAAGATAAGGGAAAATTCCAATGCAATGTGAACATACTTTACTCCTTTAGCAAATCAACCCCATTGACATATTTACTGTTACATTTTGTGGATCTATTGGGTGTAGGTGACAGGTCCCCTTTGGGGACATCTATTTTGTGTGTGTTTTATGCTCCAGGCTGGTAACATGACCATTTTATTATTGCTGTATTGTTTTGCGACTTTTATGAAAGTTTAATATTGTGCAGTTTATTGGCCCCTTATCTTTGGATTATGTATTTAATTAAATTGTATGAAAGGTTTATTGCTTTAATAATCTGGACAGATAGTCCTCCATGGCTGTCTATGGTTATTAGGCAGTGTCAGGTGTGTGTGTTTATCACATACAACATCCAGAACATGCCCCACTGTTTACCCAATGACCCATATACTGGCGTTCTGTCATTGGGTACATATCAACTGGATCATCTATTGTTTATTGTCACAGGATGAAAACTTCCTGCGCTAATGAATAGAACGTTCAATGGGGTATTTTATTGCTCACAGCAGGTTGTCTTCTCACACAGGATGATTTTTTTTATTCATTTTTTTATTTCTATAGCCACATAGTGCTTAGGGGGGGAGGCAGCCATCTTGAGCACACTCTGTTGAGCCAGTTAACCTACAGGCATGTCTTTGGAGTGTGGGAGGAAATCGGAGTACCCGGAGGAAACCCACACAATCACCCCAGTGCTGGTAAGGGAAGAAGCACAAACCAATAAGCCACTGTGCTGCTATTAGTATGAGTCAGCCCTTACAAGTTTTCCTGACACCAAGAGAAAAAAGGTGACAGGGGAGGGATGTCCAGCACACAGTCTGTGACTGACAGCCTCAGCTCTGTTCCTGTGTGCTGTGTGAAGGGGAGTGTGTCCCTTCCTTCAAATTAGCTCTCAGACCCCCCCCCCCCCCCACTAAGCTCTGCGGTGTAACTTCAGTTCTCCACCCCTATTTTTCTGACATATCAGACAAGATTTATAAATTCTTGGCTTTGAATGGCTGTAGAGACAAGAAAATTGCAGATAAATAGGTACAACTTATGTAGGAGGATTTTTCTATCTCTGTGTAACACCTGAGGCCAGTCACTTCACTGGGTGTATGTGAGGGCTTACAATCATTTTTAAAATGACAAGCTTATAAAAAAATATTTTATTAATCTTTAATATTAAAGCTCATATAAGATTTCTAAGCTAATGTTTGATGGAACATAAACTGATCTAAGCTGTCATTTTGTGTCACATGATCGCTCTCTGGACTGTTGTTGGTTGTTCTTTATTTTCTCTTTTTTTTTTAATTACCATCTATAAAAACAATAGAAAAAGAAAAATGTGTCTTAAATATTCTGAAAGTGATTTCTATAACGTTCTCAAGTGTTCTAAAAGATTGGTACTTCATTCATTTTACCAGAAGGTGGCGATCTCTGGCTATCCATTGATAAGTTGGTTTCTGGCACAAACACTATATGACTTTTTTCAGTTCAGTTTATGGATTTTTTATGTAATTACTACTATTTATTAATCCCAACTAAACTTCACTGCTTGTTCTGGTTTTTAGAATCTAGTTTTTAATTGTGTCTTTTTTTGCCACTTCACATAGAGTGTGGGGTATTTTGCCTGCCTTGTGAACGGTCCCTCCTATGTACAGCTCTCTCCAGTTATAAATGAATGAGCTGATGGTCATTTTTCTGTTTGTATTTTTTTATATATGCCACTGGGAACTAGTATATTGATGTCCTAATGAGCCCAGGCCTTTCATTGGCTGTTCCCTGCGTCTAGCCATATTCTTTGCTCTATGCACACTACAAATCCCATAGTCCATATTCCTTCTAGGATGACTACATTACATACAGGGGACCAGGGAGGATGATTACATTACATACAGGGGACCATGGAGGGTGACTACATTAAATACAGGGGACCATGGAGGATGACTACATTACATACAGGGGACCATGGAGGATGACTACATTTACATACAGGGGACCATGGAGGATGACCACATTACATACAGGGGACCATGGAGGATGACACATTAAATACAGGGGACCATAGAGGATGACTACATTACATACAGGGGACCATGGAGGATGACTACATTACATACAGGAGACCATGGAGGATGACTACATTACATACAGGGGACCATGGAGGATGACTACATTACATACAGGGGACCATGGAGGATGACTACATTACATACAGGGGACCATGGAGGATGACTACATTACATACAGGGGACCATGGAGGATGACTACATTACATACAGGGGACCATGGAGGATGATGACTACATTACATACAGGGGACCATGGAGGATGACTACATTACATACAGGGGACCATGGAGGATGACTACATTACATACAGGGGACCATGGAGGATGACACATTACATACAGGGGACCATGGAGGATGACTACATTACATACAGGGGACCATGGAGGATGACTACATTACATACAGGGGACCATGGAGGATGACACATTACATACAGGGGACCATGGAGGATGACACATTACATACAGGGGACCATGGAGGATGACTACATTACATACAGGGGACCATGGAGGATGACTACATTACATACAGGGGACCATGGAGGGTGACCACATTACATACAGGGGACCATGGGGGATGACACATTACATACAGGGGACCATGGAGGATGACACATTACATACAGGGGACCATGGAGGATGAATGTAGTGAACTCTAACAGGAAGTCACATCACAGCACCAAATAAATAAAATGTGGAGATCTGGAGAAGGCTGAGAGAATAGAATGGACTTTTATGAGCTCCCTCTTTACCGGGTTGGAATTTGGAAGTTCCAGTTGTCCATGAAAAGACAAAACTGTGTTGATTGATTTGTGGCAGTAAGAATAT
Organism: Lithobates sylvaticus; assembly: GCA_028564925.1. Taxonomy (NCBI): domain Eukaryota; kingdom Metazoa; phylum Chordata; class Amphibia; order Anura; family Ranidae; genus Lithobates; species Lithobates sylvaticus. The sequence continues at coordinate 69,043,849 of CM053036.1, read as the reverse complement.
ACAGTAACATTCATTGAGCGTAGTGTCTGAGTGGAGTCATGTGAAGTGTGTAACATGCTACACAGTGTACAGAATAGGGCAGTCTGGACTATATCATGTATAGCACAGTGTACAGAATAGGCTATAATACATATATAATATATATATATATATGTATATATACATATATATATAGTGTAATATATATATATATAATATAAGAGACGTTCCCAGACATAGAGGTAGACAATGATCTGTGATGACAGTGTGGATGGAGGTCTCTACATGGCTCACTATATTGTGTTCACAAGCCGCACGCCCCTGACTGCTCCAATACACAGGCTCTGAAGCCCTCTGATGGAATGCAGTCCCTGGTCCGCCGATCTTTATCCACCTGGCTCTAGTCATTTTTCAATGGACTTTTGTTGCGCTGAGTGGTATTTGTAGGGCCACCTATGGCTTGGATTTATCACAGAATTTGACAAAATTGAAGCCACCTATGGGCAGCCATACACAGATGATGATGGATGGACACGGACTGACACAGATGAAGACGGATGAGTACAGACTGACAGACAATGAGGGACAGAGAAGGTGACAGACACCGATGGACTATGGTGACAGATGAGAGGAGATTTATGTAGAGGATCGGTCCTTTAACAGGCAGACACAATCTGTCAAGCGTGATAGACATACCTGAGTGATGACTTGACGCTCTGCCCACCTCCGATCAGACACACCTTGACCCCCCCCCCCCCCCCCGACCCCCCAAGCAATCCTCAGAATGAATGAACAATGGGGATTGTTTACTAAAACTGAAGAGTGCAAAATCTAATGCAGTTGTACATGGTAGCCAATCAGCTTCCAGGTTTTATTGTTAAAGCTTAATTGAGCAAGCTGAAGTTAGAAGCTGATTGGCTACCATGTAGAGCTGCACCAGATTTTTCACTCTCTAGTTTTAGTAAATCATCCCCATTGTATTGTGATGACAAAATGTGGCATTCGTGTAAAAGATACTTTACAGGAACTCTAGATGTATACAGGGGGTTGGAGCGCACAGAATCCGGTGCAGCTCTGCATTGTAGCCAATAAGCTTCTACCTTCAACTTGTTCATTTAAGCTTTGACAATAAAACCTGGAAGCGGAGTTGTTTCTATGCAGAGCTACACCAGATTTTGCACTCTCTTGTTTTAGTAAATCAATCCGACAGTATGAACGGACACCTTCATTGTACAGCTGCACGATTCTGGCCAAAATGAGAATCACAATTTTTTTGCTTAGAATAAAAAGATCACGATTCTCGCAACATAAAATCTTTCACATTATACAAAAAAACTTTACTGGTTAGTTTTTTTTTTTAAGTCATTAAAGTGGTGTTTCCATCAAAAAAAAAAAAAAAAAATGGCTTAAAATTCATAAAAAAAAATGGAAAATAATTATAATTTTTTACTCACCTCTAAATGCCTTTTGCTAGGGGGTCCCTCGTAGTCTGCCTCCTTCAGTGCCAGGCACTTACATCCATTCCCCTTAGGACACGTGACAGGTCCCAGATGACTGCATGGTGTATCACGTCGCGCAGCTCGTGCATGCGCAGTGGGTGCCCACAGTAAGAATGCCGCGGAGCGGGGGAGGGGGGGGCTTCGATCCCCCGCATTGCTGGACCCTGGGACAGGTAAGTGTCCTATTATTAAAAGTCAGCAGCTGCAGTATTTGTAGCTGCTGACTTTTCACATTTTTTTTTTAGGGGCTTTTAATGACTTTAAAGTCATTTTTTCCCAAAAAATTGCATTTGAAAGACCGCTGCACAAATACAGTGTGACATAAAATATTGCAACAACCACCATTTTATTCTCTAGGGTGTCTACTAAAAAAAAATATATATATATAATGTTTGGGGGTTTTAAGTAATTTTCTAGCAAAAAAAAAAGGATTTTAACTTGAAACCAACAAATGTCAGAAAAAGGTTTAGTGTTTAAGTGGTTAAACTTTTTTCACTTACACATAAAGTCTATTCCATTGACAAATTGTTACAATGTTTATACTTAAGTTCAACTGATAAACAATGTTTTGATTCTTGGCAGACTGCCCAGTTTTTCTCTTCCTTTCTTTTGATGGCTGTGGCTTCAGAAGAGTCGAGAGAATTCTTTGTATAGAAAGAATTGTGAGACACTTTAGTGAAGATCGCGATAACGATTCTTGACGATTAATTGTGCAGCTGTACTTCATTGTCATTGATGATAAAAATACATATTTCTTAATTGTTAGAAAAAAAAAAAAAAAAGCCACATCTCATCTGGTAATGTATGATTGGCTGCTGAACTGAACGCCAAGATCCTGACCACTTTGAACCCTTATCTCCCTTTCCCAATGTACAATAAATAAATGTGTCATTTTTTTTTATAATGAATACCTTTTTATTAATTTGTTTTTTTTTATCCTTGTGATGTCATCAGCTTCGTCACTAAAGTTTATTGTGTAGGGCTGCCTGGGGGGAGAGGATCCAGGCATCTTTTACCATGTCAGTAACCACATACATCTCATATCTCCACAGCTCTGTCTATGATGACCAGCCAAATGCCCACCAAAGATTTATGGAAAAGCTGGACACCCGGATTCGTAATCATGACCGGGAAATTGAAAAAATGTGCAATTTTCACCATCAGGGATTTGTGGATGCAATTAATGAACTCCTAAAAGTGAGGGCTGATGCTGAAAAGCTTAAGGTAAGGATTCTTCTATTTTCCCTTCTCTGTAAAAGAGGAACTACACTGTATCTGGGCTCCACCAACCAAAAGCGCTATTTTATTCATTTTTAATGTTCAAAGCAAACTCACCCAGCCATCCATCCATCTATGTCTCCCTGTTTTGTTTTTCTGGGAAATCACTTTGAAAAGCACACCCCTAGCATTTCTGGCTGTGGCCATCTTGAGTAGGGGCAAATGGTTCATGTAGAAATTGTTTCTCAGAATCCATATTCCCTAAGCTCAGGCATGCATGCAGGAAAGTGTGCTTAGCTGGAAAAAAAAAACCCTCCTCTCCCGAAGACTCCTGGGATGTATGACATCATTTGCCTAGGCCTGGAAACTAGAAAATAAATAAAGAAAGGTAAAAAAAAAAAAAAAAACTGTTTAAATATGATATACAGTATCTCACAAAAGTGAGTACACCCCTCACATTTTTGTAAATATTTTATTATATCTTTTCAAGTGACAACACTGAAGAAATTACACTTTGCTACAATGTAAAGTAGTGAGTGTACAGCTTGTATAACAGTGTAAATTTGCTGTCCCCTAAAAATAACTCAACATTAATGTCTAAACCACTGGCAACAAAAGTGAGTTCACCCTTAATGTCTAAACCACTGGCAAGCCCCATACACACGGTCGGATTTTCTGATGGATTCTGTCCTATCAGACAATGTTGTCGGAAATTTCGACCGTGTGTAGGCACCATCGGACAGTTTCCATCGGATTGTCCGACGGACAAAGTCCTATCTCCTGCTGGATAGATTTTTTGACAACAAAGCACCAATTAGCCTATACGTAGTCCCGTCGTAGGCAACAAACGTCACCACGTTCAGGATGATTTTCCGACAACTTTGTGTGACTCATTAGTGTTAGAACGTCTCAGGTGTGAATGGGGAGCAGGTGTGTTAAATTTGGTGTTATCGCTCTCACTCTCTCATACTGGTCACATAACACTTCATGGCAAAGAACTCTGAAAAAAAGAATTGTTGCTCTACATAAAGATGGCCTAAGCTATATGAAGATTGCCTGGACCCTGAAACTGAGATGCAGCACGGTGGCCAAGACCATACAGCGGTTTAACAAGACAGGTTCCACTCAGAACAGGCCTCGTCATGGTTGACCAAAGAAGTTGAGTGCACATGTTCAGCGTCATATCCAGAGGTTGTCTTTGGGAAATAGATGTATAAGTGCTGCCAGCATGAAAGCCTCTTCTAAAGATGATTCGCAAGAAAAGCCACAAATGGTTTGCTGAAGACAAGCAAACTAGGGACATGGATTACTAGAACCATGTCCTGTGGTCTGATGAGACCAAGATAAACTTATTTGGCTCAGATGGGGTCAAGCGTGTGTGGCGGCAACCAGGTGAAGAGTACAAAGACAAGTGTGTCTTGCTTAAAGTCAAGCATGGTGGTAGGAGTGTCATGGTCTGGTGCTGCATTAGTGATGCCGGCACTGGGGAGCTACAGTTCATTGAGGAAACCATGAATGCCAACATGTACTGTGACATACTGAATCCCCTCCCTTCAGAGACTGGGGCCGCAGGGCAGTAATCCAACATAATAACGACCCCAAACACACCTCCAAGACAACCACTGCCTTGCTAAAAAAGCTGAGGGTAAAGTAGATGGACTGGCCAAGCCTGTCTCCAGACCTAAACCCTATTGAGCATCTGTGGGGCATCCGCAAACAGAAGGTGGAGGAGCTCAAGGTCTCTAATATCCACCAGCTCTGTGATGTTGTCATGGAGGAGTGGAAGAGGACTCCAGTGGCAACCTGTGAAGCTCCGATGAACTCAATGCCCAGGAGGGTTAAGGCAGTGCTGGGAAATTAATGGTGGGCACACAAAATATTGATACTTTGGGCACAATTTGGACATTTTCACTTGGGGTGTACTCACTTTTGTTGCCAGCGGTTTAGACATTAATGGCTGTGTGTTGAGTCATTTTGAGGGGTCAGCAAATGTACACTGTTATACAAGCTGTACACTCACTACTTTACATTGTAGCAAAGTGTCATTTCTTCAGTGTTGTCACATGAAAAGATATAATATATTTACAAAAAAGTGAGGGGTGTACTCACTTTTGTGAGATACTGTACTTTCCAATAGAGATGCACCGAAATGTCAGCAACCGAAAATTGTGTTTTTGCCATTTTGTTGTCTGTGATTATTATAATTATTATACAGGATTTATATAGCGCCAACAGTTTGCACAGCGCTTTACAATATGAGGGCAGACAGTACAGTTACAATACAATTCAATAGGGGAATCGAAGGGCGGTAATGGAAACATATCATAATCAAGCCTATTTTTTATATTTTGTGGCTGTTTTTAGACTATTATTAATAATTAAGTAATTTTAAAAGTTGCTCATCATTATAGCACAAAAATATAGATGTACGCTATGTCATATCTAATATGACATAACGTACACCTCCTACCCGACCCCCCCTGTAATGACTTTACCATTGAGATCAATAGCACAATAATTGGTCCCTCCACATGTGTCAGTGTAGTAGGTATAATCCTAGACTTTGACCTCTTTTTTGAATCACTGGCTAAATGTTGCCGCTTTAAAATTTCCAGAATTCGCCTCTTAACTAACGACACTGTAAAACAACTTATTCACTCCTTGATTATGTTTCAACTTGACTACTACAACTCCCTCCTCGCTGGCCTACCTTTACACAGGTTATCCCCTCTTCAGTCGTTTTGAGAATGACACAAATATACATTTTCACAGCGTCTGTTGTCTCATTTTTTATGATGACAATTTGCATATACTCCAGAATGTTATGAAGAGTGATCAGATGAATTGCAAATAATTGCAAAGTCCCTCTGTGTCATTAAAATTAACTTAATCGCATAAAAAAACTTTTCCACTGCATTTGTGAAGAAAGCTTCAGGGCGCCCAAGAAAGTCCAGCAAGCGCCAGGACCGGCTCCTACAGCTGATTCTGCTGCGGGATCGGGTCACCGCCAGTGCAGATTTTGCTCAGGAATGGCAGCAGCTGGTGTGAGTACATCGGCACGCACAGTGAGGAGAAGACTTTTGGAGGATGGTCTGGTGTCAACAAGGGCAGCAAAGAAGCCACTTCTCTCCAGGAAAAACATCAGGGACAGACTGATATTCTGCAAAAGGTACAGGGATTGGACTGCTGAGTACTGGGGTAAAGTCATTTTCTCTGATGGATCCCCTTTCCGATTGTTTGAGGCATCCGGAAAAAACCTTGTCCGGAGAAGAAAAGGTGAGCGCTACTATCAGTCCTGGGTCATGCCAACAGTAAAGCATTCTGAGACCATTCATGTGTGGGGTTGCTTCTCAGCCAAGGGAGTGGGCACTCACAATTTTGCCTAAGAACACAGCCATGAATAAAGAATGGTGCAAAAACATCCTCCAAAAGCAACTTCTCACAACCATCCAAGAATAGTTTGATGAACAATGCCTTTTCCAGCATGATGGAGCTTCATGCCATAAGGCAAAAGTGATAACTAACTAACAGACCTCAATCCCAATGAGAACTTGTTGTCAATCCTTAAGAGGCGGGTTAACAAAAAAACCCCACAAATTCTGACAAACTCCCAGCATTGATTATGCTAGAATGGGCTGCCATCAGTCAGGATGTGGCCCAGAACAGCATGCCAGGGCAAAGAAAGGGTCAACACTGCAAATATTGACTCTTTGCATAAACTTAATATACGTTTCAATAAAAGCCTTTGTCACTTATGAAATGCTTGTAATTATACTTCAGTATATCATAGTAACATCTGACAAAAAGATCTAAAAACAATGAAGCAGTAGACTTTGTGAAAATTTGATATTTGCGTCATTCTCAAAACTTTTGGCCACAGCTGTATTATGAATACTGCTCCTAGACTTATATAACTTATTAACCAATTCATTGCTGCTGACCATCTCTGCCAATCACTTCACTTGCTTCCACTAACCCACCATATAAAATTCTAAATACTAACCACAGCATACAAAGCCATCCACAACCGTGCCCCCAGCTACATGACCAACCTCATCTGCAGGTATCACCAAAATCATCCTCCCCGCTCCTCCCAAGACATTTTGCTCTCTAGCTCCCTTGTTACCTCCTCTCATGCTCACCTCCAGGACTTCTCCAGAACCTCTCCCATCCTCTGGAACTCCCTACCCTATTATGTTGGGTTGCTCCTACCCTTTTCTTAGGCGATCCTTGAAAACTCATTTATTCAGGGAAGCCTACCTCTCCTCCACCTAAAAACTGTACTTCAGCCACCTCCCATCATCATCTCCCCACAACTATTACCTTTTATACCATCTCCCCTTCTCTTTAGATTGTATACTTTATGAGCAGAGCACTCCTTTTCCTTCTGTATTGAACTGTATTGTAGTTGTGCTGTCTCCCTTTATATTGTAAAGCACTGTGCAAAATGTTGACACTATATAAATCCTGTATAATAATAATAATACTGATGATATGCTAGCTAGACGCTCATTTACAATAAATGATGAGCCTTCAGTTGCCACTGTAACCTGCAGATGGCAGTATGACCCTGTTAAATACTGTACTGGTATTTTATTTATTTACAGTATTTAGATAGAGCTGAAATGTTATGCAGCGCTTTAAATATTGTACATTCACATCGGTCCCTGTCCTCAAGGAGCTTACAATCTAAAGTCTCTCCCTCACATACATAGATACATACACATACTAGTTCCAATTTACGCAGAAGCCAATTATCCTAATGGCATGGCTTCTGAGTGTGGGAAGAAACCAGAGTACCCAGAGAAAACACACAAGAAAAGGGTGAAAATTCAAACTCTATGCAGGTGGCATCTTGGTTGGCATTAAAAGCAAAGTCCCTAATGTGGGAGGGCAGAAGTACTAACTGCTAAGCCACTGTATATTTATCACATACAATTACAACATAAAAAAACAATAGATGAATTGAAATAACAGTATAAAGTAAATCAAATAAAATAACGATAAACCTATTTAATAAAATGTACTTTTGTCAGTCTATATAGTATAAAAAGAAAGTTTTTTTGTTAAAAAAGCATACAAAATAATAGCTGAATATGTCCTTAAAGCAATGTAATAATTATTTAGGTAGGCAAGTTAATCACAGTTATAAGCAAGTTACCGGTAATTAACAAAAACTGATGCAGCTAAATGTGGCATCTAGGCTTCATTGGCATCTGGTCATCATAGGATTAAAAGCATGCAAACAGCCTTGTTAACTGCTGCAGAGCTGTTGTATATCCCAAACGTATCCTCAACTGCTACCAGAAATCAGTGTATTGTGGATAGCTACACAAGTATTTAACATGAATTACTCAGTCTTTGCACATGTTAAAGTGAAGTTCCACTCATTTTTTCTGTTTTTAAAAGTCAGCAGCTGAAAAAAAGTGTAGCTGCTGACTTTTAATAAACACACACTCCCCTGTCCCATGGTCCAGCGATGCGGCCGCCCGATGCCTTGGTTCTCTCCCCGGCCAATCCCCGTCAATCCCCGTCACTACTGGTGTGGGCACCCGTCTGTGACAGCTTGCGGCTTCACAGCCGGGTACGCACTGCGCATGCGTGAGTCGCGCCACGCGTCCTGAATGGCCGAGCAATCTTCTGGGAACTGTGACGTGTCCCAGAAGATTGCAGGGAGGGAGGAGGAGAAGAGGAGTTGCCTAGGCATCGCAAGCGGAAGTTGGGTACCATATCAAAAATAGCTACTCGTCCCCCCCCCCCCCCAAAAAAAATGACATGCCAAATGTGGCATGTCAGGGGGTTGGGAGTCCTTAAAGCGGAAGTTCCACTTCTGGGTGGAACTCCGCTTTAAGTTGGCTGCAGATTTTGCATTGTTGGTGGAGCTTAAAGGGTAACTCTACTTTCCTGGGGGGAAAAAATAGCACATGAAGAAAGAACAATATAGTGTATGCAATTGTGACACAAGTCATATTGTAATTGAATGTTATTAAAAATTACCTTTCCTTTTCAATCTGCAACCGCTGTAATTTTCTGTAAATGCAATGCAATATGGATACCTGGAGTTGTTCTGTACATAGTGTGTGTCCACTCCCCCAGGAACATCATTTCCTGCTTGTGTGATTGGCTCACCAATTTTTTCCAGAAGTCTGCCTAAGATGCAAGTCAGATTTCAGGCATCCCCTGCAAAAAAAATTTCATTTTTGGTGAGATACTCCCTGTAGGAACACATCTAAAGGGATGCAGGCCCAGCATATTTCCTCATTGGTGCTCTGCAAGTGCACAGCTGATAGATAATTATGAAACCACTCCCACTAGACCCACTCAGCACAGAGGAACATACAGGGATTTCTTAAGAGTAACAAAAGGTAGGAATATGCAGCAAAGGTTGTTATAATCTTTGCCATGTACATAGAATGTTTTTTTCTCAACAAAAGTGGAGTTACGCTTTAAAAACAGGTTTGGAAAACACTTGTTTAGGTTATGTGAACACCCCTCCACCATCTGTAGATAAAAGCATTCAGGCAACATTTCTACTAGTAAAGTTTGACCCTTGTTCAGTGGCCACATATGGAATGGTTGGCACCTTGAATTTCTTTCTTCTCTCCCCTTGTTTGTTCATAGTCTTGAAAATTGGCGCTTGAATGTGTGTTAGGGTTGCCACCCATCTGGGATTCACCCGGCACACCGAGTGCTTCCCATTCATTCATTGTCCAGTGCAGCTGAGGCTGCAGAGAAAGGGTATATCTGTCCTCAGTCCCTTTCTCTGTCCTAAAGTACCAACGTAAGCAATGTTAGTGCAGCGATCTCCCTGCTGTGCCTGTGACAGCGGGCCTGCACCCCCCCCCCCCCAAAGAGCACACTGATCAGATGCAGATCGGATTCTGTTTTTTCACCATTCGACAGAAGCCAGTCGTGAGATTGGATTCTGTAGAACAGACAGCTGTACACATGGGCCAAAAGTCATCCGGTTCCTACTGATGTTGAACTATAGGTAAACACCGCTTAAGGTGTGTAATGCCTTGTCTAACATCTAAAAACAGAGGGGCCCACCGGCTCACCTCTGAGATCAGGAGGAACAAATGAGAGGTAGGTGGCTACACACTCCAGATGGATGTGTACACTTGATTGCTACATATCAAAAATAGACAAATTAAATGATGACGGCATTACAAGCACAATAAGATGAATGTTAATGCGTTCATACATAATATAGTGCCTACTCATAACCATATAGACAATCTTACGGAGTTTGTGGCCACCTACATCTAATTTGTTCCAGTTTCTGCTGAACCAGCCGATTTTCCGCAGATTTTTGGCTGCTGTGTCTTTAGCCCAGGTGTTACAGAGCCTTAGCCCAATGATTCACCAAGTAGTCCCCCTCCCCCTCCCTTATTATTGACAGACTGTCCTGGGAACCTGGACTTTGAGGTTCAAATGTGCTTGGGTACGGTATGTACACCCTAATGTGAGTACACTCTTTAATGAACACATTTTGGATCATGAATAGAATCTTTGATGATTTAAAAAAAGTTAATGGCCTTAGAAAGCTCTGTGTGGCCAATTACCTGCTGACTGCATGGCACTGATGTATACCGGAATAAGCAGAAACCCTATTTTTCCTGGCCTTGCCCAGTAATGCTAAAATCCTCATTAGCTCACTATCTTTTCCATTGTTCCAATCCATCAATGTTTTTTGCACGTACATGAAGTTGACTCCTGCGTCATCGGCGGTCCCTTGTGTAGGTCAACACCTGCACATCAATAGTCTTGAGTCTTCATTTTTTATCAAGAAGAACGTTTGTTCTGCAGGTGCATTAATGTCGCTGTCAAGTTTTAGCAAAACACACAAAACATTTTTTCCTCTTTTCATTTCCTTCCAGCAGGCCTTGCCAAATTACATTTGTACCCATTGGGAGCCAGCTAGGATTTTCAATTACGTGTGGGATACCGCTGGTAATTGTGCTTTAGTGTTTTAGCTTTGGGAAATATTACGCTTCGTCTTCCAGAGAAGTGTTAGGAGCTTCAGCAGAGGTCACACTGTACCAACCCTTTTAGCTCTTTTTACACTTCTGAAGAACACAAATGTGGGCAGCAGACAAGTCGAGCGCAGTTCAGCAGAGCCTGTGATTGGCAAACCATTATCTAAATGATATTCAGATAACAGGGGACAAAACGCAGCGTCAATGAGGTCATTGAACAACATTGTTCTGAAATTAATGAGATTTTGAATCCATCCGAATGCGCTTCCTTATTACGATGACCTAATGGGTCACTCAATATGTGGGAAAATACGAGGTCGCACTCTGGCTGCACCTGCGGCATGAAAAAATCTTGCTGGGGTTTGTAGATTTTCACTTTTGATGTGAATCAGCCACCCAATGTTTGCATTCAGCAAAGTATGAATGTTTAATTAAAAGAAAAATGCCATTGCCATCTTTCCCGGACAATGAATGGAGCATAGACCTCATTGAGGTTATCAAAAAGGGACCAGTGGCCAATTGGGTCAATGATTTGAATTGTTTGACAGACCCACAGGAACAAGAAGAGTTCAAAAATCCCAAGTAAATTTGAGAAGTTTGCCACGGAATCTGTTAGTCCGAACTGTCATAAGTAATTAAAGGCAACAAAAGGCCTTTGTGGTTAAAAGTTCAAGTTCAAACTGTAGAGTTAATTTGAATTTGCCCTGCTTTGTTCTAAGTTCCTCATGAATCATGATCTGATTACAAGGGTGAGCAGTTACATTAGAGCACTGTGTGCTTATTTCTCTAACCAAGACAAAATTCTTTTTTTAAAGGTCCAAGTTACTGATACCAACCGAGGATTTCAGGAAGCTGGGAAGGAGGTAAGAAATGCACTTATTATTTATTACTTATTCCTATAGGATTAATATGTTTCATAGATCTGGACCCAAAACTAGGCCTGATTTCCCTTGTGTTCTCCCACCCAAGCATTTTTTATGTCTCCTATGACCCCAAATTTGTGTGGCCATTTGAAATACGCCCCATAGTTTTAGCTGCATGTGATTAGAGTGCATGTGTCATTTTTTCAGCAAAGGAATTATTGCAAAAGGCAAGCAGTGCCCTTGTCATTTCGTTATGAAGGCTTTATTGTATGTTGAAGCGTTATTTTAAGCTTCATTTCTTTAACCACTTCAATACAGGACATTTTCACCCCCTTTCTGCCCAAGCCAATTTTCAGTTTTCAGCGCTGTCGCAGTTTGAATGACATGTGCGCGGTCATGCAACATTGTATCCAAAGGAAATTTTTATCATTTTTTCCCCATAAATAGAGCTTTCTTTTGGTAGTATTTGATCATCTTTGCACTTTTTATTTTTTGCGCTATAAACAATAGCGACTAGTTTGAAAAAAAAAAAAATTTTTTACTTTTTGCTATAATACTGTATATACTCGAGTATAAGCCGACCTGAATATAAGCATAGGCACCTAATTTTACCACAAAAAAATGGAAAAACTTATTGACTCGAGTATAAGCCTAGGGTAAGAAATGCGCAGCTACTGTAAGTGGAAAAGAGGGTCAACAATGCCCATTTGCAGCCTCACTGTGCCCATTTGCAGCCATAGGTCCCACAAACTTGGTAGTTAAGGGTTCCTAGATGCCCCCTATCTGCAGCCAAAATTTGGGGTCTCTGGACCCAAAGGGTCCTGAGATGACATTGCTGCAGATGGACACAGTTGACCGATTTGGGGCCACTTGGAACCCCAAATTTAGTGTGCAAACCCAGTGGAACTAGCACTACAACATATCCAAAGATGGGGTTCCTAGCCCTTAGTGGCCCCGAGATACGGGGCCCCAAAGTTGGTTCGGAAAATGTCAAGCACTTTTCTGCAGCAGAGAATGACATTTTCCGACCTGACTTTGGGGCCCCGTATCTCGGGGCCACTTGGTGCTAGGAACCCCATCTTTGGATATGTTGTAGTGTTCCACTGGGTTTGCACACCAAATCTGGGGTTCCTAGCACCAAGTGGCCCCGAGATATGGGGCCCCAAAGTCGGATCAGAAAATGTAATTCTCTGCTGCAGAAAAGTGCTTGACTCGAGTATAAGCCGAGGGGGACACACCATGGAACGACATAAATAGCATCCAAACGGGTAATTTATTGCATGATCACAACACAAGGAGAGTGCAGTGTTTTCGGAGTCACGCTGATAATTTCCCCCTTTACCGACGGCTCTCTTTGGCGAATCAGACACCGAATCACCCACTGTATAAAAAAATACTGTGGTTATGGCAGCAACTAGCTGCCATAACCCCGGTATTTATTTATTCTGTGGGCGATTCAGCGTCTGATAAAAGTGGTCCTGCCAGCGGATTCGCCACAGGAGCCGTCTGTAAAGGGGGAAATTATCTGATCCCCTGTAGCAATGGGCAGGAAGTTGAGTGAGGGCAAGATGGCTCCCAATAGACTCTATGCCTTTGGGGGACTGGAGCGACGTCTGACGTCACTTCCGCCTAACAGCCTTAAAGGGACAATTTTTATTTATTTTTTTAATAAATGTAAAATATTATTTATTTAAATTTTTTTTTGCTTTTAAGTGGAAATGTGAGATCTGAGGTCTTTTTGACTCCAGATCTCACAATAAAGAGAACTTGTCATGCTTATTTCCTTTACAAAGGATGTTTACATTCCTTCTTATAGGAATAAAAGTAATTAAAACAAATAAAAAAAATGTAAAGGGACGGTGTAAATAAAATAAAAAGTAAAATTAAAATTTAAAGTGCCCCGTCCCTCCGAGCTTGTGCGCAAACGCATACATAAGTCGCACACCCACATATGTAAACAGTGTTCAAACCACACGTGAGATATCGCCGTGATCGTTAGAGTGAGAGCAATAATTCTACCACCAGATCTCCTCTGTAACTCTAAACAGGTAACCTGTAACATTTTTTAAACTTTGCCTATAGAGATTTTTAGGTACTGTAGTTTGTCGCCATTCCACAAGCATGCACAATTTTCAAGCATGACATGTTGGGTATCTTTTTACTCTTACCATATTTCACATTATACCAAAAAATTGGGCTAACTTTACTGTTTTTTTTTATTTTAATTTTTTTTTAATTCAATGTTAATTCAGTCTATTTTTTTTTAAACACTGCTGCGCAAATACAGTGTGACATAAAATATTTCAATGACCGCCATTTTATTCTCTAGGGTCTCTGCTAAAAAATATACATATATAATGTTTAAGAAAGTCGGGGTAGATGGGACTTTAAATTGGGCAGTGACTAGGTAGTGTCATATGCCTCCATCCCTGGTACAATGCAAAAAAAGAGCAGAAATTTGGGACTTTAAATGGCCATGCTATAGCCGTGTGCTTCATTTAAAGTCCCAAATTTGCCCTCTTTTATGTGTGTATATATATATATGTGTGTGTGTATATATATATATATGTATGTATATGTGTGTGTGTGTGTGTGTATATATATATATATATATATATATGTATATGTGTGTGTGTGTATATGTGTGTGTATGTGTGTGTGTGTGTGTGTATATATATATATATATAATGTTTGGGGGCTCTAACAAATTTTCTAGCAAAAAATACTAATTTCAACTTGTAAACAACAAGTGTCAGAAAAAGGCCTGGTCCTTAAGATGTTAAGTAAAATCTTTATCCCAAAAGGAAAAAGACGGTTTGCTGTAACCGCTTATAAAGTGTTAGCTCGGGTTCAGCTTCAATTTTTACGTGTATTTAAATCCTCCATTCCATCTAACACACTCCTCTCCCCAGACTGACAATGCTGCTTTCTTAATGTGCCCCCTGAGCTCCTTCATCCAGAGAGGAGGTCTGTTACTGGCCAGATCAGGTGAAAATAAGCCATCAAAAAAGAAAACTAATGCAGCCACCACAGCTAATGATTGATTGGTAAGCTGCAATATATTACATTTTTTGTTTTGGGTTTAATACCACTTTAAACCCTACCACCTTTGCACAATAACATGGCAGCTAAGAGTTTGATATTATTTTACTAGGCTCGACCAATCAGTATTCCTTCTCATTTAATAGGTATTTAATTGTTAATCAGCTATTACAACCATTTATTTCTAATGGATCTGTGTTTTTTCTTGTGATTTTTTTACTTTATTTCCACAATAAAAAGGCTCAGTTTTCCGGTTTTACACTCCTATATAATACAAAAATTGATAATATAGTACGGAAAGGTAAGAAACAGTAAATTACCCTGATTTTTGTTAGAGAAGTTTTCTAAAAATTTAAATTTATTTAAAAAACTGTACATGCATTGTGGTAAGATTGCGTGCTTTATCGTTCAAGGGTTTGACCACTTATAGAGACCTGAGATGTTTTCTAACAGTTTACCTGTCCCATGATAGCCACACACAACATATCATCCAAATGCTGCCACAGCAACATGGCAAAGGCATGTAGCACTAGACCAGTGATGGCGAACCTTGGCACCCTAGTTGTTTTGGAACTACATTTCCCATGAAGCTCCACTACACTGCAGAGTGCCAGAGCATCATAGGAAATGTAGTTCCAAAACATCTGGGGTGCCAAGGTTCGCCATCACTGCACTAGACCATAAAGGACCCCCTTTCTGATAATACTAGTTGCCTATCTTTTTATGGCATCAGTATTTTGAGACACTGACCTGTAACAAACATGCAGTTCACGAAAGTCAGGTCTCCTTCATACTTGTTCTTCTTTTTCTTTTTTTTTTTACAAAACAGTGGTACTTTATTACAATCTGCAATATTACAATATAAACAAAACACAAAATATAGTCTAGCACGGCACTAGACAAAAAGGTATACAAATAGGATACAGTCATGTCCAACAACCAAACCCATTAGAGAATAGGAAAACGAAGGCAGTATATACCTAGACTACCAGAAACAGTTAACCAAATAAGAACAGGAAGAAAAGATCATCTTCCAGGGAAGGAAAGCCCCCACACACCTAAAGCACAATGTTGTAGATCGGGGAGAAAGGGAAGGGAAAAGGCAAACGGGAGGAGGGAAGGATGGGGATGATGAAAAAGAAGCAGGTGGACCAAATAGCAAAGAGGATGGAGAAGAAAAGGCAAGTGAATAGGACCCTCTTGACCTGTACCAGACCCCACATTCTGCTAGGACAAAATTGAACCCCCCCAAAGTCATAGTCCAAGGGGACCACACCTTATCGGATTTCCAGGGGCAGCCCCTATTCATGTACGTCATCTTGTACAGAGGGAGGGTTGCATTTACCAAAGCCTTCCATGAAGACACTGCAGGCTGTGTTAAGGCCGACCACTTCTTCACAATCTCTTTTTTGGCATAGTAAAGGAGAAGCTTAGTATGGTGAGCTTGTTGCTCATTGTCTTGAATCCCCAGTAAGGCTAAAGAAGGATATGGGGAAAGGGACAATTGTAATCTAAGATTAATTTCCTCAAAAATAGCTGCCCAATTTGACACAATAAAAGGGCACTCCCAGAACATGTGTAAATAAGATCCCGGTTGAAGTTTACAAGAGGATCACAGTCTGGGAATATTCTATGGAGTCTGGAGGGAGTATAATATACCCGGTGAAGATACTTTACTTGAATACGTTTTATCCCTAGAGGAATTGACTAGCTTAGGGACCTGCTCCTATCAGTCCTCCCAATCTTCCCTATCCAATGTGGAGATATCACCCTTCTAGTACTCCCACAATTTTCTATCTTAGGTGAATTAACACATAGGACAGCACCATTCCTTCATACTTGTTCAATGGCGTACTTGGCTAGTGAGCACTAAAGATACTAGATCAGCAGAGCAACCAGGGAACTAGCAATTTCAGCTAGCACTGGCAGCCGCCATATGTCTTCACAACAGGTTACCTTAAAACACAAGACCTCTACAATACTTTAAAACCCACAACATTCGAAGAACCAAGTACAGTGTCATAGCATCAAATTTGCAGATGTTTTGATATCAGTATTTTTATACACTGTGATGCAGCTGATATATCTCTTTGATATAAATATATTGGCTGGATATACTTTGTGTTTTGATTACCTAATTACAATTATCATCAGTTATCCTGATAGAGGAGTGGCACTGGATTGCGGATCAATGAGTCTGCGTGGGACAGTGCCAAAGAAAGGGTGAGTATTGCAGCAGCAGTGTTTTTTTGCATTTTAACTGGCATACGGCAATAAATAAAAATAAATAAATGCTGGAGCTGGGCTTCAAGGCTGAACTCCAGGCAAATATAAAAGATACAGATAAATGCAATTATGCATTTGTTAATAAATGAAAAGTGTTCCTCTGGATTATTTCTGATTATAGTGTATGTGTGCCTGAAGGTAGCCATATTTGATTATACCTCTTTACTAAGGCAGGCCACAGATGATGCTATTTTTTTTTTTCTTGCAACCACGGGTTGGAGGAAAGAAAATCGCTTGATTTCCCAATCAACACAATCAGTGTTGATGGTGAATCCCTCCAGCGGAGCTATTATGGTCTCCCAGCAGCGGGGCATGGGGTGCCGGCCATGCCAGGAGAACATAGTGATAATTGCTAGTGGCTTAGAGCCACTGGCAAAAATCGCATGTAAAAATGCTGATGTACCCAAGTCTATTGATGGATTGACTTGGGAACAATCAGTCTGCCCATAGACGGTTCGAATCTCAGGCCGTTCCCTGCTGAACCATCTATAGCTGACTTAATGCTGCAATAACTACACAAATGCAATGTTAAGGTGGCCATAAACAGCCAGATTGCACACCTGTTTGGTGGCCTGATGTGATTCTCAGGTAAAGATTGGACTGTTTAGGACCATCCTCTCTCTGTGAAAAAGAAATAACACCATGGGGTTGATTTACTAAAACTGGAGAGTGCATAATCTGGTGCAGCTCCACATGGTAGCCAATCAGCTTTTAACTTCATCTTAATTAAACTTTGACAAGAAAAACTCGGAAGCTGATTGGTTTCTACGCAGAGCTGCACCAGATTTTGCACTCTCCAGTTTTAGTAAATGGACCCTCATGAGTGCGCTTAATCAGACTAATCACAAGATACTGACTACCAGCTTTTAAAGATGCAATTGTCCTCCAACTTTTCCTTCTTGGAGAGACATCTTTCCGCCTATACTGTAGGTAGCCCTAACTTTTCTCTCTGTATTAGCTCAGCAAACTTTGAGGAAGAATTCAACTTGCACATTGTCCGACTTATACTGTAGATAGATACTAGAGGAAGAATCGATACATTTGTGTAAAAAAAAAAAAAAAAAAAAAAAAAATCAGGTGATAATAAAATGCGATCATGTAAATGTAAAAATCAAATCAAAATATTTCAGTCAAACTTCAACTAAAAGTCAGAGGAACAGTGGGCATAAAGCTAATTTTTTACACTTCTAAGTCCACCCTAAATTTATGAGTATCCTAAAAAAGACATGGAACTATTTTGTTGTAGCTTACATTTTTGACTCTACCTTGGAAAGTACTTTGGTAAATATCGGTGGTGATAGGTCCAGGAACATTTCTTTATATTTCGTTAATGGACACAGGATTGTAGAATAGTCTACTGCCGCCTACAGGAGGTTTGGGCACTAGCAAAACAAAAAAACTTTACAGCAGCTCCACCATATACCCCTTTTTTTGGTAGGTCCCTAAGAGGTTGAATGCCTTTTCCTCAGCACTGCCATGGAAAACCTAAATGTATTTTTCTGCAGTTTCTCGCTTTAGTCAGTATATTTTTTATATTCTCTCCATGGCATGAACAATTAATTTGAGTTGAGCGGTGATAATATCGAGAGGTAGAGTGTGGTGCTTGTGCACTTTGCATTCTTTTTTTATGCCTTTTCAGCCTGAAATAGTCACTATTGTGGTAAAGATTCTGTTTGACATTAAGGGATCACTCAGTTCCTGGTCTTGTTCCAATGCCTGCTATAGTGACCCGCCTGGTACCCTCATCAGCACCAGTTGCTTAGGTTTGCGAGTACACAAGGCATTGACTCACATTGGGGCTAAGTGTTCCTTTGTTGTGCAACATATTGCTACATAGATGCTCAGAGAATATTCTAGCTGTAACAGGTGACCTCGGGCCATACTTCCCTATTTCTCGGTTCTCCCAGAAAGGACTGACCCTGCAACAAAGATTCTAAGACCCCTAATACTACAAGGTTGTTCTGTCTGGACTGTAATGCAGCACCACAAAAGGAGTCATACAGCCAGCACACGTCTTCCCCGGCTCACATGCAGCCACAAGATCCTTACTGTCCACTTCAGATTTTCTGCTGGTCTGTCCACAGTGATTGTTAACATCTACTCATAAGGGTTCTAAGGGCACCTTGTTAAAAACTACAACCCCCAATTGTGCCTCCACCCCTCTCTTTGTTTCAGATTCAGAGCATCCACAGCTTTCTCTTTTAGAGCTTGTTTTTATGCAAGTTCCATATGACTTGGCTTTACTAAAGTTTTTGATCCTCTGATTAATGCAGTGCATTCTACCCAGCAGTAAATGGATCGCCGTTCTTTTCCAGGTATTGAGCCTTATAGAGCTGTGGCTGCAAGACTCTTCCTTTTTACATTCTGTTTGTAAAACTGCTTTAGTTACTTATTAATTACAGGTACTTAGATTGCACTGTCAATGAATGCAGCGCTTTGCACACACACATATATATACATATATACAGTTGTGCTCATAAGTTTACACACCCTGACAGAATTTATGATTTCTTGGCCATTTTTCAGAGACTATGAATGATAAACACAAACACTTTTCTTTCTCTCATGGTTAGTGTTTGGCTGAAGCCATTTATTATCAATCAACTGTGTTTACACTTTTTCAATCATAATCGCAACAGAAACTGCCCAAATGACCCTGATCAAAAGTTTACATAGCACCAGTTCTTAATACCGTGTATTGCCCCCTTTAACATCAGTTTGAAGTCTTTTGTGGTATTTGTGAATGAGGCTCTTTATCTTCTCAGATGGTAAAGCTGCCCATTCCTCTTGGCAAAAGCCGCCAGTTCCTGTAAATTCTTGGGCTGTCTTGCATGAACTACACATTTGAGATCTCCCCAGAGTGGCTCAATGATATTGAGGTCAGGTCTGAGATGCCCACTCCAGAACCTTCACTTCTGCTGTAGCCAATGACAGGTCGACTTGTCCTTGTGTTTTGGATCATTGTCATGTTTGGAATGTCTCATTGGGTTGTGCTACTGATCTCAATGAAAAATTCAGGGGAAGGGACACGTGGGTTAGGAGGTGCTTATGAGTACATTGTTATTTACCAAGCCTTCATTTAGGCATTGATGCTAGTTAAATTCCACAGTGGCTTTGCCCACCTCTTAGTTGGATTGCTTTTGGGCGCTCCGGATTTCAAAGACTATTCTACAATCCTGTGTCCCTCAATGGTTGATAAAGAAAATAAGACTTTTGTACAATAAAATATATTTCTTGGAATATATTGAGGGACACAGGTCCCGCCCATCTGTGTTTTGAGTCTTATGTAATGCTTGGTTACAAAACTAAGGCATGACCGTTAAAGGCAGGGTTATGAGGGGGCTGGCTTGGCATTCTGTAGACTGTCCTACATACATACAATCCTGTCCTCAATGGACTCCATGACATTTTTTTTTATATAAAGGACAAAATCTTTTTTACTTGCCACTTTCCTCTTATTTTCTTCTTGGGAATCTGTTTAATTGATCACTCATCTAATGTACTTTCAACAGTCAAACAGGTGCATAAAATGTGCGCTGATTCATCTCTGGATCCAAGCTCTGCATGGCAGCATAAATATCTAATAAACCAATCTGCTACCTATTTTATTTAGAAGGTAATGTTCTCCAATAATGTATTTTATTATACATTTTTTTTTATATATATACCAGGTCATTGCTAAGACAGAAGATATCATTAGATGCAGAATACAGCAGAGAAATATTGCAACTGTGGTTGATAGGCTGCAGTTGTGCCTTCCGGGTGAGTAATATTCTGTACTACTATATTACTGTATGTTTGTGACATTATTGGATGGGTTCCATGATTTTTTACTGAGTATTATAAATTAGCTAAAAGGTCAGCAATTAGCTTGTAGAAAAGACAAGTATGAATGACTCAATAGTGTATATTTGAAGTCATTAAAGAAATAATTGTGTAAATCCAGATTTATTGCATGATTGGAAAAATCTAAAAAGTTGGTGAATATCCCTATTAAAAAAAAAAAAAAAAACAGCTGTTAACTTTTACTGATAAGAATATTTAACAAATGTAATTTGTACTGAATTTCATTTCTACTGTATAATGTGATGTACGATATCTTTGGATGCATAGGTTCATTCTTTGTCCAGTTGCATGCAGCGTATAAGAAATGCAGATGGGATAGATGATCAGGCTGTTTTGGTCCTACCTGAACAATACATCATTTTTTGGTTTAAGACAAATTGAACAGTTAATTTTGCTGGAAATGGAACACATCTTACATTATGTTTGGTGATTGTACAGATTGTCCCGTTAATGCATTTATCAGCTAACTTCTGCTCTGGCAACATTTTTTGTAGCTCCAGATGAAATTACTGATAACAAACCATGCTAAAGTTACTGGAAAACTATTTCCCCAAGTAATTCAGTAATACAAAATAAAACTGACTCCCACAGTTGCAGTAAACAAATCATGGTGTAGCAGCAGAGTCTAGTAAGAGACCCACAATAGTACAGTTATAGCCAAAATACTGTCATCCTAACAAAGCAATATTGAAACCAGGATGGTGCTCTTTTATGACAAATCCATTCCAATATATAGCTAGAATTATGTTGTAGAAAATGTCTCATTGCAATGTTGCATTGCCAGTCTTGCAGCATGAAAACATTTTTATTGTTCCCGATTCAGCCGTGTTCAGTTATGACATGCTTCCCCACGGGTTTGATTGTTAGGCCCCTTTCACACGGGTGTTCCATTTTTCCTTTTTTTTTTTTTTCATCTATTCGTTGACCATTCACACAGGGGGACCAATAGGCTCCGTCTGTCAGTTTTTCAGGCAGACCCGATCAGACCCTCCATTCTCCTCTATGGAGCAGCGGATTTAAATGGACATATGTCTGTGTACACCCACAGACAACTGATAAGATCCACCGTCATCTGATAAGATCAAATCCGCTAAAAACAGACAGATGGGGATCCGTTTGCCATCCATATATCGGATCGGATGGCAGTCGGGTGTAAACGGACAGGCTGAAGGACACATGACTCAGAGACATTCAGGTTATAATGCTGCCCATAGAAGGAGTTGGACACAGGAAAGAAAAAAAAAAAAAACAGTGTCTGGCAATAGCTTCCAGGTCCAGAGCCATAGCACAACCTCCATTGTGACCCAGTCTCTGAGACTTGCTTTGTAAGTAGACTGTGTGGACTAAACATCAGGAACTACCTAGCTATTAAGACATTTGCGTTCCCTTATTATCCCTATTTTCTGTCGGTTTACTGTGGAAAGAGTTAATGCTGAAGGCTAAGGCAGACCAAAGATCATACAATCTTGGTGAAAAGAAAGAAAAGGAAAGTTAACGACACCCCAAAAGCAGGTCCCAAACGTAGTGCATTTCCCTGCATAAGATCACATGGGCTCGGCTCTGCCCCCCACTCCCTCGTCCCTGAATTTGATTGACAGCAGCGGGAGCCAATGGCTGCTGCTGCTGTCACTGAGTCCAGTGAGCAGAGAGAGAGAGAGAGAGAGAGAGCAGCACCTGATTGAGATCAGGCTCAGGTAATTATCTACATAAGGGGGGTGCGGGGGGAGCTGCACAAAAAAGGTTATTGCAGAGAATTAATTGAGGTAAAAAAACCTTTATGCCACGTACACACGGTTGGAATTTCCGATGGAAACAGTCCGATGGGAGCTTTTCATCGGATTTTCCGACCGTGTGTATGCCCATCGGTCTTTTTCTGTCGGAATTTTCCGACAGACTTTGGATTGAGAACCTGTTCTTAATTTTTCCGACGAAAAACCTTTCTATCGGATTTTCCGATCGCGTGTATGCAATTCCGACACGCAAAATTCCAACGCATGCTCGCAAACAATTCGACGCATGCTCAGAAGCATTAAACTTCCCTTTTATAGTGCAGTCGAAAGTGTTGTATGCCGCGGTGTTATTGACCGTCGGAATTTGGTGTGAACGTGTGTAGGCAAGACAGTTTAAGCAAAATTCCGTCGGAATTTCCGACGGGAAAACCATCAGAGCTTTTTCCGACAAGGATTCTGACCGCGTGTACGCGGCATTAGCCTTTACAACCACTTTAAAATAACTGGTCTGTAATTACTTGGTAATAACTTTGATCCCATTTTAAATATAGGCACCACATTGGCTTTACGACAATCCAGTGGTACTACCCCAGTTGTTAAAGGATCTTTAAAAATTAAAAACAATGGCTTTGACATAACAAAGCTCAACTCTATGAGGAAGATGTGACCTAACAGGGGTAGTTTGTCTGTTTAGTTCAACGGTAAGGGTAATTGCATAATCAATTATCAAAAAAGGTAAGTTCCAGCAAGTGAAAGGGAATTCTGTAAATAAGGTCCTTGTCAATCTATTATGAATGTTACAGGTAACAACGTGAACACAATTTTACAAGCAGTTAGATATTACCCATTGTGAATTTTCTAGCCTTTCTCCTCAACAAGGACATTTTTCTTCCATTCCTCTCTTCAGCTCCACTGCATCAAAAGGAGACTTCCCTTCATTGGCTATAAGTCCTGTTGTGCAAGTTTTCCTTACAGCCACTAATTCCATTAGAAAAAAAACGATTCTCTTTTTTTTCATTACTGATGGGCCCCCCAACAGGGAACCAGTTTCTTGTCCACCATTTCTTGGTGGCAGATCCTTATTCAAGCTTATGTGCCTAAGGATTGGGTTCCAACCTTTTCTGTCAAGGCACATCTATTAGCTCTGTCAGTGCCTCTTTGGCTTTTCGGCAACAGGTCACTGTTTCCCCAATTTGTAAGGCGGCCACCTGGTCCTCTGTTCACATGTTCTCTATGTTCTACCAGGCGGATATTCAGGTCTTATCTGATGCCAGGTAAGGCATAAGGAATTTTAGGCAGCTCTGTGAGCTACAGGCATCCCTATATCATTTTCTTTTTTTTTTATTATGTTGGCTTGTTAGTGTTTTGTTACCATTGCCCACTCCTCTGCCTTTGAATGTCTCAGTCTCTGAATCCTGTGTCACTGAACAAATAGAATTTTTGTACTTATAAAATCCATTTCTTGGAGTTCACTGAGGAACATACAGGGGTTGGACAAAAATATGGAAAAAATAACAATATCGTTGCCTAATATGGTGTTGGACCGCCTTTGGCATCCAAGACGGCTTGAATTCTCCTGGGGATTGACAAATATAAGTCTTGAATGGCGGATAATGTAATTTGATACCACTCTTCATGCAAAAATTGTTCCAGTCTTGCAGAGATGCTGGAGGCGAAAAACTACCCAGAAACTTGTTCTCCAAAATTGACCATAATGGCTTTATGATATTGAGGCATGGCTACTGTGGGGCCCAGTAAAGGTGCGAGACTTCGTCTGCATGCTCGTCCAACCACGATTTGACAACGCTAATCTTGGTAAATAATGCTGTCTTCAGGAAACCGTGTCTGCACCATGGGGTGCACATGGTCAACCCCTGTTTAAGCAGGAGGCTAAGGGGGGCTTTTGCCAGTCATCAGATGAATACTTAAAGAGTGCCCCACTAATTTTGTTTACAGTTTTAAAGTATTTATTGATTAAAAGAGTTTTAGTGAATTGTTAATTTTTATATTTGTTAAAACCAATAAACAAGGCCGCCGTTTGGTGTGTCTGGTAGTCTTTGTATGTTTGGAGTTGATGCCGCCTACAGTCCCATGCTACATCACTTCCTCTTTCAACGTGAAACAGGTTGTCACTTTCACAGGTGCAAATCATGTAGTGTTTCCATATTTTTGTTTAACCCCTGTAGGTCCCACCCCTCTAGGTCTGTGATCTTGCTTTGCTACAATACTGAGGCATGTCAGGAGTTGGGGAGGGTGAGGGTAGTTGGCAGTACAACCCAATTGTCTCTAAATCTGAGGTCCCTCAATGAAGTCTGAGAAATGGATTTTACAGTAAGTACAAAAATCTATTTTTTTTTTCAAAGAAAGGGATGTAGATTTTCTGTAATTACATTGGGAAATTTTAATTTTAAGAGCAGATGGTGTTCAGTGGAATTGTATTAGGAGTCAGTTCTTTATGCTTGCACAAACAAAAAGAATGTTTTTGCCAAGAGTTGCTGCTGTGAACAGTAGATGTTTACATGGTTTAATATTGCAAATAGTTAATTTGTTGATATTCGGTAATAAAAAGTACTGATGAACTTTTACCACTGATGACCAGCTCTTGCATTAGCTTGGTACCCCCGGGAGGAAAGCTTGCATTGTGCTTCAGAGGCCCAGAAAAGGCATGTGTTAATTAGGGAAGAAAAAGTAACAGTCTACGCTTTGTTAGAAGGCGCGTCAGGCGCCTCTCAGTTTGTGTGGCTAGGGTCCTATTGCCTTCAATTATCTGAGGTGAAAATATTAGAGCTTGGTATTACCCTTGCTATAGCTTCATGACTTTGTAAAATGTTTCCTGGGCCAGCAGTAATAGTGTTGTTATTTGGGGAAAACTAGGTCACATTATAACTAGAGGAACCCAATGTTGATTTTGTTACCATTCCCCGCTGCTATAGGTATAATGACATACAAGAGTCCTGATACCTACATTATTCAAAACTCAAAAAACTATGAGGGTGGCAAAGTGGTTAATAGAATATGGTTTAGCTTTTTAGAAAAAAAATATTTTTTAAATAAAATGAAAGGATAAAATGATATTGATTGTGGCATTGTTTAATTTTGTTACTTTTTCATGTCTGTTTTAGCCTTAGAAATGTACAGTAAGCTAAAGGAACAGATGAGTGGGAAAAGGTGAGTGTAACTGCAATATTGACAGCTACTTTTTAAAGAATCAGATGACTTGTGTTGCCTTCTATGCCATAGACTTTACATATCATTCTTCTTACTGAATTAATTGTTTTAAGGGAGAATTCTCCTTTTTTTGAGCAGATGTTTATAAGAAAAATTTAAAAGGGGTTCCTAACTTTGCAAAATTCATGGTTTCTATCAGTTTGTGTGTTTGCATCAAATATAGCTCAGCCTGCCTGCCCTGTTTAGGCAAAACGCTTTAAAATGTTTTTTTCACTTAACTACTTCCCACCCGGCCACTGCACATAAACGGCCGGGTGGGAGCCTTCTACTTCTGACTGGACGTTCCTGAACGTCCTTCAGAAGTAGGGGGATCACGCGCATGCCTGCGCATCGGCGCAATCCCGATGCGCTCCTGTCACCCGGACACGGCGCATCTCGGATCGGCAGGAGGGCACTGTGATTGGCCCTCCTGATCACATGACAGCCATGTCCAATCACAGCCATCATGTGATGTAAACAAACAGCCGGTTGCTAGGTAATTGCCTTTCCTCTCCTCACACGGAAGTCGTTGATGAGGAGAGGAGAGCGGATCGCTGCAGCTGGCTGGTGATCAGTGAGCATTGGCTGTTTTTTACAGCTTTTTACTCACTGATCACCAGTCTAGTGTAAAACACTGTAAACAAACATGTCCCCAAATAATAAAAACACATGTGCCCAAATAATAAAAACACATGTGCCCAAATAATAAAAACACATGTCCCCCACATATGTCCCACTAAAATCACATGTCCCAATGATTATCTGCACACATATGTCCGTGATCACCTGCACACATCTGTGCATGATCATTTGCGTACATATGTCCGTGATTACCTGCACACATCTGTACATGATCATTTGCGTACATATGTCCGTGATGACACAAACCAATTATTATACACTTAACGGAATTTTTTTTTACTAAAAACATGTAGCAGAATACATTTTGGCTTAAATTTATGACAAAATTCGATTTTATTGGATTTCTTTTAAAATAGAAAGAAGAAAATATCGTTTTTTTCCCAAATTTCTGCAATTTTTTCGCTTATATCGCAAAAAAAAAAAAAAATGGAGTCGTGAATAAATACCACCAAAATAAAGCTCTATTTGTGCAAACAAAATGATAAAAATTTTATTTGGGTACATCGTAGCATGATTGCGCAATTGTCATTGAAAGTGCGAGAATGCTGAAAGCTGAAAATTGGGCTGGGAAGGAAGGGGGCGAAAGTGCCCTGTATTGTAGTGGTTAAACACAGTGGATATAAAAAGTCTACACACCCCTGTTAAAATGTCAGGTTTCTGTGATGTAAAAAAAATTAGACAAGAAGCCTACAACAACATTAAAGGAGCTGCAGGAATAAAAATAAAAAGTAATAAATAAATAATAAAAGTACTTGCTGTGTGGTACATGTGACAACAATCTCCCGTAATCTTCATATGTCTGGGCTATGGGGTAGAGTGGCAAGACGGAAGCCTCTTCTTACGAAAAAAAAATCCAAGCCTGGCTAAATTTTGCAAAAACACATTTGAAGTCTCCCAAAAGCATGTGGGAAAATGTGTTCTGGTCTGATGAAACCAAGGTTGAACTTTTTGGCCATAATTCCAAAAGATATGTTTGGCCCAAAAACAACACTGTACATCACCAAAAGAACACCATACCCACCGTGAAGCATGGTGGTGGCAGCATCATGCTTTGGGGCTGTTTTTCTTCAGCTGGAACAGGGGTCTTAGTCAGGGTAGAGGGAATTATGAATTCCAAATACCAGTCAATATTGGCACAGCACCTTCAGGCTTCTGCTAGAATGCTGAACATGAAGAGGAACTTCATCTTTCAGCATGACAACAACCCAATGCATACATCCAAATCAACAAAGGAATGGCTTCATCAAAAGAAGATTCAAGTTTTGAAATGGCCCAGCCAGAACCCAGACCTGAATCCCATTGAAAATCTGTGGGGTGATCTGAAGAGGGCTGTGCACAGGAGAGTCAAGATGTGCTATAATAAAATCAAAAGGTGCTCCAACAAATAATTCGTTCAAGGGTGTGCACACTTATGCAACCATAGTATTTTATTTTTTTTTTTTTACTTCCCTCCACCTAAAAGATTTCAGTTGTTTGTTCAACTGAGTTGTACAGTGTATAGGTCACAGGTGGAGAAATAAAGGTGGAAAAGTTCTGAAATGATTTATTTTTATTTCCTTTTTTTACATCACAGAAACCTGACATTTTAAAATGGGTGTTTAGACTTTTAATATCCACTATATATAGCAGATGGATGACTTCTATATTGTCTGATCTCAAAAAGCACTGCTGACGTAGCGATCATACTTGTATTCTTTTTCTCATAACCTTCACCTCCTAACCATTGGGTGAAGTTTGCTCAAGGTAACCTGGCAAAATAATAATTGGTGTAACCCTGGCATATTTAGGTAGGTGCACCTACTCCTTTTTGAATTTAAGATTATTGGACTTCTCAGGCTGGCCATATATTAAACAATTTTCCTGTACAATTTTGCTTTAGGCTCCATTCACACTTGTGCGACTTGTCATACAACTTTGGACACAAGTCATTCCCCATGTTTTTCAATGATAACCATTTGCATATGCACGACTTAAAGTTGCAGCAGCTTCAAAGTAGTTCATGTACTACTTTGGTCCAACTTTCTTGCAACTTGAGGGCCATAGACTTCAATGTTAACCCACAGAAGTTGCATGAAAGTCATACCTGAATGTTATACAATGCAACTTGTGTGCAACAGTTTTCCATTATCACCGGTCAAAGCCAAAGTCTTCTCCAAGTTGCACCCATCCAAAGTTGCATCAAAGTTGCCCTCCAAAGTTTGTGCAACTTTGGAGTCATACAAGTGTGAATGGAGCTTTAGATTTACCAAAACCATATAATATGAGGTCAAACCTAAACACTGTGAATTTGTATGTAATTAGGCAGACACTTGTACTACATAGTTGAAGGTAAATCTAAAGGAAATTGAATAAGAAAAGTGTAAAATGTATGGCCAGCTTTAAGACCCCTTTCACACTGAGGCATTTTTCAGGCGCTACAGCGCTAAAATATAGCGCCTGAAAAAAGCGTCTCCTTTCACTCCAGTGTGAAAGCTGGAGGGATTTCACACTGTAGCGGTGCGCTAGCAGGACGGTAAAAAAAGTCCTGCTCACAGCATCTTTTGGAGTGTTGAAATCAATGGGGCAGCGTGGCTATACCGCTGGCAAAGCGCCGCTGGAGCGGCACTTTGCGGGGCGTTTTAATCCTTTTCGGCCGCTAGCGGAGGTTAAAACCGCTCGCTAAAACGACGGTAAAGCAGCGCTAAAATGTCGGTAAAGCACCACTTTACCGCCGACGCCCGCACCGCCCCAGTGTGAAAGGGGCCTTAGGAGTATATTTGAAGACTTCATCAAGAGCTTTTTATGAGTTTTCAAGTGTGCAAACCTTATTCTCTTGGGTCTGCCATGGCTATTTCCGCTTGCTAAGTATTAGTTCATGTTTTTCACATTTTGGTTTTTGGGCTTGCATGTCATGTCATCCCTCAGGAGGCGGCCAAATACTTTCTGTGACTGCAATCCCCAATTCTCTCACCCTCTCTGAAATATATATTTTTTTTTTTCCATCAGTGGGCAAGAAGCGGTTGCCTGGTTCATTGTGCCTTATTTCAACTTTGTTTCTGTTCCCACTTTCTGAAGCCCAAGTCATAGTGTATCACCAACGATTAGGAAAAGTTTTGTCAGAAAAATGACTTTATTTACAGGCGCTGGGCTTCTTTTTATGAAAAAAGGAAGACAGGTCGTTGTACAGCTATCTTTACATTAAAGCGGTTCTGCACACATTTTTTAATGTTAGTGCCATTGTTTTTAATATTATATAAATAGTGCTAAATGCTCCTTTATTTTAAATCTTTTTCCTCCTACCTTTAGTTCTCTGCTGGGGTTTGTGTTCCTCCTAATCTTTCCCTGCGGCTATGGGCGGGGTTCCTGCGTGTATCAGTATCATTTCCACTGATCTCCGCACTGTCTCCTGGGATCTTGTATAATTCATCCCAGGAGTCAGTGTGCCTAGCCGAAACGAAATGTCGCGTGATTTAGATCTCGCGTCCTGGCAACATTTAGGATTAGGCCGCTCGTAGCGTTAGCCACTGAGCATGCGCGGGAACCAGCAAGGAATGCTGGTTCCTCCAAATGAGGGAAAGAGGAAGTGATTGCTTGTGGGCTTCAAATGCCCACAAGCAAGATGACATCGGCCGAAAACGTTGTTATAAAGAATCGATTATCCAGAAAAAAGGACATGGATAAGGGGCGAAGTCACTACAAGTAAGGATTGAAATAACAACACATCATTTTTAAAGATTCCAAAAAAAATAAAAAATCGTCAGTGCAGAACCACTTTAATGCTGCCTAGGAAAAATAACCAGCATAAACAGATATGCACTGCCCCAGCTATTTGTCTGCAGAGAGCTGTCCCTACCAAAATATTATTTGCCAGTTAATCTTTGAAATAATATATCAGCAAGTCCTACATTATGATCGTTTCATCAAACAACACGTGAATTCTGATTTCAACCAGTATGGTCTCTGAAAAGTTGGAGAACACTTGAACTAGATGAACCACAGATGTTCCTTTTACCTTATTTTTAGCACATCACCTACTGATTGACTACAAGAAGATCTCATCACTTAGTCGTTTTAGAACTCTGACTGAGAAAAATGAACAAACCATATTCCTTTATAGTGTGTATAATGTGTACTTGTCTCAGTTAAGAGCATTAAGTGTCACTTTTTATCTGCTGCAACATTCCTCTGCTATCAGCATGAATCACTTCTGACAAGTTTTACTGACACCAAGAGAAAAATGGTGACAGGGGAGGGACTTCCAGCTGATTGACAGCCTCAGCTCTGTTGCTGTGTGGAGGGGTGTGTGTCCCTTCCCACCAATCAACTGTCAGAGCTCTCCTCACTGAGCTCTGCAGAGTGTAACTTCAGCTCTCCGCCCCCTTTTTTTTTTAACATGCAGACAAGCTTTAAAATTCAGCACTGAACAGGTGTAGAGAAGAGAAGACGGCAGATAGACAAATACAACTTATGTACAAGGATCTGTTTCATCTGAGGCCAGTCACTTCACTGTGTATATGTAAGGGTTTTACAACCACTTTTAGCCATGTGGTGCTTTATCAGACTTTCTACCTACTATTCACAATTCACCAAGATCCACTTCTACCCAATTCTCTGTCACCTTGTTGACCATGAAGACAATAGTACAGAGGGCTGGCCCATCGAAGCATTGGAAGCTTTTGGAAAACAGATTCCTGCTTTCATTTCTATCCCAGTGCTATATAGAAGCTATTCCAAATGTTTTTTTCTTTTGGAAGTAGATGCTGAACCCACCTATATCCTACCTGCAAAATTCAGACTGATCAGGATCCAAATGCTTTTTGCCATCACATCTTTGCCCCCAAATCCTTACTTAAGCCTAGTATACACAGGCTGAATGTCGGATAGCTTCGGCCGGGTCAATGGAAACCGGCCGACATTTGGGGGGTGATGGGATCCCAGTCAGGGTTCCTGGCGGGGGTCTTGAAACTTGAGACCCTCATGGACTTAATGGATAGCATCTGCAGCTGGTGAGACAGAAGTCGGCCATTCAACCGTCTTCTGTCGATTGGGTATGACCATTAAAGGTCTGCCAACCGGCTCCTTATCAGCACTTAGGAAAGGGACACTGTCCTAAGCTCACTGGTCACTTGGGGATTCATATTGATTTCATGTTGAAAGCTTACTTACTACAATATATATAGATTGGCGACCTACTGAATAGAAATTTTATAGAGATGCACCCACCGATTAGGCCCCTTTCACACTGAGACGTTTTTCAGGCGCTACAGCGCTAAAAATAGCACCTGTATAGTGTCTGAAAAAAGCGGGTCCTTTCACTCTCCGGAGGGCTTTCACACTGGAGCGGTGCGCTAGCAGGACAGTAAAAAAAGTCCTGCTAGCAGCATATTTGGAGCGGTGAAGGAGCGGTGTATTTGCCGCTCCTAAACCGCTCCTAAACCGCTCCTACCCATTGAAATCAATGGGGCAGCGTGGCTATACCGCTGGCAAAGCACCGCTGCAGCGGCACTTTGCGGGCGGTTTTAACCCCTTTTTTGGCCGCTAACGGGGGTTAAAACCGCGCTGCTAAAACAATGGTAAAGCAGCGCTAAATATAGCGCTGCTTTACCGCCGACGCCCCCACCGCCCCAGTGTGAAAGGGGCCTTAGGTATTATTAGTGTGGCTGGCTCTGGTAGGTAGAAGAAATTGTAACATGGAATTAGTCATTTTAAATAAGGGCCTGTATGACAAACAGAAAAAAGTAAATTTAAACTCTTCACTCATATATCTAGTTTTGACAACAGCCAGATGTTGCATATAAATGGAGCAATTTGTCAAAAGTGTAATGAAGGGTTCAAAAAAAAAAAAAAAATGTTTTTAGTTAAACAGCATGAAATGTAATGAAAACAGAATCATAGGAGACTGAATATTATCCCTTAATATTTTACACCATCTAAAACAATTTAAGAAGCAGCAATAAATTAGATCCTTGGAGAGCACAGTTGGAACAGAGGAATAATGATCTCTTTCTAGTTCATTAATATCTACTTAATCTATCATAACACATCATAAATTAATTTACAGTTTAAACAGCACGACAATTGACCTTGACTGTCCTTCATACAGCTCTGGGCTAGCCGTTTTCACTAGAGTAGTACCTATTTTTATATTTTCTAGTTATTAGTGTAATTTCTTTCATTTGATGAGACATTCATCTCAAACGGATGCTAGTTGGGCTTTTATAGGTTTGTTCATGAAGATGTGACATAAACATTTAAAAGTTTGAGCACCCAGTACATCTGCACCATTATATGGCTTAAAGGAAATCTAAATCTCTTTTGTAAAGTAAATCATTCTCATTAACTAAATGCTCCTATTTGTCGCTGCCCTACTATATGACAGAATTGATAAATGTCCCCCTTTGTCTGTTAAAGTAGATCTTGCAGTAAAACAGCAAATTTAATTTAACACATCAGGGCCCTTCCCAATCAAAAATAGCAGCTTTAACATAAAAAAATCCTATAGAAACAATAGATATTAAATATACCGTACTTGCCTTTCACCAATGAGGCTTATGTGATGATCCTTCTGGTGAGATCCCGAGGTATGCTGAGTGTCCCAAGAAGACAAACACTTGTTCACTATAAGATATTCATAATTCTCTGAGTTCTTGCAGGATCAGGGGTAGGACAAATATATTCAATAACTTTTTTTTCCCCTTTTTAACTTCCTATTTATGGTGTGTGCGTTGTGTTGTCTGGGGGTTGCAGATTTGTTAACCTCCCTGGCGGTATGATTCTGTCTGGAATTTTGTGCTGAAAGCGGTACAATTATTTTGCATGGAAATTTGGCGTTTTTATATTGTAGGCATGCAATTCTTATGAATAACTCACTTAAATCTGTCCGAACCAGAGTCTAGTTGACATCTCGGGTATGATAAAGTTTGAAACACAAAATCATAAATTATAATAAAATAAAAATCTATATATAAAAATTATTCAATAATGTAATCAAATCAAAAACACTAAAATTTGCTCAGTTGCAGAATAGTCGCTGTCATTAAATTTAGTGTTTGATGATGAATTGTGATTCTAATTTATTATCGCTGTTTTCTAGCTGGTCTAAAACCACTTTTGACATAAAGGGACACTTATTGGTTGCTATGGACAATCTCCAAAGTCCAGGCAGAAAAAAATCTATTTAGAATATAAAACTACATG
This sequence comes from Lithobates sylvaticus, assembly GCA_028564925.1. Taxonomy (NCBI): domain Eukaryota; kingdom Metazoa; phylum Chordata; class Amphibia; order Anura; family Ranidae; genus Lithobates; species Lithobates sylvaticus. The sequence continues at coordinate 69,010,382 of CM053036.1, read as the reverse complement.
CAGGGCACTGGGCAGACCACTAGGGACAAAGGGGATGTGTATTTTTTGTATACAGTACTGTAATCAGGCCCGGATTTACTCCCTTTGCCGCCCCAAGGCTGGGTCCTTCAATGCCGCCAACACACACAACACACACACACACACAAACCACCATTCTTATCCTTTATCGATGACTGCTGCAATAGATCGATTAAAAACATCTCCACACACGAGAACACTGAAAATAACTGGCTTTAATTGTACAGACTGAAAAAAGGAGTGTGTAATGTACAGAATGCAGAGGGCAGCTCCATATATTCCTTTAATCCCATCCCGACTCCATCCGCCACCCCGATCCAATCCTGGCTCCATTCATCCCCGATACGATCCCAACTCCATCCATCGACCGATCCCATCCCGGCTCAATTCATCCTGATCCTATCCCGGCTCCAACCATCCCCCGATCCCATCTCTGCTCTATCCATCACCCGATCCCATTCCGGCTCCATCCTTCCCTTAATCCCATCCCAGCTCCATACTTCTTGTCCCCCTTCCTCATCCCATCCCAGCTCCATACTTCTTGTCCCCCTTCCTCATCCCATCCCAGCTCCATACTTCTTGTCCCCCTTCCTCATCCCATCCCAGCTCCATCCTTCTTGTCCCCCCCCCCCTCTCATCCCATCCCAGCTCCATCCTTTTTGTCCCCCCCCCCCTTCATTCCATCCTTCTTGTCCCCCCCCCCCATCCCAGCTCCTTCCTTCTTGCCCCCCCCTCATCCCATCTCCACCTTTCTTGTCCCCCCCTTCATCCCATTCCATCTCCACCTTACTTGTCCCCCCCTCATCCCATCCCAGCTTCATCCTTCTTGTGCCCCCTCATCCCATAACATCCCCCATGCCTCCCTCCTCTGCAAGTCCCACGGAAATGTTCACAGACCTGGCAGAAGAGCGAGAGCACATTCAGCTGCATGAGCGGGGGAGGTGCTGCTGGCGGCACTCGGGAGAGAGGACTCAGGCTGAGAGGAGAGAGAGGACATTCAGAGTAGGAGGAGGGGTCTGCTGTTGTTGCTGGCGGGGGGCACACTGGCAGGACAGTCGGGAGTGAGTCTATGGCTAAAATCCTACCTCAGGTCAGCAGCGTTGTTGTGGCAGAGCGGTGTGCTGCTCCCTGCCTCCTCCTCTGTGTACAGGAAAACATAGGAGGAGGAGGGGCGGGTTCAGTGCACTCCGCTCTGTGCTGTGTGCCCCGGATGCTGTTTGCTATAAAATGTATTGTTTGCGGCGTGCGGGGGGGTGGCACGAAAGCCGAGAAGTCGCCGCAGGAGCTGCGCCGCCCCTGCACCCCTGCCGCCCCGAGGCCTGGCCTCGTGGCCTTGTGGGAAATCCGGCCCTGACTGTAATCTGTAAGATTTTTTGCATTTGGCGCCGATCTCCGCTCCTGTGCGTTGTAACGTCGTAGGGAACGGAGATCAGTGGCACTCTGGCACTGTGTGAATCGAGCGGAGGAGCTCGCACACACAGCGGGGAGACATCGCAGGATCCAGCGGACAAGGTAAGTAACTTCCCCCCTGTATCCTGCAATGCAAGCCCAAGTCTGGCTCGGGGTTACCGCTTTTGGTACTGAAGATCCCACCCCGAGCCAGACTCGGGATTACCTCCAGTGGGGTTAAGCAGACTTTCTACTTCAAGGCCTGCTTTAAAGTTTACAGTGGGCCTGTACCCAGACTATGCACATTAAAGCATTTACAGTACATATTCTCAATAAGTAGGAAAGCTATATTTTATTTTAAATCGCAAAAGAGGGGACTTACCACTTCCTATCCAGGCCAATTCTGACATTTCTCTCCTATATGTAAAATTCATAATTTTTTTGCTAGAAAATGACATGGAACCTCTAAACATTATATATATATATATATATATATATATATATATATATATATATTTTTTTTTTTTTAGCAAAGACCCTAGAGAATACAATGGCAGTCGTTGCAACTTTTTATCTTGCATGGTATTTGCGCAGCAATTTTTCGAACACTTCTTTTTGGAAAAATATAACAGTTTCATGCTTTAATTTTGACATTTCTCTCCTATATGTAAAATTCATAATTTTTTTGCTAGAAAATTACATAGAACCCCCAAACATTATTTATGTTTTTTTTTTAGCAAAGACCCTAGAGAATACAATGGCGGTCGTTGCAATATATCTCGCATAGTATTTTTTCAAACACTTATTTTTGGAAAAATATAACAGTTTCATGCTTTTAAAAGAAAAAAACATTAAAGTTAGCCCATTTTTTTTGCATAATGTGAAAGATGAAGTTATGCCGAGTAAATGGATACCTAACATGCCATGCTTAAAAATTGCACACGCTCATGGAATGGCGCCAAACTTTGGTACTTAAACATCCCCATAGGCGACGCTTTAAAATTTTTTACTGGTTACATGTTTTGAGTTACAGAGGAGGTCTAGAGCTAGAATTATTGCTCTCGCTCTAACGTTCGCAGCAATACCTCACGTGTCATAAGTGAGCGGGACTTGCGTATAAATTCACTTCTGCGTGTGAGCATAAGGGGACAGGTGCGCTTTACATTTTTATTACATTTTTTCTGTTAATTTTACTTTTATTATTTGACACTTTAAAAAAAAAATATAATTTTGATCACTTTTATTCCTATTACAAGGAATGTAAACGTCCCTTGTAATAGGAATATGCCATGATTGGTCCTCTTTACAGTGAGATATGAGGTCAATAAGACCCCACATCTCACCTCTAGGCTGGGAAGCCTGAAATAAAAAAATAAAAAAATAAACGATCTCGGCTTCCCAGCCGAGGTGGCGCCATTCGTTTGAATGCAGAGGCCGGTCATGATGTCATAACATCGCGCCCCGGCTCCGAACGATCATAGAGACTCCGGCGACCATCTGGGTCCGATGGAAGCGGTGAGTCGGTAGAAGCACCGGAGGGTGGCGGGAGGGGGGGGTGTCTCCTCTCACCGCCCGCCCGAACGATCAAGCAGCAGAACAGCCAATATGATCATTCTTATGGTGTAGGGAACTGCTGGCTGAACAAGACGATAGCTGAATGATTGCTTGTAGCAGCATCCATCATTCAGATATACCCCCGCAAAGTCAAGGATGTCATATGACGTACCTTGGGCGGGAAGAGGTTAAAAGTGCCATAGCACATGTATCATAAAATGTCATTATTTGTTTATTAATTTCCTCCAACATTAAAAGATATGTAAATGCAAACAAATGTTTCAATCAAGCATAGAATATCTTATACAAATTCTTATGTTGTTGACAAATGCTCGTCGCTCAACATGTTTCACAAATTGCCTTCTTCAGGAGAGGTGAAGCATTATAAGTATTGTCACAACATCAATAATCGAAAGATTGACTAAACAGCCTTTGCAAAGCCCCATCAGTACTAGTAAGCCATAGGGGGAATAAATGGGGGACATGGAGGATCCTTTCATAAACTTAAAATAAGCCCAAGGTATACTAATGTTCAATAGATTGATGGAAACATCACAGGAGAGAGGTATTGATCTTTGGAGAAACATGAATAGTGTTCATAGCTTACAAATCTTCTTTTTACATTAAAATACTGCCACTATATACCTTTTTGGCTGATCTGTATACCATGGTCATGTGATAAACTGTTTATCACGTGAGTGTTTAGGTAGGAGGAGATTTCCTTGGCTCTCTGCTGCTGCCGGTGTTCTATCACCAAGTGTCCGGCTGTCACTAGGTGTCCGAAGTGTACTGCGCATGCGCAGCACGGAGCATGAAGATGTTCGGAAAGTGCAGGAAGATGAACGGCGCCTGCGCCGTGAGTCGAGGAGAAGCCCCCACCATCCAAGCGGACATAGGGTTAGTCAAACTTAGAGGGCCCCTCGCTGCGCTCGGCTCTTTTATATTCTAACTCTATGTCCACTTGGATGGTGGGGCTTGAAAGTGGACTCACGGCGCAGGCGCCGTTCATCCTCGGCAATTTTCGTAATCTGGGTGTCCTGTGTACTGCGCATGCGCAGTACACCTCGGACACTTCATGATGGGGGACTGGTAATGATACAACACCGGCGCCGTTCTCGGTGAGGGAATCAGAAAGTAAAGCGTTGCGGATTCACTTCCCGGTTCCCTACTGCACATTTGTGAGTCACGCAGTGCAATGAGAATGGTCCGCGCTGTCTCTGGGACCCGTGTATCTGCACTCCCCTCCCCCTGAAAGGTGCCAAATGTGACACCGGAGGGGGGGGGAAGGTTCCGATGAGCGAAAGTTCCACTTTAGGGTGGAACTCTGCTTTAAGGTTCCTCTTTTTTTTTAAGTACTGAGACTACCTATATTCTATTTTCTGCAGTAACATCTGTAAAGTGATTGTAAATGATCACCTTGTAAAACAACCCATTCAGTATAAAATTTAAATGAAAGGCAAACATTTGTTTATAGATCTAAAACAAAATAAAAAATAAAACATTATAAATACTTTTTTTTACCTTTTTTTTTTTTATATAAGTGATTACATTCCCTCTGTTTTCAGCTGCATAAGAGCTGGGGGGAGGAGAAGCAACAGCACACTGACCGTCCCAGTGAAAGGCTGTTCGGTCAGAGTGTCAGGACAAGTCTGATTACTAAAGGAGAGCAGCCTGAGTTTCCAGCACAGCTAGGGAACTGACCAAGGTGAGCTCTTCTGCCTAGTGTGATCAGTTTTTAACAGTAAAGCAGAGGAACTGGCAGGAACACCAGGGATTTCACACAAAGGAAGCACAAAAGAGAACAGGATACTTTTTCATACAAGTACAAGGTACAGTAGGCACTTCAGGGATTTGAAATGTTGGGGTAACAAACACTTTAATTGTCAATATTCTGTGGGTGTTATTTCTCCTATATTCATGACTTGCTTATGTGCTCTGCAAGTTGACCACATGGGGGAGCCCTCCTCTTTATTTTTGTTTAGGAGATTCTTAAGGAAAATATTTTTACTTTCCTGCCCCCTTCTTCTCCCGGGCTGTTTGATGACACAGCTCTAATGCAGGAGCACACAGGAGCATGTGGCGCACATACAAGCTATATAGTAAGGATAGAATACATGAAGGGAAAAAAACATCAGCCTTTACAACCAATTTTAAATGGTTATAAACCCTTATGCCGCGTACACCCGGTCGGAATTCTCGTCGGAAAAAGCTCTGATGGTTTTCCCGTCGGAATTCCGACAGAATTTCGCTCAAACTGTCTTGCCTACACAGTCACACCAAATTCTGACGGTCAATAACACCGCGACATACAACACGTTCGACGGCACTATAAAAGGGGAGTTTAATGCTTCCGAGCATGCGTCGGAATTTTTGCGTGTCAGAATTGCATACACACGATCGAAAAATCCGAAGGTTTTCCATCGGAAAAATTAAGAACAGGTTCTCAATCCAAAGTCCATCGGAAATTCCGACAGAAAAAGTCCCATCCCATCCATCGGACTGTTTCAATCGGAAATTCCGACCGTATTCACGCGGCATTACATATACCAAGTAAAGTGACTGGCCTCAGGCGATACACAGAGATAAAACAAATCCTCCTACTTAAGTTGTACCTGTCTATCTGCTGTCTTCTCTACGTCCGCTCAAAGTGCTGAATTTATACAGCTTGTCTGAAAAAAATGGGGTGGAGAGCTGAAATCACACTCTGCAGAGCTTAGGGAGGTGCACTCTGAGAGCTGTTTGGAGGGAAGAGACCCCCCCCCCTTTCACACAGTTTACAGGAACAGAGCTGAGTCTGTCAATCAGCTGGAGATCCCTCCTCTGTCATAATTTTTCTCTTGGTGTCAAGAAAACTCGTCAGAAGTGATTCATGCTGATGGCAGAGAATTGAAGCAGCAGACAGAAATGACACTTGGTGCTCTTAACTGAGACAAGTACACACTATAGAGGGATAGGCTTGGTTCATATTTCATATCTGAGGTTTACAACTACTTTAACTTGTTCAGATCCGCGATATAGCCGCATGACGGGACATCGGTCCCGAAGAGGAAGAGGCAAAGCTGCCTCATATGTGCCCACAAGTGCCGCCTGCCAGTGCCACAAATCAGTGCCCACAGTAGTAAGTGCCAGCAATCAGTGCCACCTATCATTGCCCACAAGTGCCACCTATCAATGCGCACCAGTGGTGCCAATCAGTGCCACCTAGCAGTGCTGCTAATCAGTGTCACTTACCAGTGCCGATCAGTGCCCATTACTGCCACCCATCAGTGCCCATCACTGCCACCTATAAATGCCCATCAGTGCCCACCAATGCCTCCTATCAGTTCCCACCAGTGCCACCTCATTAGTGCCCACTAGTGCCGCCTTATCAGTGCCCATCAGTGCAGCCTCATCAGTGTACATCAATGAAGGAGAAAAATTACCTGTTTGCAAAATTTATTAATAAAATATAAAACGTTTTTTGTATTTATTATTTTTTTTTAATTATAGTATAAATTATAGTATTTATCTTTTAAGAAACGTATGGGCAAAAAAATAAAAGGTTTGTGCATAGATACACTCCAGTGCCCTGGGCTTCTGAATAACCGCTTTTCCGTATACTGAATATTTTTTTTTAATAACAAGGATTATTGTGTGAGTGCCCATTCACATGAATATATTGGGAGGCCTGACTAGCGAAATCTGGTTAATTCACAGATGGAATGTGCAGGGCATAATTCTGCCCTACGGGTATCAGATAGATGCATATGTTCATCATGCTAAGACGAACCTTGCAGATTAATATCCAACCAGATATCTAGCGACTTAATATGCACAGTTACTGGCAGGTTAGGGCTGGAACAACACAATCTGCCCAATTATTTATGTAATGGCGTCATCATAGTTGCGTATACCTTCTTACCATCCAAAAAAACAACCGCTTCACCAAGGTTGTAGCTATATATACAGGTTCATTTGACACGGGCGACCTGAAAGGTTACTGAACAAGTATAGGTATTAGTCATGTGCACTGCTGAAAAATTAGTTCGTATTCGTTTTTCGGGTCATTCGTTATGATCGAAATTCGTAAATATGAAAATGCGTAAATTCAAAATTCCGAAAATCTGGAAATTCGGAAATGCAAAAATTTGAAAATGAGAAAGAACGAAAGTCTGAAAATTCAAAATAATAACTAACTATTAAATTATAGGTATTGGAATTTCCTTTCAAATTTGGCTGTTAGTGAACGTAACGTATACAAATTTTTCCAAAGTTACGAATTATCCAAAATAACGAATGCCGTATCTAAACAAACGGAACAAAATGAATTAATAATAATAAAAAAAAGTTTTTATTATTATCATAATTGTTATTTATTATTATTAATTTGTTACGCTCCATTCGTTTAGATACGGCATTGGTGATATTCATATTCGTTACGTTCACTAACAGCCAATTTTTAAAGGAAATTCCAATACCTATAATTTAATAGTTAGTAATAGTTAAGTTATTATTAGTTATTTCAGGTTTTCGAATATTCGGATTTAAATTCTTTTGAATTTTCGTTCTCATTTTTGGATTTTCAAATTTCTGAAATTCTCGAAAATTTCGGATTGTGGAATATCGAATTTCCAAATTTTTAAATGTACTAATTTAAGAATATTCAGACAAATTTGTTAAACGAAATATCCGAATTAACGAATTTGTCGGAACTAACGAATTGCAAATGTCTAATGGGTATTGCATACTAAATGTGTTAATTGGGTATCTGCATTGTTATTTTTCTCTTAATTATGTATGTCAACCACCTGGAAAAATCTAGGTATACCAAACAGCTGTCCATATGTCCAATAGTGGGAATAACTGTTTACCAATGCTGTTTTATTTCTACTAATGTCTCAAAAAAAGTCCTCGTTATTTTTCCAGTAATTTAGATAGTCAATGTATCTGTTCATAAATTTTTGATTAGTAATCAAGCCTTTTTGGAACTCAGTTAAAAAATAGAAGATATTTTAGCTAGAATATTGTATATATTTACCAAATTTTACAAATTTAATTGCTATCAAACTGTAATGGGTAAAGTTCTGCTTTAATTTGTAAAATTTGGTAAATATATACAATATTCTAGCTAAAAAAACTTCTATTTTTTAACTGAGTTCCAAAAAGGCTTGATTACTAATCACAAATTTATGAACAGATACATTGACTATCTAAATTACTGGAAAAATAACGAGGACTTTTTTTGAGACGTTAGTAGAAATAAAACAGCATTGGTAAACAGTTATTCCCACTATTGGACATATGGACAGCTGTTTGGTATACCTAGATTTTTCCAGGTGGTTGACATACATAATTAAGAGAAAAATAACAATGCAGATACCCAATTTACACATTTAGTATGCAATACCCATTAGACATTTGCAATTCGTTTAGTTCCGACAAATTCGTTAATTCGGATATTTCGTTTAACAAATTTGTCTGAATATTCTTAAATTAGTAAATTCAAAAATTCAGAAATTCGATATTCCACAATTCGAAATTTTCGAGAAATTCAGAAATTCAAAAATCCAAAAATGAGAACGAAAATTTAAAAGAATTTAAATCCGAATATTCGAAAACCTGAAAATCTGAAATAATAACTAACTAATAATAACTTAACTATTACTAACTATTAAATTCTAGGTATAGTAATTTCCTTTAAAATTTGGCTGTTAGTGAACGTAACAAATACGAATATCACCAATGCCGTATCTAAACTACTGGAGCGTAACAAATTAATAATAATAAATAACAATTATGATAATAATAAAAAACTTTTTGTTATTTTTTTTATTCATTTGGTTACGTTTGTTTAGATGCGGCATTCGTTATTTTGGATAATTCGTAACTTTGGATAAATTTGTATATGTTACGTTCACTAACAGTCAAATTTGAAAGGAAATTCCAATACCTATCAATGCGCACCAGTGGTGCCAATCAGTGCCACCTAGCAGTGCTGCTAATCAGTGTCACTTACCAGTGCCGATCAGTTCCCATTACTGCCACCCATCAGTGCCCATCACTGCCATAGAAGCCCAGAGCAGTCCATTTTTTATTGGAAACTCCTCCCCCTTTCCTTGGGCTCAAAAACTATATGTCACTTTTTTTAACTAAAATATGTGCATTTCAAGCCTTACTTGTATGTCTTGGCTCAGTTATAGAGAGGAAGGCTGAGAGTGCTGAAGTTCACAGACTGTTGATGAGGGAGAAAGGAGAGAATATCAGGGAGAATAAGACACTGTCCAAAGAAATGTAGAACTTCTGTGTTTCCCTGACAGCAGAGTTTGGCCTGTCACCTCTCCTGCTTTTCTGTTCTCTCTCTCTGACCACTTGCTGACCAGGCCTTTTCTTTCGCTTTTTGTTTACAAGTTTAAATCAGTATTTTTTGCTCGAAAATTACTTAGATCCCCAAATATTATATATTTTTTCAGAGATCGCAGAAAATAAAAATGGCAATCGTTGCAATTTTCTATATCACACAGTATTTGCGCAACTTTTTTTTAAATGCCATTTTGTTTTGTAAAAAATAATTTATTTTTTATTCTAATGGAAGAAAACACAATACATAATCCAATTTTTTTGTACAATATAAAAGATGATGTTACGTCAAGTAAATAGATTCCTAAGATGTCACACTTTAAAATTGCGCACGCTTGTGGAATGGTGACAAACTCCGATACTTAAAAATCTCCATAGGTGACGCTTTAACCACTTCCGGGCCACCCGCCGCAGTTTTACGTCGCTGCTTTGTAGAGGAATACCGTTTTTATGGCAGCAGCTAGCTACCACAAGAGCCCTTGGGCTTTCACACTGCAGACAATGAAGCAGCAGTTTGAGGGCGGATTGCAGGCGCTATTTCTAACGCTATAGCGCCTGCCAAACGCCCTCGGTGTGAAAGGAATCTTAGTGTTTTTTTTTTTTTTTTTGTTAAACCACTTTTTTCCCCCCAAAATAAACACGTTTGAAAAATTGCTGCACAAATACTGTGTGACATAAAAAGTTGCAACAACCGCCATTTTATTCTCTGTGTTCTCTGCTAAAAAACATATAATGTTTGGGGGTTCTGAATTTTTTTTTAGATTTACATGTAGTAGAGGAGTGTCAGAATAGGCCGGTATGGAAGTGGTTAAAGCTGTCAGCAGATTGGCCTCTAGTGACTTTGATTTTAGGCACAGTGCCGAGAATAGAGAGCAACTGAGCATGTGCAAAGCAGGGTGAGACAGTGCATTATTGGATTTTAAACAGTATAGGCTGTTATTTATACCTGCAAAAGTGGGCAGCCTCATGAAGCAATCCATTGGGACTTAATTTTTTTGACCTTTGTGTTTTTTCACCTTAATGCATCAAGGTAAAAAAAAAAACACCTGGCAGTGACCGCACCCCCCCCCCCCCCCCGTTTTACTTACCTGAGCCCTGGAACTTGACCTGGCAGGGACGTGCTGTCTCTCTGCTCTAATTGGATAGATTGATAGCAGCACAGCCATTGGCTCGCGCTGCTGTCAATCAAATCCAGTGACACGGGCGCCAGGGGGCGGGGCCGGGTCATACATTAGGCGGTTATGGACGCCGAATGCTGGACTTGGGAGAGCACCCGTAAGGTAACCCCCTCAGGAGAGCGCTTCTCCTAGGGGGTTATCTGATGTGGGGAGGAGCCCCAAGAGCCAACGAAGGGCCCCACGAGGACGAGGTTCCACCTGCACAGTGGAGGTAAGTATGATATGTTTGTTATTTAAAAAAAATTAAAAAAATTAAAAAAAAAGAACACTTACAATCACTTTAATTTTCACCAGTGCTTGATGCTCTTTGTTTGCAAGAATTGTTCACAGAAGCGAGCCCTGCATGACCCTCTAGCCTTCCTTCATTGGTGGAGTGCAGCCAACACCTCTTATCTGTAGAGAATTATTTGGCTCAACACAAACCTCATACACTGAAATCTATGCCATGTTCTCCCTTCTAGTCCATAACTATATTCTTCTATATAGTCCTTAACTATGCACCAAATGTTTTTGCGTGTTAATATGATGTTGTCTCCTTAATATTGGCATACCTTCTTCCTGTTCCCTTCCATGAGATCAGCCGCTTTTTCATATCCATTGTAGACGCATTATTCTAAGACTGAGTACTACATGACAATTTTCTATGTCTAAAAAATGCCAAATGCAAGCAATACAACATAAATCCTGACCTGCAAATGACCTACAAATTAAAAAAGTCTCAAAGCTCCCATCGGAGCAGATGTTGAAAGGGCAAGGCCTTGAGCTGGAGATATATATAATTAGCAAGGGGCTCAAGAATGGGTTTAAGTTGGATTATGCTAATTCTGATTTCAGTAACTGCATTGGAAAAACCTTCCAGATGAACCAACAGTGTTGCGATAAGCTGATTTATATAATTTGAATAAAACCGTTTATATGATTTTAATGCCGTTATGGAATTATCTCCCGAGAGGTCACGCCATGTGAAGCTGCTCTTTTAGAAATTGGATGAAAGAAGTCCTGAAACTCATCTGTAGCATTCTAATTTACAGCTTACGCCATCCTACACAATTCACTCCTTCGCTGACCACGTTATTTATTTTAATGTCTTGCCAGTGTGATCCTATTAACCGCAGCTACAGCTCTGTGCTGAGCAAAACAACAAACATTGCAATTTGCATGCCGGGAGTTTCTAGTACGGTGCTAAAAAGTAATATGAGGACAACTGACAAAGGGAAAAACATATCTCCTATTTAAGTTGTAAAGTCCGTTTCGCTCATTTTAAATACTGCCTTGCTCGTTTATTCAAGGTGCCCAATTTTCTGCAAATTATGGGAGATTCTATAATTAGTTGAATACTTTACCCAACTTACCTTGAGTTGCCTTTGCCTGCTACTTTTGCTGTCACTAGTTTCCCTGATCCTGCTACGAACATTGTGCTGTAACCTCACTTGTGTGCACCTTGCCGAAGGCATTGGGATGGATTTACTAAAGGCAAACAGACTGCACTTTGCAAGTGCAGTTTCACCAAAGCTTAGTAATTAAGGTAAAGCTTCACTTTGCAAAGAATATCCAATCACATGCAAGCAAAATAAAAAAAAAAGCATTTTTGCTTGCACATGAACGGATGATGGAAATCGTCGGAGCTTCTCATTTAATAAGCTCTTGAGAAGTTCTTGTAACTGCACTTGTTTGCCTTTAGTAAATCAACTGCATTATGTGCAGCTGTTTTATAGTATTTTGTGATGGTACAAGTGCAGTAAAACACATTTTAAGGCAGGAAACTTGCCGTGCTGTGTTTATAAAGTTCCTGCACTTTATTTTCTGGTATAGTCCACCTCCGGGAAAAGTAAAAATCCTCCCTTGCAGTGGGGCTGTCCCCGCACTTCAAGGGTTAAGTATTAGTTTAAAGCAAGTTTACTTACCTGATTCTCCAATCCCCTGGCAGATGACACTTCCTATACTCCGATGGTGGACTGCTCCTCTGCGTCCTCAAGTCCCATGTAGGGCTTTGGGTTCTGCATTGGTCATGAAGATGTCAAAAGGCATACAACTATCGGAGAATAAGGAAGAAGGAGGCTTCATTGTTGCAGCACGGAGAAGGCTGCAAGAGCTTTTCCCAGGCCCCCAGATAAACAAGCTTTTAACCATTGAGGTATAGGGGTAGACCAATTACAATTTTACTTTTACCCCACAGTTTCGGCTTTACGACCCCGTTCACACTTGAGCGTTTTTCAGCTCAAAGCTCGATGCTCAGAAACGCTCAACAAGCAAAGTCCCATTCATTTTAATGCACCTTGTTCACATTTAAGGCCCCTTTCACACGAGGCGGGCTCCGCTTGCACGGAGCCAGCCTCTGTCCGCCGGCTCAGCGGGAGATCTCTCCGTTGATCTCCGCTGAACCGGCGGATGACAAGCCTCTCTCCGCCCACTGAGCGGGGAGGGGCTTGCGAGCGCCGCTGATCTCTATGGAGAGATCGGATGAAAACGGACAGTGTGTCCGTTTTCATCAGATCTCACCCGATCCGATCCGCCAGCGACGGATCTGGACGTATAGCCATACGTCTGCTTTTGGCGGATCGGACCGGGTCGGATGTCAGCGGAGATGTCTCCGCTGACATCCGACGCTCCATAGACTAACATGGAGCGCCCGTTCAGATCCGCCGTCAAAACTGACAGGCGGATCTGAACGGTCCGACCATGTGAAAGGGGCCTAAGAGTTTTATCACCTGTAGCAAAACGCCTGTCACTCAAAAAAGTTTAGATGTGCTACATCTCAGACAGATTTGAGCATTTTTGTCTCCCATAGACTTCAATTGAAAACGCTCAGCTCAAGTGTGAATGTAGCCTGAAGGTACTGATAGGGATGTAGTATACCACTTAAAAATTCTTGTGATATACAGTGGTGTGAAAAAGTGTTTGCCCCCTTCCTCATTTCCTGTTCCTTTGCATGTTTGTCACACTTAAGTGTTTCGGAACATCAAACCAATTTAAACAATAGTCAAGGACAACACAAGTAAACACAAAATGCAATTTGTAAATGAAGGTGTTTATTATTAAAGGTGAAAAAAAATCCAAACCATCATGGCCCTGTGTGAAAAAGTGATTGCCCCCCTTGTTAAAACATACTATAACTGTGGTTGTCCACACCTGAGTTAAATTTCTCTAGCCACACCCAGGCCTGATTATTGCCACACCTGTTCACAATCAAGGCATCACTTAAATAGGAGCTGCTTGACACAGTAAGGTCCACCAGAAGATCCTTAAAAGCTACACATCATGCCGAGACCCAAAGAAATTCAGGAACAATTGAGAAAGAAAGTAATTGAGATCTATCAGTCTGGAAAGGGTTATAAAGCCATTTCCAAAGCTTTGGGAATCCAGCGAACCACAGTGAGAGCCATTATCCACAAATGGCGAAGACATGGAACAGTGGTGAACCTTCCCAGGAGTGGCCGGCCGCCCAAAATTACCCCAAGAGCGCAGCGACGACTCATCCAAGAGGTCACAAAAGACCCCACAACAACGTCCAAGGAACTGCAGGCCTCACTTGCCTCAGTTAAGGTCAGCGTTCATGCCTCCACCATCAGGAAAAGACTGGGCAAAAATGGCCTGCATGGCAGAGTTCCAAGGAGAAAACCACTGCTGAGCAAATAGAACATCAAAGCTCGTCTCAATTTCTCCACAACACATCTTGATGATCCCCAAGACTTTTGGGACAACATTCTGTGGACCGATGAGACAAAAGTGGAACTCTTTGGAAGGTGTGTGTCCAAGTATATCTGGCGTAGAAGGAACACTGCATTTCAGAAAAAGAACATTATACCAACAGTAAAATATGGTGGTGGTAGTGTGATGGTCTGGGGCTGTTTTGCTGCTTCAGGACCTGGAAGACTTGCCGTGATAAAAGGAACTATGAATTCTGCTGTCTACCAAGAGATCCTGAAGGAGAATGTCCGACCATCTGTTCGTGTACTCAAGCTGAAACGAACTTGGGTTCTGCAGCAGGACAATGATCCTAAACACACCAGCAAGTCCACCACCGAATGGCTGAAGAAAAACAAAATGAAGACTTTGGAGTGGCCTAGCCAAAGTCCTGACCTGAATCCTATTGAGATGTTGTGGTATGACCTTAAAAAGGCCGTTCATGCTCGAAAACCCTCTAATGTAACTGAATTAGGACAATTCTGCAAAGATGAGTGGGCCAAAATTCCTCCAGGACGCTGTAAAAGCCTCATTGCACGTTATCGCAAACGCTTGGTTGCAGTTGTTGCTGCTAAGGGTGGCCCAACCAGTTATTAGGTTTAGGGGGCAATCACTTTTTCACACAGGGCCATGATGGTTTGGATTTTTTTTCACCTTTAATAATAAACACCTTCATTTACAAATTGCATTTTGTGTTTACTTGTGTTGTCCTTGACTATTGTTTAAATTGGTTTGATGTTCCGAAACACTTAAGTGTGACAAACATGCGAAGGAACAGGAAATGAGGAAGGGGGCAAACACTTTTTCACACCACTGTATGGTTTGCATGTTAATGTACATCAATCAATTGTTTGTCTTTACCGAAAAGTCTCATGCTTGCAAAATGAAAATCCACTTGATCACAAGGTAAATTTTGACTTCGCTAAATGAATGAGGGGGAGCTATGCTGACTGCAACCATCCAATGTTTGTGCAAAAATCATGTTTTTTTTCTTCTTGCACATGATTTTACAAAATACATTTTTACTTCGCTTTATCTTATTCAGTTCACAATTTACTTTGCAAAGTGAACAGGCTCTATACATTTCTACACACATGTAAATGTAAATAGAGCCTTATGAAATTCATAGTGTGGGCTGGTGGCCAGGTATAATTTCTGTTGACTGTTGCATTAAAAACGCCATATAACGTGTGTTTACAGACTTACTGATCCATAATGTAATTTTCTATTCACAGGTATTACTCTGCTCTAAAGACAATGAACCAACTAGAACACGTTTACCTACCCAAAGTCTCCCAGTATCGTTTCTGCCAGATTATGGCTGAGAACCTCCCTAAGTTACGAGAAGAGATCAAGGACATCTCCATGTCTGGTCTGAAAGACTTCCTAGAAAGTATCAGGAAACACTCTGACAAAATAGGAGAGACCGCCATGAAGCAAGTACGAGTCTTGTGTCAGCTGTTCTATCATGGGGCTTGTGTTCAAAGAAAGCCTACTGTTTAAATAGCTTTCAGCTGGGTACACACTATAAGAAAATCGGGCGAACGTTCCTTCAATTTTTCTCAATGTTTCACACAAGTCGAAACTGAGGATGGTACTAATTGTATGAAAATTCTCATCCAACATAGGCTTTTGTTTTTGCTTGACTTGTTTATTGTTTCTGATCATGCGCAGTCTTTTGTATCTCATTTTTCTTTTATGAAAACAGTACACATTAAATGAAAATCATTAGTTCTGGTAACGAACGAGGACATTTTTGGAGTTTCTCCCGTTGAAAATTTTTGTTTGGAAAGTCTGAATAGGATATCGAAAGTTGTGTATACACTATATACGAACATCAAATTAATTTTTCTTACGATTTTCTCATAATGTGTACCCCGCTCTGCTGAAATATATACCCACAAGTGAATGAGTCAGAGGAGTCACTCATCCCTTATTGGACTCTTACCTTAAAGAATGTCTTCCTATACAGCTGGAAAAAATCATCTTTCCACTATGTGCAGCTTTTTCAGTTTTTAATAATATTTGTCGCTTTCTGTAAAAGTTCTTGTTTATCCAGGTCATGGTAATGCTAGCAGTTGTTACAGTCAACTAGACTTGCTCTATAATGTTGAAGTTTTATGTTGAAATGTATTGTTTTAGGCTATGTGTTTGTCATTACCATTGTAGCTCCAAATTTCAAAGTACTAATGTGATCAACAGCTAAGACGGTAACAACAAACCGAGTCTAAAGTCAAAGAGCATCTCAGGGGCTTATTGCTACTTATACTGGCCTTTCATTAGAACAGCCATATGGACAAGCAAAAACAGAGGTTAGCCCCAGAGAGGAGAGGAGCAGAGCACACAAAGAAATGTAATCATCCGGTGTGCGGCTGTAAAAGTGGAAAATAAATTGGAAGTATTTTTAACAAGCAACACATTCCTGTACATTGGGTACACAAATAATGCATTGACCAACAGGCCCTACACCTTAATGGATAAGTTCACCTTGTGTAACATGTTACATATGTACCGGCCTCCATACCCCCCACCTCCCACCCCGAGTCCCTGTTTTGACAGCTCAGCTAGCGGGGAATCTTCTGCCCCTGCTCGCTGTCACAAAGTAAAAATAAAAAAGCCTGTCCGCCTCATTCATTCATTCACAGTGTTCTGTGCGTGGAAAAACGACAAGTCCGGCTGTCGGCTTGTAGTTCTCAATGAACTACCAGAGCGCTCTTGATCCATCTAGGTAGTTTATTGAGCTTCCTGTCTGAGTGTAACTGCCTGCCCGTATCGGAGGTAGTCTGCAGGACCGTGGCACTACGCCCACAATCTCCTGATCATGGGCTCAATGCTTTTACAGGTCCCTAACAAAAATAATAAATGCATATTTTTATACCTGCAAAAAATGTGTATTTATTATCCTTTTACAAGGAAGTTCGTTCAAGAACAGTGAGGTTCTCATTTTGGACAGAGAGAACAACTGGTTTGCAAGATATGTGAAGGAGGCCATCTATGTCAAACTTGAACAACCTTCCCTAATCAGGGGTGGGCACTTTCAGCACCATCTTTAACCCACATATAATTTTTTTTCAATACATCTGTACCTTGAAAATTGGATGACAATTCACTACTTTAGCTGTGTAAGACCAACATTTAATACCTGCCTTATATATTATGATATCATAGAAATTTGATTATGAAAATAGAACCTCACACCTCCCACCATCTTCTTGGACAATCAGCATCTGCTTAAATAACACCCAGGATGGATTAAGGTGACTGAGTTACACATGCTGCTATAAATGCAGGGTTAAAGGGCTAGATTTCCAAGATAATCTGGTGCCTTAAGCCTCACCCATAACCACTCCCTATTGTAATGCTTAAAACATTTTTTCTTAATCACCGATATACTGTGTGCAGAAAAAAGCAATTGGTCCAGAGACAGCAAGCAGATTTAATCTCTTAAACTGATGCACCACTATACTCCTTGTGGACGAGAGCAGTTTTTTTTTTTTTTTCATATTTTTGATTTTTATTCAATTTTTTCATTCAAACAATGAAAGTAAATACATTAAGGCAAGAGAAAAAAAAAAAAAGGAAACCACATACCCGAGGTTAACCGGCCATTCTGAGCAAATAAAGTACACTTAACATATACTGCTAAACATTCGTCGTTTCTAGCTTAATTTCAAACTTAAATTGTCTCCTCTCGGCAACCTCCTAGTCTTAGAACCATTTTATCGATGCAACCCTTTTCATTTATCTCCCAGGCCTACTGGTCTTATTTGATGTCCATCCAGTGGTTTCCCTCGAGATCTTTCGTTCCCCTTTATGGGTCTCTCTTCCCCCCGTTTTCCTTTCCAGTTTACCCTCCCTCCATCCCCCCAGCCCACCCGCCCCCCCAAAAAAAAAAAAAAAAAAAAAAACCCCAAAGAAAACCCCTCTCCTCTCCCCTCCACCTCATCCCTCCGGTCTGAGGACACTTCCCCTACTTCCTCTCCTCCATCTAGGACGAGAGCAGTTTTTGAATTTTAGCCTATTCATTTGGCAATAGCTTGTCATTACTTAACAAAACAAAATATTACCTATACATGTTTTTTATGGGACAATTATTCAATGAATTTTAACATATCTTTAAAGAAGCTACAGGACAAGGTTTTCTCTAATCTGACCAGTCTTTTCAAACAATTAATGTTACTCTAGATAAAAAAAAGTTGTAAAGTACCTTACCTTGCTACGTGCCAGACTCTGTATATGTAATTTTATGGTCATTATGATTAGTACCAATAATACAATACAATTTACACTTTTTAATGTGCGCCATTACAAAAAAGGAGCAAACAAAATGTGAAAATGTTTAAATATAAATAAAGGAATTAAAAATTCAAATGAAAATGTCAGAAAACAAATAAATGAGGAGAAAAGGAAAAAGTTAGTTAAAGCGGATTAAAATTAAGAGCCAATTAGAGTTTTGAAAGGTACAGAATTGGTTGAAAGTTTTGCCAAGTTACTTTGACATAACATGCATATCAAAGGAAACTCCTTTTACCTGAAAATAAAAGAAGTTATAAAAAAAATACATTGCAGCTATCTTGTCCCCCTAGAGTGGCACAATCCAGGGTCCTCTCCCCATTGATTTTGTACCTGTGGACAGGTTGGCTCTTGGCTCCCACCCCCCCCCCCCTCATTTTTTTTCTCCTCTCTCTCCCTCTTTTAGTCAGGCCGTAACAGTAGTTACTTCACACCACACCATTGAACAACTTATGCTAAGTTAACGCGGTCTAACAGTTTTCCGATGGTTGTAGTATATCTTACGTTTTTATGACAATCATTAGAATTGAGAAATGTCTTTAACACTGCAGAACATGTCTGGCTGGAAGTCTCTAACAACTACTAGCTATTATTCATGTAAAGCACTGTGTAAATTGACAGCACTATATAAATACCTGAAATGAATAAAATAAACATTCTACGCTGCCTGTTGGTAAAACTGGAACAGACAGTGTATGTTTTTTATCTTCCAAGTCCTCTCAATTTTTCTGTGTTAACATTTGTGAGAATTTTTGTTTTCTCTATTTATTTAGTTTGCCACTTTTTCTGTTAAACCCAGGCACAACAACAGAAAACATTCCATGCCGCCCTACACAGACAAACCAATGTCTCCTATAGAAAGCCTATGTACATCATAAATGGCCATGGTTCTGAAGATGAAAATGAACTGAAATCAAAAAGCCCAATGCTGGAAGATGAGGAAACAGAAGAAGAGGTATAGTTTTTATTTTTTCTCTGATAATGGTAAAAGCGGCTTGAACAAGGGTAGTTGGTGACTAACCACTTACTGTGACTAATCCTTTTTGCTGGTTAGTAGAGAAGCCTTTTATTCGATTTACCAGGCATGCTCAGACAGCAAGGATAACTTTGTGGCAGTTTTGATTTGTAAATCTTGTTAAAGTGTTAATAAACTTAGGACCCTGCATTCATTATATCTGGTCTCCCTGAGTATCATTACAGCACCATGGTCGATATGGTGTCAGGATGATTGAAGTGCATTATTTATATTATTACATTGTAATATAAAATGAAATAGTTCTACTCATCATAATGCAGAATCAGTGGGAGCCCTGAGCGTGTCACTTGCCAGAGTCGCCTGCCACCGGATGCAGTTTGTCACTTGCCAGAGTCGCCTGCCACCAGATGCAGTTTTTCGCTTGCTAAGCCGCCTGCCTTCAGATGCGGATTGTCACTTGTCACATTGCCTGCCACCCACCAGATGCAGATTATCACTGCATTAGTGGCAGCACAAACGGGGACATTGGTCCATGGAGCACAGAGGAGTGCCTCGGTGCAGTGGTGGGTTCTGAGTCAGGGTGGAACAGCGGTGATACAGGGCAGGAGGTTAGAGATTATGCCATCTCTCTGCTCACCCGCCCGCCACACCTCCAACATTATACCTGTGAGTACAGAACAGTGGTGATGCAGGGCGGGGGGTGGTGAGAGATTATGTTATCTTTCTGCCTCTGACAGTGCAGCCTTTGTGGCCTGGGGGTTGGGGACCCCCATTTTACCAGATAAGTAGTTCTGTGGATATTTCTGGCTATTTGGGTTATTAAATGGACTCTGCTTTCCTATGAAACTTTGGCACTGCTCTACTATCTTTACTTATGGACAAAGCCAACACATCAGGGCTGCTTGAATGGTATTTATGGTGTCACATTCTTGGGTATAATTGTGCTAGTAGAAAGTTAATAAAACTGTACACAATGCATACAAAATAAAGCAGAAGAAATTGTAAGTTAATAAATTCTCAAATTTTCTTCAATATATAGTATACTTCTTCTATTTTCAGCAGGTCTTGAGTGTCCAGGATTTGGTTGACTTCACACCTGTGTATCGATGTCTTCACATCTATTCCGTTTTAGTAAGTAACTTGTCAATTATTTGAAACACTTGAACACCAAGGATTAGAGAAACAATTGAATCTGTTTTACAAACTTCAATTTTAAATGTCCCTAAACAAATAAATACTGTTTAGTTAGATTTTTTGGGGGGAATTTTTAGTAAAAATTAATTTACACATGGCGAACACATGTGGCCGAAGAAAAAATTGACAGTGTCTCTTTACTGGACTTTTAAAATTTTTGTCTTCCCAAAGAGAAAAAAATCTCCCACTCTTCACAATCACGCCTTATTCATGAGAGCAGCAGCTTTTTTGTGAGCAACAATTTTCAAGGATGGAGCACACGAAGGGCAAAATTAGAACCAAAATATCTGATGAGCACCTTGAGAATTCATTGAGAATTGCTACTACATCCATCGAAACAGATATTGATGTGCACTCGTTTTATATTGCCCTCTTTTTTATTTTTAGAATAATAAAAAAAAAAAAAAAAAAATGAAGTTTTATTACTCAGATTGGTAAATTATCTATATCATTGATCATTAATGTGTGATTTTCCCGACTTTTTCTGCTCATCAGCTATCCTCTTGGTTGGTATTTTATGTATGGCCCAAGACAGTTTTTCTTCTTCCAATGTGGCCCACGAAGGTCAAAAGGTTGGACATCCCTGGTTTAGTTAGTGTTTTAGGAGTAGCCTCACAGACCACAGTATAAAGTAGTGCATGACTAAATGTCAAGCTGTTTGGACTTCATAGTAAGTACTGTAAGAAGTCTGACCATATATTTGGCTATGCAGTTCATCACTTTCATAATTTGTTATCATTTAGTGCCCACATACCCATTGGTTCTGAGGTAGGCCTGAAATAGGCGATATGAATTGTCGCAGTCCATGTACATTGAACATTATAGAAAATACAGAGATTAATGAACCAATGTATTAGCCCACAGTCATGTATAATAAAACTCAGACTTTTTAAAATTAAAGAATAGGAATTTTAGAATAGGCCTTAACCACTTCAGCCCGGAAGAATTTACCCCCTTCCTGACCAGAGCACTTTTTGCGATTTGGCACTGCGTCGCTGCAATAGTTTTCATCAGCTGTGGCTGTATGAACATTTCGAGAGGAAGAGAGAGCGGCACCACTCTGAGTGTAGCATTTTAGTTAAAAAGTATCAAATTTATTAGGTCATATTCAACTCACATTTAAGTAGAAATAGGTAAGCATGTGTGTAATATGTCTGCGGGAATCCTTTCCGTTCAGCTGGGCAGGGGTGATCAGCAGTTCTGGCTGCTCCGTTTGATTTTTAAAGTTCCGAGGCTGTAGGAGATCAGCACAGCAAGCAGTGAGCACGTCAGCCATGATGGACAGGGGGTGTGGTAGAGCTTACACATGCTTACCTATTTCTACTCAAATGTGAGTTTAATATGACCTAATAAATTTGATGCTTTTTTTAACTAAAATGCTACACTCAGAGTGTGGTGCCGCTCTCTCTTCCTCTCGAAATGTTCATACAGTTGCACAATAAAACTATTGAAGGAACCCACAGACATCAGGTGATCACCTGATCTGGGAGATTCTGGCTGGTTAAGGTGTTGATTGTTAGATCCATGGGAACCTTGCCATACATCTAGAGCTGGGCCATTCACAAGGTAACCTACGGACTGATGCTTATTAACTAAAATGCTACACTCAGAGTAGCGCGACTCTCGCTTCCTCTCTCATTGCATATAGAGTCTCCTTCTGCTCCAACAGCTGTCTGCTGATACTGGTCAGAACGTCGCATAGGTCTGGCTTCAGTAGCATATGGACTTTACTCCTTAGGACACTTGTAGGACTGTTGGACTTTTTATCTTTACCCCACTAATCCTGGTCATACTCCGCTAGCTGTTTATTTAGCGCTCCATATTTACCTTATCCTGTATGCACATTTGCTGCTCTTGCAGTGTGATGACCAGCTATAGCTGCCAAATTGTTTCTGACACTTCACTAATTGACTTATTTGAATTTAATCACTTGTTTTTTGCTTCTGTCTCGCCATAAAAAAGCAAAACTGACCTTTAGCTGTTTTTTTATTGGGCTTTATTACTTCACCTTCCTCTGTTAATAGTCTCCCTTTGCTTCTCAGTTCAGACTCCTCTGATTAGTCCAGGATCTTCCCAGGTGCAGTAAATCTTCTTAGACCTGTTTTCTGGTAATAAAATTTTTATAGTTGTGTCATAATGATGAAGAAGTCCGAGTTTAGTAGAGAAAAGCAAATTTCTAATGCAGAGCCTGCAACTTTGACTGGTTTGATATACTGTATCGTGGCCAAGGCAAGGGAACATTATGCCGTGATATTGTACAAATCACGTCTGTCTCGGTGAAGATGTACACAGTGTAAATCTTGTGCTGTCTTGTCTTTTTCTAAAGGAAGAAATATAGCATAGAGAAGTCCAATACTGGGGGGGTGATTTACTAAAGTGTGAAGCGAACCTGTGTTTTTGCGCCAAACATCCAATCATGTGAAAGAATTTTTTTTCTTTAATTCTTCTGCACATTGGACGTTTGAAGTTTTAATGAAATTATGCTTTAATAAATAAGACTCTTTAGGGTCCATGCACACTAGGAGCAGAAAAAAATGCCAGAACCTCTGGCAGAAAAAGCGGCAGAAAAAATGCTCATAGTAGCTTGTATTGGACAAGCATTTAGGAGAGTTTATGGGCTTTTATAGGTGTTTTTTCCCCAAACTTTCCCCTCTGCTCACTATTCATTGTAATTAATGTACACTTGAAAATGCTGATTGCTCCTAAAGCCACGTTTAGGTGCATTTATGAACGTTTAGCATTTTTTTTCTGCCTGAAAACTCCTCTCTAAAACGCACTTGTGATGGGTTTCTAAACTCTCCTCTTGAAATATGCCTCTAAACGTCCTAATGTGCATCGACACATAGGATAACATTGAGCTTCTTCTACAGGCAGGAGAAAAAACTCCAAACTCCTGTAGAAGCAACGATTTTTTTAAGTCCAGTGTGCATTCACCCTTGAGACATAGGATGAGATAAAATCTCTCCAGTGGAGGAATATACAGCAATAAAACAGCTTTTCAGTAGAGTGGGTAAAGATTGGCACATTTGAGGGGCTTTTATTGTTGCCCGTTTCCTCTCACTTCATGTACAGATACAGTGGTCATCAGGAAAGGAACAGAGAAATCTCCCCTTTTAGGACATACATTAATAAAAAACCTGTTAGATTCTCTAATGCCGCGTAAACACGAGCGGAATTTCCATCCGAAAAATCTTGGATGTTTTTTCCGACGGAATTCCGCTCAAGCTGGTCTTGCATACACACGGTCACACAAAAGTTCTCTGAACTTTCGACCGTCAAGAACACGGTGACGTACAACACTACGACGAGCCGTGAAAATGATGTTTAATGCTCCCGAGCATGCGTCAAATTGTTTCCGAGCATGCGTGATTTTTTTGCACGTCCAAATTGCATACAGACGATCGCATTTTCGGTTAAAAACTTTTCCCGACCGAAAAATAGAGAACATGCTCTCAATCAAAAGACCAATGGAGCATACACACGGTCGCATTTTCCGACAAAAAGCTCTCATGGGAGTCTTGCTGGGGGCATGTGTATTCGGCATAATCCTTCTCTATTCTATCCTGAAGTAAAATAAATTAACAAGTGTTAAGCTGGCCATACACTAGAAACATAGAAACAGAAAAGTGACAGCAGAAAAAAGACTGAGTAGTACTTTGAGATTGTCCATTTTTTTTTTTTCTATAGATCTACACTATATTACCAAAAGTATTGGGATGCCTGCCTTTACACGACATTTAAACTTCAATGGCATCCCAGTCTTAGTCCATAGGGTTCAATATTGAGTTGGCCCACCCTTTGTAGCTATAACAGCTTCAACTCTTCTGGGAAGGCTGTCCACAAAGTTTTGGAGTGTGTCTAATGGGAATGTTTGACCATTCTTCCAGGCACTAATGTGGACGAGAAGGCTTGGTTCGCATTCTAATTTATCCCAGGGGTGTTCTATCGGGTTGGGGTCAGGACTATGTGCAGGCCAGTCAAGTTCCTCCACCCCAAACGCACTCATCAATGTCTTTATGGCCCTTGCTTTGTGCACTGGTCCAAATCATTTGGTGGATGGGGAATTATGGTGTGGGGTTGTTTTTCAGGGGTTGGGCTTGGCCCCTTAGTTCCAGTGAAGGGAACTCTTAAGGCGTCAGCATACCAAGATATTTTGAACAATTTCATGCTCCCAACTTTGTGGGAGCAGTTTGGGGATGGTCCCTTCCTGTTCCAACATGACTGCACACCAGTGCACAAAGCGTTCTGACCTCAACCTGATAGAACACCTTTGGGATGAATTAGAATGGAGACTGTGAGCCAGGCGTCCCATTACTTTAGATAATATAGTGTATGTTTGTCTCAAGCATGTTTGAAGCCATTTACAGTTGACTGGCTTTGCTGGAAGTTTATTCCAAGCTTTAACTATCCTTTCAGTAAAATAATACTTTCTAAGGTTAGTTTTGAATGTTCCACCAGTTAGTTTGAGGTCATGTCCCCATGCTCTTGATTTTGGTTTCATATTGAAAAAACTGCACTCCTGAACCTTCTTCAACCCCCCTTGATGTAATCATGTAGGTTTTAACCATGTCTCCCTTTTCCCTTCTTTTCTCCAGACTGTACATATTATGTTACTAAAGTCGCTCTCGATATGTTTTAATCCCCAGACCTTTCACCACTAGTAGATTTTTGAACAAACAAAATTCATACGAAAACCCTCAGTACATTGATGACTTGAATGTTTTTTAAAATAACCTTTTTTTGCTTTTACATTTAACTTAGGAATGATTTGATTTATTTCAGTCTTTTGTGATGTGTTTAATAAACCATTTCATTAGTATTTCACGTTTTTTTATACATTATTATCTTGGTAAAATACATTTTCCTAATGGATAACACCTATTAATAATTAACAAGTTTACTTAACCTGCTTTCACCTCCAAAATTTAAAATGTTTTATGCCACGCTTAAAAAAAAAAGATCTATTATTTTCAATAGAGAGAAACTGGAGAATTATTTTATTGAAAATTGTCACAATTTGTGTGGTGGTGTTTCACCATTTTATTCACTAGCCTGTTTTTCTATTTTTTTCATGGCTACTTTACATTTAAAATTTCTTTAAATTGGAGAAAATTTTTGTGGCAAAATAGGGTAAAGTGGTTATTTAAAGTGGTTAATTAAAAGCAATTTGTTGCCATCCTATGATTTTATGAATTCTGTAATCAATTTATTAGCATTTTTTTGTGTCCTTTTTTTATATTTATTTTGGTTTCTTTTTTTAATCCTAAACTACAGTAGTTGGTGTCCACAAGCCATAAAGGCGCGATAGCTCTTTGTTTCCTACTACAAAACTTTTTTTCTGACTCTGTAAACAAAAAGTATAATCTATAATCAATTTATTAGCATTTTTTTGTGTCCTTTTTTTTTAATTTATCAATTTATTTACTCTGTAAACAAAAAGTAGAGACTAGTAAATGGCTTTTTTCTCTAAATTTATCAGAAAATCTTGGTTTTACCCAAGGTTTTTCTGGTGTCTAGGTAGGTGTCTAGGATTTCTGCCATGTACTTCAGTGGGATTGGCTTGTCTTCTGTAAGCAATTTTTTATTGCTGTTCCATAAATTTTGTTGTTCAGCAGTGCTGGTGAACCTTTGTTGTATTGGCTAATCTATGGGGTGTTTAGCTCAGTGGTGAAGCCTGTTGTTTGGTTTGTTCTGTGTCCTCCTTTGCCTCTGTTGCGTGCCTCTAGCTGTGCTCCTAACTCAGAAGGGGGGAGTGTTGGTATCAAGTAATGGAATGTTAAGTAACTGTGACCCAGCGATAACCTCGTGCCCCTAAAAAAAATCAAAATGCTAAGCTGCTTTATTCTTCTTGCATACAAATGATGTTGTATTCAGTAGGTAGATGAGGCGCTCGTGGTGCACTGGTTTCAAACGCACAGATGGTTCTTTCTGAAAGGTTCTCCTTAATGAGATCACCAGGATTTCACTCAAGGTCCTTACAAAGGAGTCAAAGCATGACCCGAATTAGGAATAGAATGAGAATGTGTTTACAAATTAAAGACAAAATGCAGACTGGTATGAAATGACGGGTAAAAACGGGTAAAATTTTAGAAGCGTAAATGGTTCTCTAACAGTAGTAGGCTACAAGAATCTAATGGTGATATACATGGTTAGAAACTTTACTGCCATGGACCTTCTTTGGCTGTTGTAGAAGGTACACACAATATGGGACAGTGTACTTTACTTGGTGGACTTTGTGAAAAGTGCACAGGCTTTGGATTTGAAACCACTGTTTTACATATATATATATATATATATATATATATATATATATATATAAAAACATATATATATATAAAAACATAAATCACAGTTTACTGACATGGGACCACATTCATAGACATATGAAAAGAGCAAAAATAGGGAAAAAAGGATTTTCAAGTTGCCAGTCTTCTAAAAGTATCTTTGTATTTTAACTTCCAAGTAATGACTTTCTTGGGGTTAGGCTCCATGCACACTGAAGCTCATAAACAGAAGTTTTTGGGCATTTTTTTGAACAGCCCATGAACTCCACTATGTTATCGTATGTGTTCATGTGTGTTTTTGGGTGTTTATCAGCAGTGGAGTTTATGGGCTGTTTTCTGAATGCAATAATTGCGTTCAGAAGTTGTTTTTCTGACCACAAAAAACGCCAAACGCTCAAACGTTGATAAACACTCAAAAATGTGTCTCAACAGCGTTTTTTCATTTTTTGATCCATTGAAAATCAAAATTAAAAAAAATGCTAACGCAGAAAAACGCTATTGCAAAAACATTAAAAAAAAACGTTAAAAAAGGTTGAAAGACGCACTGCAAAGCTACTGGCGTTTTTATAACATTATTTTAACATCCAGTGTGCATGGAGCCTTAACCACCCTGGCGGTATGATTATGTCAAAGCGGTACAATTTTTTTTTTGCATGGAAATTTGGCGTTTTATATTGTAGGCCTGTAATTCTTAGTAATAACTTAAATCTGTCCAAACAAAAGTCTATAGACATCCCGGGTATGATAAAGTTTGAAACATGAAATCATAAATTATAATATAATAAATAACGAAATAATTATAACAAATAATAATAATAAAAATGATTCAATAATGTAATCAAATCAAAAACACTGAAATTTTCTCAGTTGCAGAATTGTCGCTGTCATTACTTTCAGTGTTTGATGACGAATTTCCCCACGAATCACTATCGCTCAATTCTGCAAGTGATTCTAATTTATTATCGCTTTTGATGTAAAAGGACATTTTTGGTTGCTATAAAACTGCATGCAAGGAATGTGAAATAATGTGATACAGTTATGTAATCTGTAAGATTACAGTGTACTGTATGTGTATTGTGTTTTTGAATTTGGCGTCGTGCTTCTTCACTGTGCGTCGCAACGCTCGCAGGGAACAGAGCTCGGTACTGTGATGAATCAAGCGGAGACGCAGCTCGCACACACAGCAGGGAGACATCGCAGGATCCTGGAGACAAGGTAAGTAACTTTGATACCAATGTAATGCTGCACTATCCAAAAAGTAATCATATGGTAATCTTACTAAATCCTAATTGTTATTGACTACAGTTAAATATTGGTGGTGAGATATTCCATTCCTATGTAAAAAATCTAGTGAGCATAATACTGCAATCTTATGCAATTAAATGTTGCGATCATAAACAATAAAAAATTGCAATCCTATGCGATGCTCCCAATAACAATCTGTGTAGCATACACTCTATATACACAAATTGCATTCATATGAAATAGAGAAATTTGCAACCCTGTGCAATAATAGGGGGACAGGACGGTTTGTGAGACAGTGGAGTGATCTCAGAGCAGGAGAGGACACACCAGTACAGCAGCTTTATATTTGTTTGGCTTGTTACCTAGTGGTGCGCTCATAGCACCTATTAAATGTGAGTACCCTAATATAGGGAATATTGTCATTTTAAATAAAACTTTAAAAAAGGGTAATACACTATACAGTTTCCTCTGTTTTCCATATGAATATTGTTGCAAGCAACCTTCCAAGGATCTGAATGCTGACCATAAACCCAGAGGTGGTTTAAAGGCGTGTTTTGACCGAGCTTAGATATCATATACATTCGTATCAATTTATTTGGCACGGACATATGGGACGTGATCAATGATAGCAGCTGTCCTTTAATCATCTCTAATTATCATTTTTATTTTCACATGGTAGCTTGCAAGACTTTGTTTTTTTAGAAGGTAAGTTAATAGGCCCCTTTCACACATGCGGACCGTTCGTCCGTTTTTTCATACGTCTGTTTACGGATCAAAACGGACATCAATGCTTCTCTATGGGATAGTGGAGGTTAGGGGATGATCATCCATCTCTGTTAAGCTCCGTTTTTCTAGACGGAAGAAAACCCTATTTTTACTTACGTAAAAAAAACTGAACGGACGAAAAACGGATGTTAGCGGACGATCCATTCACATCTGATCCGCTGACATCCGTTTTTCATCAAAATATGTAGTTTTATATGCATACATTACAAATAACCTATGACCCAAAAACAAGGAATCATGGGAATATTCCCATAATTCATGAAAAAACTATTAAATACAGTTTTAAAAAAAACTGATAAAAACCGGACATAAACGGATAAAAAACGGACATAAACGGATGAAAAACGGACATAAATGGATGACAATGGATGTAAAACGGAAATGAAAATGGATGAAAACTGATGTTTACTGACAACAACTGATGATAAAAAAAATGTGACTGAACTGATCTAATGTATGGTCCGCATGTGTGAAAGGGACCTAACTTTGCCTGGATCCTGCGATGCGATCCCGAGTGTGGCTAGGGTTACTGCTTTTGGTACTGAAAATCCCCCCCCCCCCCCCCCGAGCCGAGGTTAAGAATGGAAACCGTGAAAATAATTTTTTCCCTATTTTTGGTCTTTTCATATGTCTATGGATGTGTTCCCACCTTCTCTCTCTTGCGCTCTCTCGTGCTCTCTCACTCTCTCTCACTCTCTCTCACTCTCTCTCTCTCTCTCTCTCTCTCTCTCTCTCTCTCTCTCTCTCTCTCTCTCTCGCGATCTCTCTCTCTCGCGATCTCTCTCTCTCACAATCTCTCTCTCATGATCTCTCTTATGATCTCTCTCTCACGATCTCTCTCTCATGATCTCTCTCTCTCTCATGATCTCTCTTATGATCTCTCTCTCATGATCTCTCTCATGATCTCTCTCTCATGATCTCTCTCATGATCTCTCTTATGATCTCTCTCTCATGATCTCTCTTATGATCTCTCTCTCTCTCTCTCATGATCTCTTATGATCTCTCTCTCTCTCTCATGATCTCTTATGATCTCTCTCTCTCTCTCTCTCATGATCTCTTATGACCTCTCTCTCTCATGATCTCTTATGATTTCTCTCTCTCTCTCATGATCTCTTATGATCTCTCTCTCTCTCTCTCTCTCTCTCTCTCTCTTATGATCTCTTATGATTTCTCTCTCTCTCTCATGATCTCTTATGATCTCTCTCTCTCATGATCTCTCTCTCTCTCTCTCTTATGATCTCTCTCTCTCATGATCTCTTATGATTTCTCTCTCTCTCTCATGATCTCTTATGATCTCTCTCTCTCATGATCTCTCTCTCTCTCTCTCTCTCTTATGATCTCTCTCTCTCATGATCTCTCTCTCATGATCTCTCTCTCTCATGATCTATCTCTCTCTCTCTCATGAGCTCTCTTATGATCTCTCTCTCTCTCTCATGATCTCTCTCTCTCTCTCTCTCTCTCATGATCTCTCTCTCTCTCATGATCTCTCTTATGATCTCTCTCTCTCATGATCTCTCTCTCTCTCATGATCTCTCTTATGATCTCTCTCTCTCATGATCTCTCTCTCTCTCTCATGATCTCTTATGATCTCTCTCTCTCATGATCTCTCTCTCTCATGATCTCTTATGACCTCTCTCTCTCATGATCTCTTATGACCTCTCTCTCTCATGATCTCTTATGACCTCTCTCTCATGATCTCTCTTATGATCTCTCTCTCTCTCTCTCATGATCTCTCTCTCTCTCATGATCTCTCTTATGACCTCTCTCTCTCATGATCTCTCTTATGATCTCTCTTATGATCTCTCTCTCTCTCTCTCTCTCTCTCTCTCTCTCTCATGATCTCTCTCTCTCGTATGATCTCTCTCTCGTATGATCTTTCTCTTATGATCTCTCTCTCTCTCTTATGATCTCTCTCTCATGATCTCTCTCTGTCTCTGTCTCTCTCATGATCTCTCTCTCTCTCTCTCTCTCTCTCATGATCTCTCTCCCCTCTCTCTCTCTCTCTTATGATCTCTATAATCTGAGATCATTTTAGTCGGGTAAGAGGCTGCATTACCTCACGGGCGCTTTTGGAGCACCTTTGATTGTTTACAGCAAAGCACAACAGCACTTTTCTCTTTTTTACTTTTTTTACTTTTCTCAGCACTTTAACACATGGACTTAACTTTTTGCACATTTATTATGATTTTGTTTTTACTTTTAATTTTAACTTTTAACTAAATTAATTTCATATGTTATGATTATCTAGGCCAGTATTTCTCAACTCCAGTCCTCAAGGCGCCCCAACAGGTCATGTTTTCAGGATTTCCCTCAGATGAAATGGCTGTGGTAATTTATAAGGCAGTGAAACTGATCAAATCACCTGTGCAAAATAATGGGAAGCCTGAAAACGTGAGCTGTTGGGACACCTAAGGCCCCTTTCACACGGGACGGATCCGTATTGATCCGCCCCGTGAAGATCCGCTGCTCAGCGGGGATCGCACAGCTGATCCCCGCTGAGCCGGCGGATGACAGGGCGGTCCCTACACACTATGCGGGGACCGCCCTGTCAGTTCTCCACTCTCCTCTATGGGGGATCGGATGAACACAGACCGTCTGTCCGTGTTCATCCGATCCGCTCTGCAGACGGATAGAAAATAGGGTTTTCCTCCGCCTGCAGAATCGGACAATAGCGGAGGCGGACGATATCGGGTGTCAGCGGATGCTCATCCGCTGACACCCGCTATCCCATAGGGGTGCATGTATGTCCGTATTTCATCCGAAAACGGATGGATGAAATACGGACAAACTGTCCGCATGTGTGAAAGGGGCCTTAAGCATTGAAGTTGAGAAACACTGATCTAGGCTCGCATCATGGATCAGCTAATATTTGAGAATCATGTTGTGTATGCGATTTTACTATTCAGTCATATTTTGCACAGTTGGTTTTTCTAGGAAATTTGGGAGACAGCGCACCTTTTGTTTAAATAATTCTCCGAGATGTTTAGAACAATCTACCTGCCGAGTTCCTTCAAAAACTGTGGGCACAAGCACCGTGTGTACCTAGAAGAATTGATGCTGGTTTGAAGCCAAAGGGTAGTCAGACCAAATATTGATTTGATTTCGATTTTTCTTCTGTTCATTTACTGGCATTTTGTAAATTGATAAAAAATAAACAATTAAAATATATATTTCTGAAAGCATTCTTATTTTTACAGCATTTCTTCACACCCGTCTATATAATATATATATATATACATATATATATATGGATTTGTGCCTGGAGACATACTTTGTGGTTGTACACCGCAGACATGAAATATGAACAAATATACAAATATATGGTGTACTTATCGCAATTAAAAGCACTAAGTGTAATCTCTGTCTGCTGCTTTGTTCTTCTGTTATCAGCATGAGCCACTTCTGACACCAAGCGAAAAATGGTGACAGGGGAGGGACCTCCGTCAGAGTGACAGCCTTAGCTCTGTTCCTGTATGCTGGGGGAAAAGGGGGGGTGTCTCTTCCCTACAATCAGCTCTCAGAGCTCCCCTCATTAAGCTCTGCAGAGTGTAACTTTAGCTCTCCACCCCTTTTGTTTTGAGCTCTTAGACAAACTTATAAATGTAACACTTTGAACAAATGAAGAGAAGACTGCAGATAAGCAGGTACAACGTATGTAGAATGATTTGTTTTATCCCTGTGTATCACCTGAGGATAGTTCCTTCACTGGGTATATTTGAGGGTTTACAACCACTTTAATGTTTAACTAGTACCTATACTTATAGAGAAGTTCCAGCCTGGGGGAAAAAAAAATAAAAATTAAAAGTCAGTAGCTGCTGACTTTTAATATAAGGCCACTTACCTGTCCAGGGAGCTCACGATGTCAGCACCCTAAACCAATCATCAGCTCCGGGTGTAGGCGCTGGCATCTTGATTAACCGCGCAAGGACCGCCTCCTGCACATATACGTCGGCAGAATAGCACGGCTGGGTACATCAACGTACAGGTACGTTGTCCTTTAAGAGCCCAGCCATGGGTCGTGCGCCGCCGGCGGCATGCTCGAAACCCGGTCCTGAGCTCCGTGACCGCGGCCGCAGGACCAGCGGACCCCGATCGTCGCTGGTGTCCCGCGATCGGATCACAGAGCTGAAGAACAGGAGAGGTATGTGTAAACAAACCTCTCCCCGTGCTTACAATGACACTGTCACTGATCGTCTGTTCCCTGTCATAGGGAAAGACGATCAGTGATGTCACATGCCAAGCCACGCCCCCCTACAGTAAGAAAACACACACAGGGCTCACTTAACCCCTCCCCGCCCCCTAGTGGTTAACTCCTTCACTGCCAGTGTCATTTACACAGGAATCAGTGCATTTAAATAGCACTGATTGCTGTATAAATGACAATGGTCCCAAAAATGTCCGATGTCCATAATGTCGCAGTCACAATAAAAATCGCTGATCGCCGCCATTACTAGTAAAAAAAAAATATATAATAAAAATGCTAAAAAACTATTCCCTATTTTGTAAGCAGTATAACTTTTGCGCAAACCAATCAATAACCGCTAATTGCGATTTTTTTTATTTTTTTTTTACCAAAAATATGTAGAAGAATACGTATCGGCCTAAACTGAGGGAAAAAAATGTTTTTATATATTTTTGGGGGATATTTATTATAACAAAAAGTAAAAAAATGTTCTCTATTTTTGTTTATAGCGCAAAAAATAAAAACTGCAGAGGTGATCAAATACCACCAAAAGAAAGCTCTATTTGTGGGAAAAAAAGGACGCCAATTTTGTTTGGGAGCCACGTCGCAATTGTCAGTTAAAGTGACGCAGTGCCGAATCGCAAAAAGGGGCCTGGTCCTTTGGCTGCAAATTGGTCCGGGGCTTAAGTGGTTAAGGAAAACAGGAAGTGAAGCCTTGCAGCTTTACAGCCTGTTTCCTATTGCGTATGCGCGAGTCGTGCTGTGCATTATGAATCGTCCCCCTGTCTTCTGGGACCTCTGTCTCCCAGAAGGCATTGGGGGGGGGGAGAGGAGGAGTGCCCCAAAGTTTCGTAGATTGCTGCACAACGATGCAGAGATCTTACACAGAAGTGGGAGCGGGTACCTGGTTTTGACAGGTATCTGCTCCCCCCAGAAATGTGCCAAATGTGGCAGCAGAGGGGGGAGGAAGCAAATAAGCGGAGCTTCCCCTTTTGGGTGGAGCTCTGCTTTAACCACTTCAGCTCCGGAAGGTTTTACCCAATTCCTGACCAGGCCATTTTTTGCAATACGGCACTGCGTGGCTTTAACTGACAATTGCGTGGTGGTGCGACGTTGTACCCAAACCAAATTGACGTAATTTTTTACCCACAAATAGAGCTTTCTTTTGGTGGTATTTGATCACCCATGCGCTTTTTTTTTTGCGCAATAAACAAAAAAAGACCAACAATTTTGAAAAAAAAAAAAAAAATAAAACAATATTTTTTACTTTCTGCCATAATATATATCCAAAAAATAAATAAAATTAAAAAAACGAATTCCTTTATCAATTTAGGCAAATATGTATTCTTCTACATATTTTTGGTAAAAAAAATTCCAATAAGCGTATATTGATTGGTTTGCGCAAAAGATATAGTGTCTACAAACTACAAGATAGATTTAGGTTTACTGGTAATGGCGGTGATCTGTGATTTTTAGCGGGACTGTGACATTGCGGCAGACAAATCTGACAGAGTGACACTTTTTGGGGACTAGTAGCACACACAGTTATCAGTGCTAAAAAAAAAAAAGTGATTGACTGATTACTGTATAAATGGCACTGGCAGGAAAGGGGTTAACACCAGGGGCGATCAAAGGGTTAAATGTTCCCTAGGGAGGTGCTTACTAACTCTGTGGACCAGTGTCACACTGAAGGAAAAGAGAGATCCGTGATTCAGCTTCGCTGAATCACAAGATCTCTCTTTCCCTTCCTGGCAGATCCGCCGATTGCCTTGTTTACACTGGCAGACGGCTGATGCGTCTCTCCATAGAACGATCGACAGGTCGTGGCAGCCATCGATGGCGCTGGACCCACAGATTGGCGCCACCTAAACTGCGTGCACAAAATCACGTACAGATACGGGATTTTGCACACCTGGGCCACCCTGCCGCAGAAAATGTACTTGGGGCAGTCCGGAAGTGGTTAAAGAAGATGTTTTTTTTTTGCTAATTGTCAGTAGCAGACAAGACTTGGCTACTATGAGGTCCACTGATGCCACACGCTCTGGCTCTAAACCTCAACTAGGTATTCACCTCTGAGAATTTCTAGCCGTGTGGTTCTTCGCTACAATTTATAAACAAACTTTCTGAATACACATGTGCTGTTAATTACCACCAGCACCTGTTGAACATTCAGCTCTGTGTCAGTGCTCACTCCTCTTTGGATGCAAAGATACTCGCTTGCTTACCAGCATTTGAGTATAACACTATCCCTGCTCCTATAGAATATATGAATCCTATGCTCCTGAAGAAGCGTACATTTACGCACAACATGTCGAGCAACTAAACAAACATCTTGCACCCGGACTCACACCCTGACCCACAGCTTTCTCATAGCTACATCATTATTTGGAGATCGCTTTTAAGAATTTTCAGTTCATCTGTCTTTTGATGTGGTCATATCATTTGATATTATGCAATATGGTGTCAGAATTGTTGGTGTATAGGGTGTATTATAACTACTAGCTCCATCAAGTATTTTTATATATATATTCATATGCACTATATTTTTTACTTATGCTCAAATTAAATAAAATCCTTTGTTACTTTTATACTGTTTACCAGTGTGCCTTTAGGCTCGATTCATACCTATGCATTTTTAGTGCTTTTTGCATTTTTCAGATTTGCACTACAGAACGTGTTCCATAGGAAACCATGTTAAATGGACTGTAGTTCAAATCTGCAAAATGCAAAAATCACGAAAAATGCATAGGTGTGAATCCAGCCTTAAAAGGAAGTAAACCCTCAGCAAAAAAACGTAAAGCTACAGGTAAGCCTTAAAATAGGCTTACCTGTATCATCTAGTTTCTAGCCTTTTCTATGTCCACAGTTGGCATCTTGTTCTTGAATTCTATTATCAAATCACCTTGTAGTCCATCTAGCATCCCTTTCAATGTGTTGATTTCTGAAAAATGTATTTTGAATCATTTTTTTTTTACAAAAGGTGACATTATCCTTTAAATAACTAGACTTTATGTTAAGCAGTAATTTCTCTTGCCACAGGTCTTAAAATAAGGGTGTCTGAATTAAAAAGAAATAAAAAAATAATGGTGTCACATGTACCTGTCTATAAAAAAAAAATCTATAACAAAAAAAAGTTGGCCTAGTGATAAAAAGGCTGAGGGGGTTGCCAAGTCACTGCTGGAAGCGGAGCAGAATTATAGCTAGGCTGCTAAAATGCAATTGTGCTTTGCTGTGAATTTTGAGGAGGAAGTTACACCAGAGTGCCTGCATCTACAGAGGTCAGTGTTGGCCTAATCTAAAGCTTATTTGCTGTTTGGTAAAAATATGTTAATATTTAAATGGCCACATCCACTCACAACAGGTACACAGGAGAAGGTAGAGAGCAAAGTTTTCTGATTTTACATTAAGGCTTCAATGCTTCTTTTTTGAGGATGGATTGCTTCACAGTGTCTGCAGCTACAGAGATCAGCCAATGTTTGTTTTAATGCTGAACTCCAGTCAGCTATAAAAATGTTGTAGTGCTCTCCTCCACTCCCACAATGTGGTAAA
Organism: Lithobates sylvaticus; assembly: GCA_028564925.1. Lineage (NCBI taxonomy): Eukaryota > Metazoa > Chordata > Amphibia > Anura > Ranidae > Lithobates > Lithobates sylvaticus. The sequence goes on along the minus strand of CM053036.1, from coordinate 68,973,713 downwards.
GCTCCCAATCTTGTAATAATAATTAAGTTATCATGTGCGGAAAAAAAATAAAAATAATTACTGCATATGTGAAAAGGTAGGAGGATGTAAACGAGGACCAGAATTTTGCAGTCACATTTTATTTATTTTTTGCAAAATCTGAAAGGGAATTTTGGAAAATATAATTCTAACCTCTGACTTTGGTTAACATTCTAGGGTGATAAAGAAGTATTTGAGAACTACTACAGAAAGCAAAGAAAAAAACAAGCTCGATTAGTTCTCCAGCCTCAGGCAAACATGGTATATATCATCATTTGAAGACTGTTATTAGGAACATTTCTAAAAATGGTTAGATGCAGAATTTTAAAACTGTGTTTTCTTGTTTTCTTTTTCCACTATAGCACGAGACGGTTGAGGGATACCGAAGGTATTTCAGCCAAATTGTGGGGTAAGTATAATGTAACTAGGAAGATTTACATGTATATGGCATCTGATATTTTTTCTAAATAATGAGAAAAGGCCAGTCCACACCAATCAATCACAAACATATCTGGGTATAAGTGAGATGAATCAATTACTGGCTATTTTTATTTTTCAGGATCTCCAGAGGTAAGATACCCCACTGGAGATCCTTAATGTGCCCACGGCCACCATGAAGTTCTACTACATGTACTGTATTCTATGTAATCTACAATAAAATGTTACTGAGAGATTAAGACTTTGTCACACTTTGGCCGATACCCAAAAATGATGGTGTGCAGGCTACCATTTTGTGGACTACTCTATTTGTTTCCGAGAAGGTAACTTATCAAGTCACTAGTAGCTATTTGACAGTTCAAGGTCCCAGTTAAAGAAATCATGCTGTTCCACTAGCTAACACATATAAGGTCTCATGTACATTGCAGCTCAAAAAAACCCTGCTTTTACAAGCGTTTGAGCTTTTATTTCTCCGCCTAAGAAGAAGCTTGTGCTTTTTTGCACTTTTTTTTTTAGCTTTTTTGAGCATAAGCACTTTTTTTTCACAAACCCTCCCTTCAGCTAATTTTTTTTTTGTGCATTTTCAAGCTCTTTTGAGATTTTTTGCGCCTTTTTACGCTTTTTTGCACATTTTTGGGCAGGCGTCTTTTCTGCTCCAAAAGTCCTCTCAAAAGCGTGAGTTTGGTGGGGGTTCTGCCTATAACAGCATACAGTGCCTTGAAAAAGTATTCTTACCCCTTGACATGTTACAACTAAAAATGTAAATGTATTTTATTGTGATTTTATGTGATAGACCAATACAAAGTGGCACATAATTGTTAAGTTAAAGGAAAATGATAAATGGTTTTCAAATTTTTTTACAAATAAATATGTAAAAAGTGTGGCGTGTATTTGTATTCAGCCCCCCCTGAGTCAATACTTTGTAGAACCACCTTTCGCTGCAATTACAGCTGCAAGTCTTTTTGGGGATGTCTCTACCAGCTTTGCACATCTAGAGAGGGACATTTTTGCCCATTCTTCTTTGCAAAATGTAGCTCAAGCTCTGTCAGATTGGATAGAGAGCATCTGTGAGTGCAGCTGTCCATATCTTCTTCCTGTTTTTGATTGCTCTATGCATTGCTGGCACCTGGGCTTCCAAGCTGGATGAGAAGGTTTTCCACTGTCGTTTGACCTACCTGGAGCGGTGATATCTCTCTCAGCATCTGTGAACAGCAGTTTTCAAGTCTTGCCACAGATTCTCAATTGGATTTAGGTCTGGACTTTGGGCCATTCTAACACATAAATATGCTTTGATCTAAACCATTCCATTATAGCTCTGGCTGTAAGTTTAGGGTTGTTGTCCTGCTAGAAGGTGAACCTCTACCCCAGTCTCAAGTCTTTTGCATGTATTTGTCTCCATCCAATCCTCCCATCGATTCGAACCAGCTTCCATGTCCCTACTGAAGAAAAGCATCCCTACAACATGATGCTGCCACCACCATGTTTCACGGTGGGGATGGTGTGTTCAGGGTGATGTGCAGTATTCTTTTTCCACCACACATAGCATTTTGCTTTAAGGCCAAGAAGTAAAATTTTGGTCTCATCTGACCAGAGCAACTTTTTCTACATGTCTTCTCACGAACTGCAAACGGGACTTCTTTTGGCTTTCTTTCAACAATGGTTTTCTTCCTGCCACTCTTCCATAAAGGCCAGATTTGTGGATTGCTCGACTAATAGTTGTCCTGTGGACAGATTCTCCCACCTGAGCTTTGGATCTCCTCCAGAGTTACCATGGGCCTCTTGGCTGCTTCACTGATTAATGCTCTCCTTGCCTGGCCTGTCAGTTTAGGTGGATGGCCATGTCTTGGTAGGTTTGCAGTTGCGCCATACTCTTTCCATTTTCGGATGATAAATTGAACAGTGCTCCGTGAGATGTTCAAGGCTTGGGATATTTTTTTATAATGTAACCCTGCTTTAAACTTCTCCACAACTTTATTTCTGACCTGTCTGGTGTGCTCCTTGGCCCTCATGATGCTGTATGTTCATTAAGGTTCTCTAACAAACCACTTAAATTACACATAGGTGGACTCTATTTACTAATTAGGTGACTATTGATTTTAGTTAGTGGTATCAGAGGAGGGGGGTTGAATACAAGCCACAATTTTCAGGTATTTAGTTGTAAAAAAAAAAAAAAAAAACATTTATAATTTTCCTTCCACTTCACAATTATGTGCCACTTTGTGTTGGTCTATCACATAAAATCACAATAAAATATGTTTACATTTTTGGCTGTAACATGACAAAATGTGGAAAAATTCACAGGGTTGGAATACTTTTTCAAGGCACTGTATGCCTGTAAACTAAAAACATAGTGTGCATGGACACATTGGCTAACATGGATGGGAGTTTCCAGGCAAAATAAAATGAGAGCTCAAAAAAGCTCAAAAGCCTGTAAGAGCAGCTTCGTTGAGCTTCTTTGAAATGCAGTGTGCATGCACCCATACAGTACCTGTACATAGAGGCAGTTGTGACATCTCTTTAGCATTTCCTGGATAGCTGCTGTGAAACACTGTACAATGCACTTGACTTACTTCAACTTGCCCTTTAGCTTCCTTTATCCCCCCTTTCCCCATTGGCGGAATTTTTTTATTATTTTTTCTGTTGTTTGACCTATTTCCAGCCAATTAGGAAAGAGGGGGGTTGTAGGCAGACAAATTGTAAGAACCAACTGTGCGTTCCAAAGTCTAATTTGCAGTCTGAGTTTTCACAGCTGCTATCTAGGGATTGCTGGATAGCCGTGACAGTCGAGAGGGAGTTAAATGTAGCTTACAGCCTCTATCCACAGTTAATATTAAATAGGATAGCTAAAAGAACACAGTTTGATTTAAGTCATCAGAAGGATGTTAGTTGGAACATGTTGGTTCTACAGAATCGGTGCCTTTGTTCTTTCAACAGTGAAGCATCAACAGTATTCAACATATACAAAAAAAAAATACAGGAAAAGCTGCATATACCTTTCATGTATATTATTATTAATATAGTCATACCTTTATCAAAACTCATATATTTGTGGGTAGACTTTTGCTAATTTTTCTTCACATTAGGCTAATAGAGACAGTTTTCTTATTAACCGCTTCAGCCCCGGTAGAGTTGACCCCCTTCCTGACAAGAGCAATTTTTGCGATTCGACACAGCGTCGCTTTAACTGACAATTTGCGTGGTCATGCGACGTTGCACCCAAAAAAAATTGGGCATTTGATCACCTCTGCGGTTTTATTTTTTTGCGCTATAAACAACAAAAGAGCGACAATTTTGAAAAAAAAACACAATATTTTTTACTTTTTGCTATAATAAATATCCCCCAAAAAATATATAAAAAAAACATATTTTTTCCTCAGTTTAGGCCGATATGTATTCTTCTACATATTTTTGGTAAAATCGCAATAAGCGTATATTGATTGGTTTGCGCAAAAGTTATAGCGTCTACAAAATAGGGGATAGTTTTATGGCATTTTTATTATAATTTTTTTTTTTACTAGTAATGGCGCCAATCTGCGATTTTTTTATTGGGACTGTGACATTATGGCGGACACATCGGACAATTTTGACACATTTTTGAGACAGTTGGCATTTTTACAGCGATCAGTTCAATAAAAATGCACTGATTCCTGTAAAAATGTCACTGGCAGTGAAGGGGTTAACCACTAGGGGCAATCAAGGGGTTAATGTGTTCCCTATTGTGTGTTCTAACTGAAGGGGGGAGGGGACTGTGCAGGGGAGATGACAGATCGCTGTTCATACTCTGTATGAACAATCTGTCTGTTATATATGTTACCGACATAACATGAAGGTGATTCGCGCCGCCGAGCCATGTTGCCGCAGTACAACTGCGGTGGCTGGTCTGCAAGCGGTTAAAACAGGAAACCTGACCCCCTTCTCCTTACTGATAGTATTTACCATACACAGGATAATATTCTAAAAATCCCTTCACCTAAACAACTTTTTTTTAACATGATGTGATTTATGTTTAGTGATCCCTTAATAACAGGTTCTTGATCCTGATGAGAAACACTGTGGTCATCCACATCTACTATAATTAATGTGGTCATTAAAATGTCTAGAGACTACATTAAAGTGTATGGAAACCCTTACAATGATCTTCTTTTATATTCTCCATTTTGGTCTGTTAAATATACTATTGAAAGCATTTTGTTATATATGTTTGATAAGTGTATAAATATACCTGTTGTCTTGTCCTGTCTTGTCCTGTGGTTTTGTCAGAATTTCAGAGTCGTCCTGTGTGCATTTCTTGTGTTCTCTCAAGGAGCACACCAAGTCCATATCTTAGGACTACAAATTGACCTTGATGTTATCTAGAATAGACTAGGGGTGGGTCTGATTAGTTCAGCAAAATACAATTGGCAGGGCTGACACCACTCAAGTATTGCAGATATGTACTGCATTATATTTTTACCAAGACATACACTTTAAAGCCCAGATTAGGCCAACTCTTTTTTTTAAACTTTGGGGTAAGGGAAGGGGTTTTTAAACTTTGGGGAGTATGGAAGGCTTAGAGGCTTTCTCATGTGTTTATTATTACCTAAATCCCAATGACTTTCTACTACAGGCATATGGTGACACAGGCAATGGAACTGATGAATCTTTCTACTGAGGGGACAGACAGCAACAAGAACACTTTTTTTATTGGTGTGGGGAAGAGTTAGAACCAGGTTTTATAACTTTGAGAGGAAATCTTCTCAAAGGATTCACAGACAGCACTAGCAACTTGACAAAGGTGTTATATTGTATATAGTTTTGCGCCACTCAAAGTAGAGGTGTAAAGGCATAGCCTCAGTCCCAGAACATGGGGTGCAGGCTTATCCTGATACCAGTCCAGAGGGCTATTAAGTGTAAAGAGGAAAGAATCGCCACTACTTCCGAACAGCCCAGGTGAATAAATGATAAAGAGCAACCTCAGCCATTGGCGCGGGGGAGACATGCAGGCTGAGGTCGCTTTTTATCGTTTATTTGCCTGGGTTGGTCAGGAGTAGTGCCGAATCCTGGGAGTCGTGCTACTCCTGACCAGCCAAGGTGAATAAAAAATAAGGAGCAACCTCAGCCCTTGGTGTGGGGAAGACATGTAGGCTGAAGTTGCACCTTAATGTTTATTCACCTTGTCTGGTCGGGAGTAGTGGTGATCCTTTCCTCTTCAAACTTGACAAAGGTCTTACTGGGGTTGATTTCCTAAAACTGGAGAGTGTAGAATCTGGTGAAGCTATGCATGGTAGCCAATCAGCTTTGAACTTCAGCTTGTTCAATTAAGCTTTGACAAAAAAAACCTGCAAATTGATTGGTTTCTATGCAGAGCTGCACCAGATTTTGCACTTTAGTAAATCAACCCCACTGTGTCCCACTCTTAGTAAATCTTGGGTGGAGTTGGTTGTATGGCCAGAGTTGGAATATATGCAAAATTTGTCATGTTTTTCCATTACTCTGTTTGCAGGTTTTTTGTTGTGGAAGATCACATTTTGCACGTGACTCAAGGTCTGGTAACAGGGACCTATACCACAGAGCTGTGGACCATGGCGCAGTCAAAGATCATAGCTGCCCTACGCACACATTCAGTAAGTGATACCGACCATGGGTTTCTTTTATGAAGAAGAGTCTTCTGTACGTTGAAAAGAAGAGTGATGTCAAAGTGAGAAATTGCCCTTCCATCATGGTGCTTTTTTTGTAATTAGATGTTGCTCAGATTTAAGAGGAGACCTGCCAGGCTTTTGTTTTTTCCCAGAAGACTCAGGCTGTGAGCCACAGCCATGGGCTATTTGCATAATCCTTCTCTGATTTACAACTGACTGGGCCCTCAAAACTCACTCTGAGTCCTGTACTTTAGAATATGCAGAGTTAATCTGCTGTTATTATTGCAATCTGTCCTCATTAGTCTCAACTGACCTCTTCATTAGAACAGACTGAATAGTTCAGTACTGGGAGCACCACCAGGAAATAGTTCCTAATTATCATCCCAAATAGCTAGGCCTCAAGATAGGCTCAGCCAGCAAAGCTTTATAACATGTCATCACGTTGCAGAGCTTGACTTTGGGGTCATACTTGGGTCTTAAAGTGCCTGACTTTGTTGCAAGATATCTGATGTTTGTAAAGGGACAGACAACAATAATGAGTATCTCTCTACCCAAAAGGCAAATTGGAGGTGTGTGACCCAAATGATATTGTTTGGGGCTGGTTCTCTGAATAATTAAAAAAAATAAAAATAAAACAAATTTCTTTGCATTATTGAACCTGAAATTAACTTTGTGTCAGATAACTTGCAAGTAACGTTTTTAATAATGGTACCTCGATTCCATGTTTTGATTGCACAAAAACAACAGCAAAAACCTCACTAGTTGAAGCTAGCTTGTTTATTAGTGATTTGCTGTTTTCATGTAAGTAAATAGCGAAATCCTTATGATTTACTGTATTTCTAGCTCTTCTATTTCTAGCTATCCATGTGTGAGATATAACCAAGCTATTGACATCTTATGCCTTGTACACACTGTGGGATATTCCGACCACAAAATCCGTCTAATTTTTTCCGACTGATTTTGTCCGAAACTGGTGTTGCATACACACGGTCGGACAAAGTTGTCGGAAAATCTGATAGTTCAGAACGTGATGACGTTCGTTCTTTATGACGGGACTACGTTCAGGCTAGTAGCCAATAGCTTTAGTCTCTTTATTTGATCTGAGCATGCGTGGCACTTTGTCCGATCGGAATTCTCTACAAACGATCGGAAAAAGTCCGATCTGATTTTTTTGTCGGAAAATTTGAGATCCTGCTCTCAAATTTTTCGCGTCGGAATTTCCGAAGGAAAAAGTCCGCTAGAGCCCATACACGATTGGATTTTCCGACAACATAACCCGATCTGACTTTTCCCGTCGGATTTTCCGACTGTGTGTACGGGGCATTAGAAGTCCTTTTGGTACCCAATAGGACTGATGATAGCAAAGTTAACTTTTTTTCCCTTTTTTCTTTTTTTTTTCTTTAACCTAAAATGAGCGAGTTAATCTTAGTTGTGTTTAGTCTGCCCATTAATTTAAATGGACTTCCTAATACACCAAAAATCTTCCCTGCAGCATTTTCGGCAGTGCATTGCAATGCAAAATAGTGAGTTATAGCAAGTTGTGGTACGCTGCAGTGTGGGTGTCCTAGGAAGGTGCAATGGGATGCCGTTTAGAAAAAAATGCCATTGCACCAGTGTGCGTTACAGTGCATTGTGGTAATGTAGAAAAAAAGGATAAAAGAAACTGTGCTAAGAAAAAGGCTAAAATAAATGGCTGGAGAACTTATTCCCAACTATTCAATCACTTCGGGAGCTGCAATTCTCGCGTATAACATTAATACAGAACCAAAAATTTGAAAAAATTTGAATCGCGTTACCCATAAAATTCTATAGAATCAAATGTATAATATGTGAGCCACCTAATGTTCAAATAATATAAGAGAATCCTGGGTATACCATAAAAATTATGACGAGGATCCAAAATATTATCAATCCACAATTAAACTAATCATTGATGACAAAAAAATATATAAAAGCGCTCCCTCTCTTCCATGTGTTCACCTTTTTCACATGGAAGAGAGGGAGCGCTTTTATATATTTTTATGTACCACGTATATCCATGTGATGGTCTGATTGGTCGTGAGGCGGCTGTCCAGAATCCATGATTGTGCCTGCTGTCTTTTGGTGCCAAGTTGTGATTCATTACATGCATTTCCTGATCCTCTGTTATGGGGGATCATGGTGATTCGGTAAGAGTTTATTCCTGCTGGTTTGGTGGTGGATTCAACGCGGTTTCCTGCTTATAGCGTTTGAAGACGCCTTTCTCACATTTATATTGGACTTTTTTTATTTCACAGTGCACTGGTGTATATTCATTTGTTTTGATATCCAATTAATTAATTTTGTGCACTTTATGGACTTTATATGTTCTCTACCTTTTTCTAATATTCATATTCTTATTTTGATTTTCAATGGACACAATTTTGTTTGGTCATCAATGATTAGTTTAATTGTGGATTGATAATATTTTGGATCCTCATCATAATATTTTTATTCACTGTTATGGTATACCCAGGATTCTCTTATATTATTTGAACATTAGGTGGCTGCCATATGATACATTTGATTCTATATCTTTAGAATTTTATGGGTAGCGCGATTCTAATTTTACAGAAGGTGAGTTGTAGGAGGTGATAATAAAGGCTTCTTTGACCTCAATTTTATGTTGTTTGCTACTTCGGTTCATTTGCTTTTATATGAATTTTCCCCAATTTAAAGTGGTTGTATACCCTCCAGTACAACTTGCACCTACAGGTAAGCCTAGATTAAGGCTTACCTGTAGGTACAAGAAATATCTCCTAAACCTACACGGTTTAGGAGATATTTGCCAAAAAGTTTTACAACGTTGTCTACGGCGCATTCACAGGGTTAATCCCCATTCACAAAATCCGGCTTGCCGAATTTGAAGTCTCCCGCGCGCATGCGCGGAGTGACGTCTTTGCTGCTCTGGCCAATCACAGTGCTGCAGCGGCGCTGTGATTGGCCGGAGCGGCAATACCCGAAAGTAAACTTCCGGGTACCTGTGGAGAGATGGCTGCGTCTAGAGGGGGAGACGAGGATGGCATTGGGGGGCCCGCTCTAAGGTAAGTGATGCATAATGAGCTAGTATGCTAGTCATACTAGCTCATTATGGCTTTGTCTTGCAGGTGGTTTTAAAAAAAATAAATAAAAAAAAAAAGGGTTTACTAACACTTTAACATAATTTTACTGACATACATAATGTAGCATGTTTGTATAAGAAAATATTACTTTACATATATTGGCTACAAAATAAACTGATTTAAAAAAATGCATGCAATTCTAAAAGAAATTTTATTAAAATCAAATGTATTTTTTTAAATGCTTGTTATTATTAAATTGTTTTAAATGTATCATTTATTAAGTAAAAATTAAAAGGAGCAATCATCGTTTTTATTCACACCGTTGTGCAAGGCCTTATTCACACGGGCGTACCTATCCATACACCTGTGCAAAGGGCTGTCTATGCCCGCGTGGGATCTACAGACAGTCCAATTCATGTCTATTGGGATGCAAAAGCTGCATGGACACAGATGCTGGTCCCAATTTGACACCCGCACAGGCATGGGTGCTTGTCCCCATACAAACACTGTCTGTGTTTGGAGTCACGCACTGTGCCCATGTGAATAAGGCTTTAGGCAGCAACAAAGGTCTTTGGCTGAGATAAGCAGAGGAAAACCTTTGGAAGCATGGAGTCATTATTCATGGGAACTCAACCATTTAATAATATTCTAATTATTTTATTACACGGCACATAAACACAGGTATGTCCTGCTGATGTGAATTGTGCCTTAAGGCCCGTTTACACTTATTATCCTGCTGTAAAACAGACATTTTACTGCATCAAATTGCATTTCATGTAGAAAGCCCTTTTTATTACTATGTGGCAGGCTTTTAAAAAAAGCGGACATTTATGTGTTTATTTGCATTGTGCAGGGCCAGTAAATACACACAAACCCATGTTTCATGCAGTTTTGTGCATTTTATAGACGTCACTACTCCATGTTGCATAATGAAAGAAAAAGTGCCTTCAAAATGTACAACACTGTGCATAAACATATGAAATAACGCACATCACAAAGCTTACAGGTGTGAATGGGCCCTTAGTGTATAATTCCTGACACAGGAGCCGACAGGCAGGGAGGGGAGGGGGGAGAGGAGCACAGAGGAGGGCCGCCTATGACGGAGGCACGTAAACTGAACACAGTGTCAAGGCTCAGCAGCCATGATACACCCTGGTCAGTTTACATAGGGGAGGGCAGAAACTGGCAGGATCAGCCAGGTATTTCAGGTGTTACAGGGGCCAAATTACACAGCACAAGCACTGTGCTGTATAAAATGCTTTAAAGAAGCAGGATCCATTTTTTTGGGGGGTTAACAAATGCTTTAAATGAAGCAGAAGTAGCTTTGTTATCACTATCTATGCATAACTTGTGCTGGCACATCCTTCCATTGTTAAGTGACTTGTATGTTTAGATACTCTGTGATTCTTGTGACTAATATGTTGCATACATTAGAGTGGAATTTCATGTAACTAAAAACAAAAATATATTCCAGACACTGCTTCTCCCTTAAGGTGTTACTAAACCCACAACAGTAAAATCAGTCTGTATATTAACTTATAGTAACACATGCTTGTTATACTCACTGTGGAACCTAAGGGGTTAATCCTCCACATTGTGTAAAAAGTCAATTTGACTAATCAGATCCTCCCCTTCTTCCACTGTCGGACGGGTGCATGTGATCAGCACAGGGCCAATCAGCACTCTCCAGACAGAGTCATGGGTCCTGCTGCCTCACAGGACAGTCAGAGTAGAATGAAAACTCCTCCTACAAGCTTTAACTAGACACTGATAGAAGTCACAACACTGCTATATACTGCTGATGAGAAAGGGTATTTGGCAGTTTATATTTACAAAAATAATTGAATTTCCATGTTCTGTGTACTGTGGGAGACCAGATATAGTGAATGCAGGGTCCTGGGTTTAGTAACACTTTAAAGTGGTTGTAAACCCTTTACAACCACTTTAACCTACAGGTAAGGCTTACCCGTAGGTGCAAGAAATATCTCCCAAACCTAAAAGGTTTAGTAGATATGTGCAGAAATAGTGGCACCGATGTCTACAGCGCATACCCGGAAGTCACTCTGGGATAGATGGCGGCGTCGGAGGAGGCGAACGAGGATAATAATGAGCTAGTATGCTATGTATATTAGCTCATTATGCCTTTGTCTTGCAGGGTGTATTTTTTCTTCCTCTTTAAAGTAGTATTAAACCTGTTTTTTAGTTTAACACTCTGACCACAATAACATAAACATTCCCCATTAAATTCTATGTTAAAATTCTAACTGCCGTAAGAATATACTTGCAGTATGCAAATTTTTATTCTGCTGGCTCCTGCTCTCTCAGTGCTGCTTTTCTGACCTTCCAGTCTTCATAGAAAAGAGTTAACAGTGGACAGATCAGTCTCCAGTCAGTCTGTTAGCTTGGAGAAGGGAGGATCAGGGGAGTGCCTTACCATCCTAAACTATGGGGCTTTGTATTTCTATTGGTGAAGACAGTGTATGGATTTCTAAGACAGATCGAAGAAACAGGACTTTAATGCCTGGTTCACACCTATGCATTTTTTAGTGCATTTTCAGTTTTGCAGAAACATACTACAGTCCATTTAACATGGTTTCCTATGGCTCATGTTCACATCTGTGCATTTTATGGAAAGGGACAGGGACTTTTTTCTAGTTTTTGGTTCCATAGACTTCAATGGATCAAAAGCGTATATTGAAAAACTCAAAATGCACCTGGAATATGCAAACTGCAACTTGCATAGGTGTGAACCAGGCCTAAAGATGGGTGGTGTCTTACAAACCATTTAAAATCAAACAGCTTTATTAGATTATTAGATAAGCACATTCAAATATGATTGGATGGATACATCCCTCAATCCGCAGATAGCTTAATGAACCCAGATTGATCATTGAACATAATCCCCAAGAATGCTTGCATATAAAATTTCCAACAATTTCAAATGTTGGTTCCAAATATAACACTATCTTAATTTGGTCTGATGAAGTGTTGGTGCAGGTCAATAAAAGATAATAACGTAAAAAAAGTTCCTATAATTTTCACCCACTGGGGGTTTCATCAGGGAAATTATGGGGATTATGTTTTGTTAATGAATTCTCTTTATTAACAGAACATAACCCCCATAATTCCCCTGAGGTAGTCTCTTTTGTGCGAAACACGTTGGAACTTGCTTTATGTTTTTGAGAGACCACCCAAATTTAAAGTCCTGTTTCTTCGATTTGTCTGAGACCTCTCAGAAAAAGGGTATATGTAATATTTGATCCCCTGCTGATTTTGTACGTTTTCCCACTGACAAAGAAACGATCAGTCTATAATTTTAATGGTAGGTTTATTTTAATAGTGAGGGACAGAATAACAACAAAAAAAAAAATGAAAAACGTATTTCAAAAAAGTTATACATTGATTTGCATTTAATGAATGAAATAAGTATTTGATCCCCTATCAATTATCAAGATTTTTGGCTCCCAGGTGCCTTCTATACAGGTGATGAGCTCAGATTAGGCGCACTCTTTTGAAGGGAAATCTCAGCTTTTTACCTGTTTAAAGGACACCTGTCCACATAATCAATCAGATTCCAATCTCTCCATCATGGCCAAGACCAAAGAGCTGTCCAAGGATGTCAGAGACAAAATTGTAGACCTACACAAGGCTGGAATGGGTTGCAAGACCATCGCCAAGCAGCTTGGTGAGTGGGTGACCACAGTTGGTGCGATTATTCGCAAATGGGATAAAAACAAAATAACTGTCAATCTCCCTGGGGCTCCATACAAGATCTCACCTCGTGGAGTTTCAGTGATCATGAGAACGGTGAGGAATCAGCCCAGAACTACATTGGAGAATCTTGTTAATGATCTTAAGGCAGCTGGGACCATAGTCACCAAGAAAACAATTGGTAACACACCAGGCCGGGAAATCCTGCAGTGCCCGCAAGGTCTCCCTGCTCAAGAAAGCACATGTACAGGCCCGTCTGAAGTTTGCTAATGAACATCTGAATGATTCGGAGGAGAACTGGGTGAAAGTGTTGTGGTCAGATGAGACCAAAATCGAGCTCTTTGGCATCAACTCAACTCGCCATGTTTGAAGGAGGAGGAATGCTGCCTATGACCCCAAGAACACCATCCCCACCATCAAACATGGAGGTGGAAACATTATGCTTTAGGGTTGTTTTTCTGCTAAGGGGACATGGCAACTTCACTGCATCAAAGGGACAATGAACGGGGCCGTGTACTGTCAAATCTTGGGTGAGAACCTCCTTCCCTCAGCCACGGCATTAAAAATGGGTCGTGGATGGGTATTCCAGCATGACAATTACCCAAAACACATGGCCAAGGCAACAAAGGAGTGGCTCAACAAGAAGCACATTAGGGTCCTGGAGTGGCCTAGCCAGTCTCCAGACCTTAATCCCATAGAAAATATGTGGAGGGAGCTGAAGGTTTGAGTTACCAAACGTCAGCCTTGAAACATTAATGACTTGGAAAGGATCTGCAAAGAGGAGTGGGGCAAAATCCCTCCTGAGATGTGTGCAAACCTGGTGGCCAACTACAAGAAACGTCTGACCTCTGTGTGATTGCCAACAAGGGTTTTGCCACCAAGTACTAAGTCATGTTTTGCGAAGGGGTCAAATACTTATTAAATACTAATTAAAATGCGAATCAATGTATAACTTTTTTGAAATGCGTTTTTCTGGATATTTTTGTTGTTATTATACCTAAAATTATAGACTGACCATTACTTTGTCAGTGGGCAAACATACAAAATCAGCAGGGGATCAAATACTTTTTCCCCTCACTGTAGGGTGCTCCAAGAGAAAGTCACCTTAAAATAGAATACATGGGCAGTGGTCATGGCAACAGATTAAACTGGAGCACAGCCAAGAATTAAAAGATAAAGAAGCTGCATACTAAGTAAGTGATTAAAAAAACTGAGGGTTTAATATCACTTTAGGTTTTGCCTTAAGTTGTACCATTCTACATCAAACATAACTTGTTTACCCTTGGGTATGGTGATTGCAGGGTCTGTTTTCTTTCAGTATAAAAAGGCTTTTCTGCGGGTAGATGACCCATGGTAGAAAGCAGAATCTACAAAGTGGACAAGGCCAAAGTACACAATTTTGTGAAGACACATAAAATGAAAGATACCGTACATTCCATGAAGGTATCCTGCAGGTAGGAGATGCTGAAAAGGGGGAACGTGCACTTTAGGTGAAGTACCGTATATACTCGAGTATATGCCAAATTTTTCAGCACATTTTATTGTGCTGAAAATGCCCCCCTCGGCTTATACTGGAGTCAAGCACTTTTCTGCAGCAGAGAATGACATTTTCCGACCTGACTTTGGAGCCCCGTATCTCGGAGCCACTTGGTGCTAGGAAATCCCAAATTTGGTGTGCAAACCAAATGGAACTAGCACTGCAACTGGGGTTCCTAGCACCAAGTGGCCCCGAGATACGGGGCCCCAAAGTCGGTTCGGAAAATGTAATTCTCTGCTGCAGAAAAATGCTTGACATTTTCTGAACCGAATTTGGGGCCCCGTATCTCAGGGCCACTTGGTGCTAGGAACTCCATCTATATGATATGTTGTTTTCACACCAAATTTGGGGTTCTTAGCAACAAGTCGCCCGAGATACGGGGCCCAAATGGTCAACTGTGTCCATCTGCAGCAATGTCATTTCGGGACCCTTTAGATCCAGAGACCTGCAGCTAGGGGGCATCTAGGAACCCTTAACTACCAAGTTTGATGTTCGGGGTACCTATGGCTGCAAATGGGCACAGTGAGGCATGCAAATGGGCATCGTTGACCCTCTTTTCCACTTACATTAGCTGCGCATTTCTCACCCTAGGCTTATACTCGAGTCAATACGGTTTCCCATTTTTTTGTGGTAAAATTAGGTGCCTCGGCTTATATTCGGGTCGGCTTATACTCGAGTATATACAGTACATGGATGCAGTAGGGTCAATTTAATTCATGTATTTCTGCACTAATGCCAGTTTGCCTTGGACTGCTGTCATTTATTATTTGTGCATGGTCTAAGCTGGTATTGTAAAAAAAAATTTAAATCCTCACATTTTTTTGCTTGCTATATACTATATTATATTGTCATGATGGTATTTCGTGCACAGCTTTGACAGTTGTTATCTGTGTGTCATAATTGGAGTCAACATCCTTGTGGACCATCTGCTTAACCACTTGCTGCCCGCCCACCGACAGAGGAGCGGTGCAGCTCTCATTCTGCGAAGACGTCATATGACGGAAAATTTGTTTCACAGTTAGCCTACTGGAATAATATTATATGTAGTGTATCATATACATATACAGTATAATATATATATTCTTTAGTCTGTTAAAAAGAGTGGTCAGATCTGGCCTTGGAGCCCCCTGAACTTCATTAGTAAATTTAACTTTATATTTGGAGCATTGACAGGCTCCCAAGACTAGTCTCTTAAAGCGGAGCTCCACCCAAATTCTAAACAATAGCCCACTAATATTATTTTTCTCTTTTATATATAAATCGGACACTATTTTTTAGATATACCTTTGTTTTGCTGGTGATAATGGCCATTCTCCTGGGATCCTTTTTTATTGATCTCAGGAGTCTGTGCGGCGGCCTGGCGCGAGTTATCGCACGATTTAGAACCCTGAAGTGACGTCATTACGACAGTAATGGCATGCACGAGATCTAAGATAGAACGGGCATTGCATTCTGGGAGATGCACGTCACAGAATCCAGGAAGAGAATGCCTGTGGGCTTCACATACCCACAGGCAAGATGACAACTGTGGAGATCATTTTTATAAAGCGTTCTTTGATTGAGAAAAAGCAATGGGAAAACGTCTAAAAACGGGACATGTAAGTAACAAATTTACACAGTAATTTGTTTATAAATGTCACAAAAAAAAAAAAAACGGAGGCAGTGGAGCCCCGCTTTAAGTGACTTTTTGAAAGGTTTAGGTACTGCAATATGGGATATATTCCCCCTGTATTGAATTGTATTGTAATTGTACTGTCTGCCCTAATGTTGTAAAGCGCTGTGCAAACTGTCGGCACTATATAAATCCTGTATAATAATAAAAAATAATAATAATATAAGGCAACTTGCCTATACTCTGACTTTCAGAAAGTCAGTATTTACATAGGATGCTTGGGCCATCAGGGGCAGGCTGGAGAGATGGTTGTGAAAAATGCAAGGTATGCCATTTCCCCTTATGCTGTCTACAGTTATTTGGCCACATTGATTTTTTTACTTTTCTTTTTTCCCCTCTAATGACAAGTTTGCGTAAAAGTCAGTACTGCGTAGGTCTTGACAGCTTCTACTAACATTTGTTTAATTCAGATAGACTACAAAGTATGGTTTATCTTGGCCCAGAGCTGTATGTAATTACACGTAGAGTTGACAGAATTACAGCATAGAGTGCTTCTTTTTTTACTGTGAAAGTTCCAGTCTTCAGGACAGTTTAGAGAACTCGGTAGTCGGCATTGTTCAGTTGTAACCCCATGCCAATGTCTTTTACACCACTTTGAAGAAGATGGAGCTGGGCCAAGCAATAAGGTGTCTGAAACAGGAGAGATAAGCCTATGCTGCATAATTCATACTAGAAAATCCTTCTTCATATTTCTCATTTTTCAGACTTCCTCCAAACACTTAAAGTGTAGCCATTGCTTACGCTGATCATAGATGTACAAACAGATCCTTAATTCCTCCCTTCCTATTTCTGCCTGTGACCGTTAGCCTCACCAGTGCTGTCTGTTTCCAAATCATTCTAAGTATTTTTATTTAACCACATAACACATGCACAGTGAAAATAATATTCCCCCTTTCTAATCCAAATGATAGCTTTTGGATCATTTCCCTCTATATCATCAGGTGGAGTGTTTATAAAAGCTCTATTCATATTGTGAAACTGTATATGCAAGGAGTAATCAGCAGGACATGGGATTCATTCAAGTACAACTATAGGCAACTTTTTTTTTTCATTTTGGATAGTGTAAGGGAGGGTTATAACCCCTGTTTTTTTTTACCATCTGTGTCCCATTGCGGAGATTTCCCTTCACTTCCTGTCTCATAGCCAAACAGGAAGTGAGAGTAAAACCCTGCAAATTAAGAGAATTCCTTGGGGACCCCCAGGTCACCAGAACTAGTGTCCCCATTGGAAGATTTCCCCTCTATTACTTTTCGAAGGCAGCCCAAAATTTGGGATTTTCTCTTAATTTCACTTTCACTGATAATGTTAAACAGGACAAATAGAGAGGGAGAATCTCCTTAACGGGGGCACAGACAGTAATAAAAACTGACAAGCATTCTAATATCTCTGCATTCTATCCAATACTGCCTTTAGTTATACTTTAAGTTTAGTTAATGAAACAAAATAAAAATAAAAAGATCAGCGCAAGGGATACATCTGCCTGTCTTCCATTCATAGAGCACATTTGATTAACAGAAGCTAAAGTTCTGTTTCTATCAGGAGGATATTGGAGGAGGTGGAAAGGGTGGGCACAATGGGCTATCTTATCAAATGCCTTTGACAGGTCCAGTAGCTGTATTATCTCCTGCATCACTGTAAGCTTCTTACACCTTCAGGGGTATTGTGGGGGAGAGAATAGAAGATTTCAACTAATGCCGCGTACACGCGATCGGAATTTCGGCCAGCAAAAGACAGATGAGAGTTTTTCATCGGAAAATGCGACCGCGTGTATGCTCCAGCGGAATTTTGCTGGCCGAATTCCCGCCAGCAAAAATTTGAGAGCGTGTTCTCAATTTTTCAGACGAAGTACTGATCGTCTGTAGCAATTCCGACGAGCAAAATTCCTACGCATGCTCGGAAACAATTAGACGCATGCTCGGAAGTATTGAACTTGATTTTTTCTTAGCTCATTGTAGTGTTGTACGTTCTTGACGGTCGGAATTTTGTGTGACCTTGTGTAGACAGTTTGAGAGGAATTCCATCGGGAAAACCATCAGAGCTTATTCCAACGAGAATTCCGATCGTGTGTACGTTGGCATAAGACTGCAGCCACCAGCACAAGGGACACTTTTCATTGTATGTAGGTACATCCCTTTGTGGTAAAAAAAATTTTCTTAATAACTTCTATTTATTAAGGTATATAAAAGTACGTGGTTACAAAACATGGCCTATTGGGCATTCCCAGGCCAAAAGAGTACATAGTAACACAAAGAGATGGCTAAAACTAAAAACAGCAACAGCTTCTCACTCTTTGTAAGCTTGACAAGGAGAAGTACATCGGGGGGGATACAAAAAGAAAAAAGCCCTTCAGGGCATGTTAACTACCCAGTGTAAAGTTGTGAAAAAACCCAACCAGGGCAATGAACACAGCAAAATACGATAAGCAAAAGGACAGCAATGACATATGGTGAGGCTACGTCAAAGTATAGGAGTCAGTAGTGTCAGCAGAATTAATCCAGAGATCTTGCACATTATGAAATTTCTTTGGGCAGCCCTAAGATAAATATGTTGTCTTGTATAAAGGTATCACAGTGTTGACTAGAAAATGCCAGTATTCTATGGATAGAGCCATTGACACTTTCCACATGATAATCGCCTTTCTTGCATAGAACAAGACGAGGCCCAGTAGGGTTCTGGTCACCCTGGAATAGGCTAGTGCTTTTAACAAACCTAATAGGCAAACTCAAGATTAATAGAATGTACTACAGCAGTCCAATATTGGCAAAGATGAGGGCACTCCTAAAGCATATGTATATAATCAGCCAACTTGCTCCCACAATGCCAACAGGTAGAGGAGACACTCGGATAAATTCTATGAATCCTCAGGGGGGTAAATTAGATTCTATATAAAATCTTGAACTGAATCAGTTGATCCCTTGCCAAAACTAGTTGAAGGTAAGGGGATTCCTAAACCTCCACCCAGTCATCATCGTCCAAGTCTGATTCCTCCGACTGCCATTTAGTTTGTGGGGACAGAAGGCTTGAGAGGCTTGTAGATATTAAAGAGTGGTTTTGTGAGATCAGGATCTCTCAGCAGCTCCTCTAAAGGGGAGGAGAGCAGGGTCATTGGAGAGGTCCCAAACTGCTGAGAATAGGCATGGCCAAGCTGCAAGTACCTTAACAGATGAGAGTTGGGAAGGTAAAATGGTACTTTCAGGTGTTCAAAGCTTTTTAACGTGGTCTAATCACAAATGCGCTCCAGAGTTTCGATACCCCTAACAGCCCAAATGAAGGGGTCCGGCACAGTTGGAAATTCAGATAATGGGTTTGAGCCATATTGGAGTAACAGGACCAGCAAGCATCCGTTCATTTTGGATTAGCCAATAGCCAAGCGCTAACCACTGCCTTCATAGGATGGGTGAGGGAGTCAGGAGACTAATGCCGCGTACACACGGTCGGAATTCTCGTCGGAAAAAGCTCTGATGGTTTTCCCGTCGGAATTCTGAGGGAATTTCGCTCAAACTGTCTTGCCTACACACGGTCACACCAAATTCTGACGGTCAATAACACCACACCTTAAAAAACGTTCGACTGCACTATAAAAGGGAAGTTTAATGCTTCCGAGAATGCGCTGAATTGTTTCCGAGCATGCGTCGGAATTTTGCGTGTCGGAATTGCATACACACGATCAGAAAATCCGATAGAAAGGTTTTCCGTCGGAAAAATTAAGAACAGGTTCTCAATCCAAAGTCCTTTGGAAATTCCGACAGAAAAAGACAGATGGGCATACACATGATCGGAAAATCCGATGAACAGCTCCCATCGGACTGTTTCTATCGGAAATTCCGACCGTGTGTACGCGGCATTAGAGCCTCTGTATGGAAGATGGCAAAGGGCCTTATATGAACCCAGGGAGGCTGCTTCCAACACAACCATTTTTATTTTTTAAGTTTAACGAATTTAGGCTTTAATAATTGTGCAGTTATCATAATCTAGTGCCACATCTTTCTTCGCCCTGCTGCACAGTATTCTGCTGTACGAAGCCATAAAGGTGCAATAATCAGTAATACTCGTATTTAATTTAATTGCAGTCATACTGCACTGACCCTGATCTGGTTTTGGAGCTGAAGAATCTGATCGTGGTGTTCGCTGATACCCTACAGGTCAGTATAATCTTGTTTTATCTCACATATAAGCTTAAGTTTGTCTGCTGTCTGCAGAATGTCTCTAGGTGCCAATATCAGAAACAAATCAGTGTGTTTAATTCTGGCTGTTCATTTTGAAACTCTGAGATATAAGAATGAATGGTACTGTGAAGAAAGTTACATAGTAGTTTACATAGTAGGTGAGGTTGCAAAAAGACACAAGTCCATCAAGTCCAACCTATGTGTTCTGATTTTTTATTTTTTTTTATACTTTAACAGTATACTATATAATTCTTCTAAACAGTGTTGTTTTCATAAAAGCCACATGTTATCTCAATACAAATGTAAAAAATCAACAACGATTTATGTGAAAAAAATAGTTTGTAGTGTCCCCATGCCACTAACGGCCATATACAGCGCCTTGAAAAAGTATTCATTCCCCTTGAAATTTTCCACATTTTGTCATGTTACAACCAAAAACGTAAATGTATTTTATTGTGATTTTATGTGATAAACCAACACAAAGTGGCACATAATTGTGAAGTGGAAGGAAAATGATAAATGGTTTTCCAAATTTTTTACAAATAAATATGTGAAAAGTGTGGTGTGCATTTGTATTCAGCCCCCTTTACTCTGATACCCCTAACTAAAATCAAGTGGAACCAATTGCCTTCAGAAGTCATCTAATTAGTAAATAAAGTCCACATGTGTGTAATTTCATCTCAGGATAAATACAGCTGTCCTGTGAAGCCCTCAGAGGTTTGTTAGAGAACCTTGGTGAACAAACAGCATAATGAAGGCCAAGGAACACACCAGAGAGGCCAGGGATAAAGTTGTGGAGAAGTTTAAAGCAGGGTTTGGTTATAAAAAAATATCCCAAGCTTTGAACATTTCATGGAGGACTGTGCAATGCATCATCCGAAAATGAAAAGATTATGACACAGCTGCAAACCTACCAAGACATGGCCGTCCACCTAAACGGACAGGCCGGGCAAGGAGAGCATTAATCAGAGAAGCAGCCAAGAGGCCCGTGGTAACTCTGGAGGAGTTGCAGAGATCCACAGCTCAGGTGGAAAAATCTGTCCATAATCTATTAGTAGTCCTTTAAATGAGTAGTCTGTGCCTAAAAAAAAGAGAACTCCTCTACTTCCATGATGCAGTGCTTTTTCTTCTTTAGTCCTATGTGGTAATAACAATTTGCAAATTGCATGGGATGCTTAACTGCTTTGCGACCGCCGGCTGTCAATTGAAGGCAAGGCGGCGCAGCTCTCGTGGTGAGAGGGTGTCATATGACGCCCTCCCCTTCCTGGCCCTCCAGGGAGCGCGCGCGCACCGCCACGTCACTGGGCACCCAATGCGCATGCCCAGCGGCCGCGATGTCCGCCGGGCACCCGCGATTGCCCGGTAACACAGCAGGACCGTGGATCTGTGTATGTAAACACACAGATCCACGGCCCTGTCAGAGGAGAGGAGACCGATGGTGTATTCTCAGTACAGAGAAGCACCAATCCGTCTCCTCCCCTTGTGTGTCCCCTCCCCCTACAGTTATAATCACTCCCAGGGAACATATTAACCCCTTCAGCGCCCCCTAGTGTTAAACCCTTCCCTGCCAGTCACATTTATACAGTAATCAATGCATTTTTATAGCACGGATCGCTGTATAAATTTGAATGGTCCCAAAAATGTGTCAAAATATGTCCGCCGTAATATCTCAGTCACGATAAAAATCGCAGATCGCCGACATTACAAGTTAAAAAAAAAAAAAGAAATAATAAAAATGCTATAAATCTATCCTCTATTTTGTAGGCACTATAACTTTTGTGCAAACCAATCAATATACGCTTATTACGATTTTTTTTACCAAAAATATGTAGAAGAATACGTATCGGCCTAAACTGAGGAAAAAAAAATTTCTATATATTTTTTGGTGATATTTAGTTTAGCAAAAAGTAAAAAATATTGTTTTTTTTTTTTAAACTTGTCACTATTCGTTTGTTTATAGCGCAAAAAATAAAAACCGCAGAGGTGATAAAATACCACCAAAAGAAAGCTCTATTTGTGGGGACAAAATGAATCATGTGGGTACAGTGTTGTATGACCGCGCAATTGTCATTCAAAGTGTGACAGCGCTGAAAGCTGAAAAATGGCCTGGGCAGGAAGGGGGTGAAAATGCCCTGTATTGAGTTGGTTAATGCACATAATGCACATTTAACACTTAATCCTTTTATTTGTTAGGAGTCTTTTCCGGAATTCTTTATGCCAATGGATGATAAGCCACATGTTGACTGCAGTTTCTTTAGTACATTATGCTGACTGACAGCACAGCTGCATCATTGGAAGCAGATCTTTTTTATTGGTTTAAACCTATAGTTTTATGACATGTTTAGCAAGCGGAGTGGGCGACACACTGATACTGATTATTGCAGTTCTTCCTAGTCCCTCCCTTGTAGCCAGTTGGGCACCATGAACTTGATGGAGCCTATTAATAAAGATCTGCAATGTTCCTTCTCAATACAGCCAGCTGGAAATGTTCCACACTGTGCCTGCATTTTATGTATTACAGTTGTGCTCAAAAGTTTGCATACCCAATTGTGACATTTTGGCATTTCTATTGAAAATATGACTAATCATGCCAAAAAAAAAATGTCTTTTCAATATAAATGCCAAATTGTCACAATTTCTGCCAGGGTATGCAAACTTTTGAGCACAACTGTATATATTTATAAAATACAAAGTGTGTTGTGGATCCTCTATTGTCCTGTGGTGTGTTCTCTGCATAATGCTGCAAACACACACATGACCGTTTTCCGACCGTGTTACTGGTTTCCCTCCACTCTCATTACTTTTTTCCCTCTAATTAGAATGATTGGTGTTTAGATTTCTTTTGAGTCCCAAAGCAAACTAAGCTCAAACCACGTGTAAGGCATGATGGAGTGGCAGTATGACTGTGATTAGTTTCACTTAAAGCGGTTCTGCACACACTTAATTTTTATTTTTTTCTTCTCCTGTTACAAGTATTTTCAGTCTTAACGTTAAACTCACTTGTTAGGTGTCTGTCGTTGAAGCCCACAAGCAATCACTTCCTTGTTCCCTTTCGTTATATCTACCAGCATGCCTCGCTGGTTCCCGCGCATGCGCACTGGCAACAGCGCCGAGCGGCGTAAACGTCCGTGAAATCACGCGAGATTTCGCGTCGGCTGTCCGCACTAACTCCTGGGATAAATGACACCAGATCCCAGGAGACAGTGCGGCACTCAAAGGAAGTGATGCGGATACCCGCACAGACCCCGCCCACAGCCACAGCGACAGAGGGATGAATGGATAGACTGGGCAGGAATTATAAGGTACCATTGAAAAAACAAAAAGGCATTTACCACACTTTGGATGATTAGGAAAACAATGACATAAAGTAAAATAAGTGTGTGCAGGACCGCTTTAATTTTCACCAGGGGTTTTCCTTATATTGTATACTGATTGTATAAGATTTTATCTTTTTAGAGGGCAATCATAAGTCACATGTTGACTTTGTACTTAGACCTGTCTTTCTTTTTTTCAGGGATATGGATTTCCTGTAAATCGGCTGTTTGATCTTTTATATGAAGTCAGAGACAAGTATAATGAAACTCTACTGAAAAAATGGGCTGGGGTGTTCAGGTATCTATTAGTTCTGCGAACGCACAATCGATGCAGAAGACCTACCAATACCATTCATAAACATAGATGGGGAAATACCTAAGCTAGAAAATTACTTGGAGCCCCCAAACATTATATGTTTTTTAAACAGAGGCCCTAGAGAATAAAATGGTGGGTGTTGCAATTTTTTTTTATGTCAGATGATATTTGCAGAGTGTTTTTTCAAACGCAATTTTTTGGGAAGAATGCACTTTAATGAATTTTAGTGAAAACAAACACAATATAATGCCCAATTTTTTGGTAAAATATAAAAGATGATGTTATACCACACACACATATACACTATATTACCAGAAGTATTGGGACGACTGCCTTTATACGCACGTAAATTTTAATGGCTTCCCAGTCTTAGTCTGTATAGTCTGTTCAATATTGAGTTGGTCCACAAGGTTTAGGAGGGTGTCTATGGGAATGTTTGACCATTCTTCCAGAAGCGTATTTGTGAGGTCAGGCACTGATGTAATGAGAAGGCCTGGTTCGCAGTCTCCCCTCTAATTCATCCCAAAGGTGTTCTATTGGGTTGAGGTCAGGACTCTGTGCAGGCCAGTCAAGTTCCTCCACCCCAAACTCGCTCATCTTTGTCTTTATGGACATTTGTCCATAAAGACAATATTTGTGTGGCTAATCATTTGGTGGAGGGGGGATTATAATGCGGGGTAGTTTTTCACGGGTTGGGCTTGGCCCCTTAGTTCCAGTGAAGGGAACTCTTAAGGCCTCAGAATACCAAGACATTGTGGACAATTTCATGCTCCCAACTTTGTGGGAACAGTTTGGGGCTAGCCCCTTCCTTTTCCAACATGACTGCGCACCAGTGCACAAAGCGAGGTCCATAAAGACATGGATGAGCGAGTTTGGGGTGGAGTCCTGACCTCAACCCGATAGAACACCTTTGGGATGAATTGGTGCGGAGACTGCGAGCCAGGCCTTCTCGTGCACATCAGTGCCTGACCTCACAAATGCCCTTCTGGAAGAATGGTCAAACCTTTCCATAGACACACTCCTAAACCTTGTGGGCAGCCTTCCCATAAGAGTTGAAGCTGGGATGCCATTAAAGTTCATGTGCGTGTAAAGGCAGGCGTATTTATATATACATATACTAATACTTAACCTAAAATAAGTATTAAACAAATCACCATTTTTCTAGGTAAATATATTTTATAAAGGTGCTATAGACATGGCCGGTTTATGGTGAAATTATGTTCTTCCGTATTATGACACCAACAGAGCTCACTGGAACATTCAGATGTTTAGAAATCCTTCTGCAACCAATGCCATTAGTATGTTTTGCAAGATGTTTCTTGTGTGACACCTTGGTAATGAGACACCTTTTTATAGGCCATCAGTTGAGACTGAACCAGCTGATGATAATTTGCACAGACAAGGGTCAGGATTGCTTTCCAAATACTGATAGATTTCAGGCGGTGTCTTGGCTTTCCATGCCTTTCCTTTCTTCATGTGTACAATACCTTTTCCCTGTGTCATTCAATTTTATTACACATAACTTTCTGAACTTATTTGTTTTGGTTTTTTTGTATGTATTGATTGCATGGGTTGTTACCGACATGTGGGGAAAATGTCATGTCAATAGCACCTTTAGAAATATATTTACTTAGAAAGATGGTGATGTGTTCAATACTTATTTTACCAGCTGTGTGTATACATATATAAATATATATATATACAGTATCTCACAAAAGTCAGTACACCCCTCACATTTTTGTAAATATTTTATTATATTTTTTCATGTGACAACACTGAAGAAATTACACTTTGCTACAATGTAAAGTAGTGAGTGTACAGCTTGTATAACAGTGTAAATTTGCTGTCCCCTCAAAATAACTCAACACACAGCCATTAATGTCTATACCGCTGGCAACAAAAGTGAGTACACCCCTAAGTGAAAAATGTCCAAATTGGGCCCAAAGTGTCAATATTTTGTGTGGCTACCATTATTTTCCAGCACTGCCTTAACCCTCTTGGGCATGGAGTTCACCAGAGCTTCACAGGTTGCCACTGGAGTCCTCTTCCACTCCTTCATGACGACATCACAGAGCTGGTGGATGTTAGAGACCTTGCGCTCCTCCACCTTCCATTTGAGGATGCCCCACAGATGCTCAATAGGGTTTAGGTCTGGAGACATGCTTGGCCAGTCCATCACCTTTACCCTCAGCTTCTTTAGCAAGGCAGTGATTGTCTTAGAGGTGCATTTGGGGTCGTCGGCTTGTTGGAATCCTGCCCTGTTTCCCACTTTCCGAAGGGAGGGGATCATGCTCTGCTTCAGTATGTCACAGTACATGTTGGCATTCATGGTTCTCTCAATGAACTGTAGCTCCCCAGTGCTGGTAGCACTCATGCAGCCCCAGACCATGACACTCCCACCACCATGCTTGACTGTAGGCAGCTGTAGTCTTTGTATTCCTCACCTGGTTGCTGCCACACACTCTTGACACCATCTGAACCAAATAAGTTTATCTTGGTCTCATCAGACCACAGGACATGGTTCCAGTAATCCATGTCCTTAGTCTGCTTGTCTTCAGAAAACTGTTTGCAGGCTTTCTTGGGCATCATCTTTAGAAGAGGCTTCTTCTGGGACGACAGCCATGCAGACCAATTTGATGATGTGTGTGGCGTATGGTCTGAGCACTGACAGGCTGACCCCCCACATCTTCAACCTCTGCAGCAATGCTGGCAGCACTCATACATCTATTTCCCAAAGACAACCTCTGGATATGACACTGAGCGCGTGCACTCAACTTCTTTGGTGGACCATGGCAAGGCCTGTTCTGAGTGGAACCTGTCCTGGTAAACCGCTGTATGGTCTTGGCCACCATGCTGCAGCTCAGTTTCAGGGTCTTGGCAATCTTCTTTTTTGTAGAGCAACAATTTTGTTTTTTTTTAGATCCTCAGAGAGTTCTTTGCCATGAGGTGCCATGTTGAACTTCCAGTGACCAGTATGAGAGAGAGAACCCCAAATTTAACACATGTATATAAAATACTAAAGCGCTGATATGTAGAAATATAAAAATATATAAAACCAGAGTTATAAATAGATAAGATGGCTAAATGATGTGCTGCGCCATTAAAAGTGTAACCTACACTTAAAAATCATATAGAAGGTATACTATGAAAGTAAAAAAATAGTGCGCAGATCAACCTTGATCTATTAGATCTCAAATGAGTATTAAATGTTGTACAAATCCGTGATAAATAAATAAATAAAATTCCGTGCCACTGTGAATATTAAAATGTTAAAATATTCTGTGTATGATATTTCAGTCCACAAACTTATAGACTTCAAACATATATTCCTAAATCCAATAAATAGATACCAAATCCGTGATAAATAAAATAATAATTGATAAGTTTGCGGACTGAAATATCATACACAGAATATTTTAACATTTTAATATTCACGGTGGCACGGAATTTTATTTATTTATCACGGATTTGTACAACATTTAATACTCATTTGAGATCTAATAGATCAAGGTTGATCTGCGCACTATTTTTTACTTCCAAATTTAACACACCTGCTCCCCATTCACACCTGCGACCTTGTAACACTAACGAGTCACATGACACTGGGAGGGAAAATGGCAGGGGGTGTACTCACTTTTGTTGCCAGCGATTTAGACATTAATGGCTGTGTGTTGAGTTATTTTGAGGGGACAGGAAATTTACACTGTTATACAAGCTGTACACTCACTACTTTACATTGCAGCAAAGTGTAATTTCTTCAGTGTTGGCATTGTATGTGTGTGTGTGTGTGTGTATGTATGTATGTATGTATATATATATATATATATATATATATATATATATATATACACAAACTAGTGAGCCACCCATCCTTTTGAGTCTGCACATGCATCTAAGGGGGGCATCCAAACCCTGCTCAAATCATATCAAATCCAACATAAGAGATGAAGTACCACGAATAGATTTGCTTTCCTTAATGCTTCTCCTCTCCTGGCTCCTGCTTAGCTTAGTAGTGGAAAATTTGAGCAGGTGAAGCTCCATTCCCAATACAATACATTATATACAAAGGATTTGCCCTGGGACTTTAAATGAGGTGAGTATGGTTAGCCAAAAGACATATCATAGTATATAAAAGTAGATTTATTGCAAATTGTCCTGCATGTGCAACACAACAGCAGTAGATGCAGACTGATGAGGTATACAAAACAGTATGAAAAGAGAACAGTCCACATACATTAATAAATAAATTGTATATAAAATCAGTATACAAGTATCAGAATTATATGCAGGCATCAGTAGTACCCGGCGTGTTTCGCGAGACCATGCTTGCTCTTCAGGGGTAGATGCTTTTAATATATCTGCAATACAAGTAGTGAACTAAATAAATGTATGTTGCACAAAATTTGCAGAGAGGTGAGTGATCGTAGGGGTCTGAGTGTGGGACCCCATACTCACCAATGGGCTGGGCCAGGTCAACAGTCACTAACACCACAGGCGGCGGCAGCAACAAACATCCAGCACGGGAGCTGAGGGGGCGGCGCAACCGGCAACCCCAATGGGGGAACAAGCAGAGGACCAACATGGCTTTGATAGGTGCAAGTGTCCCTAGAAGTCTCACAATGTCCATGATGAATGACTGCTGAAAAGTATTCAAAAAAGTATATGTGTGTGTCAAAAGGACCCTGCAAGTGCAGATAAACTTAATGCAGTGAATTGGTATGCATATGAGTATACATAAACCAGCATGGGG
Source organism: Lithobates sylvaticus (assembly GCA_028564925.1). NCBI lineage: Eukaryota > Metazoa > Chordata > Amphibia > Anura > Ranidae > Lithobates > Lithobates sylvaticus. Next base: position 68,945,093 of record CM053036.1, on the reverse strand, counting down.
TAAATGCTGGTATGGACTAGAGCGACCAAAGGGACAGTGAAGTACAAGCATACCCCACTTTTAAGTACACAATGGAGTTTATTTACTAAAGCTGGAAATTGCAAAATCAGACTCACTTCTGCATAGAAACCAATGAGCTCCCAGGTTTTGTTACCAAAGCTTAATTGAACAAACCGGGTGTTAGAAGCTCATTGGTTTCTATGCAGAAGTAAACCTGATTTTACACTTTCCAGCTTTAGTAAATAAACCTCATTGTGTACTTAAAAGTGGGGTATGCCTGTATCTTATTACAAAAATTTGAAAGGATATCGGCAAGTAGTGACACGTATATATACGTGATCCTACACTTCTGGGTAGGGGGCGCGCAAGTGCACTGCCGGCAGCTCGCTTTTGCTGTGATTACACACAGTGGAAGTGGATCGACAGGTGCAGAGTACCAGATGTCCTCTGGCACCCACCAATTGTCAGGCAGAGAGATTGAACGGTGATCTGCCTATGTAAACAAGGCAGATCACCGTTCTGACAGGAGGGAAGGGATGGAGTTTGTGTCCCTGTAAAACAGGGAATACATTTAATTTCTTCCCCTTGTAAAAGCACCTTACACAGTATAGTAAAACACTTGCTAGGCACACAGTTAACCCTTTGATCGCCCCTAATGTTAACCCCTTCCCAGCCAGTGTCATTAGTACAGGAACGGTGCATATTTTATTTAGCACTGACCACTGTTCCCCAAAAAGTGTCAGTGTCAGAATGTCCTCCAATAGCGCAGTCCCGTTTTTTTTTTTTTTAATTGTCTGTTTTTTTTGTTTATAGCTCACAAAATAAAAAACGCAGCGGTGATCAAATACCACCAAAAGAAAACTCTATTTGTGGGGAAAAAAAAGGATGTCAATTCTTTTTGGGTACCACGTAATTGTCAGTTAAAGTAACGCAGTTAAGGATGTCAAGTGGTTAAAGTGACACCGTTGTCACCTTTGCATTAGGAATCTTCACTCTGTTGAAAAGCTACTGCTGCTAGGAATCTTCTGCATCCAACAAACCTTCGGGTATGTCTGATATCTAGTGGCTGTTAATCCCCAGAGCTGTGGTTCCTCTGACTGATCCATCCCTAGGGGAAACAGTAGAATCAACAACCCTTCTGACTCACCTGGAAGTGTGTTGGAAGCAGAAAATTCTTTGTTAGAGGTAGTTTTTCAAGTGAGTGAAGATCGGCTGCATAGTCAGTGGGACCAGTAAGTATTAAAAGTCTTCTTTTACAAGTGAGTTGGATTAAAGGCAGTTTGCTTAGCTCATTATAATATAGGTAGACACTGCTCTTCTCTTTTACGTATGCCTTCTCCAATGTACCATTGAGGCACAATGTTTGTGAGCATGGCCAATATTACAAAGACTTTACTCATGCAATGACGTTTTGTTTTTCTGCACATAGGGACATTTTCGAGGCCGACAACTACAGCCCAATTCCAGTAGCTAATGAAGAAGAGTACAGAGCTGTAGTCAGCAAATTTCCTTTTCAAGATCCTGAAGGTGACAAGGTGAGCAATGCTTACAGAGGTGTGTTGGGAGATATGTTAAACTGAAGTGAGGGCAAAAGCTTAATTGGCGAATTAGCTAGGCACAGATAAGGTACCTCTAATGATGTTTGCCCCACTGATGGCTGTTGCTTCTTTCCTAAGTATACATTAAAGAGGAAGTAAACCCTGAGGGGTTTTACTTCCTCTTTATTTCCCTGCAAAGGTAAAGCAGTGCATAGTAGCTCATTATGTGTCACTTACCTGAAAATGAAGCCTGCGATGTCACCACTGTCCCCACTAGCAGCGAACGTCCATCTTCACCCCTCTTCCTTCCCGGGCCGTGAACTCCGGCTCTGTGACTGGCCGGAGTGGCGTGAGCCGCCAGTCACGGCATGACCCCCTTTAGAAACGGCATGATCTGCCCTTTCTAAAGTGCGAATGTGCTGTAGACATTGGCACACGGCTTTATAGTAAATATCTCCTAAACCCTGGAGGTTTAGATTATATTTCCAGCAACAACAGGTAAGCCTTAATATAGGCTTACCTGTAGTTAAAAGTGGTTGTACAGGGTGTACAACCACTTTAACACCTAAGCATTGCGTTTTCACGGTTTTTTTTTTTTTTGCATTTTTGGAGAAGAATCAGAATTCCGGCATTTTTCAATGAAAAGGTGTGGAGTGCTGCTGAAAAAGGGTCAGAGCAACAAAATGTGCAACAAAACGATTAAAAAAAAAAAAAAAAAGCTTGAAGAAAGCTCATGTTGTGCTTTTCAGGCATCTTCATTGAAGTCTATTGGAACAAAAATGCTCAATTCTGCCTGAAAAGTAGCTCATATGCTTTTTTGAGCGACAGGCGTTTTACTACAAGTGACATGATGCTGAGATGTAAACAAGGGCTATTGAAAACAATAGGTTTTTGCTTGTTGAGTGTTTTTGAGCTTCGAGCTACAAGCTACAAAATGCTCAAGTGTGAACAGGGGCCTAAAGAATGTTACTTACATGCTGCCTCTGACAGTGATGTCACCGTTGAAGTTCTGGTGGTGAAACTGACAGTCAGGCCTGGAGCAGATCAATCACATCGGGCCACTCACTCTATAGCACCTCCATTCAGAAAACATCTTGTATTCTTTTCAAATACAAGTGGATTGATTTACTAAACGTAAACAGGCTGTTCACTTTGGAAGGAAATTTGCAAGGGAACCTTCCCTAGAGTTCAGTGAATGTGGGGCAATTTCACTTTGCAAAGAATACCAATCATGTGCAAGGAAAAAAAAAATCTATATTTGTGCTTGTGCATGATTGGATGATGGAAGTCAGCAGAGCTTCTCAAAGCAACCAATCAGACTATCGCTTACACCACAGTGCAATATCATAGAATGAAATGGGATTCCTGGTTGCTGTGGACAATGAAAAGCATTTCTCCTTTAGATGTTTTTATTGATATGGCCCTAGGAGTATGGCTCTTGGTTGTGTGAAACAAGAGTCAGGTAGCCTCTAGATTCTTCAGACTTTAGGTTTACTATGTAATATGAAGGTGCATCTCATAAAATTAGAATATCATCAAAAAGTTAATTTATTTTAGTAGTTCAGTTCAAAAAGTGAAACTCAGATTTTATATACAGGCAGTCCCCGAGTTGCGAACGGGTTAGGGACTGCCGGTTTGTTCTTAAGTCGGAATTGTTTGTGAGTCTGAAGCGCATGCGCAGAACGGCAGAGACGATGTTTTCCGATGTTCTGTCAATTAGCCGAGCATGCGCAAACATCGGTTTCCGATTTGCCCGCCGCCCTTCGTAAGTAGGAGTCGTTCGCAAGTCAGAGGTTCGTAACTCGGGGACCTCCTGTAGATGCGTTACATACAGAGGGATATATTTCAAGCATTTCTTTCTTTTCATTTTGATGATTATTGCTTACAGCTAGTGAAAACCCAAAATCCAGTATCTCAGAAAATCTGAATATTACATAAGACCAATAAAAAAAAAAAAAAAGGATTTTTAATACAGAAATGTTGGCTTACTGAAAAGTATGTCCATGTACAGGTAGTATGCACTCAATACTTGGTCAGGGCTCCTTATGCCTGAATTACTGCATCAATGCAGCGTGGCATGGAGGCGATCAGCAGGACTTGGCACCTGCCCACACCGCCAAAAGTACCAATACCTGGTTTAATGATCATGGTATTACAGTGTTTGGTTGGCCAGCAAACTTGTCTGACCTAAATCCCATAGAGAATCTGTGGGGTATTGTCAAGAGGTAGATGAGACACCAGACCCAACAATGCAGACAAGCTGAAGGCCTCTATCAAAGCAACCTGGGCTTCCATAACACCTCAGCAGTGCCACAGGCTGATTTCCTCCATGCCACGCCGCATTGGTGCAGTAATTCATGCAAAAGGAACCCCGACCAAATATTGAGTGCATACTATACTGTACATGGACATACTTTTCAGTAAGCCAACATTTCTTTTTATTGGTCTTATTTAATGATCACATTTTCTGAGATGCTGAATTTTGGGTTTTCACTAGCTGTAAGCCATAATCTATAAAATGAAAAGAAAGAAATGCTTGAAATCTATTACTCTGTGTGTAACGCATCTATATAAAATAGATGCGTTTCACTTTTTGAATTGAATTACTGACATAAATTAACTTTGTGATTTTCTAATTTTATGAGATGCACCTGAAGCTGATTTTTTAACAATTTAATAAAAGAAATAAAAATAAATATAAAAAAAATAGAAATAAATAAAAATGTGCTTGCTAGCTGTGGCTAACAACTTTTTTTTTTTTTTTTTTTTTAAAGTTATCCTTTCCAAAGAAGCTCCCAATGTCTCAGTCAGTACCACAGATATATATGCAAGTCAAAGAGTTTATTTATGCAAGCCTTAAATTTTCTGAATCAATTCATCGAAGGTAAGCATGCTTGTATTATTACATTGTGAATGGCAAAGTTATTCCCATTTACAAATGATCACTGACAGCAGGTTGGCAGTAATAGACATGTGATATATTACATAGACGTATTGCACAATATGATAGTCCTCTAATAAAGCCTCAGCATTAACTGGTATTAGAAGGCCTAAAAGGGTTGATATAAGTTACCGCATTCCGCATTGCTCTTCGCCTTATTCATTTGCCTATTTATTTTGCCTCATAAATTTACTTTGTTACAATAGAAATTAAATGATTTCATCAATTTTGGGGTGTGATTGGACACCTAAAAAAGACAGTAAGATATATAGATAAAGGTATTCCCGCGCTAATATAGGGATGGACAAATTAGATGAATGGTGCAGCAGACACCGTGAGGGTCAAACGATACCCACAGGAGAAAGTGATTAAATTACAGTAGGTGATGTCGCGCTCCAAATACTGTATCAATATAAAGTTCCCTAGTGGATTTCACAGGGATATTGTACAGTGAGTTGTGGACCGCATATGCTTTAAATAACCCCTAGAGGTTATAAACTAGTGTGCGACAAGAAACGTATAAAATCGAAGGTAAATTGGATCTCCTAGATAATGGAGGACAGCACAGTGGATCATGGGTTAAAGCGTATATGCAGTAAGTAAAATATATGGGTGACTGTCAGAGTGCACACATTAAAGTGACTGTTGTGCAACAAATACTAAAACGTCAATCACGGATGATACAATAAAGTGACTTTTCAATAAAGTGACAGTGTGCATAAAAATGACTGAACAAAAGTGTACAGTGATGTGGAAAAAATAGAGTGACTGATATAAGTATTGCAACCAAACCAGTGGAAGGTAAAATACAATAAAACCAGCAAGTGAGAAAATTGAATGGATGAGTGGAGGGCAAGGTAAAAATTGAATAAGTAAAATAGATATGTAAAACGAAAAAAAATAAAAATAAAATAATATATAAATATCTTTCCACCGAAGGGTGGGAGATTAGCAAGCGAATGAGGGGATGGTAATGAAAACCAAGAAAGTCTGTACACAAAAATTGTATATAGAGCAAGATCAATCGATCAATAAATAAACGAGTGTTCGTTTAAAAGTGCGAGGTGATGCAAGCTAATATTTCCGGTGGTGCAAAGGTGCTGGGTGCAGCACTGAAGTGCTGGTATGCTGACACAGAGTGGCACTGTGATGGAAGTGCTGTGCGTCTTCAGTGTCGTGGACACCCGTGGGTGTCCTAACTTCTTACCTTACTGCTGTAAGGTAAGCAGCGTTTGTTGAATACCAGGGAGGTGGTCACTTATGGGGAGGATGGTGTGGTCTCACAGAGTGTTCTTCCTTCTATCTATGCAGCATCAGTTAAGCCTATGCAGAGATGGCAGCTGGAGGATGTTTCTCAATGTGGAAAGCCAGGGACCGTTCAGCATAAGTGTGATAAATGGGGAGAGAGTGAAGACCTCTATAGTGTAGTATGTTTCAAAAATTGATAACAGCTTTAATTGACAAGTAAACGGGTACTCACATTTTACAAATGGGCAGTGATTATTTCAAAAACGAGCGGCGAGCTCGCTACCTCTACGTCACTTCCGGGGTCCGCACATCCGACGCGTATCGTCACCGTCACGTGACTTCATCTGGGATGAAAAAAGACAACTGTAGGAAAAAACATTGCTTTGTAAATCAGTGTTCTAATTTTACTTTTGAATGCTGTTATCAACCTGCATTTTTTTTAGTCCAACAATCCTGAATTATAAAAAGCTTTTGCATTAGACAGTTGTGTCTTTACAATGATGGTGGGGACTTGATTACACTAGGAAGGATATGGGTTACTCATTTTTTTTTTCTGTTAATTTTTTTAAACATTCACTCTTTAGCCTCATACACACGATCGGATTTTCCGACGGGAAATGTGTGATGACAGGCTGTGGAAAATCCGACCGTGTGTACGCTCCATCAGACAATTGTTGTCGGATTTCCCGCGGACAAATGTTGGAGCGCAGGTTTTACATTATTTTGCGGACAAATGTCTGTTGTTGGATTTTCTGAGCGTGTGTACACAAGTCCATCGGACAAAAGTCCAAAGTACAAACGCATGCTTGGAAGCAAGGACGAGCCAGAAGCGATCGGTCTTGTAAACGTAGCGTTCGTAATGGAGAATTAACTTTCGTGACGTGGAAAATTATGATATCTCCAAATGCAGCGCACATTCTCTTCTTCTTTAATGGGATAATAATGAAGCTGCTTTGCTGGTGATACTGATGGATTTATTGCAAACTAATTTTCAAAGGTTTTTTTTTTTCTAGTGATATCAAGAATAATATAATTATGCTTCTTTTTTTTTAATTTGGGCAAGTTACCACAACACCATTATCCTGTGGTTTTTAAGATCAAAGATACAAATATGTTGGTGTCCCTTGTCAATTTTACATTGTATTTTTTTAAATGTAACTGCCTACTCCAAAACTGTCATTAGTAAAACACATAGCCAAGTATTATTCTACACAATTCTTTTATTGTGCATTAAAAAAAGAAAACAAAAATAGACATGCTATCTGCCAATAGAACTTAACCAAAAAGTGCATTCTATGCATCCAAAAATATAGAAAATATACCAAATCAAATTATTATTCAACCCAAAAAATAATGTCAAAGCAATAACTCCAAGGCCAATAGTAAATAACACGTTATCTCCTCCGATTCCGCAACATGTCTGGTTGACGAACGGCCGTTCAGAAATTAACTGAAAAGGACAAAAAGAAAAACGCAAACTGAAAAGCGCTAAATGAAAAGCGCGAAAAGAAAAGCGCAAATCAACACTCGCCAAACATCTACTAACACGTAATTAGCAGAAGGAGCCCAAAGAGTGGCGCTAAAGAGCTGAAAAACAACGTAGTACGTCACTACATTTGTATTTGTTGGCCATCAATTGTGTGCCGTGTGCATGCAAGACATGTTTGGGCCAACGCCCTTTGGACAAAATTCCACGGTTTTGTTGGCCAACAATCTGACCGTGTGTACGAGACTTTACTCTTAGTAGTAATACTCCTGTGCGCACCGCATTATGTTGGTATTTTCTTGGCTTCTAGGCAGGTGTGAAAACCAAGGAACAGCCCATTCGATGAGCTGTAAAGTGAGTGACAATCGGCACTCTTCATTTACAATCTTGCAATGTTGTCAGGGACATACATGTGCTGTCTAAATTCCCATTCTGCTTTGTGAACCTATCTTAAATTAGAAATACCACAGAGTATAGAACAGGGGTGTCCAACGTTTTGACCTTCCTGGTTCACATTGGAAGAAGAATTGTTTTGGGTCACACATAATATACACTTGCAATAAGGATAGCTGATGAATAGTAAAAGTCAGTCAGATCACAAGTTAACGATCACTGATGTAGATAATTTACCTGAGTAATAAAGCTTCATTTTTTTTTATAATATTTTTTATTATAAAAGTAAAAGAGGGCAACATAAAACGAGTGCCATAATTGACACTGTTTTTGATAAATGAACGCATCAATATCTGGTTCGATGGATATAGCTATTCTCAAGATGTTTAACAGATATTTTGGATCTAATTTTGCCCTTCGTTTCCTTCATCCTTGAAAATAGTTGCTCAGAAATAGAAGTGCTGCTGAAAACTGCGGACATGAATAAGGCGTGATTGTAAAGTGTGGGATACTTTTCTTTGGGAAGATAACTTTTAAAAGTCTAGTAAAGAGACACTTAGATTTTTCTTCAGCCGCTTGTGTTCACTAATGCCCCGTACACACGATCGGACTTTCCGACAACAAAACCGTGGAATTTTGTTCGAAGGTTGTTGGCTCCAACTTGTCTTGCATACACACGGTCACACAATTGTTGGCCAACAATTACGAACATAGTGACGTACAACGTTGTTTTTCAGCTCTTTAGCGCCACCCTTTGGGTTCCTTCTGTTAATTTCGTGTTAGTAGAAGTTTGGCGAGTGTCGATTCGCACTTTTCTTTTTGCGTTTTTCATTTAGCGTTATTATTATTATTATTCTTGATATCACTTGAAAATTAGTTTGCAATAACTCCATCAGTATCACCAGCAAAGCAGCTTCATTATTATCCCATTAAAGAAGAAGAGAATTGTGCGCTGCATTTGGAGATTTCATAAATTACCACGTCACAAATGTTAATTCTCCATTACGAACGCTAGTTTACAAAAACGGCCACTTCTGCTTCTGAGCATGCGTGGACTTTTGTGCGACGGACTTGTGTACACATGATCGGAAAGCCCAACAACAAAAATTTGTTGGCGGAAAATTTGAGAACCTGCTAGCCAACATTTGTTGGCGGAAAGTCCGCCAACAAATGTTCGATGGAGCATACACACGGTCGGACTTTCCACCAACAAGCTCACATCCAACATTTGTTGTCCGAAAATCTGATTGTGTGTACGGGGCATAAGTGTCAAAGCATTTGTACAAAGAATTTTTAAAAAATCAACATTTTTAAGTACGTTTCCGAATTTGTGTTGGGCCGCATTCATATTCACTTTGGGCCGCAGGTTGGACACCCTTGGCATAGAAAATTATACAAATATTTTAATTATTAATTTTAAAAAAGATATCTATTCTATAGGTTCAAAATCCATAAACAGTATGTAGCTAATTTAAAAAAAATCATAGAATAAAAACACTAACACTTTGTTTTTAGATATTTGTCCTTTAAGATCACAGCAACACATTGGTTACACACATTGGTTTTCTGGGGTGAACAGTCAGACTGATTTGAATTTATCGGCCAGTGGTGTAACAATTGCCATAGCAGCCAAATTGAGGCAATCTCAAATCTCTTTGCATGTGAAGAAAACACAAATCCAGTACTGTAAAATTAAGGGTTGGGGTGGTTGCTGTTGACACCTACCCTGTACCCCCTGAGAAGACTCCTGTCAAAAAAAAGCTGACTTTAGACGTACAGGAGGAATCTTCAAGATCATCACTGTTGCTAGTCACAAACCACCTTGGCAGGCTGTGCACTATGGGAAATTTGTTTAGCTGTCTTAGTGTAGATTTATTGCCCTCAGAGCTTCTGGTCATCTCGGCCAGCACTGAAATTATTGAATAATTGTGTTCAGGAGCATTAACAATTCTAGTTTTACTGGTGTTGCTGGTGTTCCCTGCCTTCATGTCCGTCTCCGACCAGTGGCGGCTTGTGCTCAATTATTTTGGAGGGGCGGCAAACTAACGCCACCCCCCCCCCCCCCCCCCAAATTATTGAGCACAAGCCGCCACTGGTCCCTGAGCCTGAATAGTTTTCTTCCTACCCCTGGGATCATCATTTAGGTATTTGTATACCGCTATCATATCTCCTCTCATGTAATAATATAAAATACTGTAATGGTTATTATTATTGCTACTATACCTCGTTCACATCATGTGCAAGTTTTTCTGTACGCGTTCTGCAAGGACACAAAGAAAACCATTGTTCTCTATGTGCCCTGTTCACACCACAACACTAATATCGTGTGGAAATTCTCTGCACAACGTGTATGCAGTTTTTTGAGCGGGAAAAAAACTGACGTGACAGCAATATTATGGTGTAAACAGGGCACATAGAAAACAATTGTAATGCAATACAATAAATGAATGCGTCTCTGCACATTGTTTTTTTTTCTATCAATTTTGATGTACGTATGGCGTGAACGAGGCCTTAGGTTTTTGTTTTATTGACTACTAGAGCATCTCTGTCAGCACTTACTTGATGTGATGATGGAAGGGGTGAGAGGATTTAAAATGTACACTGAGGCCCTGAGAGCTGTGATTCAGAAAATGATGAGGCTACTGAAGACAGAGTGGTTAGCTGAAAAAATTACTGTTTATTCCCTGCACTGCTGCCCCCCCTCCCCCCCCCCCCCCCCCCCCTTCCCCCCCATTCCCCCCCATTCCTTCCCCCCCATTCCTCCCCCCCATTCCTCCCCCCATTCCTCCCCCCCCATTCCTCCCCCCCCCCCCATTCCTCCCCCCCCATTCCTCCCCCCCCATTCCTTCCCCCCCCATTCCTCCCCCCCATTCCCCCCCCCATTCCTCCCCCCCATTCCTCCCCCCCCATTCCTTCCGCCCCATTCCTTCCCCTCCATTCCTTCCCCTCCATTCCTTCCCCTCCATTCCTTCCCCTCCTCCCTCCTTCCTCTCCCTCCTTCCTTCCCCCCCTCCTTCTCTTCTTACCCCCTTCCCTCCTCCCCACCTTTCCTTCTTCCCTGACAACTTTAATCCTTAGAATTGGTCCTTAAAGAGGTTGTGTAAACCTCTGAAAAAAAGCTAAAAAAAATAAAAAAACAGCAAGACACAGGCATAATGAGCTAGTATACTACCTTAGAACGAAGCTCTTGCAGAGGTGCCTGCACACCGATGACACGGCCAAAATCTTTCCTGGAGTTTCTTCCAGATTCGCGGGCTCCTTCGCTGTGATTGGCCAGAGCCGCGATTACGTCACTCCCACGCATGCGCTCTGGAGCCACCCTTCGCGGCACGGGGCTTGGAAGGAAGGCACCCGTGGCCGTTCCTTCAGAGTGCATGCGCCAGTGATGTCACTGGCTGCATGCAATGTCAATTTCTCCTAAACTGTACATGTTTAGGAGATATTTACACTACCTATAGGTAAGCCTTATTATAGGCTTACCTATAGGTAAATGTCTGCAGAGGAAGTTTTCTTGCTCTTTAATAGTGTACTGACTATACTGACAGCTCTCCTTCTAGCTGTCCCCTAAATAAACATAAGTTAAAATCCATGACAGTATTGTTCAACTAACGGTGCCTGGAGCCACTGAGAGAGGTCAATGGAGGGCTCCATCAAAATTTTGCTATGGGGCGCCATTATCGGTTGGCAAGTCCCTGGGCTATTTAGCCACCATATAAGGCTGGTACTGGAAGTGCCTTCTTTTTGTCGGTAAGAATGTCTCCCTTGCTTCAGTTTTATATAGGTGTGATACAATTTTACCCACCTGTATGTCACCCCAGGAAGGATCAAGGCTTGTCTTGTGTGATTATACCCTAAACAGATGTAACTGATGTGAACACTATAGCATATGGAACTTACCTTGTTTTTACATAAATTTTATATAAATTGACGCTCAGACTTTCTGTTACCACTTTTAACCTATACTGCCCTTTTATGTTTATAGCCTAAGTGCAGTCAAAATAAAAAACACAAAAATCAGCACAAGGGTTATAGCTTACAGTCGGTAGGATGTGTCCCTTGTGCTGATGCCTCTTCTCTTAGGTGACATTTTCCTCCCCCACCCCTCCCGCCATAATCTTTCAGTGCAGTGGGGGTTTATAGAACTGTGGCAGCTGTCACCTGACTATGGCTGCCCTTTCTGCTCAGCTCCTCCATTCACAGAATCCAGTACTATTACTACTACGGTATGAATCAAAAATGATCTGTGAATGGAAAATGGGTGGTGATTGAAAGGTCTGCCCCTCCATTCATAGATCAATTTTCATTCATAAAAGCTGTAGAATGGCTTCTATGAATGGAGGAGCCGGGTGGAAAGGGCGGGCCTAGTCAGGCACTCTTGATGAGAGCCTGTGACAGCTTCCGCAGTTCTATTAACACCCACCGCACAGGGGGATTATGGTGATGGGGTTGGGGGTTTATGAATGGAGAAGGATTTCACATAACAGAAGAAGCGTCAACACAAGGGACACCTTCTGTTGATGTAAGTTATATCCCTTGTGCTGATTTTTATGTTTTTTCTTTTCACTGCACTTGGGCTTTAAAGTTGAAACCTCCAATAATTATTTTAACTGTCAGTAGTGTATCATCTGCATTATGGCTGTCCCTCTTCCAGGATGAATGTCCTATTTGATGGCTGTGAAGTGGTTATTCGGTTTAGTGTAGGCTGACCCTTTAATTGTACATAATAATGTAAATACCCACGCTATGTAGACAATAAACTAAATAAAGTAAATAAAAGAAAAACAAATATGTGTTATGGACTGCTGCTGTAGTGCAAGGTAAAAGTGAGTGAATGTAAATGTTAAACTCAGCGCTGCTCCAATAAACAATGAATAATAAAATATCATATAACATAAACAGTCTCATAGAATTAACAATATAAAGTGCTCAGTGCAAATATAGAGCAAACATAGAAAGTGCAATTATATAAAGTCCATCCATATAATTATATGGTGTGCTGATCTTATGCAACGTATACAGCTTGTGCAGATCTTGGTGACACTCTGGGCTCCCCTCCTGGGTCCCCACTCACCAACAATAATCTTTAAACACGCCTGGTATACAAGTGGAAATATCGCCTTCCACCAATAACTGGGACTGCTGGATGTATTCTGTGTATAGGTGAAGGTATCGCCCTTCTTCCACTGATGAGCTAAAAGAACGTGAGGAATATCCTATGTCCAGATGGACATATCAGCTTCCAAACTTTCCCGGTGGTCGGATATCCATATAATAGACGTTGAATGACGAGAAAAGGATATATAGTGTAATACTGCTAAATTTATTTGTTAAAAGCCAAAATCATTACATCAGAAGATTAAAATGCATGTAAAAAAACACGCCACCTTGGCGTGCAAACAACCGTCACTAGGTCTCCTCCGCCTCCTCCATTAATTGCCCCTTTTGATAATTTACCATCTAAAATACCATAAGAGCAGAGGGAATTAAAGTATCCAAAACAGTATTTTCCACCAAAAACTACTATATTTTTCTTTTAAAATGTTGTTCTGCTTTAACATTTGGGTTTCGAACTAGAAAAATAGTGAGCTGGCACATGGTAGTGAAGGGGTAATAGGTCAGCCTGCCCAAACCGTAAAAAAATACCAGGTTTGTTCTGAGGCTGGTGCTTTAGATCCACTAGTGATTTCTTATCACCAAAGAAAATGCAAAATCCAAATACAAAAGTACCTGAATTTAAAGTGGTTGTAAAGGCAGAAGGTTTTTAAAACATCTGTGTGCAGCAGCCTCCCTCCGCTCTTCTAATACTTTCTAGTGGAAAGCAAAGCCAAGCCACTCCAAGTGAGAGCAATCCCACGCTTCAACCTCACGGTGCAGGTCCAGTCCGCAATCTGGATAGGAGCCACTGGAGCAGGAAAAGGTTTTGACCGCACTCACAGGTTTGAAGCATAAGTGAAGACTTTATTGAAGATAAAAATCATCAGACAACATCGTAGACATCATAACATCAATGCAGACCTGGCAGAGATTAACGCGTTTCATGAATTAGAATTCGCTTAGTCAAAATCCTTATTATGACTAAGCAAATTCGAATTCGTTAAACGCGTTAATCTCTGCCAGGTCTGCATTGACGTCATGATGTCTACGATGTTGTCTGATGATTTTTATATTCAATAAAGTCTTTACATTTACTTCAAACCTGTGAGTGCGGTCAAAACCTTTTCCTGTTCCAGTGGCCCTCTAATACTTACCTGAGCTCATCTCGATCCAGCGATGTGCACAAGAGACTTGGCTGTACAAGAATCTCTCCTCCTAAATGGCTGAGACAGCAGCCGGGAGCCATTTTCTACGTCTGCTGTCAAACTCAGTGAGCCAATAAGGAGAGAAAGGGGGCGGGGCTGGGGCGCAGCTCTGTCTCTGAATGGACACACGGAGCTGCGGCTTGACTCGGGTGCCCCCATAGCAAGCTACTTGCTGTGGGGGCACTCAGCAGGAGGGAGGGGTCTAAAGTGCTGAAGAGGGACCCGAGAAGAGGAGGATCTGAGCGGCTCTGTGCAAAACTAACTGCAGAGAGCAGGTAAATATGACGTTTGTTATTTTAAAAAAAATGTAAAACGAGACTTTACAATCCCTTTAACAGATGCTGATATACATGTAAGAAAATCTGGGACCTTCCCTGCAGAGATCTCGCTGCTTGAAACCTTGAAAGATATAAAATGTCAGTAGGTGGTTCATCCCGTCAGCATCTACCCCATCCTATAATGTCTGTTTAATGTAGACTGGCCCTTTAATTGCCCTTTTTGAAAATTTACCATCCGTAATACTATCACATGAGGTATTTTTCACCAAAAAGTGGTTACCTACTATCAATATTTTTTTTTTTAAATCTTAGTTCCATTTTAACATTTGGATTTTGAAATGGAAACTAGACTCAGTTATCAGAGATGTGAACTGGCACGTGGGAGTGAAAGGTTAAAGGGTCAGCCTAGTTTAGCAAAATCCCAAAGTACCTACATTTACCAGATGCTGATGTAGGGGAAGCTGGGACCCTCCATGCAGAGATCTCGCTGTTTGAAACCTTGGGAGATATAAGAAGTCAGTAGATGGAGCATGCCACTAGTATCTACCCTCTATTAAAATGTCTGTGAAGGTTGACCCTTTAAAATGCCATGCGTGAAATTTACCAACTAAAGTAGCATCCGAGCAAAGAGAATGAAAGTATCCACAACCATCCAGCATCTCGTATAATGCTTATTATCTGTGTCCTTTACACTGTATATAAGCACTGACCAAATGAGCTGTTTGTTTAGTCTGAGCAGCTTAACCTGTTCTATTGTGATACGCATTCTCTGTAATTGTCTTTCTCTACCTGGCCTGCTTTCAATCTGATAGAATAACATTGGAGAGCTCAGCTTGAAAACACAGCAGCCAGAAGCCACCTTCCAGCTTATCTCTCATTTCTTATCTGTTAATGAATGTAAATGAGCGGAGCTTCACACATCCTTAATTGATCCCGAGTACAATTTACACATAGTAACGAGTAACCTTTTGACCTAACCTGTAAATATTTACTGACAAAACACAGGTAGAATATACACCGACTAACTGCTTGTCAAAATTAGACAAACAGTTTGCAAGAGGTGAAGAAATAGCCCACTACAGCAATTATAAAGTGTCACCGCGCTAATTATCTGACGTGTGCCCACAACAACTCAGCGTCACACTGTTGTGATACGATCTGGTGTCAAATCAAATAAAACAAAGACAGAATCAGTGTGTTTAATAGTTCAATAAAGGTGGCCATACATGGATCGAACCGGACAGATTTTGATTTATGTACGGCCATTCCGTTCATAAGAAGTTGATCTATCGATTGACTTCTAACGAACAGAACTCCTGGAAAATTTCAGTTCCATCATCACTGCAGTTAATAATCTCCCCACTGTTGGAATACAAAGACACAGTTGGGGGGGGGAGGGGGAATCAGATCAGTTTTTTTATCATTCCGCCGCCTGGCTGAATGGAAAAAACTGGCCCATGTATGAGCAGCTTTAGGGATCATTTTTACATGGGACCAAGCACAGTAAAGCCTTTTTTTAAAAAGAAGGTATTCACATAACTCATTCCAACACATAAAAGGATCCTTACTCACTGGTTTTTGCTCCTCTGGCCAGATGCACATCCATATCCACTGGTGTATAGTAAAATACAGCCTAATATTATTGAGCCAAACAGGATCAGGGCCGCTGACAGTAGCCCGGGCACACAGGGTGGCAGGGATAGCAGGGGGAGTGGTTTGGTGGGATGGGAGGATAATTATAGAATGATGCACTGTGTCTGTGTCTCAACCTCCAGCAGCTGAAAGATGGCTTCTCTCCCTCTCAGTTGCTGGAGGGAGAGACACAGACACAGTGCATTGTTCTGTAATTGTCCCCCTGCCACACCAAACCCCCTCCATGTGCTGCCCACATCTTATTCCCCCCCTGTATGCCCTTGCCCCCCTCCCCCCAGGGCACTGCTGGCTTCCCTCTCCTGCTGGCTGCTGCCTAATATAGAGCCATTTATTCCAATCCGCATTCAGTTGTTTCAGGCTTTTTGGCCATCATCAATGCAGTGTATGGAGACCATAGCTTCTGTAGAGTAGGGCTTTGTATTCACATGACTCATCATGTCACATTAAAGGATCATTCCTCATAGCTTTTCGCTCCTCTTCACCAATGCACATCCAGATCCACTGGTGTTTGTGCAAATACAGCCTAAAATTTTAGAGATATTTATTCCAAACGGCATTCAGTTTTTTTTTCTTCATCATCGGTACCCAAAATGACTGTATTACTGTACAGGCTATGGTGAAAAAGAGACCAAAGCAATCAATAAGCCCTTCAACTGAATCAATGCGTAACACAATAAAGACCCCCTAAAATATAAAGTATTCGCATGTATCATTCCATCACCTATCCTAAAAATAAGATCAATATATACTGTTGATTTTTTATGAAAATACATGATTATTGCCATAAAGCAGTTCTTAACCCTTTTCTGGAAAAAAAATAAAATAAAAGTAAGAAGCTACAAATACTGTAACTGCTGACTTATAATAACAGGACACTTACCTGTCCAGGGGTCTAGCGCCATGCTCACATGAACTGCTTCTTTGCTGGTCTTCGGGTCCCTGCCGGTGGCATGTTTACTGTGGGCATCCAGTTGTGACTTCTTGCGGCTTTGAGAACTTATGGCGGATTGCTGTGGCGATCCGATCGGAAGTGGGAGTGAGTACCTGTCAAAACCAGGTTCCTGCCCGAACCACTCCTGCTTCTGGCCTTACCTATATCCCTGTTCTACCCCAGTTCTCTGCTAGCCTCTGGGTACACCATGGCTTCTAGTGTGCTAATTATGCCCAATGATGTGTCATCTGTTGACCTCAGTGTGTCCCTATTTGCCTTGTGGCTCCAGTCCACCTCAGAGTATCCTGTGTCTTCTGTTGACCCTAGTATACCCCTATGGGCCGTGTGACCCCAGTGCACCTCAAAGTATCCTGTGTATGACCCCAGTGTGCCTCTAAGTGCCATGTGACTCCAGTGCACCTCTGAGTATCCTGTGACCTCTATTGACCCCAGTGTTGCTCCTATGTGCCATGTGACTCCTGTGCACCTCAGAGTATCCTGTGTCTTCTGTTGACCTCAGTTCTTCTCTATGTGCCCCGTGACTTACATGCACCTCAGAGTATCATGTGACCTCTATTGACCCCAGTGTGCCCCTATGACTCCAGTGCACCTCAGAGTATCCTGTGACATCTATTGACCCCAGTGTTGCCCCTATGTGCCGTGTGACTCCTGTGCACCTCAGAGTATCCTGTGTCTTCTGTTGACCCCAGTTCTTCTCTATGAGCCATGTGACTCCAGTGCACCTTAGAACATCCTGTGTCTTCTAGTGACCCCAATGAGCTCCTATGGGCCCGGCACCTCCAAGCATCCTGTGTCATCTAGTGACTCCTTGTGCATCCTGTGTGCCTCTATGACACCAGTTTCTCCAAGCAGCCTCCAGTATGCTTCTGCCTTATCTGAACAGTCCTCCTGTCAGTGGTTAAGGGCCACTGTCCATGACCAGTGCTCTTTACACTACTCCTATAAATAATGACCATTATGTAATGTTTTAGTGCTTTCCTTATTTTTTTAATTATTATTATCAATGTTATATGTAACCCTTTAAGCACAGCTTTTGCATCATGTGACTGGCTCTCACGGTGGTCACGTAATTGGGAGCCTTAACTGAGAGCTGGTATCACAGCTTTCAGCATACAACCTCATGCCACCGGGAATGCATATATGTGGCACCCCACCTTTCGTGCTGTTGCATATGTGGTCGGTAAGAGGTTAAAAGTGTAGTTTTTTTTCAAACTTTTTTTTTTTTTTAAGTAGTTGGACATAGATAATAAATATATATATATATATATATATATATATATATATATATATATATTGGGTAGGAAATGGTCACTGTAACTTCAGTCTTCATTGGGCAGATTAGATTGGGGAAAAACTGCGCTAATCAATGAAAACAAAGTAAAAGCTGCCAACAAACAAAACAAACAAAGTCAACGTAACGTGCAAATCCAGAAATTGTAGCGCTATTACATGTGCAAAAGTGTATGAGTGACACAGCACTCCAAAAATGAATAAGCTATATAGCAGATATGGTGCTAGGAAATGACTCCAATAAAAATATATAATGTGAATCAAGTTCGTATAGTGATGACATCAAACAGTAAGTCCTTCTGGTCGACTCAATGTAAAAACAAACTGGAAACGTAAGCTTGATTGATGTTGCTATAAGGCGTGGGTACTCTTACCGGAAACGTTGGATGTGGGTACCATACGGCATCCACATCAGACAGGCTTAGAGATGGAACGTCTTGCATCTAGGGGACACCACCGCGGGCTGGAACTCGAACGATTTCCGGGACCAGGCACTGGATCAGTCAGCAAAGGTTAAGTGTACTCAGCATTCGATCATCCGATGGTCACAAGAAGGATGATGGAGACCGGGAAATGGAATAAAAAATGGAGACCACTCCAATGTTGCAGGTCAAATGGACATAAATTTATTCACATATGCATGTGAAAATAAAAAGTGAATAAAATCTCGAGACAATATAAAAAGAGAAAAATTCGGCAATATGAGGGGCATAAGATGGGCAGATCACTTGTTCTGTGGCTGCTGCTGTGTGTTGATGATACATGTAAATAATCTCAACTATTTTTTATTTATTTTTGACTGGACAGATTTGGGGTTTGTTTCAGGATAAGACGAACAGAAACTAATCTAAATAGGATTATTTTTAGATTTTTCTCTTACGCATTTGCAAAGCAGAAACCTAGTTTAGTTTTCTGCTGTTTGATGGATTCAGAGATAAGTCCACAGACAAAGAAACAGTCATATTGTGGGGTTGTAATAATTCCCAGTTGAGGCGGTGTCAGAGAGCAGAAGTCAAAGGTTTGTTACTGGTGGCGCCTGCAGTGGAAAGAAACCCAGAAATGACGGGGTTACCGGCAGCCGCAGACAAAGCACATTCTGTGGACATTTTATCTCATTCATATTTTAGGATGTATTCTAGGTGTTCCGTGCTGTTTAATACATATGTTTTCCTGACCTTTTTCCAGCTCTACAGAAATTGATGATATGCTTAGGAAATCTACCAACTTACTTCTCACAAGAACCTTAAACAGCGGATTGCAAAACCTTATCAAAAAGCCTCATATAGGTCTGACTGAGGTAAGTATTATTTTCTATCTATGCCAATACCAAAAATTAAAGAGTACCTGCCGCAACATTTCTAAGCTAGCAGAATGAATGTGTGCCCTTTGGGCATGGAGCCATACTACTTCATCCTTGGGGGTCTTGGCTGGTCTAGGCCAGATCTGCCCATCATTTCACACTTCTGAACCTTTGCCAAGGCTGAAATTGCAAGTTGAAATAATATTCTGTTCAAAATCCTTCAGAAAATATTTAAAATATTTTTTTTTAAATTATGTTTTAACATACCTGTTAAAGCAAACTCCAGAGACATAGAACACATTAACCCCCCCCCCCCTCCTCGGTTCTCATCCGTCTCTAGCTACTTTTTAAAAATAAATGTTCTGATGAGCGTTAATTGTAATGCCCCGTACACACGGTCGGAAATTCCTTCGGAATGTCCGACGGAAAAAATTTGAGATCCTGCTCTCAAATTTTCCGACAACAAAATCCAATCGGACTTTTTCCGATCGTGTGTAGAGAATTCCGACGGACAAAGTGCCACGCATGCTCAGATCAAATTATGAGACCAAAGCTATTGGCTACTAACTTCTACGTAGTTCCGTCGTACGCAACAAACGTCACCACGTTCAGAATGATCGGATTTTCCGACAACTTTGTCCGACCGTGTGTATGCAACACCAGTGACGGACACAATCCGTCTGAAAAAATCCGACAAATTTTGTGGTCGGAATTTCCGACCGTGTGTACGGGGCATTACTGTAATTGGCAACCTGCGATCTTCTGCTCTGCTGGTTCCAGTTATAATGACAGGCTCACTGAAGCTACTGTAAACCTCCAACCTTACTTGTTGTTGCCCCCACTTGTCAACATCCTCAATCTTATGCTGTAATCAGTGAAGGACTAGCGGTTAGATCATCAGGATGGGAAATGGCCCATGGCCCAAGTACCTGCACACATTGCACCAACGAAGAGGAAATAAATTGGCACATCAGCTGTCACAGGGCCAAGAACATTGATTTTGAAAAGCTGCTACAGAATAATGAGGACTGGGGAGAGGGGTGGGTCAGTCCTTTTTTAACATGGATGGAGTTCTGTAATATGCCCCAATCTACCTTATTACATGGACATTAACCTTTGTTCAAGTTATCAATTCTTGGAGTATATGTCTGTTTTCAGTGGGCACATGGCCCAGGTATCGCCAGTGTCATTATAGTTGTTACCCCAGGAGGTATTGCAGGCGATTAAGGAGCCATGGTGGGTTATATGTTTTCATACTTTACTTTTTTACATTAAGAAACTGTTGCACTACAAAAAAATGGATACAAATTAAAAAAATCGATACTTGGGTGGATATATCTGTATAATACTCAAAATTCATGAAAGAAAATCTGCATTGAATACGTTACATATAATTGATCATAAGAAAGCCCACTTTATATGAACAGAAAATAGTGAGTGAATAAATCCAAAAGTCCCCACACAAAATATTTTAAAAGTCCACTGAGTTTAAATAAATACCAAACAAGGTATTTGAAAGCAGTGCCAAGATAGGTCCAGAACCTTCACCAATGGTGGCAGAATGCAGGCTTACCAGACATATATGATCCCCTAATTAAAGATGGCTTGTTAAATGGTGTTTAGGCATCGAATTTGTCTCTCTTCACTCCTCCACAAATTCACCAGACATCCAGATTGGCATGGGTTGCCACCACTGATCCTCCTCCACATTAGCTCAGCAAAAGAATAAAAGCAAATGCCCCATATAGTGTAAAATCATCCAGTATCATTTATTAATTGAAGTATCACACAAATGATCGGGAGCAATTGTGCATTGAGAAATGCAATCCAGCTGGCAAAACAGACATATTCCGGGTCACTTTCGGTTGCGCAATGACATAAGCTAATGGCTGTGCTCTACGTGTTTCGTCATATATGACGTCCTCCGGGGCATAGGCGCCATGCTGGGTCATCGCTCTATATAAAAGAAGTTAAAACCAAACCTTGCTTTGGACCCCATTGTGATAAAAAGCATTCCAATGGCCAAAATTCATTCTAGTTTAAAAAAAAAACTGCAAATCAAGCCTCAACCTGAAGTCCGGTTTGAAAGAAAATGATTGTACATTATCACTACAAAAATCTTCCAATTAATCTTCTAATAGTAATACAAAAAGAGGAGAGACTGCAAATTATAAAATTTTGTATTACTATTCGAAGGTTGGTTCTTTTGTAAATTAAGTAAAAATGTATTGGAAGATTTTTGTAGTAATAATAATGAGGTTCCTTATAACTTTCTTATAAACCAGTAGAGATGGTGACAACATCCACTTGCCTCTCCACCTCAGCCATTCAGAGGAAACCTTGTATCCTTTAATAAAAACACAAGGCTGTGAATGGCTGAGCAGTCCTCAGCCTGACTGGATTGTGTTCAGGAAATGGGACGGTTAGTCCCTGTCCCGCTGCCAGAACAAACACTGTATAATGGATGTATCTAATGCTACATACATTTTATACAGTGCCCCCAGCAGGCACATGTATTAGTGAAGGAAATAGAAAAAATATTTTAAACGACTATAGTAAACTAAAGTTAAATCAAAGCTGGAGTACAGCTTTAAAGATTGTCAGGCTGTAAAATATTCATTTTTGGTTTTAATACTGCTTTAAATATACTTTAAAGAGGAAGTTTGGTGAATTAAAAAAAAAAAAAACGGCACCAGGGATGAAGAGTGTCCCTTGTTATGGTGGCTGCTATGCTAGATTGAAATCTAAAGTCCTCTGTCCCCAGATACCCCCGCAGTGGTGATCTCATGGTGCTGCAGGTGTTAAAATGAGTGGAGGAGAAGAACAAAAAGGTCTGGCATAGTTGGGACTTGACGAGTGCCTCTCACAGCTGCAGTCGCTCAGATTAAAGTAAACCTTCGCCCTAAAAAACAGTTTGCAACTACCTCCAGCCTCTCCCTCTGCTACAATTAGATTTTTTGTGCTTTTTACTCCCTTGCGTTGCAGGGCAGCCTTTCCTCCTTTCTTGCCTAGGTTGCAATGACATTGTGATCGATTCCACGCATGCACAGATGGGCTAAAGGGCTCTGCCCGGTCTTTCAGACCTGTCGGGACCCTTAGGTACATCTGCTGTTTTGTGGGTTTGCCCTGGAATAGTTAAGGAGGTCATATACCTCTGTTTGTCTGCGCATGTGCGTGCAGTTTAAGAAAGTTATGTCACCAGCACACCAGGATCTCCTAAAATGGGTCTAAAGCCTTAATCGGCAATCACATCGTTACAGCAAAAAGCAACATTTCGGAGCCACGCAGGACCTCTTCATCAGGCATGTGACATCACACAGCCTGATGAAGGGGTCCTGTGTGGCATCCGAAACATTGCTTTTTGCTCTAACGATGTGATCGCTGATTAAAGCTTTGGACCCATTTTTGTAAAACCTGGTGTGATGGTGACATAACTTTGATTGACTACACACGGTTCCAGAAGGTTGCCGCTTCAGCAACCACTAAAAAATACAGCCATCTCTACAGGAATGTGTGAATTGGGAATATTGCATTGTGCGTGCAGTTTGACACACGTAGAGATGTGCCACAGAGCTCGGCAGAGCCCTTCAGCACATGATCAGATTATGAGGTTCACTGAGGTGTACTTAGAAGTACACTTATTTGAGAGCTGTGTCTTATCCCAAACGAACACTGTCTACATTCCAGAACTACACCTGCAGCCACACGCATGTCAGATTGTGAGCAGTGGCTTTGTTCGTGTAGCCATTGTGTCCCAATTGACATGAATGGGACTGCCTGCACACGGATGCACAAAATACCTGCAAACATGCATGGATGTACATTTAAAGCGGTTGTATGGCCCGCTTTGTGATTTTTACCTACATGCCTGCGTGAATGAGGCTCAAATGTCACTTGTCAATTGTATGTTTTCAATGTGGGTTAATGGGGGTTATTTACGAAAGGCAAATCCACTTTGCACTGCAAGTGCACTTGAAAGTGCAGTCGCACTAAATCTAAGGGGTAGATCTGAAATGAGTGGAAGCTCTGCTGATTTTATTATCCAATCATGTGCAAGCTAAAATGCTGTTTTTTATTTTCCTTGCATGTCTCCCTCGGATTTACAGCAACTTTACTTTCAAGTGCACTTGCAGTGCAAAGTGGATTTTCCTTTCGTAAATAACCCCCATTGTGTGAAATTTTGTACAGTACATGCTAATTTTTAAAATACTACCACATTACAATCTGTTTGAATGAAGAAATGCTATGCCATGTTTTGCCTGATATCCAGGCACCTAGAAACATATACTGTATAGGCAAATACTCTGCTCAGCCATAACATTACTGAGAGTTAAAGTGAATACCATTAATTATCGTATTTATCTGCATATAACACACACTTTTTCCCCCTGAAAATAGGAGGAAAATTGCGGGTGTGTGTTATACGCAGACAGCGTGCCTTGGAGGGGGACGACTGCTGCAGGAATTCACCGAGCCATCATCTCTTTTCCACTTGGCTCTCACGTCACACACAGAGTCCTGCCTCCGCCACCGGCATTGGACCAGTGTTTTGTCTATCACAGGAGCTGGTCTAATGCCAATGGCGGAAGGGGGGACTGTGTGTGTGACTGCCGACAGGAGATGACGGCTCAGTGATTTCCTATAAGAGATAGTGAGCTGCATTGATGGGGAAGATGGGCGCAGATCAGGCTGCACATGGGCGCAGATCAGGCTGCATAAGGCTGCAGATGGGCCCTAATCAGGCTGCATTGATGCTCACTCACCATTATTTTGCGTCAAAGTGGTTTATTTAAAAAAAAAAAAAAAAATTCCCTGAAACTCCCCTCTTAAATTGGGGTGCGTGTTAAACGCCTGTGCGTGTTATATGCTGATAAATACGGTATCTCATTACAATGGTATCTGAAAGTCAGTGGGATATATTAGGCAGCAATTAAACATGTTATCCCTGAAATTGATATGTGGAAAGCAGAAAAAATGTGCATTGTAGTTTGCTGTGTATAGGGCTGCGTAGCCGTACAGCGGTCAGGGTGCCCATGTTGACTTATGTCTACAGCCACAAGTGCCTACAATGGGCATGTGAGCATCAAACTGGACCATGGAGCAGAGGAAGAAGGTGGCCCACTCTGATGAATTACGTTTTCTTTTACATTATGTGGATGGTCACTTACCTGCGAAAGAGATGGCACCAGGATGCAGTATGGAAAGAAGGCAAGGTGGTGGAGGCAGTGTGATTTTTTGGGCAAAGTTCTGTTGGGAAACTGTCCTGCCATTGATGTGGATATCATTGGCACATACATTGTTGCTGACTCAAGTACACCTCTTCATGGAAAAATAATCCACTGATGGCAGTGGCCTCTTTCAGCAGGATAATGCGCCCTGCCACGCTGCAAAAGTGGTTCACGAACAATTTTAGGAACACAACGAGTTTAAATCGTTGACTTGGCCTTCAAATTCTCTAGATCTCAATCCATTCAAGCATCTGTGGGATGTGCTTGGAAAAACAAGTCTGATCCATGGAGGCCCCACTTTGCAACTTATATGATCTAAAGCAGTGGTGTCAATCTCAATTTCGTAATCACAGGTCTAGATGATTCGGTTTGAAAAAAACGCTTAATAAGACACTAATTTCACATAGCTCAGTGTCTTCATCATGTCATTACGTTTGTACTAAAAGCATTTACTTACATAAACTTGCTTAACCTTAAGGTTTGGGTGTTCCTCCCCGCATTAAGGAAGCTGTATAGTTCTCTGAGCACAGCTCTGGGCTATATGTAGTATGGCTGATTCCTGTAATACAGTAATTACAGCAGTATAAGAAGGACAGTAGCTCTGTAGAATACAATCAGGTGGAACATGTCTATTATCAGTTGTTTTTTCTGCTTTGTAGCTTGTGCAGATCATCATAAACACCACACACCTGGAACAAGCCTGTAAATACCTGGAGGATTTTATTACCAATATTACAAATATTTCACCTGAGACTGTTCACACCACAAGACTTTATGGCCTGTCCACTTTCAAGGTGAGTTTAATTGTTATTTTCTTCAAAGGTGATACAACCAGCTCTAGTAACAAAAGTAATTGCTGCTCCATAATGCTCACTAAATAGGCAACCTTTGTACACTTTAAAGGGATTTTCCACTTTGGGTACTATTTATTAGTGTGGTAAAGTCTTGAGCTGGGTGGGTCACTCATAGCCCCAGTGACTGATGATGGGGCCTGATATGTCGTAGCTTTCTTCAAGGTGGAGATAACCAACACCGCACCTGCTTTAGAAACCCGTTTACATTCTTTACAGATTATAAAACATTGCAGATTTAGGAAGAGAACAGTACATCCAATTTGCTTTTACAAATAGGACATTGGGGTTGATTTACTAGAGCTTAGACTGGACTTTTCAAAGTAATGCTAACTTAGCCTAGCGAATGAGGCGAAGCGCTGTTGACTTCTCTCATCCAATCATGTACAAGCAAAATGCTGTTTAAAAAAAAAAAAAAAAAAAAAAAAAAACGTTCTTGCATGTGATTGAATATTCTTAGTAAAGTGAATTTTCAACACATCCTTTAAAGAGGAAGTTAACCCGGGAAAAAATTTAAAATAAAAATAAACCCTGCAAGACAAAGGCATAATGAGCTAGTATGCATAATTTACCTGAGATCGAAGCCCCCAAAGCGGTCCTCGTTCTTCATCTCCGCCGCTGCCATGTATTCCGGAATGACTTGGGCATGCGCACGGGAGCCGTCAGTGACGGCATGTTCGCCTTCACTTGCGGCACGCCCAGTGCGCCTACGCCGTTGTCTGCCCTGTGCGCCTGCGCCGTGCCCTTTTTTTGTAAAATATATCTCCTTAACCGTGTAGGTTAAGAAGATATTTCTTGGACCTACAGGTACGCCTTAATCTAGGCTTACCTGTAGGTCAAAGTGGTCTGTAAGGGTTTACAACCACTTTAAGTTAACTTCCCTGACGGTATTCCCGAGTCTGGCTCGGGGTGGATTTTCAGTACCAAAAACGGTAACCCCAAGCCACACTCGGGATTGCATCGCAGGATCCAGGTACAGCTTACTTACCTTGTCTCCAGGATCCTGCGATGTCTCCCCGCAGTGTGCGGCGGCCGCGTCTCTGCTAGATTCATCACAGACCCGAGCTCCGTTCCCTGCGAGAGTTGCGACGCACGGGGACGGAGTACAGTGCCAAATTCAAAAAGTGAAATACACACTATACATACAGTACACTGTAATCTTACAGATTACATTACTGTATGAAATAATTTCACATCCCTTTTGTCCCTAATGGTTTGTCCAGTGCCCGGCATGCAGTTTTATATATTAAATACTGTTCTTTCTGCCTGGAAACTGGAGATTGTCCATAGCAACCAAAACCGTCCCTTTACATCAAAAGTGGTTTTAGACCATCTAGAAAACAGCGATAATAAATTAAAATCACTCGCAGAATTGAGCGATAGTGATTTGTGGGGAAATTCGTCATCAAACACTAAATCTAATGACAGCGACAATTCTGCAACTGAGCAAATTTCAGTATTTTTGATTTGACTACATTATTGAATATTTTTTATTATTATTATTATATTATTATTTGTTATAATTATTTATAGTTAATATATTATAGTTTGATTTCCTGTTTCAAAATTTATCATACCCGTTGGACAGATTTAAGTGAGTTATTCCTAAGAATTACAGGCCTATAATATAAAACGCCAAATTTCTATGCAAAAGAATTGTACCGCTTTGAGCATCAAAAATCTGAAATAATCATACCACCAGGGAGGTTACGGGAGCATTTCCTTTCAAATTGAACAGTCTATTTGCCTTTAGTAAAGTAACCCCATTGTCTTTTCGATGCTAAGACATGCTTATACTTATTTGGCATGTATACTTGGAATTGACATGATTTATTATGAATAAATAGCAAATTGGTTTTAGGGCAGCACATTGGCTTTGGTTAGCCCAGTGGCTTTGCTGTGCTGGGGTCCTTTTTTATCCAGTTACCTTCCACTGAAAACATACTATTAGACCCCTTTCACACTGGGGCGATTTTCAGGCGCTTTAGCACTAGAAATAGCCTCTGCCAAGTATCTGAAAACCGCCTCTCATTCATTCCAGTGTGTCTTTTCACACTGGGGAGGTGCGCTTGCAGGACAGGGAAAAAAGTCCTGCAAGCAGCATCTGTGGGGCAAGTTAAACGCCCCTGCCCATTGGAATGAATGGGCAGCTCTTTTAAAGCGTCTTAAAAGTTCCACAAAACGGGAGTTTTTAACCCATTTTGTGGGGTTAAAAGCACCCCGCTAGTGGCCGAAAAGCGCCGCTTAATCAGCAGTAAAGCACCACTAAAACAAGCTGCACTTTACCGCAAAAGGTTCTTAGGCCCGTTCACACCTAAGCAGGACAATTTTCAGGTGTTTTTATTTGAGAGGTTTTTTAAGCATATTACAAGCGTTTTAGAAGTGTATTGCAAGCATTTAATTTTTGTATTAAAGCTTCAGTGTTTTTATTTTAACCAATAGAAAGCACCAAGGGGAGGAGATTAGGGGGTGGAGAGCTGTTGTTTTGGCAGAAAACATGTGACAAAATGCCCATAAATGCTGATGTTAAGCATTTTTCAGGCTTTTCCATTGAAGTCTATGGGGCAAATCTGCCTCCAACCTGCTGTACTTTTTTGAGGGACAAGTGTTTTGCTACAGGTGACAAAACACTCAGATGTGAACAAGGGCAATTGAAATCAATGGGATTTTGTTTGTTGAGCGTATTAGAGCTATAATCTTCAAGCAGAAAATCGCTCAGATGTAAACAGGGCCTTAGGTTCATCAGCTTCCAACCAAGTTTGCTCTGTTGTAATGCACCTATAGCAAGAAACTGCTTTGGTTATTACCTGGGACATCATGACCAAAGGTCTTCAAGGGCAGCTGCTGGGAACTCAGTTCCTAGTAATGTAAGCCCCTTCCCTACCTCAGAGCTACATCTCCCAAGTGCCTTTTTTCTATAAACAATGTATTGGCAGGCTCTGGGGAAGCAAGGCAGCATTGTTTTGCTAACATATGTCAATGGAGTTGATTTACGAAAGGCAAATAGGCTGTTCGTCTTGCAAGGGAATGTTCCCTTTGTGGATGCGGTGAAAATGTACTTGGCAAAGAAAACCCAATCACATGCAAGGACTGTATTTTTGCTTGCACATGATTGGATGACTGAAGTCAGTAGAGCATCATATTATTTCCTAAGCTAAGGGTAAGTTCAAGTGCAATTACCTTTTGCTAAGGCCCCTTTCACACTGGGGCGTTTTTCAGGCGGTACAGCGCTATAAATAGCGCCTGTATACCACCTGAAAAAATCCGGCCCCATTCACTCCAGTGTGAAAGCCGGCGGGCTTTCACACTGGAGCGGTGCGCTAGCAGGACGGTAAAAAAAGTCCTGCTAGCAGCATCTTTGGAGCGGTATAGGAGCGGTGTATTCACCGCTCCTATACCGCTCCTTCCCATTGATTTGAATGGGCTACGGCGGCGCTCTACGGAGGTCTTTAACCCTTTTTCGGCCGCTCGCTGGGGTAATACCGCACCGCGAACGGCCGAATACCGCGGCTAAAACGACGGTAAAGCAGCGCTAAATATGCTTTACCGTCACCTCGGCTCCCCGCCCCAGTGTGAAAGGGGCCTAAGTGAACAACCTATTTGCCTTTTGTAAATCAATCCTATTCCATGCATATGGAGAGGGACAGAGAGGGGTGGAGGATAGGTGGAGTTCTGTAGTCCATCAGGGAGGGCTGACAATACTGGTTGAAATGTCAGTTCAGTGCAGGCTGCATTGTCAGGTCAAAGAACCAGATCGAGAACTCCGATCGTACTGGATTTCAGCCAGATCAACACACATTCTTCCATGGTTGTAACATTTTTGAGGAGCTAAAACATGGGAAACCGTGCTTGTATTGCAGAAATTTACAAACATACACGTTAATCACTTCCACACTAAGATCTGTTGAGTTTAGCCCTTCTTACAGAAATTCTTTCATTTTAGAATTCCTATACAGCTTTAATATTTCACATTGTACTATAGGGAACAGAATGTTGCTTTCTATAACTTTCATTTGACATTTATTAAAAGTTTGTACCTGCACATAGAAAATTAGTTTTCTATACCCACGGGGCTCCCTTATTGAGAACATTTCATTACTGATTAACAAGCTTTTAAAAATGATCTATAGCAGGCTTTGCTAATTTGGGCGTTTTGTTCACTAGTAAAGGATGGACTGGCAAGTCAGCGGTAAGTGAGTTACTGCTTTAACCATGACACTTTGATTGATTATCTTCAATATATTACTAATGAGCTGCAAGACTGTAGATCTAAATTTAAAAGCAAATTTCTATTTGTCATGTAGGAGAAGCACTGGAGTTTCATGCGGTATCCAGTTTTGATTTATTGTAATGGATAACACTCTGTAACCTGTGCACTGTTCTGTTCAGGATGCAAGGCATGCAGCTGAAGAGGAAATCTACACCAAACTCAACCAAAAAATTGATGAATTCATCCAGCTCGCAGACTATGACTGGACAATGGCGGAGCCAGATGGAAGGGCGAGCGGGTACCTAATGGATCTGATTAATTTTTTACGAAGCACATTTCAAGTTTTCACTAACTTGCCTGTAAGTCGATTTGTAGTTGTTGATTATAGGAACATTTGTAAGTTTAAAGCGTATTTCCATTTTTGCATTTGTTGTGCATTTTCATGCACTCCAGTTGACTTCTATGGCCCTTGTAGTGCCTATTGGTGGATGAAAAAAGTTCCCTAAGGGCTCATTTACACTTGCTTCCTCTTGAACACACAGTAAGACCCCACCGCTTCAACAAGCTTTTCTGATGTGTTTTTGATGCTTCTGTGGTGCTTCAATGATGCTTTTTTAAAGCTTTAATGAAGCTCAGCAGATACCCTGTGTGTGTGTGTTGATATTTTATACCTGCAATACGTCCAAAGCAAAGCTAAAGCTGAATTAAAGCCTCTCAAAAGCTCCAGGTACTTCAAGCAAGCTTTGTCATAGACTTCTATGGAGGCTTTGAGGACGCTTTAAAGCACCACTAAAGCGACATGGGGTATTATTTTTGAAGCAAAGCAAATGCTAGGTGTAAACAGGACTGTAAGCTAACCATTTTATTTAGTGACAGGGGCTTTTCAGAGAGCTTTAAAAAAGCTTATCCAAAGCCATGTTTTGAAGCAAGTGTAAACGAGGCCTAATGCGCACAAGTGGAATTTCGGACAGAAAGAGTCCGAAGGGAGCTTTTAATCGTATATTCTGACCATGTGTATGCCCCCATCTGACTTTTTCCGTCGAAAATTCAGACGGACTTAGATAGAGAACATGATCGATATTTTTCCGACTGAAAAAATTACTATCGGAAAAAACGCACGTCTGTATGCTGTCCCGACGCACCAAAAAACGACGCATGCTCTGAAGCAAGTACGAGACGGAAGCTATTGGCTACTGGCTATTGAACTTCCGTTTTCTAGTCCCGTCGTACGTGTTGTACGTCACTGCGTTCTTGACGGTCGGACTTTGGTGTGATTGTGTGTATACAAGACCGCTTAAGCGGAATTCCGTCGGAAAAACCTTCAGAGTTTTTTCCGACTGCAAAACTGGTCGTGTGTACAGGGCATAACTGTTTTCCAAGACGATCGTCAACACTGCATATATTGAACCAGACCCATTGAAAACAATGCAGTACCAAGTAACTTGTGTTTTGATGAGTCGTACATTAAGACACTTTCACATGAGTGGCCCAGGGGTGGTAAAAACAGGAGGTTGAGTTGCAGTTTTAAGCAACCTCAATCCATCTACCTAATGCCTATAATACAACCAAAAGGGGCATTGTGGCAAATGTATTGCAGCAAATCAAGTTCACTGCCTGTCAACCTAGTCCATTTATGTCAATGCAGCTATGCTGTAACTGTGAGGCAAAAGCTTGGCTCACACCTGCCCACTGAAAATTACCATTCAACATGAACAAAAGCAAAAAATAAAAAGTATTCTGAAGGCATCAGGATCAGCTCCTGAATACCAGACAGCAACTGCTTAGCCGCAAGTGTGAACTTAAAGAGGGATTGCACCTGCAATTTTTTTTTTTTAAAAGCCAGCAGCTACAAATACTGCAGCTGCTGACTTTTAATAAATGGACACTTACCTCTTCCAGGGTCCAGCGATGTCGGCAGCAGAGGCCGATCAATCGCTTGGCTCTCTGCTGCTGCCGGCTCCATTCTCGGTGAGGGAATCAGGAAGTGAAGCGTTGCGGCTTCACTTCCCGGTTCCCTACTGCGCATGCGTGAGTCGAGTTGTGCAATGGGAATGGTCCGCGCTGTCTCTGGGACCCGTGTGTGTCCTAGCAGACAGCGCGGCGGGACAGGAAGAGGCATAGACTCCTGTGGGAGTCTATGCCCGGAAGTGGGTGTAAATACCTGTCTTAGACAGGTATCTGTACCCCCCTGAAAGGTGCCAAATGTGACACCGGAGGGGGGGAGGGTTCCAATGAGCGGAAGTTCCACTTTAGGGTGGAATCCCGCTTTAACCTGAAGAGACATAGGTGTGCACATCAACTCAGTTGAGTAAAGTTAAGAGATTGGAGAGAGAATCTAGACTGTGTTTTGAGAGTGCTACACTCAACAAATATACCTTTAATACAAAATATTTTATATTTACAACTGTAAAGAAATTAAACAGAGTACACCTCTTTTACACTTTAAATATAAAAAAAAGCCTAATAAAAAACTCCTAATATTCACTATAGCTTTCCTAGCCGTAGCATATGACACTATTATATGGGAACATATGGGAGTGGGTGTATTCAGCCAGAACATAGCTATGAACCTCACAAACATATCTTGAACGTGTCACCACTTGGAAGACTAAATGGAAGTTTAGAATTAGACTGTGGGTGGCAGCGCAATTAGCACAGAGCAAGTGCCCACAGATATCTAGGGTCTAGCTGGGACATTGTGATGATAAAATCATAATTACAGTATTATCAGAAGTACTTATTGGAATAGTAAGCTAATTATTCTGAAAAAGTGTGTGTTTGCGTTTTGGATGTAACATTCCTTTTAAAGAGACATTGCCATGCAAAACCGATAAAGAAACTTCTACCGGTACAAAGTGCGGGCGCCTAGAGGTACCTGCAGCAGCCTCTAAAACTGTATCACAACTCCAGAATCTCTGACTGTTCTGACAAGCGAAGCTTTGGCATTCCTAATACAGAAGCTTGCCCGCCCAGTTCACCTTCGTTTTAGGGGTGCGACTTATCGGTAAAGTCCAATGATACCTAAAAGTTTTGGACCTTTACCTGTTAGAACGCCCAATATTTTGCTGTAACAAGAATGTTTGAGATCAGTGGTTGTCAACATATGAGCTAAAGGGGGCCTCAAATGTGGCCCCTGACATCACCAACGGGCCACATATAATGTTCAATATATGAAATGCTAGAGAGGGCTATCAGAAACTGCAAACCTCATAAAGGAAATGATGGTCAGAGAGTTTGGACATGGTAGATTTTTGACTGGGAATATGCTGCAGAAGACAATATGAAACTGGAAGCATGTTACATGAGGCTGGTAGAAATCAACCTTAAAGCTGTGTTACGCTTTAAGGTACAGCTACACTGCAATAGGACACTTACCTGTCCTGGAGTCCAGCGATGTTGGCACCGCAGCTGATGTTTCCATCAGCTGTCGGGTGCTGCCGCCGCTATTGTGGGTAAGGGTACCCAGTAGTATAGCCTTACGGCTTCACTCCGGGAACCCTACTGCGCATGCGTGAGGCCCCGCCCCTCTCTCCTACTGACCCGGCGACTGGGAGAGGAGGAGGGAGCCCCGCGGTGATGTCGCAGGCCGCGGCCCGGACTCCCGGAAGTGGGAACAGAATACCTGTCAAAGACGGGTATCCTGCCCCCCCCCCCCCCGAAAGGTGCCAATTGTGGCACGGGGGAGGGGTCAAATGAGCGGAAGTTCCACTTTTGGGTGGAACTCCGCTTTAATCAATGTTCCCACTACAGACTGAGGGCCATCATATACCAACAGGCCATATAGGTTGGGCAACATCATTTTAGATGCTTCTGAAGGCAGCACTCCTACAGTAGGGGTCTGCACCTTCTACATGCAGCAGTTTGTTTTTTCACGACAGAGTCTCTTTAAGGGGTTTTCCATCATTGGTTACTTTAGTGTCAATGCATTATGTATGCATATTTTGGGCAGTATGTCTAAACTAACTATTAAAGCAGTATATGAAATTGAAGTCTTTTAATATCACAAAATAATAATGAGCCCACCCAAAAGTTGTTGGTGTCTTGAGTATCCATGTTTCTTATATTTCATTGGGGTTGTGGCAGTTTCTGCCTATCTGGGAACACCCTGCAACCAATGCTGGGTAGAGGCTTGGTCACAAGAAGGTTGGGGCACAAAAGGTCCAGTACCTAAAGCTTAAAAGGAAACCACAAAGCAGAAAGTGCTGATTTAATCTCTTCCCAGACACCCCAGTGTTCCTTTAAAAAGTTCTGAATGTCCAGGGGATGAGAATGATTAGCGATCATGTGACCTTGGTGATGGGCTGTCACAGTGGTTACATGATAAGTGCTGCGTAAACTGTTGGCGCTGTATAAATTCTGTGTAATAATAATGATCGGGAGCCAGTTCCACTTTACCAATGGTTGGTGGCAGGGCCTCCAACAGTGGGATACCACTGGACCTCCTATAGAGGGCCCAGGCATACAGGGGGCTATTACAGAGAGGGGATATCGGTTCAGTGGGGATTATTTACAGGACTGTGCGGCTCTCTGCAGCAGCCGAAAGCCGGGGTTTCTCCTTCTTCCTCTTTCCCTCCTACCGGCTTTCCATGAAGCCCTCCAGCCATGGCCAGCAGCAGGGATTGTAGCTGAAAAATCTCTGGGATACTGCGATTGGCTCCATAACACCTGCTATTACAACTTAAACGTACAGAAATTGAGAGATAGTGAAACTTCCTCCCACTTCCAGGTGGATACTGTACTGTACAAGTTGTGCTAGCAGTGACTGCTTGAGGTGTCTCCAGTACCCCGGACACCTTTCAGCTCCAGCCCCAAATCACCCAGTCCTGTCATTAAAAATGTAATTTAAAAAAAACCTAGCAGAGAGATTAGGACCCAAATCACGAAAACCAAAGTCTTTGAATGGAGACCCAATAATGATAATTTTTTTTTCCAGAAACAATGATAGTAAACTGGAGGTATATACATATAACTAATAAGGGTGCAGTAGAGTCGGAGCACAGGAAGTTATCAGTTCAGAAGATTTTTGTCAAGATGAACAGGTATAAATCGAACAGATATTGCAAAATGCTTTCAGTTGTGTAGTTAACAGAACAAAAGGGAGCAAAAAGAAATGAATAAATAGGTTCTTATGCAATTTAGGTTAAAGCGGCCCTTCAGTAATTTTTTCATCTTTACATCTATTAAATCTTCTGCCCTTGTTTTAACTTTGTATAGTAAAACATTTTTTTTTAGCCAGTAAATACCTTATACAGCCCACTTCCTGTTTCTTGTCTGGTCATTAGCCTAGGCTTATGACATCATGCACAGCTCTCTCTCTCTCTCTCTCTCTCTCTCTCTCTCTCTCTCTCTCTCTCTCTCTCTCTCTCTCTCTCTCTCTCTCTCTCTCTCTCTCTCTCTCTCTCTCTCTCTCTCTAGAGTCATAAGAGTACCAATGAGAGCTGGAGGTGTGCCTCTGTGTAAATCCAGGAAGTGAACAGGCAGCAGCTTCAGCTGCCCACAGTTAAAATGGTTGCAGCTTGCATATTTGGCAAGTACACAATGACAGTATATATATAAAATAATATGCAAAGTGGTTGGTGGGAAGCTTCAGGATGGTAAATTATTATTACAAATTATGTGAGCAGACTGCAGTTCCTCTTTAATAAGGAGTGTACTGTGCTAACCATAAATAGTAGCAGGAAGGTAAAATAATAGGCGATACCCTTCATTAACCAACTGAATATATTTTGTAGTCCAACCCCTTCAATATAGTCAGGCATATCAAGACTCAAAAGCTCACATTACAGAATATATTCAGCTAGCCAATAAAAGGTATCACCTATATTTTGCTGTCCAGTTTCACTTCTACAAACTCATAAGAATATTTACAATAAATTGATCACTTTTCAGTGTACATCTAATATACAAAATCTCTAACGTCATTTTAAGTAATGAATATGTTAATGTTGTTATTTCACATAGTATTACTACACCTTGAAAATATTCACTAAACCAAAAAAAGTGTTCCTGTACTATGACATAATAGGATTACCTGTGATAACGATTGTTCTTGTCCAGAAGTCTAAAAATACACGAAGAAGAGTTTTTTTTTCTTAATGTATGCAAAGTGTTGATATTCCAGTTTTGGAGGCCATATATCAAGAGGCAACACAGTCAAGTAGATTTATTTATCCATGTGGAGAAAATAACATTTTAATTCCACCAAGACTGAATACCCAAGGAATAATTAGACATTTTGATAAATAGGATGTTTATTCATAGATATTCTCCATAATTATATCCATCTTTTGGAGGAGCACGCAAGTCTCGGTGGACTGATAAATAATTAATTTGAGCGATGCCGCTAAGTACATCGTCTAAGTACTGCATCTAAGCTGCCCACATAATGTCACCAATCTGCAATTTTTTTTTTTAACGATCATCTTATCTGTGGAAAAAACACTTGTTTTGGGTCATCTTGTGTCTAACAGGCAAATGTAGTGGAATTAAAATGTATGTTCAGCCCGAACTTTTGGAAGAGTCTGGGGGGTTGACCACGGTTATACCAGACAGAGGGGTTAATT
The DNA here is from genome assembly GCA_028564925.1 of Lithobates sylvaticus. Taxonomy (NCBI): domain Eukaryota; kingdom Metazoa; phylum Chordata; class Amphibia; order Anura; family Ranidae; genus Lithobates; species Lithobates sylvaticus. The sequence goes on along the minus strand of CM053036.1, from coordinate 68,908,863 downwards.
TACTAAAATTGGAAAGTGTAAAATATGGTGCATGGTAGCCAATCGGCTTCTAATTTGTTCAATTAAACTTTAAAAACAAAGAAAATTGAAGCTGATTTCTATGCAGAGCTACACCAGATTGTACACTCTCCAGTATTAGTAAATCAACCCCAGAAAGTGAAAGAAAATCAGCAATAGGGACACAGACAGCAATAAAAAGCCAATGGTGTTCTAGCCTTGTTAGTCAATGTAATTGTTGGAGATTTATTCTGACTTTGGTGAAACACCCGCTGTCATTATTTAAACAGACCGTGGCCTAATGGGGCTCCGCCCACACGGCCACGTCATTCATTCATTCATTCATTCTGGGAATGAATGAACTACAATTACTGACATCTTTTGTGGCTGACAGCTTGTAGTTCTCAATGAACTACCAGGGTGCTGTTGAGCTTTCTAGGTAGTTAATTGATTCTCCTGTCCACTGCCTGTCCGTACGGCCTACCACCAGACATCTTACACTGACAGTCTGCAGGAGCCGTGCATTGCACCTGCAATCTTCTGATCGCTGCTGCAATGCTTTCCAGAGTCCTACAAAAATAAATGTGTCAATGCACATTTTTATTACCTGCAAACAAATGTGCATTTATTTATTTTATTTTCTTTAATGGTGAACTTATCCTTTAAGTTATGATCTCATAGTAAAAAGATCACACTTTCATCTTGTAAGCTGTGTTGTCAGCATAGCAAAATGTGATGAATTACTTTAGGATGTTTTGGTTTTGGGCTGTGTGATAACTGTATTCATAATTTTCTACAGCTCATCACTTTGTAAACGTGATTAAAGCGGAAGTAAACCCATCCGTAAAACAGTTTCATTTCTGGCACGTGCCGGAAATGTAACACTCCCATTGGCTGTGCTCTCAACCAAACTGTCAAACCATCCAATGGCTGGTGTCATAACTGATCACATGTGCAGCATCATGGCAGCTGTATAGATTAAACAGAGGCAAAGATGGCAGCTTCCTTGGCTGAAACCGATAGCGGGGTTTACTTACATTTTAAGGACTTTGAAATTTCCCGGAGCCATCCATTAAGGCAGTGATTTCCAAATTTTGGGTGAGACATGGCAGGTCACAAAACATGTTTAGGAGGTTAGTTAAGGAGGGCTACGGTGCTCCCTATTGTCACATAGGCACCTTTGAGGAGAAGAAAACTCTAAAGAAAGCTTGGGTAGAATACTTGTGGAGATAAACTCCATGCAAAGATATCTATTATAAAATAGATGAGAGAGGCTTCATGGTGCAGTACTCAAATATTTATTCAAAAAGTTTTCGTGGGCACTGACAGATATATTTCCTGTGTGTGCTCGTTTGATCTCTATAACCTGAGATCCACCGTATCTGGTAAGCGGCGCTGTTTGCTCTAATTATTGATGAACAGAAAAATCTTTTTTGATGCCCTATGAAGCTTGTATCCCTGTGCCAAGTCTTTCAGCATTTTATGGACTGTACTGCATAGGATTGATTTATCACTTGAATATATTTTTTGTCTTTTTTTAATCACAGCAATTTATATTTATTGCAGTAGTTATTTGCATTTTTTTTGTGTTTTTTTTCACGTACACAACAACATTCCGTTTTTCATTATTTTTGGTTGCGCATTTTTCTTTTTGTACATTCTCTTGAGCTGGATATTCATTTTCTTTAGATGCTGCACCTTTTTGTTTAACATAAATTTTTTATATATGTATCATTTTTATACATACACACACACATATATATATATATATATATATATATATATATATATATATATATATATATAATGTATCGTTGGGGTTTAGCACAGATTTTTTCTATATGTTACATATTACACCCATATGCAGGGTGTAACATGTAACATGTTATGAAAGCACCTGCCCCTGCTCTCCGACTCTGACAGCTAGCGGGAGATCTCTCCCCCCTCCCCCCCTCTAGCTATCGGAGCTTAGACTCCTCACTCATTCACAGCATTCTGTGAATTGAATACTATAAGTCCCGACAGCCATAGGGGCTGTAGGCTTGTAGTTCTTAATGAACTACCATGGCGCTGTGAGCACTGTGGTTGTTCATTCATTCTTCCCGTCAGAAGGTATTGGTTTCCTCGTACGAAGGAAGCAGATACACTGATAGGTCTGCAGGAGACCTGCATGGGATCAGCGATCTGCTGATCGCTAGTGCAATACTTTACAGGCTCCTGCAAGAAAAAATATTAAATGTACATTTCTTTACCTGCAAAAAAGTGTGCATTTATTATTTTTTGGAAAAAGGTGAACTTATCATTTAAGTGAACTAATCCTATGCATTTGAGGAGCATTTATGGACACCCCTCAAAAAAAGAGTTCAGATGTTTTCTTTGAAGGGCACTGTTATGCTCCAGCACACACAGATATTTAAGACAATTGTGCACTTCCAACCTAATGGCAACAGTTTGGAGAAGGTTTCTTCTGCTCTAACATGGCTGTGTCCCTGTGCTCAAAGCCAGCACCGTAAAGACATGGTTTGACCAGTTTGGTTTTAAGAAAGTCAACTGATTTGGACAGAGTCCCGAACTGAACGTTAACCGCTTCAGCACCGGGCCATTTTTTACCCTCCCTTACCAGAGCACTTTTTGCGATTCGGCACTGCGTCGCTTTAACTAACAATTGCGCGGTCGTGCGACGTAACACCCAAACAAAATTGACGTCCTTTTTTTCCCACAAATAGAGCTTTCTTTTGGTGGTATTTGATCACCTCTGCGGTTTTTATTTTTTGCGCTATAAACAAAAGAAGTGCGACAATTTTTAAAAAAAACACAATATTTTTTACTTTTTGCTATAATAAATATCCCATTTTTTAAAAAAAAAAATATTTTTTTACTCAGTTTAGGCCGATACGTATTCTTCTACATATTTTTGGTAAAAAAAATCGCAATAAGCGTATATTGATCGGTTTGCGCAAAAGTTATAGTGTCTACAAAATAGGGGATAGATTTATTGAATTTTTTTTTTTTTACTAGTAATGGCGGCGATCTGCGATTTTTTTTTCGTGACTGCGACATTGCGGTGGACACTTCGGACACTTTTGACACATTTTTGGAACCATTCACATTTACACAGCGATCGTTGCTATAAAATTGCATTGATTACTGTGTAAATGTGACTGGCAGGGAAGGGGTTAACACTAGGGGCGCTGTAGGGGTTAATGTGTTCCCTAATAGAAGTGATTCTAACTGTGGGGGGAGGGGACTCAAGGGGAGAAGACCGATCATGTGTTCCTCTGTACTGGGATCACATGATCGGTCTCCTCTCCGCTGACAGGACGTGGAGCTGTGTGTTTACACACACAGCTCCACGGTCCCGCCCGGTCCCGTTGTTTTAACGGGCAATCGCGGGTCCCCGGCGGACATCGCGGCCGCCGGGCACTCGCACCGGGTCCCGAGCGATGCCGCGCGCGCCCCCCAGGCGGCCGGGAATCCGAGGACGTCCTATGACGCCCACCCAGGATGGGAGATCCACCTTGTGGGCGTCATATGACGGCGGGCGGTGTTGAAGTGGTTAATGACCATCTTTGTGATGAATTGGATCACTAAGTGGGATATGCAGCCTTCTCATCTAGCAGCAGTACTTGATCTCATAAAAGCTCTTTTAACTGAACGGGCAAAAATTCCATGAGACACTCCAAAATATTGTAAAAGATGTCCCAGAAGAGACAAAGCTGGGGGGTTGGGGGGTCAACTGCATCTTAATTTTCATGGGTTTGGAATGGGGTGCCCAACATGCTCATATAGTTGTAATGTCCCAAATCTGCACCTATATACTGTACATGCAATTATAACATAATAATTAAGTGTATATATAATATTTCTTTACTTAAAATGATTGTCAAATATTTGGTTACAATTCTTTCTATCTTTTCAAATTCCATTATATTATTTGGTGTTGTCGTTAGTTCATTTATACTTTTGTTTTTCATTTAGAATGAATGGTCTTTAAAAATGTCCTCCATTTAGGATGGAGAATAGTTAATGCAGATCCTCTTAGAATAACTCTTCTGATCGGTAATCTGGGCAGTGACGGCATATGGCTTTCTATAAGAATATTTTTTTACATTGAGCTAAAGATTATTGCTCATTAGTTTTCTTTCCAGTAATCGTTTTTAGGTAAAGGCGGGCAGAAAATAATGCCCACTAATGCTTGTACAGCAATGTATTTGCTTGTAATCTGACTTTGATGTATTAACGGCGAAAATAATAGGAACACATTTGGCACATTAACTGTTATGTGCATTCACAACATATGTAATTCCTTAGGCCTCAGCGATGAACCTATATTTTTAAAATAGCTTTTTAAAATAGCTTAAAATAGCTTGTGGTAATAAAATGAGGCACAGATTACAGCTGCATCATTGTGCACTATATGTGTCCACATTCCATACTATGCTGCCCCACTAGTATCATTAGTTCCCTGATGCCCTCTCAAGTGTCTCCACTGCTTTTAACTTGGGCAGCTGTGTTTATTTTTGCCCTTCCCAAGAGAACTTACCATACAAATGAGAATTAAAGACAACAGCACGTCCAGCCTTGTCATTTCTTTGCATGATAAAACTACTGGCTAGTTCTGTGTGAACGTTTCTTGATGTATGCGATTATGCAGGGAGGAAGTTGCAGTGACTGGGCACTGAGGGGACTACGTAGTTCTGGGAGCCCAGGCTGCGCCCCATATTACCCAGCACCAATAGAGGTTTCCTTCTGCTTAAAGTGACTGTAGAGAAATGTTTTTTTCTATAACAAACATTTTATACTTACCTGCTCTGTGCAGTGGTTTTGCAAAGAGCAGCCCCGATCCTCCCCTTCTGGGGACCTCTGTCTGCACTCCTGGCTCTTCCCCCCTGCCGAGTGCCCCAATAGCAAGCTGACTGCTATGGGGGAACTTATGCAAGCTAAATCTTGAGCCATGCTCTGTGTGTCCATTGACAAACAGAGTGCAGTTCGGACCTGCCCCGTCGCTCTCTCCCCACAGGTCAATGGCTCCCGCTACTACCTCCAAATCCAGCAAGGAGAGAGACAGCGGAGAGAGCCGCTACTCTTGAGCACATCACTGGATCGAGATGGGGCTCAGGTAATTATAAAAGGGGGCTGCGGGAAGCTGCACACAAAAGTTTTTTTTATCCTAATGCAGAGAATGCATGAAGGTAAACAAAAACTTCTACCTTTACAACCACTTTAACCACTTGCCGCCCTCCCACCATCACATGAAGGCAGGGCGGCTCTCATTCTGGGTGGACGTCATATGACGTTTTCCCAGAACGGGCGCTCTCGCGTGGAGGGTAAGGAGGGAACGAGCGCTGCCGAAATAGACAGAGCCGAGTCCTAGCCTCTACGTCCCGCCATTGGACCGGTGTTGTGTCCATCATAGGAGCCGGGCCAAGGGGCAGGACTGCTAGATGAGCCGAGAGGAGCTGTATACACAGGACATCGGACTCTGTCTATCTCGGCGGCTCAATAATTTAAAAGATAATGCCGCAATTTTGGGCAAGGCTGCAGATGGACACTTGGGCAAGGCTACAGATGGACACTTGGGCAAGGCTACAGATGGACACTTGGGCAAGGCTGCAGATGGACACTGATAAGGCTGCATTGATGGGCATTTAAAATGTTTTTTTCCTTAAACTCTGTGCTCTAGCTAATTAAGTTCACAAAAGATCCATAGAAAGTACAGGCTGTCAACTCGACAGCTTCTCCATAGAAAATATTTATTGAAGAATTGCAGCAATAACATCATCCACGAATTCTGACGTGTTTCGGCCTTAGGCCTTCATCAAAAGCATGCTTTTGATGAAGGCCTAAGTCCGAAACGTGTCCGCATTTTTGGATGCTGTTATTGCTGTAATGCTTTAATAAATTCCAAAATAATTCTTCATGGCACTATTGTATCTTTATTAAAAAAAAAAATGTTTTCATGTAGATTGTATGCACTAAGCTTACATTTATTGGTATCTTCTCGTAGCCGTTCAGAGAAGGCTTTGCCTTTTCTGAAGGAATTCAAAGTATTCTCTGGACAGGGTAGAGAGAGGGATGTCACCGCCCCACCTCCCCACCTCATCCAATCAGGAAAGCTTTGCATCCATTCAGAAATTGCAAATCATTATTATTGGATATGTATGTCAGGTGAAGGCACGATTGTCTGGGGATTGTGATCAAATCCCCGAGGGGGAGAGTTGCTTCTATTAAATGTTAATATTGTGTTTTCTCGCAGTGTAAATGTGTTATTCTTTATCATCCTTTGCTATGTGGTGTATTTCTCTAATAATTTGCACGTTACACCTTGCAGTGTGTTAATCATGTTGCTTGTGTCTTGAGTACGTCACACAGAATAAAAAGAATGAATTCTGCACTGCTGACCAATAACTTAACAAATCAGATAATAGCGAGTGTGGAGAGAGAGAATTTCCAGGGACAATTAAAAATTGGCACTGTCTCTGCAAATCAGTGACAGTTGGCAGTTCCTCGACACTATTCATTTGTACCACAGTGCCTAGAGAACAGAGCAAGCCTTGTTACAAGGTCTGTCTAGAGAATGTGGTATATAGTACAGTGGACCTTGCATGAACAAATCCTATTCTAATCTACATTACCCCACAGCTTGGTAAACTCAGTGAAATGTGTACGATTTTGGTGTAAAGAACATGGCTCTGCCGGCATTATAGTGCTTATTAAGTCCCACATTTACAGAATGAAAAGGGCAGCAAAAATATCATGCCATTCCTTCCACGATAGATTCGATTTGAAAGAAGTCATTTTGAAACTTTTCATTTTTTCATATGTTCATATCAGCGCTTGCATAATAGAAGTTCTTGCAATTTACCATCTAATTTCGTTAACAAGATCTGCAAGCATGCACTTTGCCTAGGGCCAGTTCACCTACCAGTGTGTGGATTGGGGTGTCACATCAGATTTTGCTACCCGCTGGGGTGCTCATGCGCAACCCTGCCATATGCGCACCAACACTGTTGTAAGACACCACTTTGCCACGGGGCCCCTCGCCACACTTCGAGCACGGCCTCGCTTTGCTCGGCATAATTATAATCTGACTCTATGTCCACTTGGATGGTGGGGCTTGAACCTGGACTCAGGGGTGTGGGCACAGAATTCTGCGCAAGCGCAGATCGCCACAGTGTTGGAACGCATATGACGGCGTCGCACATGCGCAGTCCAGCGGGTAGCCAAATGTGATGGGTCGCCATATGTGATAAAACAGGGGCAGAGGTTTGTGGGACCATAGCAATAATCACATGCAGTAGCTGCCATGCTGCTCATCTAACAGTATTGTGTTGAAAATGTGTCCACATGCTTAAAGTGGTTGTAAACCCAAAAAACAAAAATTAATTACTGTACATTGCAGCTTACCAATTCTAATGGTTGGCAGCTACATTTGTTTTCTTTTTTTTTTTGCCTTTTTGTTACCTGGTAATCTGGCTAGTAAGTCTGTTCCTTTTCAACTTCCTTTACCAGACCAAGCTGTCCAGCAAAGGGGTGGTTACAATGGTCAGCTTTTAATCTTTTATGTAAAAACGTTATCCCAATATGATTTTTTTTTTACTGTAACTGCTTAAACAGTGTTAAATGGAGTTCTGCTTTCGTTTGTTAAAGGGTAACTAAAGCTTAGTTTTAAAAAACAAACAAACGTCATACTTACCTCCTCTGTGCAGTTGGTTTTGCACAGAGTGGCCCCAATCCTCCTCTTCTGAGGTCCCTCGGTTGCACTCCTGGCTCCTCCTCTTATCAACAACCTGTTGCAGAGCCGCTCTCCCTCGGGGCACTCGTGCGGCCGCTCTCCTGTGTCCTGCCGCTGCATCTATTGATACAGACAGCAGGACTCAGCCCCAACACCCGCATCATTGGATTTGATTGACAGCAATGGGAGCCAATGGTTGTGCTGCTATCAATCTATCCAATCAGGACCCGAGACACCGACTGGAGCTGGTGTGCTAGTCCCCGTCGCTGGAAAGACCGGGTTTTGGTAAGTAAAAGGGGGGCAGCTGGAATAGAATGCATTAAGGTGAAAAACCTTGAGGGTTTACAACCCCTTTAAGTCCATTTAAATCTGCTATAGCACTACTTTCTCTCCAGATTGACAATGACGCTGTCCAAAGGTGTCTGCATTGCTCCACCACAGAGTGGAGATACCCTAAGGCTAGGTTTGCATCTATGCATGTGCAGTTGATGCATTTTTGAGGCCTATTTTCCAGCTTGTTCTGCATTTTTAATGCACATTTTTGATGCGATTTTAATGCGTTTTTCATTTTTGAGATGCGTTAATTTAATGTTGCTAGGAGGAGTCGTCTGTTATGCAGGAAAACGCACCAAAACACATTTACATGCATTTCATATATGATTCCATTGAAGCGTATGGAGCCAAAAAGGAACCATGTTGCGCTTAAAAAAAAAAGTCCCCCCGTGGAAACTCCATAGATGTGGATGTGACCCCTAGGAATTAATGTTAATTGGACTGTAGTGCATTTCTGCAAGTCTGCAAACGCACTCCAAAACGCATAGGTGGGAACTTAGCCTAAGGCCTAGTACACATGATCAGAAAATCGGACGAAAATTACTGCTTGCAAAGCGATTTATGATAATCGGATCGTTAGTACACAGCTTTTGAGAGCTGATCATGACTGTTCATCGAAGTGACAAACATGAAAAAAAATTCTTGTTTGATAGCAGATTGTAGGGTTTTCATTTAATCAGTACAGTTTTTTATCTGAAAATGCAATACATTGCTAAATACATCACTTCCGAATTTTTATTCTGTCGTACGAGAATTTTCATAATTTTAGCAACCTCTTTATTTTCGATATGAGATTAGCATGTAAAAAAAACGGATGATCATTAATCCGATAATCTATACATGTGTATAAGGCTTAAAGTGTTTGTGAACCCATATAAGAAAGTCAATGCCAGCCCCTCTATTAGAGCCTGGAATAGCACACTGTACATGTTTTTTTTTAAAACAAGGCTTGTAAATACTGTTTTCTGGTGATCTTCAGGCCAGTCACGTGACACGTGGCCGCTTTACATTTCCGATACATGAATACTGCAGAAGGGGCCGAGATCTCCCTTTGACGTCAGCCAGGGAGATCACTTGGCCGCTCAGCCCCTCCTGCAGTAGCCCTGGAAACTGGCCAATGGTCACATGACCGGCTTGAAGAGCGCTCTAGATTGGTATTTACATGCCTCATTTTTATAAAGGCCGAGGGTCACATGACTGGCCTCAAGAACGCTCTAGATCGGTATTTACATGCCTCATTTTAAAAAAAGGCACGTACAGTGTGGTATGCCAGGCTATAATAGAGGGGCTGGCACTGAGCATTTAGAATATTTGATTTATAATAATAATGGCAGAGACAGAGACACAGGCGAGAGGGAGAAAGGAGAGGAGAGGAGGGCTGCGGATGATGGAGGGACGTACTCTGACCACGGTGGTCAGGGCTCAGCAGCCCTGATTTTCATGGTCAGTATAGAGAGCGGATACAGGAAGTGGCAGGTTCAGGCTTTTTTTTTTTATACAGTTTAGAGGGGGGCAGATTACACAGCACAAGCACTGTGCTGTTTAATCTGCTTTAAGGGCCCAGGATCTCTTTTTTTTGGGGGGAGGGGGGGGGGTTAACAAACACAAGAAGTGTGTTACTGATCAGATCACCGGGTGAAAAGAAAAAAAAGACCTAAAAGAGAAAACCAATGCAGCCACCACACCAGTTGGGAATCTGCAATATATTGCATTTTGCTTTGGGGTTTAAAACCACTTTAGGATTCAATCAACTTTCATAGATTTATGCGATCATATTATAATGGGTGCGGCTGGTCTGTCTGTCGGAGCAACAACTCCCAACATGCCCTGCTGGGCAACACGCTTATTACTTCATAGACTAATGCATTTATCATTTCTGTGCTTTTCTAACTATATGTAATTCTAACATACTTCTCCCTAGTGTCTGCCACTAATATTTTCTTTGCAATTAACATCTCCCTCTTTTTGTCTTTTAACCACTATGCTGCATTCCCTCCAGAGTAACAACAATGACCATGGAGCTATGTCGGTGAGTAATTGGCAACTAATAAACCTTAGCATGTAAAAGTTATGGCTGCATTTGTTGTTGGCGGCTCGGGGTCTTATTAGTGTGAAAAAAAAAAACTTTATTATGTACATAACACTTACACTGTGGTCTGTGCAGTTGACAGGAGAGTCTGGAATGCTGGGAGTGGATTTAAAATCCCACTATGTCAATAAAGTTGTCACAAAGATACTAGTAATTTCTTGAAAATAATGCAGTACCATGTGTAACCATTAGATGGCAGTACATAGTTTTTTCAGGTGGTTAAGGACTATACATCTATTTAAAGAAGTACTACACCAGAAAACATGATGCTTTAATAATTAGGCCATAGGAATATCTGTTTACTTATGTCTGTGTATATTGTTTTTTGGATTTACTATTTGCCAGAAAAGGTAATAATGCACAAATGGCCGGTTATCATCCCTAATTCTGCTATCAGCCAAGGAATTTGTGTGTATTCAATAGTATTAAAGGTTCTGGAGAAATCAGAGATCAATCATTCAGCCAGACCATTTATGGTTGGATCAGGGATTCTTTGTCTGTCTGTAGACCCTTCGCGACCAAGACTAGCCAATTACGACAAACTAATAAGCCAAAATAAAATGTATTTACCGCTTTACTATTGCCTTTCATTAAGCTAAATCACTCCTAAGCTTTGTACAGCAATCTTTCAGTACGTTGTTCTTGCACACTCTCTCATTATATTGTTTGGCGGCGGATCGTACATGTATGGAAAGCCATATTTGGATGTCTGTACATTGCTACATGCACAGACTGTGCGACATGGACAAAATGCCAACCCAAGTACACCTGATCTTCCTAATAACAGTTAATCATTCAAAGGGCTGAGAGTTTTACAGTAAACCTACGATTAGCTCAAACCTTCTAAACAGTTGCCATGAATAAGGTAGAGGTTCCAGCATGCATTGGCATGTGCTTTGCATCTGGATCATTGAAAATTGAGGGGTCCATTTATTAGTTCAAGGATGGTTATTATACCATATCTCACAACCAAGTAAAAAATACCATACCATACAATATACAGAAAAAAATATAAGGGGCGTTCAAGGATGGCCTACCGGTAATAAAAAGCATAACTTACAACCAAGTTAAAAATACCATACCTTATGGTATTTTTAACTTGGTTGTAAGTTATGTTTTTTAACCGCTTGAAAGCTTGGGCCCTATACTGTATATAAAGGTATCTATGGGTAGCAACAAATAAGATTCCTCTTTTCCTTGTCTGAGCAGCATTGAAACAAATTACTTTTGGGTGATTAAGTCCTTGTGTTTTTTGGGATGTTATTCTATCCCTCACCAGGCAGTCCACCTCACTGAAAATGCGTTAAAGGGTAAGATCACCTTTAGTAAGACATTACATGTTACACCTGTATTTAGGGTGTAACATGTTACAATTAAGCACCACTTCTCTGCCTGCACAGCCATGTCATTCATTCACAGGAATCTGTGAATGAATGAACTACAAGTCCCATCTTCCACCGTGGCAGGCAGCCTTATATTTCTCAATGGACTGTGAGGGCGCTGATGAGCGCCCTTGTAGACATTTTTCTCTTCTTACAGCTTTATAACAGCCCTATGGTGGTACGGGCAGAATGTTGGAGGAAAAGTGTCCAGGAGCCTGACATTGCGCACGCCATCCACTGAGCGCAGGTGCAATGTTCTGCAGGCTCCTAAGAACAAAAAATAATAAATACACGTTTTTTACCTGCAAACACCAGTGCACTTATCATTTTTTTAAAAGGTGAATTTATCCCTTACAGCGTATCTTTGGTCACAATTTAAAACATCAAATCTGTAACACTTTTCACCCCAAATAAAACAAGGTGAAGGAAAAATGGGACTCTAATGTGCCACACAGAGAAAACAAAGATGTACAGTATGTAAAATCATAACAGCTTTAATGTACAAATAAAAATAAAAGAACAGAATCATTTTGTATTCGTAAAACATTGCCAACAAAATTCAAGTTAAAGGAGACCTCTCGGCAAACTTTTTATTTTCCCATGTAGTGGGGCTGTGCCCATACTCCATAGGCTAACTACTCGTTTTCTAGGGGATTGCAGAGCAGAGATATACTTACCTAATTCGTTGATCCTCCAAGCGCAAGACCGGGCCCCCGAAGCTCCTGTCCTCTCTTCCCCTTGCCCGCTACTGGTCTTGTAAATTGACAGTTCCTGATGCCATCGCGCTCATAGGTCTGGATGTCAGAATGGCAGGAACAATCCAACGCTGGACATGGGGGGGCGTGGTTTTCTGAAGGATTGGGTAAGGATAGCTTTTCCTTGTGCCCCTGGAAAAAAATGAGCAGTTATACAATGTAGTGCGGGCACAGCCCCACTTCATGGAAAAATGTTTTTGTTCATAGTTCTTCTTTAAAATCTGACATAACAGAATTCAATATCTACAATTGTCCATTAATGGCAACTAGGATCAAAATCCTAAACACTTTTAAAGTGTTACTAAACCCAGGACCCTGCATTCACTATATCTGGTCTCCCACAGTACACATGGAAATGCAATTGTTTTATTAAATTTAAACTGCTAAATACCTTTCCGATTAGCAGTATTTAGCAGTGTTGTGACTTCTATCAGTGTCTAGTTAAAGCTTGAAGGTGGAGTTTTCATACTGCACTGGCTGTCCCATCAGGATCCAGGACCCTCTGTCTGGACAGTGCTGATTGGCCCTCTGCTGAATCACATGCACTCTCTCAAGAAAAAAAAAAAAACGATCTAGCAATACGCACCAAACTGAGCATGTGCAACCTGACTCCAGTAACTCTGTCTTATCCGGACCTGTTCTGGAGTCAGTGGAAGGAGGAGAGGTTCAGAGAAGACAGGATCAAACAGCCGTTTTACACAAGGCTTAGTGTAAGTGAGTATAACAAGCATGCGTTACTGCATATGCAGACTTATTTTACTGTAGTGAGTTTAGTAACATTTTAATGGACAGTTGTAGATATTGATTTGATTGTCATGGAGGAATGATGCCCACAGTGATCATACAATAATATAGATTATGGACCCACCCTCTGGTTTCGTTTAAAATATATTAATTTGCACATTGTACATATTTCAATTATTTATAGCCTACTACTATTACTCTGAGCAATCTTGAAGTTTGTAAACTTAATTGACCTGTGACAGATATTCTGTGACACATACTCACTATGCCCTGTGGGTAGGCACTGCTGTGCCACATATTTCACAGAGCCGGCCTTCTGAACTGCAGAGGAGGAGTTTTAGGAGGTGGAGTCAGTACAGGAATCACTGCTTTCAGGCAGCAGGGTACCATGGGATATGTAGTCCCTAGAAATTGAACGTAAACAGCAGAGGAGAAGCTGCAAAGCATGCAGGGAATATAAGACGTTGTGGAAAGGGATGGCAACTGACAGGCCCCACTCACAACATGAAAGGAGATCTTTCAAGTAAGATTATTATATTGGATCATTGTAAACCCACTTTTTGGACTTTTACCTATAGGTAAGCCTAGAATAAGGCTTACCTATAGGTAGTGGAAATATTTCCTAAACGTGCGCCGTTTAGGAGATATTTCACTTGTAGTCCGCTGAAAATATCTACGGCGCATGCGCGGGGGAGAAACAAAACTAAAGGCTGTTTCTTCCCCAGCATATGCCGCTAGTTGCTGCTCCTGTGCGCATGTGCCTCTCCTTTCCTCCCTCTCTCCCTCTTCCAAACTCTCCCTCCCCTTGTTCTACCTTTCCCGTTATATATTGTAGATTAGGATAAGTCTGTATATGTTGTGGAAGTGTGCATCATTCTTTGGGTGGGTGTTGAAGTGTTATATATATATATATATATATATATATATATATATATATATATATATAGGTTGTAGTTTAGGATAAGTTTGGATTTCTTATGGAGGTGCTTTAAGTGGACATAACTGATGTACCCCGCTCAGTGGGGGTGGGCCTTAGAGAACAGAGGCCGCATATGGGCAGCACAGAGGCTTAGGGGTTAGCCTTGCAGCCTTGGGGTCCTTGTTTCAGATTCTGACCAGGACACTATCTGCATGGAGTTTGCATGTTCTCCCTGTGCTTGTGTGGGGTTTCCTCCCACACTACAAAGACATGCTACCTTGCGTTGGTGGTGCAGTAGTGAGCCGGAGTCCGCGGCCCGGAAGGAAGCAGGCCAGAAGATGGACGCTGCCCACACAGGGGACATTGCTGGATTCTTTTGCAGGTAAAGGCACATAATGGGCTAGTATGCAATGCATACTAGCTCATTATGATTTTCATTTGCAGGCTGCAACAGCGAGCAAAAGAGGAAGTAAAACCCATCTTTAAATTGCTATTCCTGATGTTATAAAAGTGTTTGCTGTGACCATAGAACTCATTTAAGACTTACAACATTCATATGCCAGCTAGATCCTTCTATTCATGTAGCTCTAAGTCACAACAGATTTTTATTTTTTTTCCCTCAAGGCCGCTCTTTTCCTCCAGACATGAATATGGAAGCTTAGCCTTTTCTCCGGGATGGGATTAATTTGCCAGGAATACAGTAAATGTCACCAGAGTGGAGAATGAATTATGTGGAATACAATGACCTTTCTCTAGCCAAGCTCAGAGTGGGGTGTTTGCTTGTGCTGCGGCTCAGGTTTAATATTATGCGCTGATGAGAATGTGATAAAGCCACACATACATATTTTAAGCATGAGCGGAATGAATTACTGGCACAGGGAATCTTGTCATTGCAAATCTCCACTTGCCTCTCTGCGGTTTGTCTAATCTTTCAGAGGCTCACATAAGAACCTTGTGGATATTCCATCCAAATCCGAATCTTTTATTTGCAGAGAACAATATTATCCTGGCGTTTGGTGTAAGCCCTGTACTGCCCGCCGGGTCAGCTAACATTCAAAGCTTTAGGGATGACATATCCTTAAACGAAGGGTTAAATGGTTCTGTTGCCAGTATTCCCATATTGGAAAGCATTATAGCTTCTTATCAGTGGGAATAAATATGACTTTGTATTCTGCTCCTTGCAGATTTGCCAAGAGCAACATATCCCCGGGTTCACGTCGCCCCCGACCGCAAGGCTGTTTGTCAGCATGTGTCTCCAATTTGATTTATATTTGAAGCTCCTATGATTTCAGTGTAGTGTTTCTGTATTAAGTTCTGCCAGAACAGAAGATAAGGCCATGCTTGTGTATAGATGAACTGTCATCAGACCATTTACACATGCTGATTGCACATTGCTATTGACCTCTCTCTAAAAACAGTTCTATATATTGTTGTTCTATGCTGATTGCTCTTTATCTTGTTGTGACCTGTAGCAAGTGACTCAACCTCTCCATTTAACAAGAACAGTCTGATGAATATGAATGATTTGCTAGTCTGCCAAGTGATTGAAGCCCTCCATCAAAATAGTCACTAGCAAAACAATGCAGTCTGGGGTCTCTTTTAATGTCCATCTCCGGGCAACTAAAAAAATAAAAGAACTCTTGCAGTGGGACTTTGCCTGCAATGCAAAGGTTAAAGTCATTGTAAAGGCTGAAGGTTTTTTACTTTAAGGCCCCTTTCACGCTGGGGCGGGAGCCGCGGTGACGGTAACGCTGCTTTACCGTCGTTTTAGCCGCGGTTTTCGGCCGCTCGTGTTGCGGTTTTACCCCCCGCGAGCGGCCGAAAAAGGGTTAAAGACCCCCCGCAGAGTGCCGCCGTAGCGGCGCTTTGCGGCGGTATTGCCGCGGTATCACCGCGGTGTCCCATTCTAATCAATGGGAAGGAGCGGTATAGGAGCGGTGAACACACCGCTCCTATACCGCTCCAAAGATACTGCTAGCAGGACTTTTTTGACCGTCCTGCTAGCGCACCGCTCCAGTGTGAAAGCCCGCCGGCTTTCACACTGGAGTTAAAGGGCCCGGATTTTTTCAGGCGGTATACAGGCGCTATTTTTAGCGCTGTACCGCCTGAAAAACTCCCCAGTGTGAAAGGGGCCTAAGAGCCCTTTCACACCGTTGCCGCCCCGGGCGTCAGCGGTAAAGCGCTTTAGCGGCACTATTTGGCCGCTAGCGGGGCGGTTTTAACCCCCACTAGCGGCCCGAAAAGGGGTTAAATCCGCCCGCAAAAAGCCGCCGCAGCTGCATTTTGCCGGCGGTATAGCAGCGCTTCACCCATTGATTTCTTGTACAAAGGTTTTTATTGAAGATTCACATCAATGAAATAGTACAAAAACAATGGTGGGCACATTGTGAGCTTACAGGTTTACAACTGTAGGTTACATGGAGGTTACTCTGGAGTTCAAAAAAATTTGAGCTAGACCTTATAAGACCAAGAGTGGGCATAGGAGACCATCAAAAGCCCCATTGATTTCAGTGGGGAAGAGCGGTGAGTTCACTGCTCCAAAGAAGCTGCTGGCAGAACTTTTTCTGACGCCCTGCCAGCGCACCGCTCCAGTGTGAAATCCCTCGGGCTTTCACACTGGAGTGAATGGAGCAGCTGTTTTAGGGCGGTTTGCAGGCGCTATTTTTAACGCTATAGCACCTGCAAAACGCCCCCAGTGTGAAAGAGGTCTTATACATTCTATGAATGAAGGTAAAAAAAAACCTTCTGTGTGCTACTCCCCCCTCCTAATACTCACCTGAGCTCCCTCTCGATCCAGTGATGTGCATGGCAATCACAGCCAATGGGGAGAAAGCGGGGCCAAGCCGAGCTGCAGCTCTATGTGTCTTATGGACGCAAAGAGCAAGACTCAGGAGCGAGCGCACACCAGTGCTCCTATACTGGTCAATGGAGAGGAGCCTGAGCGCCGGTAGGGGAACCGAGAAGAAGAGGATCAGGGTTGCTCTGTGCAAAACCACTACTCAGAGCAGGTAAGTATTACATGGTTGTTTTTTTTTATTTTTTTTCATTTTTTTTTTAAAGCCGAACCTTTAATACCACTTGAATTACTTACTTTGGTCCAAGAGAACGAAACAAGATTTACTTACCTGATCCTCCATTCCTCTGCGCAACTAGACCGCTCCCTGCAGCTTTTTCTCCTCGAGCGGTCTAGGGTCCTGAAGTCATCAAGATGAGAGGAGGGTCCATCGCCGTGTATTGGACATGGTGACATCAAGGGACAGTCCACCGCTGGAGCCAGGGGGGGGGGGGGGGGGGGTGCCATCTTCCAGGGGAGTGGAGGATCAGGCAAGTAAAACAGTTTCTGCCCTCCCCTAGACAAAGTGAGCTATTAAACCTTGCAGGGCAGGCACAGTCCCAGTGCAAGGGGTAGTTTTACATTTGAGTTGGGCTTTAAAGTGATTCTAAAGGTAAATGAAAAAACAAAACAAAACAGGCTATACTTACCTTCTCTGTTCAATGGTTTTGCACAGAGCAGCCCAGATCCTCCTCAGGTCCCCTCCCGGCTCTCCTGGCTCCCCCCGTGCAGAGTGCCCCCAAAGCGAAATTAATACTCAAATTATGGCCGCTATAACTATAGCATCAGTCTCAGTAGTAAAAGAAACATTACATTCCCTTTTAGATGTATTCCCAGTTTCCCTGGGGCAGCACAGTGGCTTAACAGCTAGCACTTTTGCCTTGCAGCACTGGGGTCCTTGTTTCAAATCCCTACCAGTTTGTGGGTTTCCTCCCACACTCCATAGACATGCTGGTAGGTTAAATGGCCCCTGTCTGAATTGGCCTCAGTATGTGTATGACCCCCCCCTAGAAAAAAAAAAGACAAACACAGTTTTTATTTTATCCAGCTGTATTTACTTGTGTAACTTATAACATCCAAGTGAAAGATAGAATACCAGTTTGTCAAGAAATTAATACAATTAAAAAACAGAATCACTGAGTTGGAAAAGGGATCACCCCCCTTATGTCAGTATTTTGTTGAACCACCTTTTGCTTTAATTACAGCCTTTATTCTGTTGGGGATATGTCTCTACTAACTTTGCATATCTAGACTTTGCACTATTTGCCCACTCTTCTTTGCAGAACTGCTCAAGTTCAGTTAAATTTGATGGTGACCATTTGCGGAATGCAGTCTTCAAGTCATTCCACAGATTTTCAATGGGGTTTATGTCTGGGCTCTGACTAGGCCATGCAAGGACATTCATACATTCATCTTTCTCCTTCCACCACTGTGTGGTCATTTTTGCTCTGTGCTTTGGGTCATTGTCACGTCATGTTGGAAGGTAAACCTTCCCGTTGACAACTTTTTGGCAGAGAGCAGCAGATTTTCCTCAAGAATTTGATGGTATTTTGCCCCATCCATTTTTTTTTTCTATTCTGACAGATGCTCCAGTCCTTGCTGCAGAGAAACACCCCCATAACAGGATATTACCACCTCCATACTTTACAGTATGGTGATCTGTATTGGATTTCCACCAGACATATCGTTTGAGGCCAAATAATTCCATTTTAGTCTCTTCTAACCATAATACCTTTTCCATGTGGCCTCAGAATCTTCAAGTTGCATTTAAGGTGGTCAGATGACGCTAACATTTAATTATTTGGCCTCAACACTAAACATATGTCTTGCAGAAATCCAATTCAATGGGGTTGATTTACTAAAAATAGAGAGTGCGAAATCTGGTGCAGCGCTGCATGGTAGCCAATCGGCTTCTTAACTTCAGCTTGTTCCATTAAGCTTTGACACAAAAAACGTGGAAGCTGATTGGTTTCTATGCAGAGCTGCACTAGATTTTGCACTCTTCAGTTTTAGTAAATAAACCCCAAGGTCATGTAAATGTAAGGGTAGATTTAGAAATGCGTCTAAATGTCACTTGCCTCTGAAGCCCAGTCCATGTTCAGATTGCGCTCTAGGAAGCAAAGTAACACCTCCTCACCGCCTGTTTTAACCCAAAAATGTTCGTGTGCATTGCACGTGTTTGCCGCGCTTCCCTAATGACTTGGTTGCGTAGCATTCGGCGTGTTTGCTGCCCGCCAATCACTACATGTCTGGTCAATTTGCCATGGGCACAAAGTTTCGCAACCGCATCATGTAAACATCCCCATTTGCTGCCTATTGCAGCTTAAAGTGACATTAAAGCTTTGTTTTTAAAAAAAATGTAAATAACAAACATATCATACTTACCTGTTCTGTGTAATGGTTTTGCACAGAGCAGCCCCGGTCCTCCTCTTCTGGGGTCCCCCGCTGGAGCTCCAGGCTCCTCCTCTTCTGCAAGCAGTTTTCCGTGGGGGCACCCATGCATACTCGCTCGAGAGCCACCCTGTCTGCGTTTATTGACAAAGAGCGGGCAGACCGGCCCCACCCCCCGCTTAGCATTCGATTGACAGCAGGGGGAGCCAATAACCCCCACTGCTATCAATATGTCCAGGGAGGGGGGAAGACAGCGGTGAGAGCTGCTGCTCTCATGTACATCGCTGGATCGGATTGGGCTCAGGTAAGTATCACCCTAATGCATAAAGTTGAAAAACCTTAAAGAGGAAGTAAACCCTGATGGGTTGTACTTCCTCTTTATTTCTCCATAGTAGCCCATTATGTGTCACTTACCTGAAACTGAAGCCTGCAATGTCACCGCTGCCCCCACTAGCAGCGAGCGTCCATCTTCACCCCTCTTCCTTCCGCGCCCGCGAACTCCGGCTCTGTGACTGGCCAGAGTGGCGTGACGTCACTCCCGCACATGCGCACGGGAGCTGTCAGTCACGGCATGACCCCCTTTAGAAAAGGCACAATATGGCCTTTTTAAAGTGAGCATGTGCCGTAGACATCGGCCCACGGCTTTTTTGTAAATATTTCCTAAACTGTGGAGGTTTAGGAGATATTTCCAGCACCAACAGGTAAGCCTTAATATAGGCTTACCTGTAGGTAAAAGTGGTTGTACAGGGTGTACGACCACTTTGAGGCTTTAGTACCACTTTAACGGGGCGCTTGGCTAGTGGCAAATAACACGACTCCCAAACTGCAAGGTCAGGCTCCATTTGCACTTGACATTTTGGGATCGTGGGCAGAATCGCAGCAATCTCAAAACACACTACAATCGCAAAATGCAGATTTAGGTGCCATTTTCTTTAATACATCTAAAATACAGTGCGGTTTTCCCACAATTTATCGCACAGCATATCGCATGGCACAAAGCTTGTCGCCAAAAAGAATCTCCTGCTCCTTTTTGGGCGACAAGCTTCACTTGATGCGATTTGCCATGCGACAATCACAGCAAAACCACACAGCATTTTAGATGCCATTGCAAAAATTGGCACCTGAACCTGCATTTTGCGATTGTAGTGACTTTTGAGATCACAGGCAGAATCACAGCGAGAGAGAGGTCCCAAAACGCCAAGTGTGAATGGAACCTAAACGAGGCCTAAAGGGCAGTGTAATTTGTCAGTGCCATATACATACCTGCATTAAATAATACTGCGGTGGTGAAAGGCTCTTGAGGAAAGTATTGGGGATGCCTGAAATATTACTTCAAACACTGTGCAAGCTGTTGGCCAAAGTAGTGAGCCATGAGTCATATGAGCAGGGAATGAAATGTCTGGTGTATATTATACCTAAAGTATACTGTTGCCCAGGTTGCAAGAAAATAAATGTATATGTTTTAGATATTCAAATACAATTATAGCTGGGTGCAGATTAGAAAGGTATTTTACTGTCATGTTAAAATCAGGAAAAAAAATTACTGTTAATGGGCAGATGACAAAAATAAAAAAATCCCAGCTCTGGCTGCAATACTCACCTCCTCTCCAGCACTGTCTGTCACTTCTGGGTCTTCCTGGTTGAATGACCCTGGGTAATATTGACCCTGGGAAGGTGTCACCACGTCACCACGTCACCCTGCACTCACAGGAAAGTAATGCAAACAGTGGGACTGATGTCATTATGTCAGCACCATTCTGTTCATCATTAAGGACAACCTAGCACTGGAGAAGTGCCAAATCAAACCCCAAGTATCAAAGGTAGATTCTAGACATGCTGGAGGCCTCCAGGAGTTGAGAGAGGGCACAGTAAGCCAGGAGTTGGGCTTTAAATTACAAAACGGCGTCACTATTATTTACTGTATGCTGTATCAATTGTTTTATCAAAGTGTAGTTAATCTTTAACCACTTCAGCCCCGGACCAATTGGCAGCCAAAGGACCAGGCCCCTTTTTGCGATTCGGGACTGCGTCGCTTTAACTGACAATTGCGCGGTCGTGCAACATGGCTCCAAAACAAAATTGGCGTCCTTTTTTTCCCACAAATAGAGCTTTCTTTTGGTGGTATTTGATCGCCCCTGCTGTACAAAAATAGAGCGACAATTTTGAAAACAATGCAATATTTTTTGCTTTTTGCTATAATAAATATCCCCAAAAAATGTATAAAAAAAATTTTTTTTTAACTCAGTTTAGGCCGATACGTATTCTTCTACATATTTTTTTGGGGTAAAAAAAATCGCAATTAGCGATTATTGATTGGTTTGCGCAAAAGTTATAGCGTTTACAAAATAATGGATAGTTTTATAGCATTTTTATTAATATTTTTTTTTTTACTAGTAATGGCGGCGATCAGCGATTTTTATTGTGACTGCGACATTATGGCGGACACATCGGACATTTTTGACACATTTTTGGGACCATTGTCATTTATACAGCAATCAATGCTATTTAAATGCCTGACGTCTGACGTCATTGATCGGCTTACCCGATGACCGGGAACAGCCAATCAATGACAGGCAGAGTAGGAAGCATGGGGAGAGGTTTGTTTACACATACCTCTCCCCGTTCTTCAGCTCCGTGACCCGATCGCGAGACACCAGCGGCGATCGGGTCCGTTGGTCCAGCGGGCCGGGGTCACGGAGCTCCCGACCGGGTCGCGAGCGCTCCACTGGCGGCGCGCACGCGACCCATTTTGCCGCAGTATATCTGCGTTAGGCGGTCGGGAAGCGGTTAAGATAAGTTCTTGGCCCTGGAAAAAATGCATTTCCTGTGTATAGGATTGGCTCCTTACCATAGGCGCATTCCTGACCCACAAACGTGCTGCACTTTAGCTAGGGTTGCCACCTGTCTGGTTTTGACTTGGACAGTCCGAGATTTGAATGCTGTGCCCGGGTTTCCGTCTGCCTCAGACCTGGACAACAGGGCTGCCGACAGGGGGTACCACCAAGCCTCCTGTAGGGGGCCCAAGCACACACGGGGACCCGGACAGCAGGGGGATTGGAGCGGCGGTGCAGGGGACAATTACAGAGGAGACAAGCTGGGAGAGAGAAGCGTCGGGTAGCCACTGGTGCAGTAATTTTCCCTTTAATTAAATGTTTAAAAACAATCTGCATTGCACTTGCACATTTCAGAGTGGTTGGCATATTACAGTCTGTGAAGTCCGCTGTCAGCATTCTCCCGATCCACGCTGCTCTGATCACTGAATCACTGGAGGAAGCCGGTACAAGGATACAGATATTCTACTGCTCGCGGAGGGAATTTTGCACTCTTTTTTTTTTTTTTTTTTTTTTTAGCCCTACACTGTGCATTAAACACCCCTGACTCCTGCACACTTTTTGTTTTGTACTCTTACTTCTAATATATATTATACACTCCTGTCCCCTGCATTCTGTGCATAAGATTTACAGGCTTCATTCACACCCAGGCATTCCAGATCCCAGACGGAATAGAAACTGCTTATGGGCGACAGGCATCCATGATTCTGTTTGCAGGATTTTACAGTGATTTGTTGGGCGACAATCCTAAGTGTGAATGGAGCCACAATTTGGCTACACTCACTGTTCACTGTGGTGCACTGAACTGCATTACTACTCTCCTTGGGGCACCAATGTGTCCCAGGTCTTTAACAATACATGCTGTGCGCCGTTAAAGTGTTCGGGTTTGGCTTGAAGAAAAGGTGGCATCCCTAACATTAGCAAACGCATGGGGGTGGCATTAATTCTTGATGGAACTCCCACACATCTGAAAATGCTTTGGGTTTTCATACGTGCCACATCGCATGGTGCCAGACTCAGTGTGGTGCAATTTGAAAAAGAGATATTTTTTTATATTTGGAGTAGGGCAGCCCAGTGAAAAGAATGGGCTGCCTACCCGCAGGACGGAGATGTGTGAAACGAGCCTTATTTGTCATTTCAGTTTAGGGAACTGTAGATAGCCAGTATGCCTCTGTTTGCTGACTGCATAAAAAAATGGTTTATTTATTAAGGACCGGCCTCACTTTTAATGGCTAACTCAACATTTGAGCGAATTGGATTTTCAGAGAAGAGCACATTGGTCAACATGTGTCCTATAGTTTTTGTCCATACTGACCTTGCCTTTGTTGCAGTCTTTTATTCTTTGGTGACCTTTTCAGCAGCCTTTACTCTATGTCCACTCCAACACCCCCCCCCCCCCCCCCCCCATTTACTGGCATATTCTACTGGCATCAGCAAGTTTAAACTGATACACTGAAATGATCACTTTAAAGAGTAACTCCACTTTGGTTGAGACAAAAACTGGTCTATGTACATAGCAGGGATTTAAACAAACTTTGTTGCAGATTCCTACCTGTTTCTGCTCTGAAGAAAAGCTGTTTGTTTGATGCAGACTGATTCTAAATGGAAGCTCATTATAATCACCTGGTGCACTTCCAGTGTTCTGATGAGAAAAGTTGCAGTGTCTCTATCCTTCCAGAAGTAATATTAACCTTTAGGGAATATCTCACCCAAAATGAAATCTCTGTTGCAGAGGATGCCTAAAATCTGACTTGTACCTTAGTGGAGACTTCTGGGAAAATCATTGGAGTTGATTTACTAAAGGCAAATAGACTGTTCACTTTGCAAGTGCAGAACCTAAATGAGGGGAAGCTCTGCTGACATTTATCATACAATCATGTGCAAGCATGTGCAAATTCCCTTGCAGAGTGCAACTGCACTTGCAAAAGTGAACAGTCTATTTGCTCTTAGTAAATGAACCCCAGTGAGTCAATCACACAAGCAGGAAATTACATTCTTGGAGGCGTTGGTGTACAGAACACCATCAGGTTGCCATTGTATATAGAATTTTACAGAAAATTACAGTGCTGCGGATTGAAATGGAAAAGTAACTTTTTGCTAATAAAGAATGCTAGATTATAATTTTTTTTATTTGCTATATATTTTATTTTTTTACAAAAGTGGAGTTACTGTCAGAAATCATGAAATCAGACCGAGACAGAAGTACAGTTAAATCACACTTGTTTAATAATAAAAGTAAAAAGAACAAACGTAGTCAAAACATAGCCAAAGTTTAATAACCGGAACGGATATTCAGCCAAGCCAGAAGTAAGGGATCAATGTAGTGGAACAGCAAGCAGGATCTGGAGCCAGAAGGGATGTCAGCAAAGCCAGTATGTAAACAGGAATGCAGGAGATAGTCTCTTGAGATGTTGACCAAGGCGAAAACAGAGATCCACTGGGCGGACTGGCTTAAGTAGGCAGGACTGATGGGCAGGATCATCAACAGCTGAGTAACTGTGGAGAGATAGGCGCTGGCAATTAGCCAACAGCTGAGCAGCCAGCTCTGAGAAGGAAGGGCTGAGCCCAGCCCTGACAGTTACTCTTTGAATCCAATAGAGTTTGATGGGAGATATGATGAGGGTCAGCTAGATATGTGGATGAAAGGTGCAGGAACTTGAGGATGAGTGTTCAGACTATAAAGCAGTGATGTATGCAGTGATACAGGTGTCAGAGGAGGTAACATCACATGAGATCGGGAACTCTGGCATCGGACACTCCCAGAAGTGAATTCTGAAAAATCTTTCAGCGAGAGCAGCGCTGTCCAGGAAAGCAAACACATCTGTCCTGATCGCCTACCTGGAGGTGGGCAGGGGGGAGGGGGGGTTTAATTAAAGGCAAATAGGCTTGTTCACTTAGCCTAGTGAATGAGGTGAAGCTCTGCTGGCTTTCATCATCCAATCATGTGCAAGCAAAAATGTTTTTCAACCACTTGCCACCAAATCACCTATCTGGTACGGCATTTGAATTCAAGAGGTCGTACCGGGTGATGCAGTAATTCTAGCACTAGACCTCCTCTATAGATATAAAGTGGTAACCTGTAAAGGCTTTTAAAGTGTCGTCTACGGATTTCAAAAATTTATGTCCTTTGTTGCCGTTGCACGGGTGTGCGCACTTTTAAAGCGCGACATGTTTGGTATCTATTTACTCGGCCTCACATCATCTTTTATATTTTACCAAAAAAATTGGGTTATGTTTTGTGTTGTTTTGCATTTGAATTTTAAAAAGTGTATTTTTTCCCAAAAATTGCTTTTGAAAAAACCTTGCCCAAATACCAAAAATTGCAAAACCCACCAATTTATTTTTTTAGGGCCTCTGTGTTAAAATATATATATATATATATATATATATATATATATATATATATATACATACATACAGGGGGTCCCCGGGTTACAAACAAGATAGGGACTGTAGGGTTGTTCTTAAGTTGAATCTGTTTGTAAGTCGGAACAGGTAAATTTTTTAAGTGTAGCTCCAGCCAAAAAAATCTATTTTTACGTTTTTTTGATAACATAGAGAAGGGTTATCACCCCTGTAACATTTGTTTTGCTGTCTGTGCCCCTGTTCAGAAGATTTCACCTCACCTTCTGTCCCAATGACAATTGGATTTTGAAAATTTTGGGTTGTTAGGGAAACGTGGACTGGTAATAAAGCATCAGAGGAGACACCTTTTACCCATAATAACTCTTACAGGAGTGAATTTCCCTTTCTAGGGGTGGATTTCCTCTCACTTCCTGTTGTCTCCCTCCGTTTGTAAGTAGGAGTCGTTTGTAAGTCAGATGTTTGTAAGTCGGGGACCCCCTGTATATATATATATATATATATATATATATATATATATATATATATATATATATATATATATATATATATATATAAGTTTGGGGTAGCAAAAAAAAAAAAACATATTCACATGGAAACAAAAAGTGTCAGAAAATGCCTGGTCTAATATTTTCCTTGCATGTGGGGTATTCTTTGCAAAGAGAATTTTCTTCATATTCACCAAGAAAAATTTCCCTTTGCAAAGTGGACATGTTCTACTCCTTTAGTAAGTCAGCCCTAGTATCTGTACTCATTTTACACTTGATTGTCAGTTGATAGTGGCAGGACTTTGGCGTTTGGCTAAAATGACATTTGGGTAAAGTGAAATGTGACAATTGATGCAAATAATAACAGAACTCTAATGGGGTGGGTTCCTGCAGCGCACAGCGCCAACATGGCAACTCCATCACCACTGGGCCTGTTTTTACTAGGCACTTGTGGGCGCCGACAGCAGGACGAGGGGGCAACACTTGTCCACAAAATTTTACAAACTTTTTACAGCTTCTCAAACTATATTTTTCTTATCTGACCTGAAACATAAATACTTTTTGAAGACCTGGGGGTGGAAGGAGGCACAGAGACTGTTCAGAAGAATTACAAGGCTCACTACAGTTCAGCTAACATGAGACCACCTCTCCTTTGGTTTGTTCAGTGGGATATACAGTCGAAAAGTCGCTGTACATAAAAAGCAGATGGCAGATTGCCTCCACTGTAGCTTCTTGTTTTTCAACGTAAAAAAAATCTTGTGACAAGTGGCGCTTGTAACTTTTGACCTGTTAAAGGGCACCCTGGTTTTTACATGACTAGAGGGCAACATAATGTCAAAATCCAGCTCTGTTCACCTCTTGGTGTTCTCTGAGGGATTTTTCTGTCTAGGACATCCCCTAAGGACTCACTGAAGTTCTTCTACTGAGAAATATGCAGATTAGCTGGCCTTGGGCTAACTCCCTGTATCAAATAATACCACTATTGTTATGTTAAATAAAGTGTCAATCAAGTTCTGACCAGGAGTTTACATATAATACACCTACTGTGTGTGTATATTATATATCTTCTCTCTGCATCGCCTAATAACCACATAATATTACCTGTATACAGTTAAGTACATTGTTATATTCCATTGCGTGGTCAAGAGGCTTTAGTGGTCAGTTCTTTAAAGCATATTTTCTTGAATTACCTTATTTATCGGCGTATAACACGCACTTTAAGAGGGAAGTTTCAGGAAAAAACTTTTAAATAAACCACTTTGAAGCAAAATAATGGTCAGTGAGCAGCAATGCAGCCTGATTAGTGCCCATCTGCATCCTCAATGCAGCCTAATCTGTGCCCATCTACAGCCTCAATGCAGCCTAATCTGTGCCCATCTGCAGCCTCAGTGCAGCCTAATCTGTGCCCATCTGCAGCTTCAGTGCAGCCTGATCTGTGCCCACCTGCAGCTTCAGTGCAGCCTGATCTGTGTCCATCTACAGCTTCAGTGCAGCCTGATCTGTGCCCATCTGCAGCTTCAGTGCAGCCTGATCTGTGCCCATCTGCAGCCTCAATGTAGCCTAATCTGTGCCCATCTGCAGCCTGATCTGTACCCATCTGCAGCTTCAGTGCAGCCTGATTAGTGCCCATCTGCAGCCTAAATGCAGCCTGATCTGTGCCCATCTGCAGCTTCAGTGCAGCCTGATCTGTGTCCATCTACAGCTTCAGTGCAGCCTGATCTGTGTCCATCTACAGCTTCAGTGCAGCCTGATCTGTGCCCATCTGCAGCTTCAGTGCAGCCTGATCTGTGCCCATCTGCAGCCTCAATGTAGCCTAATCTGTGCCCATCTGCAGCCTGATCTGTACCCATCTGCAGCTTCAGTGCAGCCTGATTAGTGCCCATCTGCAGCCTAAATGCAGCCTGATCTGTGCCCATCTGCAGCGTCAGTGCAGCCTGATCTGTGCCCATCTGCAGCCTAATCTGTGCCCATCTGCAGCCTGATCTGCGCCCTTCTCCCCATCAATGCAGCTCACCATCTCTCATCTCTCGTAGGAAATCTCTGAGCCGTCATCTGTTTACCTGGCTCTCAGTCGGCAGTCACATACACAGTCCCGCCTCCACCATCGGCATTGGACCAGCTCCTGTGATAGACAGAACACTGGTCCAGTGCCGGCGGCGGAGGCGGGACTGTGTGTGTGTGACCGGAGAGCCGAGTGGAGAGGAGATGACGGCTCTGTGAATTCCGCCGGCACTCGTCCACCTCCTTCCCCTCCGAGGTACGCTGTCGGCGTATAACACGCACCGGCGATTTTCCCCCTATTTTCAGGGGGAAAAAGTGCGTGTTATACGCCAATAAATACAGTATTTGTGCCTTTACAATATTGGAAATGTTAAAGGTTTTTATTGGATTAGTTAGCTGTACTTACCCCCTGATGTCAATGTCTGTGGTATTTTGTATGTAAAAGTAAATTTTCTTAAATTATTACACAGATTTTTTTACTCTTTAAAGCAGAACTTCACTCAAAAAGTGAAGTCCCGCTGGTTCAATTTTAAGGGCGAGTACTGTTTTTTCATCGGAACCTGCTCTCACTTCCACAATCCTCACCCTAACCGAGGATGACGTTCCTTGCCCCGCAGCCTCCTGGGACACGTCATATGGGTGGAAGGAAAGAAAATCGATCGATTCCTCCATCAACACAGTCAGTACTGATGGGTTAATCCCTCCTGCAGCGCTATTATGTTCTGTTGGCAGGGACTTCCTGGCCAGCAGAACACAATGATTACTACTAGCGGCTATATCCACCTGCAGTAATCAAAAGAAAACCCAACATTGTTCTACATTGTAAGAAAACACCACACTCGGGTTGTACCCAAGTTGATCCATTGTACAACCAGCCTACCCATAGATGGATCAAATGTTGGCCGGCCCCTGCTGAATTGGTGGAGAGTCGATCCATCTATGGCTGGCTTAAAGTGTTTGTAAAGGCTGAGGCTGGGTTCACACTGTTGTGCGGAGCAGCTCACAACAGGGGTTCTCCTGACATGCGAATTGGATGCAGAGAAATCCACATCCAATTCGCACTAGTGTGAACCCAGCCTGAAGGTTTTATACCTTCATGCATTCTATACATAAAGGCAAAAAAACCTTCTCTGTGCAGCAGCCCCGCCAGCCTCCCCAATACTTACCTGAGCCCGAACTACCTCCAGCGATGTGCATGAGAGCCTGGGCACTCCAGGGACTCTCCCTCCTAATTGGCTAATACAGCAGCAGGATCCATTGGCTCCCGCTGCTGTCAATCACAGCCAGTGAGCCAATGAATAGAGCGCAGAGGTGGGGCCAAGCCATGGCTCTGTTCCGCGGCTCGGAAGCCACCATTGCAAGCTGCTTGCTCTGGGGGCACTTGTAAGGATGGAGGGACCAGGAGCACCAGCAGGGGGACCCGAGAAGAGGAAAATCAGGGCTGCTCTATGCAAAACTGCTGCACAGAGCAGGTAAGTATAAAAATTTTTGTTATTTAAAAAAAAAAAAAAAATGTTGACTTTAATATCACCTTAAAGCAGAGTTCAGCTGGAGGCGCTGGCATCTTACGTAAGGAAATCAGGAAGTGAAGCCTTGCGGCTTCACAGCCTGGTTCCCTACTGTGCATGCGCGAGTCGTGCTGCACGTCCTGACTGGTCCCTGCTGTCTCCTGGGACCTGTGTGTCTCCCAGAAGACAGCAGGGGGGGGACAGAGGAGGGGCCGGACATGGCGTAGACCGCTGCAGATTCTGCGGCGATCTATCGCCGGAAGTGGGAGCAAATACCTGTATTAGACAGGTATCTGCTCCCCCTCCCCCTGAAAGGTGCCAAATGTGACACCGGAGGGGGAGGAACCAGATAAGCGGAAGTCCCATTTTTGGGTGGAACTCCACTTTAAAGTGTCTGCTTACATAATTTATAATAAAAACGTCTTTGCCATTCTAAAGCTTCCCCCCAACCACTTTGCATATTATTTTATATATACTGTGATTCTGTACTTGCCAAATATGCTGCAGAAATCTCCCTCCACTGAGTCTGTCTGCAATCATTTTAACTGTGGGCAGCTGAAGCTGCTGCCTGTTCACTTCCTGGATTTACACAGAGGCACACCTCCAGCTCTGCAGCTCTCATGCGCCCTCTTCTGACTCATCTCCCTTTCTGGCAAACTCTCATGCGAGTGAGAGAGTGAGCTGTTCATGATGTCATAAGCCTAGGCTTTTTTCCAGACAAGAAACAGGAAGTAGGCTGTATAAGGTATTTACTTAAGTTAAAACAACAAGGGCAGAAGATCTAATAGATGGAAAGATGAAAAAAATGACTGAAGTTCCGCTTTAAGTATACTTGGGGGGGGGGGGGCACTTAAGGGATAACTGTTCTAAAAGTATAATTATCTTTTAAATATCACTAGCTTCTCCTTGATGTAGAAATAGGAGATATAAATGACGAGTTATGAAAAAATGCTTCCAATAGTTTAATATTAATTTAATTACTTCAGTATCTATGCAAGATTTAGAAATGTAAACTGAACAGTTTGATGACAAATTTAGCATTTGATAGAATAATGAACACAGTTAAATAAACTTGTATAGCTTAGTGAATCAAGACTGTACTGAGCAAAATATACATTTTATAATTGTTCAAATGATAGTTATACTTATTTAATTACATACACTTTAATTATTATGAATTATTGATGTGGTGTAATATAATAATGTACCGTAATTACCGTATATACTCGAGTATAAGCCAAGTTTTTCAGCACATTTTTTTGTGCTGAAAATGCCACCCTCGGCTTATACTCGAGTCAAGCACTTTTCTGCAGAAAAATTACATTTTCCGACCCGAATTTGCGGCCCCCTATCTAAAATGTCATTCTCTGCTGCAGAAAAGTGCTTGACATTTTCTGACCCGACTTTGGGGCCCCGTATCTTTGGGCCACTTGGTGCTAGGAACCCCAAATCTGGTATGCAAACTCAGTGGAACCAACACTACAACATATCCAATTTGGGGTTCCTAGCACCAAGTGGCCCTGAGATACAGGGCCCCAAAGTCGGTCAACTGTGTCCATCTGCAGCAATGTCATTTCGGGACCCTTTGGGTCCAGAGACCCCAAATTTTGGCTGCAGCTAGGAACCCTTAACTACCAAGTTTGAAGTTCAGGAGACCTATGGCTGCAACTGGGCACAGTGAGGCTGCAAATGGGCATTATTGATCCTCTTTTCCACTTCCAGTAGCTGTGCATTTCTCACCCTAGGCTTATACTTGAGTCAATACGTTTTCCCAGTTTTTTGTGGTAAAATTAGGTGCCCTGGCTTATATTCGGGTCGGCTTATACTCGAGAATATATACGGTATGTGTAATGTAATATATGGTGATATATAATTATAATGGTGCTTGTAACCTGTAGCAGTTTACATTGGCCTGTCCTGTTGGAGTTTAGATGTGTGTTCCATGGAGATGGACCTTCCATTGCTCTCTGTTCCACGTATGTGCGCTGTAGTAGAGGCACGCTGTTCCAAGCACTGTCCATCGGTCCGACTGTCTTATGACTTTCCAACAATACCTTTTGAAAAATGACAGTTACAAATAAACAGAAAGCTGTTAACTATCAATCTTTTACCTTTACCTGCTTGTCCATGTACATTTCAACAACAGTTATGCATTGTCTATAGAAATATCTAATATGCTACTCTGGGAGAGAACATAACAATTTCTGCACCTAGTTTGATTGACCTTACTCCTAGTTGCAGTCAGCTCTTAACTTTGCATGCGGTAACACACAAGTTGTCATGCACTGTGGTTGGAATGTAATATGTATATACTGTAAGATATCGATGTGTGCAATAACTCATACTTTCGTAGAATAGCTAACGTAAATGTATTACAAATTTGGATACTCAGTCATAGTTTGGGTGTTCAACCTAATTTAAGTTGCTTGCTAAGGACCCTGCCGCCTTTGTCTAAGAAGCTAAAGTTTCTATTATTATTTCACAGCTTGTAGTAAAAAGCTAGTGGGTAAAGGATGACCCACCTCGACAAGCTAAATTCAAAAACTGTCAATCAGGAAAACAACACAGAGAATAGGGCTTCTTACTGACCTCCCCAAATGTCACCTCATGCTGTCCTTGATTGGCACAGTCTGGCAGGGAGGATGGATGAGTCTGTCACCGGCTGGTTAATTGTGTTGCCGATTTCAGCCTGACATTAGGACTTTGAGCAGTAAGTAGCTCAATGCAAAACAAATTAGCAGATTGTAGTCATATTTCTCATCTATCTGCCTTGACTTTTCTGAATGCAGTCCATAAATCATATTGACTGACACCCTTGCAAATGATGAAAGAGCTTTTGAGACTATAAGCATGAATCCAGGGAGCGTGGAGACCGGTAGCTTGAAGGTGGCATGGACGGATGCATGTGGCTGACCTTTTGGGAATTTTCCGGGAGCCTAATGTCTCCGGGTAACAATGGTCCGAAGAGTGAAAGCTTTTTGGCCGCTATAGAAAGTATTCAGCATGTCAGCAAATTTCCTTTTCCAAGTTCCTTTGAAATATAAGAAGCTGGTCTAAGGGGTTCTTTTCTTCAGGAACTAACGTTTCAGCATTATCTGGAGAACCCACAGGACATTTAGACAACTTTGAGGGCAGGTGTTTGTTAGACATTTTATTTGGGATATTGTTGTCCAATTATCATCCTGCGTTAGGTCATTTCAGAAAGGTTAAAGGTACTTCTGTTACACAGCAGATTGCCCTAACAAAGCAGCACTCCATAAGCTGGTTTAGCTTGGAGCTAAATACAAGCCTATAAACATTTTAGAGTGCAGGTTGGACTTTTTATAATGCCTATGGTGTCAGTACTTTTTATGAGATTTGTATAGAATGGAATTTCGAGGGGTTTCCATGGTATGTTAAACCCTCCTTTGCATCTTCATTGATCGGTAGCATGGAGGGCTATTGGCCAGCTTTACTAAATCCTGGGTTTAAATCCCATTAGGGCATTATCTGGATAGTGTTTCCGAGTGCTATATATAGGAGATAATGGCCTTTGAATTATGATGGCCATTTATTAGATGCCTGGATGGGACTTTTTTCTGGCAAATGCCGCTGTGGTTTTGGTTCTGTAGAAGAGGGTTTACCGTCAAAACGTGTTAGCCAGCTAGGATCCAGGATGGTGCTCTCCTTGGCAAAGGAGCAACCTGCGTCTGATGTACCAATGGAAGAGTAGCTTGATATGCTGTGAATTGTGCATGGTTTGTGAATACATTTTAAACTGATTATCAATAAATATATGAGATAATGCACTAGGCTGGTGTGCCCTCTTTTGTTTGTGTTTTTGCAGTATATACCATGGTACTAGAGAAACATGGTGGACAGAATGTATTTCTAATTAAACATTTTAAGACTATTGCTATGCCTGATACTGAATTACTACAACTGTGAACATTTTGCAGAGTTCACAAAGTCTGTGACAGAATTGCATTGTGAAGAATTTATCCAGACCCATGCTAATCTATAAAAGAGTGGTTAGCCAGTCAGGTGTACATATCGGACATGTTATGGTCAGCTTATGGAAAACAGGTAATAAATACTATTTACAGAGTTAACTTTGTTTACTACCCTCCCTTAAAGCTGAACTATAGACAGTTTTAAAGTAGACAATTTAATCCAGCTCTGTATTCATTAATACATCATTACATGTACTATTCTAAAGGCAAGAAGTGTGCGTGCCTGAATTTGACCAGGTACCAGCCTCTTGCAATCCACTATATAGCAGATCTCAGACTGGGTAAGGAAGCATAATGAGACAGTCGCGCTACAGTGCTTATATGCCAACAACTCCAAAGACATGCTGGTAGGTTAATTGGCTTCTGTCCAGAAATTGGCCCTAGTATATGCATGTGGACCTTGGATTGTGGGCTCCTTGAGGGTAGGGACATGTGATGTGAGTGTGCAATGTACAGGGATAGGGACAATTGTGGACACTCACTCAGGTTGGACTGGTGTCTTTATTCAACCTTACTAACTATGTAACTATGTAACTAAGGAACGTGCTGGTTGGAGGAAGGAGCAGATTGACAGAGAGATGTGCTCATCCATCAGCTTCTTCTCATTTCACTGTCCAGTCAAAAGCTGGGGGAGGGATAAGACCTGTAAAGCTGGTCATAGACGGTTCAAATCTCGACCAGTGCAGCAGGGACTGGCAGAGATTTGAACCACATATGTGCTGATTGCACAACCATGTTGGTTTGCTAGTATGCGATTATTGTCAACGGCTAGAACCACTAGCGATAATTAATGTGTTCGCCCGGCAGGGACAGCTCCCTGTGCCCCCCCCACACACACACCCCCACACACACCCCCCCACACACACCCCCACAACCCCCCCCCACACACACCCCCACAACCCCCACACACACACACACCCCCACACACACACACCACCACACACCCCCCCTCACACACACACCCCCACACCCCCCCTCACACACACACCCCCACACACACACCCCCACACACACACACACACACAAATGGCACCACAGCGGGAATTACCCCATCAACACACTCAGTGGGGAGGGATCGAGTGACCTGTGGTTGCAGGAAAGAAAATCGTATCATCTTTGGCCGGCTTAAGTGTTACAGGTCAGCTACAACTGGGAAATATTAAGCGTCCTGCCCTGCCAGATTTAAAGAACTCGATTTCTCAAAAAGGACTCTGCTACTATTACCACAGAGAGTTTGCAATAGTTTCCAAAGATTATATCAACTTGGAAAACCAAACCATTGAAGAGTACGGAGTTTGGTCTTCTCCATTCAGCTGTTCATCTCTATGAAAATCAATAGAGGTAAGAAGGCAAGCCATTGATGGTAATGAAATGTTCACTTGACATTCACAGAATAGGCAATGTGCATATAGTCAGAAGGGATTCTATATTGGAGGAATCCCATTGCTTCGCAGTGATCAGATCCCTATATGTACAGCCAACTTTACCCTCTGCCTTCTTCCAAGGTGGCCACTATATTACAGGTCCGCTAAGAGCATTAAAATAATTTTTGTTAAAGTTTCTGATTCTTTTTTTAAAACGACTTTAACTTTTTCGCTGTCTAGGGAAGAAAAAAACGAATTGTTCTTTGGAATTTTTTGCGACAACCAATTTGTCTGCCTGTACAGTTATTTCATTAGCATTGCAGAGCAAATAGGAGACACAGCTTATTTAATGGAGCAGTACATTAAACTAAAATGCACTAGTTGTTCCATTAAATCAAAATGACATACCCATTAGGTATCTCCAACATATTACATTATAATTAAATGAACTGTGGACCATTGATTTTTTCTTTTCTCCGCTGGTATTGATACGGCCCTGCTTGTGGAATAGTGCAGCGTGTCACGATGTAATTACTATTGCTGTTTCTGGGTTGTTGTTGTCACAGAATTCCTTAGTAAGTTCTCCCAGTGAGCAGTAGACTTGTGATTTTAGCTGGAAAATTGTGACTCTCATGGTAGATTAGCAGAGCTTATTTAATCAGAAGAGTTGTTACAACTATGGAATTTACAAATGGTAACACGGCCTTCTGATAAAGGTTATGACAACTTTGAAAACGCAGATTTTCTTTGATATGTTTCAAAATATTTCAGTGACAATTAAAGTAGAACTCCAGCCAAAACTTTAGTTTTGGATTGTGTGATGACAGGTTAGGATATCTGTTAATGTTTGGTGTATGTGTTTTTGTTGGGAAGCTAACGTAAGCCAGCCATAGACCGTGCAATTTTCTTTACTGCAACTATGGGTTGCAGGAGAGCAAACCGCTCGATTCCCAGATCCACCTGAGGAATGGAGAACCGATCCCCATCCATCTGTATTTAGCGGACCGAAGCTGGCGGGTGTCAGCAGACACCTGTCCACTGACATCCGCCGCTCCATAGAGAAGAATAGAGGTTCCAATCGGGTCCACCTGGAAAACAGACAGGAAGACCCGATCGGAACGTCATTGTGAAAGGGGTCCAACACACCTCCTGCCCCCACTCTGGATAAAGGAGCATTGGGGCACAGCAGACAACAACACTGTCAGTCTGGGGAAAGGGATGTTTTAGATGTACTAGCAGATTTAGATACACTGGCAAATTGAAGCCTAACTCCAGCTCACGTTGCAGTTACAGAAGCATGTACTGCAAACTTTTTTTTTTTTTTTTTTTTTTTCAGGGGTAAAGGTTTACATGAGTAAGTAAAAGCAGATAATTGTAAATACTCCTGTCAGTGGCAAATGGTTTGTCTCAACACTCCTAACTGATAGATTTGTAGGAGAGCTTGTTCTGTTGAAAAACAACAGGCATTCTACTAGAGCTGCATGATTCTGGCTAAAATGAGAATCGCAATTTATAAAGATCACTATTCTTGTGGCGTAACATCACCTTTCAAATTATACAAAAAAAATTGGGCTAACTTTACTGTTTAGTTCTTTTTTAAATTCATTAAAGTGTATTTTTTCCCAAAAAATTGCGTTTGAAAGACCGCTGCGCAAATACAGTGTGACAATAAATATTGCAACAACCGCCATTTTATTCTCTAGGATCTCTGCCAAATAAATATATATATCTATATCTAGATATAGATATATATATATAAAATATATATATATATATATATATATATAAAATGTTTGGGGGTTCCAAGTAATTTTCTAGCAAAAAATACAGATTTTAACTTGTAAGCAACAAATGTCAGAAAAAGGTTTAGTCTTTAAAGTGGAAGTAAACCCTCCTATCATTTTCAGCCAAGGAAGCTGCCATCTTGACCTCTGTTTATTCTTCAACTGCCATGTTGTTTGCACATGTGATGAGTTATGACACCAGTCATTGGATGGTTTAACAGTTTGGTTGAGAGCACAACCAATGTGACAGTTACATTCCTGGCATGCCGGGAATGTAACTGTTTTTTGAAACTGTTAATTTAATGGGTTTACTTCCACTTTAAGTGGTTAAACTGACCTCAAGGAGCCCTGGTTCACATTGATACAATTTGGCATGTGATTTGACATGTCAAATCGCATGCCAAATCGGTAGCAATTTCCGGCAATGGCAGCGTCCGAATCGGTGCAACATCGCTTTTGTTGCGCCGCACTGATTCGCAAAAGTAGTTAACGTACTGCTGATTTCAGGGTCCTATTTCCATTGACATCTGTACAGAAACCCTCACAGATGTCTCTGAAATCGCACCCGAATTTGGGACTGACATGCGGGAATGAAATCGTGCGAGTTCGGCCGAACTCGCACGATTTCATTCCCGCAGTCAGTGTGAACCAGGGCTTACAGAAGGAAGTTCATTCCTTTGATCTAAAAGTACCAAGTGTTACAATGTTTCTCCTTATCTCCGCTGTTGAGATAAACTTGGCAGGCTGCCTGGATTTTTTTATTTTTTTTGTCAGCTGTCAGAAGTGAGCAGATCATTCTACACTTGTTACATAGAATCAGGGAAATGCTTACATAGAATCGCAATTTTGATTCTTTAACGATTAATCGGGCAGCTCTACATTCTACCCAGATCACCAGGGGAAAATAAAAGAAAGGAATCCTAAAATAGAAAACAATTGCCTCCATCACATGTCGGAATTGGTAAGCTGCAATATAACAAATGCAGATAATAAATGTTTGCTTTTGGGTTTATTACCACTTTATATTTTAGGTGTACGTGGATGTCAAATGATTAGTCCACCCATTGGTGGTAATTTAGGCCCCTTTCACACCAGCGGATCAATCGGATCCACCTGCCCATTTTTCAGGCAGACCCAATCAGACCACCAATTGTTCTCTACGGGGCGGAGGATGTCATCAGACCTGTCATCTGCCTGCTCAGTGGGGATCAGTGGAGAGATCCCCCACTTGGACGTATTATGCCCCATTATCCACCACTTGGACGGATTATGCCCCATTATCCACCACTTGGACAGATTATGCCCCATGCGCCTTACTCATCAGTGAAGCATGTTTAAAAAAAAGCTGTTCTTGTCCATCTGGGAGTATTGGGTGTTTCTGCCCACCTTTGTAGGTTTCAGCACCTCCAGTTGCATTTTACATAAATATATCCAGCATGGATGGGAGGACCCCTTTTTAATGGTCACATCAAGTGTGCAGACCCAAAAATCTCAGATTCCCCAAGATATAGGAAATTGTCAAGCCATTTCATTCTCCAGCATCTACAGTTTTGGGAGGACTGACCCAATATAATGCTGCCTTGATTAATTCCTTGTGGGCTTATTGTTATCACTTTATAAAAAGTTAAATTTAGTAAGAGAATTAATCACAGTATATTAGCATACTTTAATGTAATTTCTATGCGATTGTTCCATATTGTTAAATTATATATTTCATTGGATCTCAGAAAGAAAATACGTAAAAATAACATGAGGATCAATCCTTGCTCTTTAGGCAATAACCAAAACTGTATGTCATTTTTACATCATTTTTCCATGTTGGGTCATTTATATATATATATATATATATATATATATTTTTTTTTTTATTATTCTTTATTTTTACATTTTTGCTTTTATTTTATTCCTATTTTATATCTTAATTTAATATACTTTAACATACTCTAAAATACTCAGAATAGTTTTTTGACAAGGAATCTAGAACTGTTAAAATGTTAAACTGTAAAATGGTCCATCTGTTCATCCATGCTTAACAATTGCTATTACGTTAAGAGTACAAATTATTATTATCAGATGAACCGCACATACTGTATTTACCATTCTTCCAACATAAGCGTTATTTGACACATTCTGTACGATAACCTTTTGTTTGTACAAACTATCCCGAAAACAATAAAAATTATGGGGAAAAAAAAGAGATATAAACATATTATAATTCATCTTACTCGTAACATCAAAAAATGCAATGGAACATTATTTTTGTTTTCCAGGGAAAAGTTGCACAAACAGCTTGTATGTCAGCCTGCAAACACCTTTCCACGTCACTGACACAGATGCTCCTGGACAGTGAACTCAAACAGATCAGCATGGGCGCCGTCCAGCAATTCAACCTTGATGTCATCCAGTGTGAATGTAAGTCCAGGGTCTGATACTTACTATAGCCCTCCACTGTTGGGTGTGTTTCAGTAATCTAGTGTACAGAGCACCCAGGAAAGTATTTACAGCGCTTTACTTTTTTCACATTTTGTTATGTTACAGCCTTATTCCAAAATGAATTAAATGTAATTATTTTCCTCAAAATTCTAAAACAATACCCCATAATGACAACATGAAAGAAGTTTCTTTGAAATCTTTGCAAATTTATTAAAAAGAAAAAAATCATATGTACATAAGTATTCACAGCCTTTGCCATGACACTCAAAATTGATCTCAGGTGCATCCTGTTTCCACTGATCATCCTTGAGATGTTTCTACAACTTGATTGGAGTCCACCTGTGATAAATTCAGTTGATTGGACATGATTTGGAAAGGCACACACCTGTCTATATAAGGTGCCACAGTTAACAGTGCATGTCAGAGCACAAACCAAGCCATGAAATTCGAAGGAATTGTCTATAGACCTCCGACAGGATAATATTGAGGCACAGATCTGTGGAAGGGTACAGAAACATTTCTGCAGCATTGAAGGTCCCAATGAGCACAGTGGCCTCCATCATCTGTAAATGGAAAAAGTTTGGAATCACCGGGACTCCTACTCGAGCGGGCCAACCGGCCAAACTGAGCAATTGGGGAGAAGGGCCTTAGTCAGGGAGG
Organism: Lithobates sylvaticus; assembly: GCA_028564925.1. NCBI lineage: Eukaryota > Metazoa > Chordata > Amphibia > Anura > Ranidae > Lithobates > Lithobates sylvaticus. The sequence goes on along the minus strand of CM053036.1, from coordinate 68,869,261 downwards.
CGGCCAAGAACCAGATGGTCATTCTGACAGAGCTACAGCATTTTTCTGTGGATAGAGGAGAACCTTCCAGAAGAACAACCATCTCTGCAGCACTCCACCAATCAGGCCTGTATGGTAGAGGCATAAAAAAGGCACACGACAGCCTGCCTGGAGTTTACCAAAAGGCACCTGAAGGACTCTGACCATAAGAAACAAAATTCTCTGGTCTGATGAAACAAAGATTGAACTCTTTGTCCTGAATGGCAAATGTCATGTCTAGAGGAAACCAGCCACCGCTCATCACCTGGCCAATACCATCCCTACAGTGAAACATGGCGGTGGAAGCATCATGCTGTGGGGATGTTTTTCAGCGCCAGGAACTGGGAGACTAGTCAGGATCGATGGAAAGAAGAATGCAGCAATGTACAGAGAGACCTCCTTGATGAAAACCTACTTCAGAACACTCTGGACCTCAGACTGGGGCAAAGGTTCATCTTCCAACAGGACAACGACCATAAGCACACAGCCAAGATAACAAAGGAGTGGCTACTGGACAACTCTGTGAATGTCCTAGAGTGGCCCAGCCAGAGCCCGGACTTGAACCCGATTGAACATCTCTGGAGAGATCTGAAAATGGCTGTGCACCGATGCTCCCCATCCAACTTGATGGGGCTTGAGAGGTCCTGCAAAGAAGAATGGGAGAAACTACCCAAAAAAATAGATGTGCCAAGCTTGTAGCTTCATACTCAAAAAGACTTGTGGCTGTAATTGGTGCCAAAGGTGCTTCAACAAAGTATTGAGCAAAGGCTGTGAATACTTATATACTGTACATATTTTCCTTTTTTAGTTTTAATAAATTGGCAGAGATTTCCAACAAACTTCTTTCAGGTTGTCATTATGGGGTATTGTTTGTATAATTTGGAGGAAAATAATGAATTTAATCTATTTTGGAATAAGGCTGTAACATAACAAAATGTGGAAAAAGTGAAGCACTGTGAATACTTTCTAGATGCACAGTTTACTTTTAAACTATTTAATCTCTAACTTATTTTAGTTATTTAATAACTAAAATCTAACTTTTAGTTATTTAATCTAATAACAACCGAACTCCAGGCAGATATAAGGCCTCGTCCACGCTGGCTGTTTTTTTTCCCTCCCCTGAATGCATTTGCTCCTGGCAGGAAAAAAGCATCTTAAAAAACACGCCTAAAGCCACGTATTGCACACATGTTTATATTTGTTTATGCACCTTAAATAATGCTTTCTTTTGGCCCAGAATATTAATTTATTCTGGCCATTACAATGCATTAATCTAGTGTTTTTATGCACATTTGCGCATTTTTTTTATGCCCAAATGCTCCGCTCCAAAGCAAGCTGGTGATGTTTTTTTTTCAGCCTGTAACTGCTCCTCTTCTAATACGCCTGTGTATGCCTATACTTGCATGGACACATAGGTTAACATAAAGGAGCTTTTACAGGCTGAAGAAAAAAGTTAAATGCCTGTAAAAGTGGCGATTTTTTAAGCAAATGTGCATGAGGCCTAAAAGACTCAAATTGATGCATCTCTGTATTCATTATTAAACCCTTCAATGTATTTTTTAAGGGCAAATCATGTAACCACCTACATTTCACTTGTTATCAGCCTATTGCAGTCCCTGTACAGCAGAGTTCAGACTGGGGGAGGGAAACAAAATAAGTAGTCAGTCGCATAGTGACAGAGATGAGCTCATAAAAAGGAGATCTTAATTTTGGAAAAACATTGTTGGAAAAAAAATGTAACCTAAAAAAAACTCACTATGCCTCTTACTAAATACCTTGGAATGTCTACTTTCCAAAAAGGGGTCATTTGGGGGTATTTGTACTTTCCTGGCTTTTTAGGGTCTCAAGAAATGAGATTGGCTGTCAGTACTTCAGGTGTGATCAATTTTCAGTGATTGGCACCATAGCTTGTAGAGTCTGTAACTTTCACAAAGACCAAATAATATACACTGATTTGGGTTATTTTTACCGAAGATATGTAGCAGTATAATATTTGGCTAAAATTTATGAAGAAAAATTACTAATTTGCAAAATTTTATAACCGAAACAAAGAAATAATCGTTTTTTGTTTTTTACAAAATTTTCGGTCTTTTTTCATTTATAGCGCAGTGGTGATTAAATACCCCCAAAAGAAAGCTCTATTTCTGTAAGAAAAAGGGAAAAAAATCATATGGGTACAGTGTTGCATGATGAGTAATTGTCATTCAAAATGTAAGAGCACCGAAATCTGAAAATTGGTCTGGTTAGGAAGGGGGTTTAAGTGCCTAGTGGGCAAGTGGTTAAGGCTTATTTTACATGGGCGATTCTGCTGCTGGCAGCAGACTGGCACCAGTTACCTCTATGAAATCGCTCCCTTGTTAACCTGAAACGCTACTAAGTCTCTCTCGTTGGTGAGGGAGCAGTAAGAGAGAAACATCTGTCTGGTCCAGCTAGGGAGGCATAAACTCCAAATAAACCAGTAAGTGGCTTGTTAATGATCCTTGGTGTTGGCTTTGTCTTCATACCTTTTGAGGAAATATCTCTTCCCTACTGTATAGTCACTGAAAGTGTAAGGTCTCATTTACACTTGCGATTGAGGGGGTGATAAAAACCCAGTAGTTAAGCTGTGTTTTTACTGCCCCTACACCACTCCCTCTGTTGCTGCAGAGGCTGGTGGTGTAGACATGCCACGGTCCTGATACTTGGCTTCTCAGCCATAGCAGGAATTATGCCTCCTGTCGTGCTCAGTGGGTGATACTGCCCACTGAGTTTGACCCAATCAAGTGAATGGGGCTGTGCTGCAACTGGCCCACAACTGTGCACAGTTGTGGCATGGTTGTCTTTAGAGGGCAACACAGTAGTTTGCGCTATCGCCTGGGGGCTCCTGAGAAGAGGAGGATCTGAGCTGCTCTGTGCAAATCCAAGGGCAGGTAAGTGTAACATGTTCATTATTTTAATAGAAAAAAAAGACTTTAAAATCACTTTAAGGTAAAAAAAAAATTAATTTAACTTAAACTCAGCGGTGGTCACGTGATGCAGTGTTATCTACTAGAGTTTGGCACTAGAGGGGAGATGAGCAGCCATAACATAAATTAATGGTGTCTATACCACCATTTCGGGAAGTCCATGTTCTATTTGTACAGCCATACTGTTCACTGCCTCTAGTACTGAGTGGGTATCAGATTTTGTGTAAGCTTTGGATCCAATCTTTACAATTAGCTAGGACAAGAACCTATGTTAGAAGCACTGGGACTTTAAAACCTGTACAGTGCCTTGAAAAAGTATTCACACCCCTTGAAATTTTCCACATTTTGTCATGGTACAACCAAAAACCTAAATGTATTTTATTGGGTTTTTATATGATAGACAGAAAGTTTCACATAATTGTGAAGTGGAAGGAAAGTGATAAATGGTTTTAATTTTTTTTTTTTACAAATAAATATCTGAAAAGTGTGACGTTCATTTGTGTTCAGCCCCCCTTTACTCTTGATACCCCTAACTAAAATCTAGTTGGACCAATTGCCAAGTGCAGAGATGGACTTGTCATCTGCCAGCTCAGCGGGGATCAACGGAGCGATCCCCACTGAGCAAGCGGATGCCAAATACGGACAGCCCCGTGTGAAGGGGGCCTAACTTGTGTTGATATGAAGAATATATTGTAAAGCGCTGTGCAAACTGTTGGCGCTATATAAATCCTGTATAATAATATAATAATATCTCCACTCTAAAAGCAATGTAATATTAAGTTGCAGCACATTCTAAGAACCCATGTCATATCTTGGTTATCAGCATGACAATATTGTGGATCTGATATTTATCTATTATTTATGGAGTGTGCTACAAAGCTGTATTATAAATGCACTTTGTGATTTGTGTAGTAATTTAAGATGCCAAGAGAATCAGAGTGCCAGTGTGCATACTTAATAAGGGAATTCTCTTCTTGTCATCGCTTTCCTAAAACCAAGTTTTAACATGTCGGCCTCACTACCGATGTCACACTAATTAACTGTGCCACCTAGGAAATGTAAGGGTAGTATGTAGCACAGCTCAGGGAGTATAGACTCTTATCTACTTAGGGGTTTCCTTAGCAGCGTCATCAACCATCATAACATCAGCACGTTTCATGCCCTCATTATATGTGTGTTTCCAGACAGACTGGCGACCCTTGTGGTCAGTGACTGGGGTTAGAGGCCATTGTGAGTGGGTGGAATAGGTATTCAATGAACATTCAAGGAACATTTTGGAATTCTTTTCCTATATGGGCCCTTGTTGCTTCATAACTAATGAATAGACATCTATGTTTAGAAAATGTGCAAGAGTCACGAATAACGGCTTCAAAGAGAAATATGAGACCTATCATCCTGAATAATATATATGTAAAAACAGTCAGGAGTCATTGTTGGAAGGGTCTGACCTTTTTAGTATTTGGCAGAATATTAGCAAATCTGATCTATTTGAAGAAGTTTTATTTTTAACAGAAACTGGCAACATGTTTTTTGTTCCTAGCTACTGACAATGACAACGTTTTATTTGGAACCCCACAGTCTCAGTATACTCAACAGTATATTACTGGTACAAAACCAATAGATAATGGTGCTTAGGTAAAAAAATGAATTGCTGCCAGAACAAAATTTGTAATACCAAATCAAAAGTATTATAAACACGGCGCCGTGCTAAATCATATCAAACAAATAGCAAATACTCCTCAATATTATATATATATGTTAAATCATAAAGAAACCAATTATGAGTGATAGTCATAAACTCACTGGTCAATTTTGACACATTAATGTACACACGACTGGTTTTCCCGTCGGAATAAACTCTGAAGGTTTTTCCGACGGAGTTCCGCTGAAACTGTCTTGCCTACACACGATCACACCAAAGTCCGACCGTCTAGAACGCGGTGATGTACAACACATACGACAGGACTAGAAAAAGGAAATTCAGTAGCCAATAGCTTCCGTCTCGTACTTGCTTCAGAGCATGCGCCGCTTTTGGTCCGTCAGAACAGCATACAGGCGAGCGGTTTTCCCGATAGGAATTGGTTCTGTCTGGAAATATTTAGAACATGTTCTATTTCTAGGTCCGCCAGAACTTTAAAAAAAAAAAAAAAAAGTCTGATGGGGCCCGATCGGAATATCCAATGAAAAGATTCCGTCTGACTTTTTCTGCCGGAAAGTCTGACCGTGTGTACGCGGCAGAACACCATATAGTGTCCGTACAGAGTCCGCACAAAAAAAAAACTGTTGGTTCAACCTTCCAATTGTGAACACAACCAATGAAGACTGGTACACCCAAGAAAAGTACACACTCCAGCTTCTTACCAGATCAGATTGTTGTCAACAGGTATATATAATGGTCAATGTCCTCCCCTGCATCTCCTCATTTTGCACCCAAATTAGTCTATGCATTAGGCTACCTCTCTCCCTTTGGGGCATGTGAATCTATTCAAAATGGTCCTCTGGAAGAAATTTCTTTATATTCTTCCTAATTCCCTGGTATATGTTTCCAAACACCACTTCTAGGAAATTGACTCACTTCTCACTACCTTCTTTTGCCACCCTAAGGTACCTGACTTTCTTTGGAGACTCTGCAGCTTTCTGTTTCCAGGGGGGGGTCTGGCATTGCATAATTTGTGTCTCTATTATGCCGTCCAATTGATTTATATCCACTGGTGGCTTTTCCCCCAACAGAGCAACGCAACCTCTGTGGCCGAAGCGGGGGTGGTCTCTTCATTTAAGACTTTGAGTAATCTTATTTACAGATAAACACTTAACGCTACTACAGGGACGGTAACTCTAAAGGCCTCTCTGTGGATTTATAACCACGGCTTAAATATTTTAGATGAGTACACTTGCAGAGAGAGCTACATATCCCCCTGGGGTGGCAGTTCAGGTACTTACAACTACACTACACGGCAGAGGCCCAGCTGGGACTCCGAGGGGTGCGTTTAAGTCATTTTAAACTGCACTTCTTTCATCTAATCACACATGATTTATTTCTACTTACTTCTCCTTACTACTAGACAGATCTTCCGCCCAGCTAACTAAAGTACAAAACAGGTGGCTGGTTGATATCCCTGACCTCTCTCCAGATGACTGGAATGAGGTGTATGCCTCATGTCCCCATACTATAATACTTACTCAGAACATATTATACACCTAAGCATTTATTTCTTATGTGCAAACACTCCAACCCCACATGCCATAAATGTTTGTGAGAAGAATGGGACTTTATGCATATGGTTGGGTGCATTAAGGACAGAACGTTTTTGTCTGAGATTACTGCATTTATTTTAGTTCATTTTGATCTCCCCAATGTGTAAAGCCCTAAGTGGTGTCTTCTCGGGGTATTTGATAAAATTTAACTCATTGCTTAAGCTAAACAAGTTTTATGAATACTGCTCCATTACGCCAGGAATACCATTGCATTGTATTGGATACGTTCTGAACCCCTGCACATTGGTTTGGAGAAATGTTTAATTGATCAGAAGCTCCCACATTATAAGCTAACTTATGAGGCGAGAGGGTGTCCAGGAAAGTTTACTAGACTCTGGGGGCCCTGGCTGGACACACAAGACAAAGGTGAATGTCTTCTACATTTCAGTCTAGGGGTCAAATGTCGGGCGACATCGGCAGGTTCAATAAAAAATGGCCAACATTCAGCCCCTGTGTATGCCAGCCAGTTCGCCGCCAGCCATGTGTCTGGCTTCTGTCCAGTACCAGCAGCCGACCTGTCAGAGCACAATAGCTCAGCGGGGGAGATTGCTGTACTAACATCAGATTGTTAGTGTAGAGGCTCTGACTGGTACTGTCAGTTTTTTTTCCGGGTTGAGCGAAAAAAAAACGAGTGGTGTAACCACTTCCCCCGCCAGGGACTTGAAGTGGCCAGATATCTTTGTTTTTAGCAGGCGATTCCCTGCACAGTAAAAACAATCAAGCGGCAAAACTGCCACTATGATTGCTTTTACAGGCAAGCGAAGGGGACGTGCCCCTTCCGCCAACCTCCGGTGCTTCTCCGTTCTCGCCCATGCGATAAGCTAACTGGAGAATGAACCCCGCAGTGGCGGAAGTTTACTGATGTCATGTCATGACGTCACTTCCGGTGCCGACAGATGTAACTACTGACATTTTTTTTTTGATGGAAAGTCAGATTTTTTTTATTTTTTATTTGGATCTCAGGCTTTTCAGCATAGAGACTTATAGACCCCAGATCTCTCCATAAAGAGGACCTGTCATGCCCTATTTTTATTTCAAGGGATGTTTACATTCATGTAATAGGAATAAAAGTGATCAAAAAGTAAAAAATTAAAGGGAAATTGTAAAAATAAAAAAAAGTTTGGCACTATTCCACAAGTGTGCGCAATTTTAAAGCATGACATGTTACATATCTATTTACTCTGCGTAACATCATCCTTCACATTATACCAAAAAATTGGGGTAAATATTGTGTTTTTTTTTTTTTTTATTCTTCCAAAAAAAAAATTGCGTTTGAAAAATTGCTGCGCAAATACCGTCTGACATAAAAAGATGCATTGGCCGCCATTTTATTCCCTATGGTCTCTGGTAATAATAATAATATATATATATATATATATATTATATATATATATATATATATATTTATATATATTTTGTTTGGAGGTCCTAAGTAATTTTCTAGCAACAAAAATATGATTTTTACATGTAGGAGAAAAGTGTCAGAATTGGCATGGGTGGCAAGGGGTTAAGTCTCTGACCCTATACCAGAGTTACCTTCTGTTTTAAGTCGAATCCTCCCCTCTGTTCTTGCTACTACCCCCTTTGGGCTGGGAGTCAGAGTGTCATTATGACTTTTGGGACGACTAGCACTGTGCCCTTCTCTTTCTTTTTCTTTTAGTAACTTTTTGTGGTGATGGGTGCCTCAGTCTAATAACATATATGAGCGCAGTATTCTTATATCTGGTTGATTTGAACAGGAATGCGGTCCCTGTCTGGATCACATGCCGTTTCCCCCACCGCTCCTGTGTGAACCCAGTACAGAAAGACAGGCAAGCACCGTTTAAGTGCAGCAATGGGCAAACAGTTTATCAAAAACTGATATGACAACTCACATGTTAAAAGTACATATCTTGCATGTCAAATCCAAATCTGCATGGTCATAGTGTCCCTGTCCTGCGAGATCTACATTGATTCTTGATTTACATTTGATGGAAAATCACAATTACACAAACTAGCTACAAATAGTAAGATTTTTTGATTTACCTGTAAAATCAATTTTTGAGTAAGACTAAAGTTCCTATGTCCTGTACTGTACTCCCAGAAAGGGATTTTTCGAGTAATGCCACGCACACACGATCGGATTTTCCGTAGGGAAATCTTGGATGTTTTTTCAGACGGAATTCCGCTCAAGCTTGGCTTGCATACACACAGTCACACAAAAGTTCTCGGAACTTTCGGCCGTCAAGAACGTGTTGACGTACAACACTACAAAGAGCCGAGAAAATGAAGTTCAATGCTTCAGAGCGTTGAATTTTTTTCCGAGCATGCGTAGGAATTTAGCGCGTTGGAATTGGTACAGATGATCGGAAAAATTGAGAACCTGCTCTCAATCTTTTGCTTGCAGGATTTCGCCAGCAAAAGTCTGATGGAGCATACACACGGTCGGAATTTCCGACCAAAAGCTCACATCGGACTTTTGCTGGCGGAATTTCTGATCTTGTGTATGGGGCATTAGTCTAAACAAAAACAGTTGTACTATCCAGCAGCGGCCGGTCCATAAGGGAAGCCGCCCCCTAGTCTCCATGCTGGGGCGCCGGACTCATATTTTTTTTTTTAAGCACATGATTAGAGCCTGTGGCTCTAATTGGCTTCAAAAAGGTTGGGCTTGGGGCGCAGAGCACTGGGCCCCAAACCCACCCACTTGTGACATTAGCGAATCAATATTCGCTATGGTCTTCCGGCTTCTCCTCCCAGCCAATCAGGACAGGAGGAGGATCTTAAGACCAGATTAGCCGGGAGGAGAAGCCAGGAAAGCCACGACCTGGATGGGGTAAGAGCAGACTTGGCGGGGGGGTTTGTTTGCTACCTCCCAAAAAATGGAGCACCATCTGCCACTGGTACTGTCCATGATATTTTTTTGATTTGTGCAATCTTTCATGGGGTTTCCTTCTTCAGGGTCCAAGCAGGCCAACAAAAAGCAATCGCCCCAAACGCTTGTTGTGAAAATGTTAATGCCAACAAAAAAAGGTATCACTGATAGTACTCAATTACATTTTTTGTTGCAAGTGCAATAAGTATATTCTCATGGGCACAGCAGTTCGGCTCAGAAACAATACTGACATACCTTGTCTGTGCAGTCTGTTGAACTTGTACTGTTGTATTATATACAGAAGTTTTTAGCCCAGCATCCAAAGCCCTGTGAGCAAAGTTCATAAACTGCACATGTCAATGTCACAAAGCCCAGAAGTATACAGACAGAACAAGCAGTTCCTGTTAAAGCAACATAGCCAAAGTTTTATAATGAAGATGGAATCATGGAGAAATACTAATCCATCTGTGGGTGCTGTTGATAAGCATACAATCTGTTCATGAATCGGTTTCATCGCCATGTGCATCGCCAATATTGGATTGAACAGTCACTTTGGCTTCCTCATCCAGTTGCTCCGGTATTGAACAGTGCAAGCAGGGGGTCCACATGTTCATGTTACTCTGGCACATTTTGCCTAAATGGACTTCCTCGAAGGGTATGGCTCCTTATGTTTGAAAATGGAACTCTCTAATCTAGCATCTTCATTTACAAGGTAAAATCTTGGTGCACTTGCACAGACTGATATGTGAAATCTATTTGAAGCTCATCTCTGGGCAACAAAATAATCTAACCACCAGACTCACCAGCAAATGACATTTCCCCAATCTGGCAGCTGAATGAAAACAGAGGGACAGGGGATCCCAAGTGGTGTGGTCATTCACCAAATATGGTGAGAGTCCTTCCGGAGCATATTGAGTTGGAGGTTGGTGTGTTCTGTTTTGGTGGGTGTCATTCATTGTGATTGACATGGATCTAGCTACACTGCTGGACAGGGAATTTTCCCCTTGGTTCAGAAGGCTGGCTTACTCCCACCCTTCCTAGCCAGCCAGGTTGGATGCTTGGATAAGGGTGATGTGGGGGGTAACCCCATGCTTTTTTTCCCCTGTTATTTGCATTGGGTCCCCCCCTAAATCCATTCTATACCAGACTCTCACCAGAGATAAGGGCCTTGTACGGATTCATAGGGTGAACACATGCTGTTTTTTTTTTTTTTTCCTTTCTATGGGCTCCTTCCTTACAATCCATATCAGACTCTCATCTAAGATTAAAGTCTGATATGGATGTTAAGGGAAAGTAGCAGTCGAAAAATCCCATTTAGTAGTAATTTAAATGGTATTTTTTTTTCTTTGTAAACTTGTCTTTTGCTTTAATACATAATACGGATGCACAACATGATTAAAGTCTTCCCCCAAGCATGTTATTTAAAGGAATCACATATGTTTAATATTACCCTTTAAAGTATTACTAAACCCAGAACAGTAAAATCAGCTTGTTATACTCAATGTGTTATAATCATGCTTATTATACTCACTGTGGAAGCTACGGGGTTAATCCTGTGCATTGTGTATGATAATGTCTTCTCTGATCCTCCCCTACTTCCACAATTCCCAATCCATTTCCTGATAGTACAGAGCATTGGGGGCACGCTGCACATGCTCAGTTTGATGTGTATTCCTAGAATTTCTTTCTTTTTTTTTTTATTTATTGGGAGGGTGCATGTGATCAGCGCAGGACCAATCAGCACTGTCCAGACAGAGGGCCAGGAGTCATGCAGCCTCATAGGACAGTCAGAGGGGAATGAAAACTCATCCTACAAGCTTTAATCAGTGCTCGGCTGGACACTGATAGAAGTAATAAAACTGCTATGTACTGCTGATGAGAAAAGGTATTTAGCAGTTTATATTTACTAAGATAATTGCATTTCCATGTTCTGTGTACTGTGGGAGACCAGATATAGTGAATGCAGGGTCCTGGGTTTAGTAACACTTTAAAGTGGTTTTAAGCCACCGTGTGTACTTTATAGATTCCCCTCTGTTCAATAATGTTGTGTGTCCCAGTGTATATTCTATATAAAAAATATGTAGCTGTATTTCTTGTTAAAAAAAAAATAAATATGTAGCTGTATACCTTATTTCAGAGCGCCTCTTGGCACTCACATGACTGCCCAACGCTCTCCTCTCCCAATCTAAAAGGAAAAGTGGGAGGAGCTGAGAATCCCTCGCTGACGTTAACCGAGAGGAGGGGAGGAGAGCGGCGGGCAGTCACATGAGCACAGAGTGGCACTCTGAAATAAGGTATGCACATGCTCAGTGTACAAAGGGGAGGGCAGCTCCAGGCAGGATCAGCCATGGATTTTAAATGATAGAAAGGGCCGAATTACACAGCACAAGCACTGTGCTGTTATTCATGCTTTAAAGGAACAGGATCCAATTTTTTTTTTTTTTTAGGGTTATACCCACTTTAAAGTGGTTGTAAAGGCAGAATGTTTTTTATCCTAATGCATTAAAGTGATTGCAAAGTCTTGTTTAAAAAAATAAATAAATAACAAACACGTTTATACTTACCGTATTTATCGGCGTATAACACGCACTTTTTTCCCCTTAAAATCAGGGGGAAATCGTGGGTGCGTGTTATACGCCGATCCCCCGCCGAATGTGAGCCTCTCGGCGGCTCTCGCAGTCCCGTGTGAGCCGGCGAAAGCTGCCGAGAGCGTCCGAAAGTGGCTGAGAACGGTCGAGAGCTATTAAGCGCCGCCGAGATACACAGGACATCCGGCTCTGTATCTCGGCAGCGCTATTTTTAAACGGCAAGTCTGCAGATGGACACTGGGGCAAGGCTGCAGATGGACACTGACAAGGCTGCAGATGAACACTGATAAGGCTGCATTGATAGGCATTTAAATGTAAGTTTTTTTCCTTAAACTTCCCTCCTAAAAGTTTTTTCCTTAATATTCCCTCCTAAACTTGGGGTGCGTGTTATACGCCGACACATGTTATACGCCAATAAATATGGTACCTCCTCTGTGCAGATGGTTTTGCACAGAGCAGCCCGGATCCTCCTCTTTTTGGGTCCTTCTTCACTGCTTCTGGCCCCTCCCTCCTGACGAATGCCCCCACAGAAAGCAGCTTTCTATAGGGGCACCTGAGCCGAGTCACAGCTCCCTATGTCCATTCAGACACAGACCCCCACCGACCCTGCCCCATCCCCCCCTCAATTGGCTAACTGACTTTGATTAACAGCCGCGGGAGCCAATGGCGCCGCTGCTGTGTCTCCAATCAGGAGGAGAGTCCCAGACACTCGTCGACATCGCTGGAGAGAGATGGGGCTCAGGTAAGTAATTAGGGGGTGCTGGGGAGGCTTCTCCACACAGAATGTTTTTTTATCTTAATGCATAGGGGATAAAAAACCTTCTGCCTTTACAACTCCATTAAGATAAAAAGCCTTCTGTGTGCAGTAGCCCCCCTCAGCCCCCTAACACTTACCTGAGGTCCCTCTAGCTCCAGCGATGTTGTAGGAATGTCTCAGCCGTCCGGGACCTCCTCATTGGCTTAGACAGCAGCGCCATTGGCTCCTGCTGCTGTCAATCAAAGTCAGTCAGCCAATGAGAAGGGAAAGGGGGGAGGGGCTGGGCCGCAGCTCTGTGTCTGAATGTATACACGGAGCTGTGACTCAGCTCAGGTGCCCCCATAGCAAGCTGCTTGCTGTGGGGGCACCCAACAAGAGGGAGGGGCCAGGAGAGACGTAGAGGGACCCGAGAAGAGGAGGATCTAGGCTTCTCTGTGCAAATCCACGGCCAAAGAGGAGGTAAGTATGACATGTTTGTTTTTTTAATTTAAAAAAACTAGACTTTACAATCACTTTAAGTATTTTTAAAAGAGTAATTTTCCACTGATCACCATTTTTTTTAATTGCATTGGTACATGCTCTTTGTTTGGCAACCCCTTGCCTATTAGCCTTGTCAATGGCTTTGTTTACAAACAGAATACAACTGGCTGAGAAATGTCATTTAGCGGCAAATGGTATTTTATTTTTTTCCTTGCTAAATTTCACCTTTGCTTTACTACATCCTACACATGTGCCACTTCACAGGCACTTCACAGGCAGGTTTAGGGAAGTCCCCAAGCATGCATTTTTAAGGTTTTACTATAAGCCATTTTAAAGAAGAATTCCAGGAAAAAGCTGCATGGGTTTACTGCATGTTTTGTCAAGGGGTGAGTAGAGTGGATCTAATTCGCCGATCCTCTGAGCGCAGTACCAGTCCTGGCAGCTCCTGCCCCACCCCGCGTGCTAACAGTCTTGTGTGGTGGACTGTTCCTGACGTCATCCTGCCCATAGACCATCTCTGGACGTGAGGACAGCAGGAACAGTCCACCACTGGACTCTGGGAGCGTCATTTTCTGAAGGATCAAAGGATCGGGTCAGTATAGCCTTTCTGCGCACCTCGTATGTTGTACAGACCTGACAGCAGAGGGTTTCACACAAAATCCAGGATTGTGTGTAAAACTGACAGGCATGCTCCTTCCTGTCAGGTGGATGCATTCGGGTGGCTGTGCTGCTGCCCAATTGCTTCCACACACCACCGGTACCGGCGCCCCTGCCATGTATTCCGGGCTCGGCTAACCGATGTGCGTCACTCTCCTCCCCTTCCGGGTCACCCTGTCACTTTCCCCATCTAGCATAGCCGGGAAGGGATGTATTGCAATACATTCAGTGGAGCCCAGAGGAGACATGCAGGATCTTTAAGGCCCTGCATGTCTCATTTAAGAGAACCTGTCACCTAAAAGTCATCACACAGGGGACTTTTTGTCATCACGTGATGCAAAAAAAAGAAATTAAATTTTTTTATGCAAAAAAAATATAGTTACACCCAAGCACTTAAATTTCCCCTAAAAAAAATGTTGACACCCCCACATATACGCATGTACGAATGTAAATGCATGCATCGGGGGTGCCTACGTGTGAAAACGTAGATTACGATAAACATGTTACATATTGCTGTGCACGCCGAAGTGAGAGCAATAATTCTAGCACAAGCACTAAACTGTTGGCCTATAGGGGGCTTTTGAAGTGTCGCCTATAGAAAATGTAGGGTACTGAAGGTTGTTGCCATTTCACGGGCGCACGCAAATTGAAGGTTTGACATGTTGGGTATCTATTTACTCGGTGCAACCTTTTCATTTATATTTTTACCAAAAATGTGGGTAGTTTATTGCATTTGTTTGTACTAAAATTCACTTTTGCGTGTTTTTAATCAAAAATTTGCATTACCTAGACGTTGTGGTAATATCAAGTGACATAAAAAAATTGGAACTAGCACTTTTTTATTCTCTAGGGTGTATGCTTTTAGAAAATGTATAATGTTTGGTGCTTTATGTAATCTTCAGGCCTGAAATTATTTTTTAAACGTGCGCAAAAAAAAATGCAATAACGGATCTGGCAGTGAAAGGGTTAAAAGAGGTGCTTCTCGCTGTATGGTGTTTTAAAAATGTTTGCATTGGTGCATGTTCCCACAGGGCAGTGCCCAGCTTCCCATTCCCATTATTTTACAACCCATTCCCTATTGGTCTTAAAGTAAGTTCACCCTAAAGCTAAAACCTGTAAATCTACTTGCATTCACAATCGAAGACTAACTTATCTAGCCCTGTAAAGAAGAAAGCAACAAAAATATCAAGAAAAAATGCATTTAAAAAAATATATAAATTGATTTGCATTTTAATGAGTGCAATAAATATTTGACCCCGTATCGATCAGCAAGATTTCTGGCTCCCGGGTGTCTTCTATACAGGTAATGAGCTGAGATTAGGAGGAATGCTGCCTATGACCCCAAGAACACCATCCCCACCGTCAAACATGGAGGTGGAAACATTATGCTTTGGGGGTGTTTTTCTGCTAAGAGGACAGGACAACTTCACTGCATCAAAGGGACAATGGATAGGGCCATATAGCATCAAATCTTGGGTGAGAACCTCCTTCCCTCAGCCAGGGCATTGAAAATGGGTCATGGATGGGTATTCCAGCATGACAATGACCGAAAACAAATGGCCAAGGCAACAAAAGAGTGGCTCAAGAAGAAGCACATTAAGGTCCTGGAGTGGGCTAGCCAGTCTCCAGACCTTAATCCCATAGAAAATATGTGGAGAGAGCTGAAGGTTCAAGTTACCAAACGTCAGCCTCGAAACCTTAATGCAGTGGTTCTCAACTCCTTTCCTCAGGACCCACTAACGGGCCAGATTTTACATATTGGGGAGATGCAGACTAGAATACTGCAACCACTAAGCAGCAAATTATATCACCTGTGATGTATTTCAGTTATCTTGCAAACCTGGCCTGTTAGTAGGTCCTGAGGATGGGAGTTGAGAACCACTGCCTTAATGACTTGGAGGGGATCTGCAAAGAGGAATGGGACAAAATCCCTCCTGAGATGTGTGCAAACCTGGTGGCCAACTACAAGAAACGTCTGACCTCTGTGATTGTCAACAAGGGTTTTCCCACCAAGTACTAAGTCATGTTTTGCGAAGGGGTCAAATATTTATTTCACTCATTAACTGCTTGCCGACCACTGCACACAGATATATGTCAGCAGAATGGCACAGGCAGGCAAATGGGCGCACAGGTACGTCCCTTTAAATTTGCCTCCTATCGGGCGCACGTGCGCTGCACACCGCGGGAGCGTGCCCCCGGGTCCCGGGAACTCGATGTTCGCTGGCGGCCCCCGATTGCAGTGTGGAGAGGTAGAACGGGCAGATGCCAATGTAAACAGGGCATTTCCCTGTTCTGTCTAGTGACAAGACAAAGATCTACTTCTCCTTGTCATCGGGAGCAGTGATCGCTGTCATGTCCTTGGTAGCCCAAACCCCCCCACAGTTAGAATCACTCTCTAGGACACACTTAACCCCTTGATCGCCCCCTAGTGATTCTGTACTTGCCAAATATGCTGCAGAAATCTCCCTCCACTGAGTCTGGCTGCATCCATTTTAACTGTTGGAAGCTGACACTGCTGCCTGTTCACTTCCTGGATTTACACAGACACACAGAGGCACACCTGCAGCACTCATTGGCCCTCTTATGACTCATCCCCCCTCCCTTTCTGGCAAACTCTCAGGAGAGTGAGAGAGGGAGCTGTGCATGATGTCATACGCCTAGGTCTTTTACCAGACAAGAATCAGGAAGTGGGCTGTATAAGGTATTTACTGGCAGAAAAAAAAATGTTTTACTATCCAAAGTTAAAACAAAAAGGGCAGAAGATTTAATAGATGGAAAGATGAAACAATTACTGAAGTTCCACTTTAACAATCTAATGATAAAATTATTATTTGGGTTCTAATCTAAGCACATTTTTTTTTAGTTATGCTTCTGATTTAAATGGTCCTGGATCCAAGCCTTTGAAAACAAAGCCTAGTGTGCCCATTGACTCCTGAGTCCACCTGCTCATGGGAGTAGGAGCGTGCCAGGGATGAATGGTTCCTGTGATGTTTTGTCCATTAAATATCTCCTGATAGTGTCTTCAAACTACTGTATGTCCATTTATGACGGGTATGATAGTGACTTCTACGTAATGCTGCTGCTATTTATTTAGTGGCACTTTAGTCAGCTCTATTTTTGAGTGTTATGTGAAGACATCACTTTCTTTACAGTCATTTTGTGCATATACAGGGGGTCCCCGACTTACGAACAGGGCGCTGCGGGGACCCTCTGCCATTCTGCGCAGACCATCTGCCGTTCTGCACATGCGCGGCCAGACGGAGCCTCGGAAAATGTCAGAAATGTCCGTAATTTGCGGCGCATGCGCAGAACGGCATTCGACGGAACATCGGAAATGTCCGTAATTGTCGTTCTGCACATGTGTGGCCGACTTACGAACATTTCCGAATTTCAAACAGGAGGAAAGTCCCTAACGGGTTGGTAACCCGGGGATCCCCTGTACTAGGGATTTACAAAGCTGCAACATCATTTTACAAACACACAAAACCCATGACTTATTTTAATGACATTTCAGTTCACACTTGTGCAATGCGGAAACCCTGCGATTCCACTGCGGGTTCCCGCATCCCACCCGACTCACACAGCAGTTCACACTGCTATATGCAAACTTCCGGGAGTGTCAATACATTGTTAATGACACCCCTATTTCAGCTCGCACTGCGAACTGACAGTTTGGGCAGGAATCGGATTGAATTGGTGTGAACACCCATGCGATCCGATTTTGGTGCAGACCAAACAAGGTGTCCTGTGTGAGCGATATTAACCATGCTATCTGTTTGGCTGAAATCGCATTGCACGGACATCGCATGTGATTTGCACTGCAGTGCGGTGCGAATCACATGCAATGTGGCAGAGGGAGAAAATTATTATTTTTTATTTTTTTGTAAAGTGCTTGTCAGATAGAAGAAGATCTGGGTAGAAAATGTGCTTTTGTTGCAGGGATTTCATTCACAAGCCCTGTCAGAGGCATTCTGTGCATCCCTATGCTCTGTGTGATTTATAACTGTTCCCATCGGCCTCCTCTAGCTTTTCTGCTTTGACATCTTGGGATTAATGGCTACAATGGTGACAGTTCCATTAGCACTCAGAGTGTGCAGATAACTCACAAATGGCAGGTAGCTTCCTACTGTATTGATAAATGGCTTTCTCTGTTTTACAGACACAGAAGGGGAGGTGTGTTCTATACTATCTTATGTTTTAATGTGCAGCATTTAATGGCTGCTGAACAATTTTTTTTTTTTATCGTTATTTTTATTTTTTTTCTAGTTTACAAATTGCAGTAAATGATCTCAGAATTATGTTCTTGATACAAGCTGTATGCATACATAACGTTTTTGAGAATGATTTCACACCTTTGCGTTTTGTCGCATTGCAGATATGGCGCGCTTAAAAAAAATCCTGCTTGGTGCATTTTTGATGCGGTTTTAACAAAAACACTCTGTATAGTGATGAATACTAATATATGTGAAATGCCCATAAACCACACATTACCCCAAAATTAACATCATCCATTCCACATCTTACAGCCTGTCCTAAATGTAACCTGGAAAAAGCAGACTTAAAACATCTTTTCGGCCAATGCCCATCTATCCAGAGATTTTGACCACTTACCTGCACCTTTTTAAAAGACATTACTGGTCACTGGACACTCTTTTCTAAGCTCACCCAGGTCCAATAGTCCGCTCAACCCCCGATACGCCTCCAGAACTGCCACTTTGAGCATTTTGCCTACTGTTGGCCCAGTGCTCCAAAAAAAAAAAAATATATATATATATTTATTTATTTATTTATTATTCATACTCTCCATAAGGTTATGCACATACAGTGCTGTGAAAAAGTATTTGCCCCTTCCTAATTTTTTTGTTTCATATTTTTCAGACTTAAAGCAAAGTTCCATCCAAAAGTGGAAGCTCCGCTTATCTGCCTCCTCCCCCCCTCCGTTGCCACGTTTGGCACCTTTCAGGGGTGGGGGGGGGGAGCGGGTACCTGGTTTTGACAGGTACCCATCCCCACTTCTGAGAGATCTTGCCGCGGCGAGTTCCCTGGGATATTCGGCCCCCCTCCTGCGTCCCCCACCGCCGAGCTTATCTGCCTCCTCCCCCCCTCCATTGCCACGTTTGGCACCTTTCAGGGGGGGGGGGGGGGGGGGAGCGGGAACCTGGTTTTGACAGGTACCCATCCCCACTTCCGAGAGATCTTGCCGCGGCGAGTTCCCTGGGATATTCGGCCCCCCTCCTGCGTCCCCCACCGCCGAGCCATTCAGAAAGTGCAGCGCGCTTTGCGCATGCGCAGTAGGCAACCGGCTGTGAAGCTGAAAGGGTTTACTGCCGGTTTCTCCTACCATGAATGGCGGCGGCAGCACCCGAGAGCCGATGGAAACGTCGGCTAGGGTGCCAGGACAGGTAATGCCGCGTACACACGAGCGGACTTTCCAGCGGGATTGTCCGACGGACTAGAGTCCGCCGGACAGTCCGATAGTGTGTGGGCCTTCGACAGACTTTTTTTCCCAAAAGTCCGGCGGACTAGGTTTTAAGTTTTGTTTTAAAATTGTCCGCTGAACTTGGCAGTCCGGTGGACAATACGGCCGTCTATATGATGGTCCGGCCGACCAAAAAGGACGCATGCTCAGTAGCAAGTATGTCACGGACTCTAGTCTAGTGTTCTAGTCCCGTCGTACGTGCTGTACGTCATCGCGTGAACTGCCGGACTTTTAGCGTGATCGTGTGTGGTCAAGTCCGTTCACTTTAAAGTTCGGCGAAGCCCAGGTTGTCTGCCAGACTAGGTCCGGCGGACAAAGTCCGATCGTGTGTACGAGGCATAAGTGTCCTAATATTAAAAGTCAGCTGCAGACTTTTTTTTTTTTTTTTTTTTTAACGTTGGACAAAGGTTTTTATTGGTCAAATAGAGCAATACACATTATGTTAGCTAGGGACTTTTATTTTTTTTTGCTGGGGGGATTCCTCTTTTTAAATTATTCAGATCATCAAACAAATTAAGGCGTTTGAACTTTTATTGTGTGTTTATTGTTTGTTTATTAAAATTTTTATTTATTTTTTGTTTGTTTTTTTTGGGTGAGTATGTGCATGTATGATTGTGTAGTTAGATTATTGGTAATTAGTATATTACAGTATATTTGACTTATTAATTATTGTATGACTTTATAGTGATTGGACATTAAATAGTTTAATATTAATTATGGAGAAGGGGTGGGATTACATAAGATTCGAACCGTGTTTGGGCAGGCTGAATGTACCAAGTTACATCAACTTGGGTACAACCAGCCTGCTAGATTTTTGGGCTGGCCATGAACAAAGCAAAATTCTTTCCTGCAACCACGGTGTTCCTCCCACCAAGCTATTGTGTTCTCCCAGCCGGGGGGGGGGGGGGGGGGCAGGGGAAGCCGTTCCAACCAGGAGAACACAGTGATTGTTGCTAGTGGCTATAACAGACGCTAGCAATAATCACATTTAAAATCCAGCAGCCTGGTTGTACCTAAGTTGATCGATCAACTTGGGTCCATTCAGCCTTCTCATAAATGGTGTAAATCAGATTCAGACCATCTACGGCCAGCTTTACATGCGATTATCACTAGCGGCTGCTATGGCCGCTAGTAATAATTACTTTGTTCTCGTGGCGGGGATGGCTTCCACCGCTCCCCCACCCATGGTTGCAGGAAAGAAATTTGCTACGCCTATGGTCAGCCTTATGCCATGTACACACGACCGGACTTTCCGGCAAACTAGGTCTGATGGTCTTCCCGATGGACTTTCGCGTAGTTCCGACGGACTTGGCCACATATGAACGGACTAAGTCTGGTCGTTCGAACGTGGTGACGTAAACGGGACAAAGAAATAGCCAGTAGCCAATAGTTGCCCTTGCATCGTATTTGGTCCATCGGACCAGTACACAGACGAACGTTTTTCCCGATTTTAGTCCATCGCAATTGAGTCCGTCGGATAGATTTGAAACATGTTCTATTTCTAGGTCCGCCGGAATTTTTTCCCAAAAAACTAACGGGATTGTCCGACGGACTAATCCCGTCGGACCTAGTTTGCCGCAAAGTCCAGTCGTGTGTACGCGGCATTACTCCTGTGAAGATGAAATCTGGCACTGTACATGTTCTCATTGCAGCACAGCAGGCAAGTGGTTACCATGCTTGTATTTCCGCACTGAAGTCCTTATATTAATCCCTACTGATAAATCATGAGAATAAACATTGCACGCTTTCCCCAACTTTTAGGTTCTCCTCTGGATTTTCTACTTTCCTCCTACACCACAAAAACATACTGGTAGGCTATAGAATGGCCTTCGTGTAGTTGACTATGGTAGGGATATTGGGGCATAGGCTGGCAGTGATGTGGATGGCAAGGTGGTAAGTGAAAGTGGGAAATGAATAATTGCTCTTTGCATTGGCAGAAGCCTGCAGATGTATATGTCAAGCTTAGTAGCAAAGTCTGTTTGAGATGTGTGTACATTAAGAGTCATAGCACACGGAGCAAATATGGAATTCCAGACATGACTCTATGATTTATGGTGTGTTTGGATGGGGTACATATGGGCAGGTGTGTTTGATGCAAGGAATAAATTATGCATGGCCATCTGTATAGGAGAAATCATATGACTTGTCCCTCCCTAGGGAAGGCTATAAGACAGATATGATGCACTTTTGTCTTTCCCGTGTCCTGTAAAACTCTGATATGTTTTCTCATCTGTTTACGACTGCTGTGTTTTATTATTACCGGAGAGAGCTGTCCTGGCAGCTCTACATCATGAACACGGCAACTACTACATGCCCAGTTGTTTTTCATGTATAATCTGTAGGAAATGGTTTTGAGGTATTTATTGCGATAAGCCCTTTACGCTGCTCTGTTGTCACAAAGGATCACTTTTCAGCATGGGAATGCACCACATACAGTTTTGCAGATCTGTACAGACAATAACAGTGCTTTATGAGCTGCAAAACATGGTGATGTGCTGCACAGTTAGCTTTAAAGCGTATTTCCACTTTTACTGTCAAATTTGAGAAAAAACACAATATATCTCTGTTATGTTTGTTATGTGTTCCTATTCACAGGGCACGCCTAAAAAAATGTTTTTTAAAAAGTATTTCTTACCTTTTTAGATGTTTCTCGGACAAGGTGTCATGGCTGACTGCAAGGTTTTTTAACCATTTAAGGTTAAAATCATTTTGTTTTTTTGCTAGCAAATTACTTAGAACCCCCAAACATATATATATATATATAATTTTTTTTTTTTTTTCAGATTTTTTAAAATATTTTTTATATACAGATAAAAATGAATAAAGAAGTTGAAATTGAAAAAAAATTTACTCGGCGTAACATTATCTTTCACAATATAGAAAAAAATTGGGCTAACTTTACTGTTGTCTTATTTTTTTAATTCAAAGAAATTGCGCTTGTAAGACCGCTGCGCAAATACGGTGTGGCATAAAGTATTGCAATGACCGCCATTTTATTCTCTAGGGCAGTGATGGCGAATCTTGGCACCCCAGATGTTTTGGAACTACATTTCCCATGATGCTCATGCACTCTGCATTGTAGTTGAGCATCATGGGAAGTGTAGTTCCAAAACATCTGGGGTGCCAAGGTTCGCCATCACTGCCCTAGAGAATAAAATGGCGGTCATTGCAATACTTTATGTCACACCGTATTTGCGCAGGGGTCTTACAAGCGCAATTTTTTGGAATTAAAAAAATAAGACAACAGTAATGTTAGCCCAATTTTTTTCTATATTGTGAACAATAATGTTACGCCGAGTAACATTTTTTTTAATTTCAATTTCTTTATTCATTTTTATCTGTATATAAAAAATATTTAAAAAAATATATAACACTTAGCGTGGGTACAACCTCGCTGTAACATCCATATACAAATTCTTAATACATTATTAACACCCACCTGTCCCTACCCCCCCCCCAACCAGCCCCAACCCCCCTCCCCCTCTGTATCTATACCCTCCCCATCTACCTTTCTCACTCCAGATCTATCCTGTTCTTTTCCACTATTCCTCTTCTCCCTCAGTGTATCTATTTTAATAATTCCGCTACTGTGGTTTTTGCCTTATGCTCCCATTACTTCTGCAAATCTTATTGTTAGCTTATAGTCGACCCATTTCCGCCATTTCTCTTCAAACTCTTCTATTCCCTCTCCGTCACTGAACCTAAGGTATTCTAAGCTTTGGATTTCGTTTACTTTTTGCCGAGTAAATTGATACGCAACATGTCATGCTTCAAACTTGCGCCCGCTCGTGAAATGGCGACAAATGTTGGCACTTAAAAATCTCCATCGGTGACGTTAAAAAAAATTCTCTCTCTGCCCTCAGCCTCCCTTGCCGCGCCTTCGGTCCTCCTCTCTCTTCCCCCCCTGCCTCCGCCGCTTTCACCAGTGAACAGCGAGCTATTGAACTTCCTTTTTCTAGTCCCGTCGTACGTGTTGTACGTCACCGCGTTCTAGATGGTCGGACTTTGGTGTGATCGTGTGTAGGCAAGACTGTTTCAGCGGAACTCCGTTGGAAAAACATTCTGAGTTTATTTCTATGGGAAAACCGGTCGTGTGTACACGGCATTAGTTTAGTCGACTAAAATATTTTCGTCCCTCGGAATTAACACTACCAGATTGGCTTCAAAAATGGAAATACTCTTTAGGCAAACTCACATATGCAGTAGCTACACCCACTTTTGATTTAAGAATTGCTTCGATAGAATGCTACACTTCACCTGTAACTGTACTAACTTCAGTATATCTTACCCAATGGGGTTGATTTGCTGTAGGCAAATGGGCTGTTCAGCTTCTAATGCCTAGTACACACGATCGTACTTTTCAACCGGAATCCGTCGGACAATTCGATTGTGTGTGGGCTCCAGCGGACTTTTCTTTCCCAAAAGTCAGACGGACCTAGAAATAAAACATGTTTCAAATCTTTCCGACGGACTTCGAGTCCAGTCGAAAAATCCGGTCGTCTGTGTGCTAGTCCGACGGACGAAAACCGATGCTAGGGCAGCTATTGGCTACTGGCTATGAACTTCCTCATTCTAGTCCGGTTGTACAGCATCACGTTCGAATCCATCAAACTTTTGGAGTGATCGTGTGTGGGCAAGTCTGTTCATTTGAAAGTCCGGCGGACCTCCACTGCAAAGTCCGTCAGATAGTCCGCCGGACCAAGTCCGTCAAAGTCCGCTTGTGTGTACGTGGCATAAGAGAATTTTCTTTTAGCTTAGTGAATGAGGTGAAGCTCTGCCGACTTCCATCGGCCATAGGTGCTGAAAAAGGATAAATGTCCAAACACGATTTAAAAAAAAAACAATTATGCACAAGCAAAAATACAGTTTTTTTTTCCTTGCATGTGAATGTGTTCTTTGCAAAGTGATTTTTCACTGCATTCACTAAGCTAAGGGAGAATTCCCTTGCAAAGTGAACAGCCTATTTTGCCAGACAGACAAACAGCATCAGTCCCTAATCAACTGTAACCACTGAGATGAGTGGATACATGCAAACTTTTTTTAGAAAATGGCGTTTCAGCTACAACCTCCGTAAAAGCTTTCCCAATAAATAAAGTACCTAGAGACACACTTGTGATTTCATTTTAGTTTGGTTGTACAGCCGTTAGATTTTCATAAGGTAGTACAGATAACCCCACTAATATAACCACTTGCCGACCAAGTATATATACTCAAGGCTCTCCTGCGCAAACCGACGTAGCCATACGTGCATGTTAAACTGCGTCGCGCGCAGGTCGTCGGTGGCGTGCACCGGTGGCCTCAATACCTGCCAACGACCCGTTATCTCAGTACACAGAGGCAGAACGGGGATCTGCCTATGTAAATAAAGCAGATCCCCATTCTGTCAGGGGACATCATGGAGATCTGCTGTTCCCAGTGATCGGGAACAGCGATCTCTGTGGTGTTCCGGTAAGCCCATCCCCCATACAGTTAGAACACACCCAGGGAACACAGTTAACCCCTTGATCGCCCCCTAGTGTTAACCACTCCCCTGCCAGTGTAATTTATACATTAATCACTGCATTTTTATAGCACTGATCAATGTAATAATGACACTGGTCCCCAAAAAGTGTAACTTGAAGTCAGATTTGTCACAGTCTCGCAAAAAATCTCAGCTCGCCGCCATTACCAGTAAAAAAAAAAAAAAGTCCATAAATCTATCCCCTATTTTGTAGACGCTATAACCAATCAATATACGCTTATTGTGATTTTTTTGTACCAAAAATATGTAGCATATTGGCCTAAACCAGGGGTCTCAAAGTGGCGGCCCTCCAGCTGTTGCGAAACTACAAGTCCCAGCATGCCTCTGCCTGTGGGAGTCATGCTTGTAATGTCTCATGGGCTGTCCTCCTTGCAATGCCTCATGGGACTTGTAGTTTTGCAACATCTGGAGGGCCACCAGTTTGAGACCCCTGGCCTAAACTGATGAATAAATTAGTTTTTTTGTTTATAGCACAAA
Organism: Lithobates sylvaticus; assembly: GCA_028564925.1. NCBI lineage: Eukaryota > Metazoa > Chordata > Amphibia > Anura > Ranidae > Lithobates > Lithobates sylvaticus. The sequence continues at coordinate 68,844,233 of CM053036.1, read as the reverse complement.
AAATAAAAAACGCAGAGGTGATCAAATAAAGAAAGCTCGATTTGTGGGAAAAAAAGGACATACATTTTGTTTGGGTACAGCATCACACACCGGCACAATTGTTAGTTAAAGCGACGCAGTGCCGTATTGCAAAAAATGGCCTTCCGGGGCTGAAGTGGATAAGAAAACATGTTGGCTGAACTAAAGTTGTTGGCAGCAGTTTATTGATCCTCCAAGTCTGACGCACACAGATGTATACAAGCTGTAGTGTAAATTATGAGGGTATCATAGCTTAGTAGATCTGAGTTGTTGCCCAGCTTCCACCCAGCAACAAATACACTATATTGACAAAAGTATTGGGACACCTGCCTTTACACACACATGAACTTTAATGGAATCCCAGTCTTAGTCCGTAGGGTTCAATATTGCGTTGGCCCACCCTATGCAGCTATAACAGCTCCAACTCTTCTGGGAAGGCTGTCCACAGGGTTTAGGACTGTGTCTATGGGAATGTTTGGTGATTCTTCCAGAAGCGCATTTGTAAGGTCAGGCACTGATGTTGGACGAGAAATCTTGGCTCGCAGTCTTCGCTCTTTTTTTTTATCCCAAAGATGTTCTATCGGGTAGAGGTCAGGACCTCCTTTGTGGACATGGATGAGCGAGTTTGGGGGTGGAGGAACTTGACTGGCCTTCAGAGTCCTGACCTCAACCCGATAGAACACCTTTGTGTCCCAATACTTTTAACAATAAAGTGTATGTAGGACTTAGAAAAAGATGGGGGTTTCCTAGATGTCCGCGAACATTGCAAGTTATTGCATTTTTACAAATAAGTTCTCCGAATGCACAATTGCCATATTTAGGACCTTCCCACCCTTTAAAAACAGACATTTCTTCTTAGCAGGCACTGAACTCTAGTGTGCGAATATAATTCCCCTTTAAGTGTTTTACCTAAACATATGAAAGGCCCAGTCCAGTAAAGTATATTTGCTTCACACATTTTATTGGTGACATATATATATATATAGAGAGAGAGAATAGCATTCTTAGGCATTACTTAGAGGCTTACACCTAATGTGAGCACGCTAAGCTCGCGCCCACCTCTGAGAGCTTCTCTTTGATTGCTGTCTTGCTACATGTAGACCTTTTACTGAGCAACTGTTATAACAAAAGCAGATGTTTAAAATAAGTTGACAGCCTAGGAATTAGTATCTTTCAGAACCCTGCAGTAATCATTTCCCTTGGGACATATATAAGCTTCTTCCATGAGTACTGCGTGTTACATGTTTTTAAACTTTGAATAGCTCTTAAAAAAGTATTGTGATTGGGGCAAAATGTTGAATACCTGACCTGTTAAGAATACAATATGTGTAGCAATTTCAGCGATTAACACGCAACAAGAGACTTACAGCTGAATAAGTAGTTTTAAAGTGAGATTAAACCCTCACAAGTAAAATGCATACAATGATGCAAACATCCAATTACGGACATTGCTGTGGGCCTTTCTTTCCAGCGCTGCAGTTGCCTTTCTTTTCCCATTAGAAAGTGCCGTCTTGCCTGGTGGTGGTTTCAGGTGTCACCCTCCCCTGCCAGGGTTCCACTGGAGACACCTTTGTGTGTCTTATGCCCCGTACACATGGTCGGAAAATCCGACCACAAAATCCATCAGATTTTTTCCGACGGATTTAGTCCGACACTGGTGTTGCATACACACGGTCGGACAAAGTTGTCGGAAAATCCGATCATTCTGAACGTGGTAACGTTTGTTGCCCACGACGGGACTACGTAGAGGCTAGTAGCCAATAGCTTTGTACTTGTAATGTGATCTGAGCATGCGTAGCACTTTGTCCGTCGGACTACGCTACACACGATCGGAATTGGTGTGATCGGACTTTGTTGTGGGAAAATTTGAGAGCAGGAGATAAAACTTTGTCCGTCGGACAATCCGATGAAAAATGTCCGATGGTGCCTACACACGGTCGGAATTTCCGACAACATTGTCCGATAAGACAGAATCCATCGGAAAATCCGACCGTGTGTATGGGGATTTACAGTGATTTGGCCTCTTTGTTATAAACCCTTGCATTCAGGTGGTAAAAAAATGTGAGTATTTGGATTTTAACATTGTTTTATCTAACTGACCACATAATGTAACATCAGTTTATGGTTTTCAGAATTTCACCAGCATTTTAATTGTATGAGTGTTTAAACTGGGACATGGAGTGATTGACAAATCTAGGACCTTTCCTTTTTCACTCCTGTTCCACAGCAGGTCATACCTTAGGACTGGGGTCGGCAAATCGTCGATCGCAGGCTACCTGTCGACTGCGAGTAGGTGCCCCATCTTCTTGCTCTGCCCTCAGCCCCCCTTGCCGTGCCTTCGGTACTTCTCTCTCCCCCCCCCCCTCCGCCGCTGTCATCAGTGAACAGCGGGGACCAAGAGCCAGCACAACTCAGGAAGGAGGGTTGTGGGAGGAGCTAGTCAAGTTAACTTTTCAAGTTAACCCACAGGTGATTGGTTGCTAGGTTCTAAGTAACCAATCACCAGCTTGTTAATATTAAAAAAGACACTCTGCCAGCTTCCGCCCCGCCCACTGTCTAGAACTGTGCTGGCTCTCGGTCTCCTGTGTGCACAGGTAGGATGCATTGGGAGGGAAGGGGGGAAAGAAGGCACTACTACACTACTGTGTGTGGGGTGGGGGGTGTGAAGGGGCAGTGGACACCACTGCTATGAACATGGCATCACCCCCACCCCCCAATCCCTGCATTCTGAGCGTAACGCACTAAGGTTCCCTGAATTCTGAGCGTAACGCACTCCTACTTCCTGCATTCTGAGCGTAACCCATTCCTGATCCCTGCATTCTGAGCATAACGCACTCCTACTCCCTGCATTCTGAGCATAACCCACACCTGATCCCTGGATTCTGAGCGTAACCCACTCCTACTCCCTGGATTCTGAGCAGAACGCACTTCTACTCCCTGCATTCTGAGCGTAACCCACTCCTGATCCCTGCATTCTGAGCGTAACCCACTCCTGATCCCTGCATTCTGAGCGTAACCCACTCCTGATCCCTGCATTCTGAGCGTAACCCACTCCTGATCCCTGCATTCTGAGCGTGACCCACTCCTGATCCCTCCATTCGGAGCCCAACGCACTCCTGATCCCTCCATTCGGAGCTCAACGCACTCCTGATCCCTCCATTCGGAGCTCAACGCACTCCTGATCCCTCCATTCGGAGCTCAACGCACTCCTGATCCCTCCATTCGGAGCTCAACGCACTCCTGATCCCTCCATTCGGAGCTCAACGCACTCCTGATCCCTCCATTCGGAGCTCAACGCACTCCTGATCCCTCCATTCGGAGCTCAACGCACTCCTGATCCCTCCATTCGGAGCTCAACGCACTCCTGATCCCTCCATTCGGAACGTAACCCACTCCTGATCCCTGCATTCGGAGCACATTGCATTTCTGATCCCTGCATTCTGAGCGTAACGCATTCCTGATCCCTGCATTCTGAGCATAACCCACTCCTGATCCCTCCATTTGGAGCACAACACACTCCTGGTCCCCACATTTAGAGCGCAACGCACTCCTGATCCCTATATTTGGAGCACAAACCCTGTACTCTCTTGTAATACTTTTATTTTTTTTGGTGTGCACTGCATTTGCAATCTACATTTGGGGTTAACAATGTATCATCACTCACAGTAGATCACAAAGGCAGTGCACTTTCAGCACGGTGCAGAAAACACATGGAACATGCCTTTCTGGCATCGCGTTCTGGTGTGAACGGCCCTAACAACAGGACATTGTGCCTGGTGATCTTTGACTTCATCAGTGTGGTTAAAGTAGATCTCCATCTCTCTAAGGTTGCCTACCCCTGCCTTAGGGGGTGTGAATCAGCAGTATAGCGCACTCATAACTCCATGAACCTATAAGAGCATTTTCTTATATGATATGCACAGCATGGCGCCCTATCTCTGGGAGCTCAATGCCAGACATTATTCCAAATCACTAAGCCACTGAGTTTTCTTATCCTACATACCAAACTTTGGTAATGTTTAGCCTACAGGTAAACCTATAATGAGGCTTGCCTGTAGGTAATGTAAATATCTTCTACATATTAAATATCCGTTTAGGAGATATTTACTTGTGAAGCTGCCGGTGACATCACCGGCGCATGAGCTCTGAAGGAATAGCATACCTGTGCCGTAAAAAGTGACTCCTGCACGCATGCGCGGGATTGACATCATTGTGGCTTGTCCATTCAAAGGCCCAGAGCCCGCAAACCCAGAAGGAAAACTGGATGAAGATGGAAGCCTTGTCAGCAGTGACAGCGTGCCGCTGGAGGCCTTTGTTTTAAGGTAAGTTTTAGGTAATGTGCTAGTATGCGATGCAAACTAGCACATTATGACAGGGGGAACGTTTTTTTTTTTCCTGAGTTTACCACCGCTTTAAATTGTACGTAAGCTATAACAATGAACTTCTCTTATTTGCTCCCTTTTGGTCTGCTAAATATAGCATTGGAGGTGTTTTGTTATATCTGTTTGATAAGTACAAATAATACTTGTTGATCATGTCAGAAATTCAGAACTCTCTGTGTACGCTGTCTGTGGTGTCTCACAGAGTCCAACTAGCCCTCCTAGTTCTTATTTAGGACTCAAATAATTAGTGCCTATTGTAGAGATAGGGAGGTTAGAAGGGTTTGAATAGTTTACCAAAAAACAACAGGGAAGGGCTAACACCACTAAAGCCTACACCACTATTTTTTTTTTTTTTTTTTTCGCTCAACCCGCTGGGTTGAAACTGACAGCTCAGATCGGAGCCACTGTACTAACAATCCAATGTTAGTACAGCAATCTCCCCTGCTGAGCTATTGTGTTCTGACAGGGGGACAGTCCCCTGCCAGAACACATTGTCTGAGAGCGATGAACGGGAGCCGGTCGGCAGACCTTTTTCGGTCATGAGCCATCCGGCCAGCTTCTGACGTTTCTGTTGAACTGGCCGATGCCAGCCGACATTCGGCCCGTGTGTACTAGGCTTTAGTCTACAAAAATGCTGTATGTTGTCAGCCAACAAAGGGTCTTAATAGCTGAGTGCTGGCAGATCAACAGGTATTTCTCTGTATATTTCATTCCTCGTTAAAGGGATGAAACAATGGAAAATGTACATGTGTAGTAGAGATGTACTGCATTTTTTTATTTGGCCCTGACACTTTAAGGCTGCATTTTTTTTTTTGCGGCGTTTTTACCGCGATTCGCATAGTTTTTTACCGCGTTTTGCTGTGATTTTGTGCAGAGCAAAGGGTCACCAATGTAAAAAGAAGAAAAACGCCCAAATCTGCCCGATTCGCGCAAACTTGTTTGAGCTTCAGGCGTTTTGGAGTGGAGATGTGAACCATCTCCATAGAGAATAATGTATTTTTTCCCCTCTAGCGTTTTGTAGCTTCAGGCGACAAAACGCTCAGGTGTGAATGCAGCCTAAGAGTTATAAACATGAGTACAATTTTCCAGCTTAAGTAAACTGCTAGCTAAATAGAGATGGTGGCTTATGTCTGCAAAAATAGTTTTTGATTAAAGTCCTTCAGATAACATGAGTTTATATTTGTATTTTCAGCGTTTGCCAGTTCTGATCCTGTACCGGGATTCCAGGAGGACACCCTGCAATTGGCTTTCCTTGACCTGAGACAAGTAAGACAAGTGTCTGCTTCCTTTTCATTTTACACATTTTTATTTCTGCTAACTAGAGGTGTCTGGGTGGTGTTGTCATTTACGGGCAAGGTAATTGTAAATGGGTTATTCCTAATTATTTTAACACACAGTTATTTTTAATTATGTAACAATTCTAGGGGAAATCTTCCAATGGGGGCACCAGTTTTGATGTCCTCGGGGGACCCAAGGTATTCCCTTAATTTGCAGAGATTTCCTCTAACTTCCTGTTTTGGCTATGGGACAGGAAGTAAAGGTAATTCTCCCCAAATGACACACAGATGTAAAAAAAAAAAAAAAAATCTGACAGGGGTTATAATCCTCCTTAATCTAAAAAATGCTGACGCACAGCAGAACCTTAGAACAAGAAGGTAATCGCATCAGAAGTCCAAGAAAGAAGGAGCGTATGTCTTTATTTTAGGAGCTATGTAAATTATTCCTTTAGACTTTGAGGTCAACTAGGCATCCAGAACTGCTAAAACCACCAGCACAGATACAGCCTGGTAGCATGAAGTCATTGCTTGAAACTAGAATGAGTGATTTGCTCTTGAGTTATGAGGACAATACAATAGCAGCTGTCATCTTGCATTTGCTAATTCTGTTAGATTTTTGTAAACACTACAGAACATAACAGATTATCTTACCAGGTGCATGTGAGATGTAAAGGCCATGTGGCCAAAAGTTTTGAGAATGGCACAAATATACATATTTACAAAAGTCCGCTGCCTCAGTCTTTATGATGGCAATTTGCATAAACTCCAGAATGTTATGAGGAGTAATCAGATGAATTGCAATTAATTGCAAAGTCCCCCTTTATCATGAAAATGAACTTAATCCCATACAAAAAAACATTTCCACTGCATTTGTGAAGAAGGCTTCAGGGTGCCCAAGAAAGTCCAGCAAGCGCCAGGACCGGCTCCTACAGTTGATTCTGCTGCGGGATTGGGGCACCACCAGTGCAGAGCTTGCTCGGGAATGGCAGCAGGCAGGTGTGAGTGCATCTTCACGCACGATGAGGCAAAGACTTTTGGAGGATGGCCTGGTGTCAAGAAGGGCAGCAAAGAAGCCACTTCTCTTCAGGAAAAACATCAGGGACAGACTGATATTCTGCAAAAGGTACAGGAATTGGACTGCTGAGGACTTGAGGTAAAGTCGTTTTCTCTGATGAATCCTCTTTCCGATTGTTTGGGGCATCCGGAAAAACAACCTTGTCCGGGGAAGAAAAGGTGAGCACTACTATCAGTCCTCTGTCGTGCCAACAGTAAAGCATCCTGAGACCATTCCAGTGTGGGGTTGCTTCTCAGCCAACCATACAAGAAGAGTTTGGTGAGGAACAATGCCTTTCCAGCATGATGGAGCACCTTGCCATAAGGCAAAAGTGATAACTAAGTGGCTTCGGAAATAAAACATCAACATTTAGGTTCCATGGCCAGGAAACTCCCAAGACCTTAATCCCATTGAGAACTTGTGTAACAAAAAAAAAAAAACCCTCAAATTCTAACAAACTCCCAGCATTGATTATGCAAGAATGAGCTGTCATCAGTCAGGATGTGGCCCAGAAGTTGATTGGCAGCATGCCAGGGCAAATTGCAGAGGTCTTGAAGAAAAAGGGTCAACACTGCAAATATTGACTCTTTGTATAAACTTCATGTAATTGCCAATAACAGCCTTTGATACTTATGAAATGCTTGTAATTATACTTCAGTATACCTTAGTAACATCTGACAAAAAGATCTAAACACACTGAAGCACAGACTTTGTGACAATTAGCATTTGTGTCATTCTTATAACTTTTGGCCACAGCTGTAAATTTTGATCGGTCGCAATGGTAAAGAAAGGAATGTTGTTAGTATGCTATTTTTTATTTACACCTAATAATTTTTGTGTACTGAATAAATAGTTGGACTAAAGGCTTTTTTTTGTAGATTTGTCCTTTTTAAAGTAATTTTTTCTCCCTTGAAATGAAATATAAATATCTGGGTGTTGACAGCTTAGCAAGTCATTTATCATAAAAATACAAGAATGTAAGGAGCCCTGACTTTATACATAGCAATCACAATGTTTCTTCCACCATTCCGAGGATTTAAAGGTCACCCACAATCTTTCTTTAGGGATGGAAAATGACACCAGGGCCTGGAGAAAAAAAACATAACTTTGCAAACACTTATGTTACATCGTTAAGAGCCTCTTGGGTTTTTATTGGGTCTGATGTCAGGGCTAGTGAAATAATTTTTCTCCCCTGAGCCTTATAGTCCGAAACGAGAAACTATTTTAGCTGAAAACCTTGCAGAGAGGTTAAAGTTGACTAAATGGATCACTTAGTAAGAACAGTTGACAACTAAGTCTAAATAGGTTTTCATGTTTCTTGGCTAAATATATCCCATTTGTCCATATGTGTATTTTTCAGATATGTGGGGTTACTTATGATAAGGAGGTCATTAGATAAATTGTTTCTTTCCCTCCTGTCACTTCTATGAAGCTTCTGTATAGAACATCTAATGATTATCTCTAGTGCCACTGATTTTAGATGTAAAGAACTTAGGAAACAAAACGAAAATGCCATTTACAAATCTAGTGTAACTGCAAATAACTGAAATAACACATACAACCACTGGTAACGCCAATCTCCTATAAATGAATCTAACTGAAAGTGTATGTACACCATAACAACAAACTTATCTTATTTGCTCTGTTTTGGTCTGTTAAATACACTATTAAAAGTATTATATCATATTTGATAGGTACAAAATATAAAAGTTGATTTTGTCAGAAATCCAGAGCTGTCTTGTGCTCTTTGACTGTTTTATTTCATGAAGTCTAATCAGCACTATTAGTTCTTATCCTGGGCTACAAAACTAATTGTGGAGTGGAGATGAGGGGAATAGATGGGATTACCAAAGACAACTGGGTAGGGCTGACACCATTTCTTGCATTCTCACGTTTTCAGCCCATAACAGGAAATTAGGAGGTGAGAGCATATCTGGCATCCTGCCAGTAAGTGTTAGGCTCCTTTCACACGGTCGGACCGTTCAGATCCGCCTGTCAGTTTTGACGGCGGATCTAAACGGGCGCTCCATGTTAGTCTATGGAGCGTCGGATGTCAGCGGAGACATGTCCGCTGACATCCGACCCGGTCCGATCTGCCAAAAGCAGACGTATGGCTCTACGTCCAGATCCGTCGCTATCGGATCGGGTGAGATCTGATGAAAACGGACACACTGTCCATTTTCATCCGATCTCTCCATAGAGACCAGCGGCGCTCGCAAGCCCCTCCCCGCTCAGTGAGCAGAGAGGGACTTGTCATCCGCCGGTTCAGCGGAGATCAACGGAGAGATCTCCCGCTGAGCCGGCGGACAGAGGCGGGCTCCGTGGAAGCGGAGTCCGCCTCGTGTGAAAGGGGCCTAAAAAAAAAAACAGGATAGATTAATACATACGATTGATACGATAAATAGCCAGGCAGTAAAGCTGGGCATACGCTGTTAAATATTTTTTCGTTCAGTTAGTGAGCGGAATAAGGTGGATGGAGGATTCCCCATCCCACCCCCACCCTGCCACTATCAGAGCACATTTCTCTGTGGCTGAAGCTGCTGATTGAGATCCATTTTTCAGCATGTCCCTTTGACAAAAGTTTTTCAGTCAAGCAAGGACATCCAAACCCTGATCAAAATTGGGCCGGTCCCTGCTGATAGAAAGATAGATATACAGTAGATAGATATTAAATAGACATGGTACTGGAAAGTTGAATGCTGTATTTTATACTTTGTTCTAACAGAACTTAGTAAAAGTGGAATTCCGGCTAACTAGTCTGTAAATTCCCCCCCCCCCCCCCCCCAACATCTATGCTAACTAACCTGTGTAACTTACCTCCTTTCTGTTTCAATATTTTTATTAAAGTTTCAAGAAGAAGCCATGGTTTGCCCACGCAGGGGCGACATCGGACAGGCATGTAAAGAAACCACACATGAACGCGTAATGAGTAACATAACAGTAAACTGTTACCAGGAACATAGAGGACCAAGTTAAAGCAGAGTTCCGCCCGCCCCTTTAAAAATCAGCAGCTACACATACTGTAGCTGCTGACTTTTAACATTAGGACACTTACCTGTCCTGGAGTCGGCACCGCAGCTGATGATTACATTGGCTGGTCGGGTGCTGCCACTATTGCGGATAAGGAAACCCGCCGGTGTAGCCTTTCAGCTTCACGGCCGGGTCCCCACTGCACATGCGCAAATAGCGCTGCGCTCTCTCACTGGCCCGGAAGAAGAGGAGGGAGGAGGAGGGGCCAGCTGCTGACGTAATTTGCTGCAGCCTGGTCTCTCGGAAGTGTGGACAGGGTACCTATAAAAAACAGGTAACCGCTCCCTCCTCCCCCCGAGAGGTGCCACTGGAGGGGGGGGGGGGAATCGGATAAGCGGAAGTTCCACTTTTGGGTGGAACTTGCTTTTAGAATCAGGCAAATATCACAGGCTATATTACTCTATTCCCTGAAGGACAGCAATCTATATTGATAGCCTTAATATCAGGAATGAAGGGAGGAAACCGGGAAAGAGAAGAAAAGAGTGATGACATTCTTGGTGCTCCCTTCTCTCCCCTGTAGCCACATTGGCTGACACAGGGGAGCCGGATCACGGGACCGTAACAGAGCAGCTTAAAAATACAGTAGGTAATTACATCTTTCTTACACAGGTTAGTTAGCCTAGGTTTAAGAAGGGGGGGGGGGCAATTTTAAGCATAGTTAGGTGTATAGCAGGAATTTCACTTTAAGTATAGATATTAGATCAGTTTTCTCTATAGAATTGTGCTCCAAATAAAGTTTGCTCCCTGTGGAAATGCAGAATGTGTGTGATTGTTGAAGAATGTTATATGGAAGTCTCACTGGGAAGACAAACTTGGCGGGATTACCATCAAAGTATCATTATGGTGTTTCACCTCTGCAGCCTCTCTGTTTGTTTTCATGTGACGTACTCACGTTAATATGCTGAATGACAGCTTTTTTTCTGATGTTTGCTAGAAAGTAACTGAGCCTTTTTCCTTTTGTAAAATGCCTTAGAAAGGTCAGGCTTCTGTTTTCTCGGGTAGAATGTGATACTCTTACATGGATCTTGCTTATGAAAGATAAGGAAGTTGGTCCAGTAGCACAGGGTTACCTGCCCACCCGGACAGCGCCCTTAGGTCAGGGTCCTGATGTGTCCTGGCCTTAGAGAGGAGCCGATGACAGGTAGGAGCTGCTGCTAAGGAGGCACTGAGCTCTAGTCAGGATGCTTAGCTGGGGATTTGGGACCTAAGCAGACACTACAGCTCAGACTAAGATCAGCGGGAATTGCCCTTTTTTCTAAAGAAGACTTGACCTGTAAAAAAAAAAAAAAAAAATATGTGGTCTCTGCCAATCAAAAACTTGTTAATGGAATCCAGTTATCTCAACAACTATCTACTGCAGCTTTAATGCTATCCATTCACAGGAACCAGTTGTTTGGCACCTTTATACAGCAATCAGTTTATGAAGCATGAACAATTTTACCCGATGACCCCAAGACACAGGCATTGCCCAAAGTAATCATCAGGTGGTTACAAGGTTTTTGGTTGATCCGTAATCTTCAACACCAGTGCCGAGGTCAGCATGTTGTCACAGTTTACAACCTACTTATACTGGTATGAAGTCATTAAACATGTGCATACGAGTGTCCAAAAACTTTTTGGTGGATGGATCAATGTGAAGTCTCTGACTAATATCTCAAGTATATGACAGAGTAAAGGTAATTCACCTTATAAAATTAAAGTGATCCTTAAAGTGATAATGAAACCTTTAATGAATGATGAATGATAATGAACTTCCACTTATCTGTCTCTTGCCCCCCCCCCCCCCTTGCCACATTTGGCACCTTTTCGGGGAGGAGCGGGTACCTGTTTTTGACAGGTACCCTGTCCCCACTTCCGTCGGACCGGTACGTCAAAAGTGAGGCACCCTACTCCTCCCTCTACTGTCAGGCCAATAGGAGAGCGCAGCCACGCTTCTTGCATGCGCAGTAGCTTCATGGCCAGGTTCCCTTACCGGCAATGGCAGCGACAGCACCCGACAGCTGATTGAAACATCAGCTACGGTGCTGTCCTAATATTAAAAGTCAGCAGCTACAGTATGTGCTGACTTTTAATTTTTTGAGGGTAAAGACGGAACTCCGCTTTAAGCAAATCCCAGTGTGGAGATATATGCTTGCAGCATATGCAGTTCCTAATTTTATTAAACTAGTCCTTTCCTCCACAATTACCCTCCCCCAGTGCCTGCCCTGCTTTCTGAATTTAGAGTGGCTCCTTTCCCTTGCAGGGTCCTATGGAATTGCCCTTCATGTGCTCTCCTGCCTGGGACTAGGGCTGATGATGTGTACATCAACTAAAAATGCACAGCCCATTAGATAGTCATTCCCTTGCTCCTCCCTGCACCTGTGCTGTCCTGGCTCAACTATCTAGGACAGTGTTTCTCAACTCCAGTCCTCAAGGCGCCCCAACAGGTCATGTTTTCAGGCTTTCCATTAGTTTGCACAGCTGATTTGATCAGTTTCACTGCCTTAGAAATGACCACATCCGTTTCATCTGAGGGAAATCCTGAAAACATGACCTATTGGGGCGCCTTGAGGACTGGAGTTGAGAAACACTGATCTAGGAGATACTCAGGGTGTGCACTCTTTGCCAAACTATTATGCTATACAACCTGGAGCTGGCGACGCTGTGCAGTTAGAAATGTAACTATATGCACTGGAAAATGGGGAACAGGTTACTATAAAGGCATTAATAAAAAAGAACTGTGAGAATTTACTGTATTACTACTTTAAGATTGGACTTTTATTCTAATGATGTATTTAAAAAAAATGTAAATCTATTTTTACATAGAAGTGGGCTAAACATCTGAAATGGTGCTGAGACAGCCCTACTGTAGTCCCTTGCACAGCAGTAATCACACTGGGAGTAGAGAGGTCATATTCTGAGCCAGTCAGAGCTTTATTGCTTTCAACAGTGCTGTCAGGCATCAGATTGAACATGTCCACTAGAGGAGAAAGCAGAGTGATGACTTCATCAGTGTGCTGTGTCTCCTTCGTGGTCGAGTAACAGGGGAAATGCAGGTTGGTGAGCAAAATGATTATTTGACACATAACACACTTCATGTATACTATGTAGTTAGCTGTTTGCCTGGAGTTTAGCTTTACCTTGAATTGAGGGCCTACAGTGTTAAGAGGCCCATGGTTATCAGCTATGGTGAAATGGAATGGTTAGGCTGGCCATAGACAGTGCAAATTTCTTTCCAGTAGGCGCTGGTTGCAGAAAATAAATTTGTACGATTCCCCCCATCAGCACTGACAGGGGAATCCCACCTGTCTTCTCCAGGAGGGGCGGGTGGGTGAAGCAGTCCCACCAGGAGAAAACAGTGATTATCGCTAGCAGCTATAGCAGCCGGCAGGCTTGTTGTACCCAAGTTGATTTTCCAATCAACTTGGTACATTCAGCCTGCCCATTAATGGTTCAAATCTCAGCCGGTTCCTTCCCTTTGAACTGGCCAATATTCAAACTGCGTATGGCCGGCCTAAGTAAGGAAGATTGTAATAATGTTTTGCTTATTAGGCACAACCAAATGGGTTTGGTCAAAGAGCTTCTATAATACCTAGTCTTTCCCAGTCAGGTGTTCTTATAGAGCAGATCTAGTCTGCACACAGCCCTGGGCACTATTTGTAATTTAAATTTACAGAGGGCTGTATATCACTGGGAGGGTGGTGGTAAGTAAGGCTTCAAAAGACCTACTATTTCAGAGACCGTAGAGACACAATGCAAAGGAAATCCCTCAGTTGCATCTGTTGTCACACCTTAAGCCAACAAGCAGACATAAGATTATAGAAAGTGTGTTGCAAACCTTTGAACATACATCATTCAAAGCTGCACTATCAGAATTGAATCCTACTTGCCCCATCACACAGTTTCAGCGACTCTGTAATTCTCTGTGGTTTAGCTCTAGAACATATAAATGGTGCCGATTGCCACTTTCTGATTTTTATATTAGCAATTTCTGACTTGGACATGTCAGGGTTGATTTATTATAGTGGTAGAGCATGTTCCGCACGTCCGCAAAGCTTCACCTCATTCACTAAGCTAAGTAAAAATTCACTATACTTTATTCCCATTTCATTGTAAACTGAATTTCACAATCAGGCTCACTCATTGGGGGATAGAACAAAGTCAAAGTCCAAGAACCATTCTATTAGTGATCTCACTGTCGTAAACTGGTAGCTATCAGTAAAAATATATATTTGCCACTCACAAGCCCATAATGCCGGTGTTCTATTGGATAGTGCCCCCTATCGAGATGTGCCCGGGACAAAGGGTGCATGCTCCGGGCGAAACAGCACAACAGCTGATAGAACACCGGGTCACCCTCTGAGCAGTTTGTTTCCATAAGCCAGGTAGGAACTCATCCCATACCCCGAACTGCCAGTGAATCCAGGAAAAAGCTAGCGGCACTCCATTAAAATGGATGTAGCTTTGTTGTGGAAAAACAGACATGAAATCCCAGCCTGGGGACAAGTTTAACCCAGGGGACTGGGATTAATCATAGATACTACGATTAAGCCCAGTCCCTTGGATGAAACATGTCAGAGGAGGGGGTTTCAGGTGGGGAGTGCATGTCAGTTTGTCGGGAACAATTAAGCTACATCTGCTTTGATTGCCGCTGGCTTTTCTTCCTGGATTCAACATTGGTAGCAGCACTTTGCAAACAATCATTACAATAGCACACAAACACCTTGACATGTCAAAAAACAATCCTTAACACGTTGGTAACTGATCTCTTGAGATGAACTGGACTGCTGGGAATGTTTGCTGATCAGTGTTTGACCTGGATTCTTTTTCCAATTAGTGGCAATTCTTAACACCTTCCAAGGAAAACTGAGATGACATGGTAAACCAACGATTGAACACTTACTTGTCTCCCTTGTCAGTTGGTAATGTTGATACTAGAGCCCATCACTTCCTCTAGTATTATTGTACATTATACTTACTGCTCAAATCATTTGTTTTTAGTTGTGCTATTTGGGCGCATGTACTTTTCATCATAGGACGGTTATCTTTGGGTGCCAATAAGTTAAATTGGAATTCCAAGCTGGCCAGAAGAAAAACAGTGTGCCCAGTTGGCCGCTGTATAGTTGGTGGCTGAAACCTTGTGCCTGCCACAGTTAGATGATATTAGCACTACCAGCGACAATGGCTGGAATGCCAGAACAGTGACATTAACCACAGGCTTACTATTGGGCATCCATTGTCGCTGATCCCTCCTCTCCCCTGAAGCTGGCTGCCGAAAGCTAATCACATGACCAAACCGCAGCGCCCTAAGAATAGGCAAGTATAAGCATCTTCCTTCTACAGGGTAGTTAGTATTGGCATTAGTAGGGGGTGAGAGCAGGTTTAAGTTTAGTTAGATTGATCCTGAAATTCTACTTTAAAGTGATACTAAAGGCTATTTTTTCCCTTTAACAATAATAAACATGTCATACTTACCTTCTCTGTGAAATGGTTTTGCGCAGAGCAGCCCAGATCCTCTTCTAGGGTCCCTTGCCACTGCTCCTGGCCCCTCCTTCCTGTCGAGTGCCCCCACAGCAAGCAGCTTGCTATGGGGGGCACCCGAGCCGAGCTGCAGCTCTGTGTGTCCATTCAGACACGGAGCTGCGGTTTGGCCCCGCCCCTCTCTTCTGATTGACTAACTAACTTTGATTGACAGCAGCTGGAGCCAATGGCGCCTTTCTGTGTTTTAGCCAATCAAGAGGGGAAGTCCTGGACGCCCGAGACACTCATGTACATCGCTCGACAGAGATGGGGCTCAGGTAAGTATGAGGGGGGCTGCTGCACAGAAGGTTTTTTATCTTAACCACTTCACGCAAATCGTCGTACCAGTACGTCAGTAGGAGGAAGTGGGTGTATCGTGGTATAGCTTGCAGTTGCAGGCTATACCCCCTTACCCTTTTTCAGTTAAATATAAGTTAGGTTATATGTTAAAGTGCAACAGCAACTTAAAACTATTTGTAAAGGGGGAAATGTGAGAACCACTGTCATGTTTTTATTGCTGTTTATAAAGCTGTAGGGTAGACATTGAACCTCTTGAGACTACACTCCCAAAGGAGCGTTTTTATATAGAAGACTAAGCAAGAAGAGAGATTGGTGAGAAGTAGGGTTTAAAATGTCATGTTTAATGCCGATGGGGGTCATTAATTATAATATGGGTGTTTCCTTATAAGGGATGCTTTGGGCCATTGGCGATAGGAGGGATTAATGTTTGCTTTCTTCCCCCCCATTTTTTTTTTTTTTTTTATTATGGAGTGAGGCTTGACATTTGAGTGGACAAATGGGATGGCTTAGATTCAGGCCCAGATAAAATACTTTTTCGTTAATAATTATTATACTCCTTCCAGTTGTTGTTTTGTTATTTTGAATTATTATTTTGAATTGATAGTTGTTATGTTAGGTGATTGGATCTTGACATTGTATCAATATACATTTGGGCTCATAAGTTTACATACCCTGGCAGAATTAGATTTCTTGGCCAATTTTCTGAGAATATGAATAACACAAAAACATTTTTCACTCACGGTTAGTGTTTGGCTGAAGCCATTTATCATCAATTAACTGTGTTTACTCTTTTTAAATCATAATAGCAACATAAACTACTAAAATGACCCTGATCAAAAGTTGACATACCCTGGTGATTTTGGCCTGATAACATGCACACAAGTTGACACAAAAGGGTTTGAATGCCTATTAAAGGTAACCATCCTCACCTGTAATCTGTTTGCTTGTAATTAGTGTGTGTGTATAAAAGGTCAATGAGTTTCTGGACTCCTGACAGACCCTTGCATCTTTCATCCAGTGCTGCACTGACGTTTCTGGATTCTGAGTCAGGGGGAAAGCAAAAGAATTGTCAAAGGATCTGCTGGAAAGGTAGTTGAACTGTATAAAACAGGAAAGGGATATAAATAGATATCCAAGGAATTGAGAATGCCAATCAGCAGTGTTCAAACTCAAATCAAGAAGTGGAAAATGAGGGGTTCTGTTGAAACCAAACCACGGTCAGGTAGACCAACTAATATTTCAGCCACAACTGCCAGGAAAATTGTTCGGGATGCAAAGAAAAACCCACAAATAACATCAGGTGAAATACAGGACTCTCTGAAAACATGTGGTGTGGCTGTTTCAAGATGCACAATAAGGAGGCTGCAAGAAGAAAGATGGGCTGCATGGTCGAGTCGCCAGAAGAAAGCCATTACTACGCAAATGCCACAAAGTATCCCACCTACAATACGCCAAACAGCACAGAGACAAGCCTCAAACCTTCTGCCACAAAGTCATTTGGAGTGAGGGGACCAAAATGTAGCTTTTTGACCACAACCATAAACGCTACATTTGGAGAGGAGTCAACAAGTTCTATGATGAAAGGTACACCATTCCTACTGTGAAACACGGAGGTGGATTGCTGATGTTTTGGGGATGTGTGAGCTACAAAGGCACAGGAAATTTGTTCAAAATTGTTGGCAAGATGAATGCAGTATGTTATCAAAAAATACTGGAGGAACATTAGCCAGGAAGCTGCGCATGGGACGTACTTGGACATTCCAACATGACAATGATCCAAAACACAAGGCCAAGTTGACCTGTCATTGGCTACAGCAGAATAAAGTGAAGGTTCTGGAGTGGCCGTCTCAGTCTCCTGAACTCAATATCATTGAGCCACTTTGGGGAGATCTCAAACATGCAGTTCATACAAGACAGACCAAGAATTTACAGGAACTGGAGGCTTTTTTCTGAGAGGAATGGGCAGCTTTACCATCTGAGAAGATAAAGAGCCTCATTCACAAATACCACAAAAGACTTCAAGCTGTCTTTGATGTTAAAGGGGGCAATACATGGTATTAAGAACTGGGGTATGTAAACTTTTGATCAGGGTCATTTGGGTAGTTTCTGTTGTGATTATGTTTTAAAAAGAGTAAACACAGTTGATTGATAACAAACGGCTTCAGCCAAACACTAACAATGAGTGAAAGAAAAGTTTTTGTGTTATCATTCATATTCTCTGAAAAATGGCCAAGAAATCATAAATTCTGCCAGGGTATGTAAACTTATGAGAACAACTGTATGTTAGGTTCAATGTGTATGATGTTTTGTTTTGTTTGTCTGTTTAGTAAGAAATAAAATAAAAAGATTTATAAAAAAAAAAAAAAAAGAAAAGATTATATTTATATGTATTCAAATATATACGGTACTTAAAACACCACTAACAACTCAACAAAACCCCAACAATACCAATTTAAAAGGACTGTAGACTCTTGGACCACACCATGTAAAAAAGGATTATTTTGTATAGAATATAATGTTCAGTTTCTCTTTCAATATTTTTTTTATTAAAGTTTTAAAGAATACAGAATACAGCCACATACAGATGTATAAGCACTGTCAATGTATCGGTATATTCCAGAACAGTATCCAACCGATACCAAACAGAAAAAGCGATGCTAAAGTTCAGCACAATAAGTATACCAATTTACATGTTAATACTGCAGTATTGGTTTAGCAATAAAGACAAAAATATGGTCTGGGAGCAAATAACAAACTAAGGGTGCGCATTGGTTTAGTGCAGACACTAAGTCCGCCATGTGGAAAACAAAGAAATATATAAACAGGGGCTTTCATAGCCAAAGGGAGTAGAAGAGGGAAGATATAAAGTATGAAAGGAAAAGAAAAAGAGGAAAAGGAAGTCGGGGCACCCTAGCCAGAATCTTAACTAGTTGCATGCAAAGATGTTTGTGCATATTGGGTCCACAGGGTCCATATTTTTAAACATTTCTGGTGCATGTCAAGGAGAATACCAGGTCAGCTTTTCTTTAATGAAGAAGAAGTCTAATTCCCCGTACACACGGTCGGAAATTCCGACCACAAAATCCATCAAATTTTTTCCGACGGATTTTGTCCGACACTGGTGTTACATACACACCGTCGGACAAAGTTGTCGGAAAATCCGATCATCCTGAACGTGGTGACGTTTGTTGCGTACGACGGGACTATGTAGAGGCTAGTAGTCAATAGCTTTGGTCTTGTAATGTGATCTGAGCATGCGTGGCACTTTGTCCGTCGGAATTCGCTACACACAATCGGAAAAAGTCCGATAGGACTTTGTTGTCGGAAAATTTGAGAGCAGGAGATAAAACTTTGTCCGTCGGAAAATCCGACGGAAAAAGTCAGATGGAGCCTACACACGGTCGGAATTTCCGACAACATTGTCCGATAGGACATTTTCCGTCGGAAAATCCGACCGTGTGTATGGGGCATAAGTGGCGGTGGACCTCTGTAAAGAGAACAAACTGTTGTTTCCAAGCTCTTGATATGGTTTGTTTTGCCGCCAATAAGACATACAGTACATTGCCAATTGAAATTGAGGCCCGGGGAATTTATAATGTTCATTTTCAATGTTTAGCATACGTCTTAGTTTTATTGTAAGAAATGTTAATCCTTGTAACAAATAGACACAGTAGTTACATTGGAAGAAAGTAGGAAACTATTTAAATCTACTCAACTGAAGACCTGCAAAGAGTAAATAGCTATTGGCAGGATACAGCCTAAAGGCTGTGCATATCTTTTTCCAATGTGTATTAGAAAAAAATTTCAATCTGTAAGCTGGCTACTAGTGTAGCACAGGCCTATCTTCTACCTTGTACATTTCTCTAAACAAAACATGTAAAACTCTGGTCAAGGATGGTCCACACTTTAACTTTTTATTGTAAGTAAAATAATAGTAAACTTTTTTTATTTGAAATATTTCCAATTTTAGAACATATCTTTTAAAATCTTTGGTCAATGTCCATCATCTTCTGCAACTCAAATGTACTGCCCACCATCTTTTCCAGCTCAAATTCACTACCTTTTTCAGCTCACATTCCTTGGCAGCCACCCTTTTCAGTTAAGATTTGCTCACCAACATCTTCTGCAGCTCAGATCCACGGCCCACCAACTTCTTTAGGTCAGATTCAAGACCCAACACCTTTTGCAGCTCAGATTTAATGCCCACCAACTTCCTTAGCTCAGATTCAATGCCCACCACCTTTTACATCTCAGATTCAATGCCCAGCAACTTCCTTAGCTCTGATTCAATGCCCACCACCTTTTGCAGCTCAGATTTGCTGCCCAACAGCTTCTTTAGTTTAGACTCACTGTTCACCATTTTTTCAGTTCAGATTCACTGCCCGCCTCTTTCAGCTCAAATTCACTGGCTGCCACCCTCTTCAGCTCATATTCACTGCCCACTAACTTCTCCAGCTCAGCTTCACTGCCCTCCGCTTTTCAGCTTAAATTCACTGCCTACTTAGTGGTTAGCACTGGGGTCTTTGGTTCAAATCCCAAACAGGACAACACCTGCATTGAGTTTGCATGGTCTCCCTGTGCTTCCTTTGGTTTCTTTTGGATACTCTGGTTTCCTCCCACAATCCAAAAGCACACAGGTGGTAATTTTCTAAATTGACCTAGCTGTGTGTGTACATCTTCATGTGAGATAGGGACCTTAGATTTTAATCTGCTTGAGGGCATCGACTAATGTGAATGTAAAATATGTAAAGGGTTGCATAAAATGTCAGTGCTATATAAATAATTGTAATAAAGTAATAAATACTACCTTCTTCGCCTCAACTCAGAATCATGGCCCATCAAACCTTGCGGTTAAAATTCACTGCCCACCAATTTCAGCAGTTTAGATTCAATGCCCATGTCCTGTCTTCAATGCCCAGGACTGTCTTCAACTCACATTCACTGCCCTCCACATTCTTCAGCTCATGTTCACTCCCTACCAAACTCTGTAGCTCAGATTTAATGCCCACAAACTTCTTCAGCTCAGATTCACTGCTCACCAACCTCACACTTGATCCCTACCCGTCCAGTACCTTCACACAGTGACAAGACAACGCTCACACAGCTTCACACAGCCTTGCATGCAATGGTCTTCCCTAGCCTACATTGCTAGAGCTTCACAGAGTACCATGCTCTCCCTCCGCCTGTCACTTACTACCTGAATCTGCTTATTTTGTCCAACCACCACCTGTCACTCTTAGCCACAGTGGCATCTCCTGCCTGCTATCCAACACCTTCACATTGCAAAATTGTTCTCCTGTCCGCCCACCCTCAGCAGGAAGATGGGATCTTCTGCAGGCCACATGAGAAGTGTATGTTTGATATTATTGCTCCAAACCCTTTTAAGAACTTCCCCTGATGGTATCCCTGTTACTCTACATTTTAGCATCTTCCCCAATAATTTTGTACGTTTTCAGTTTCGTTATAAATAAATCAATTTCTATCCCCTCCAAGTGTACTATACAGTATATTTGCATTGAATTTAGTAACTTTCTTGCCTGCTTTTGTCATATAAATCATTGCTGTAGGCATTTTCTAAAACGGGCGACTAATCAGAACTGTCATTTGTTACTTAAAAAAAAAAATATATCTTTATAGGTAATATAAGGACTGAGCTAATTGCTGATTTGGAGGACAAGAATACAAATTTCTGGAACTCATTTCCTTCTGAACATTTGTGCATTGTGCACTATAAAATACAGCAGTTGGTGTAAATTTGACGTAGCAGCGAGTTAGTTAAAGCAGAGCAATAAATTAGATTATACACAGGAGCAGCCTTTGTCGATGAATACTCTAGTTTTATAATGCAGAGGTGTGCTGTTATATTATGACATTGCAGGAGATTGAAATACACTGTTCTGCCAAGTCTTCCATTATCTGCTTTTATTGTTTGTTCCCTGTTATTATTTGTTTCGGGCACAAACTGCGGGAAAAGAAGGCAATTGAGTAAAAACTGTATGGAAGAAGTCTACATGGATGTGATCAGAAATGTTTTCTTATTTTAAATGATTTCTATTCCCCATCTCACAGGCATGTAGAAGATAAGAAGTTCAATATACTGGCCATGCTACATACATTTATTGTTTAGGGCCTGTGTTGGTAGCCTTTTGTTTGTTTCAAATGGGTTTTGCATTCGGACACAAGTCTGGGGGAATCCAAAACCCTCTTGAAGCAGGTCAGTTACAGGTCAGAAGTAGGTCAACTACAGGCCCAATGCATGAGTGTTATTCACAGTCTTGCATTTTTCTCAATGAATGCAAGGTGTCTTCTGATTGGCTGATCATCACAATGTTTATCTGGTCCAATCAGAGAATACCTTGCATTCATTAACCACGTCCGGACTGCCGCACGCCAATATACATCCTAACTTTGAAGAGGAATATCGTTGTTATGGCAGCAGCTAGCTGCCATAACCCCAGTATCCTCTTTTTCGGCCGGCGGACCGGTTTCCCATAATAGTGGTCTCTGTGGCGGATTCGCTGCAAGATCACTTTTATCAGTGGCAGAAGAGGTTCCCTCACGCCGCGCTCCGGTGCCCTCCGCCGCTTACCGCAGCCTTCGGCAGCGGCGGAGGTGATCGGATCCTCTCACATAAGTGGCATGGAGACGAGTGAGGGGAAGATGGCCCACCCATCTCCATATCATTGCAGGGCGGAATTTATTTAAATTACAATATTTTTTTTTTTCAAATAACAGTTTTTATTTTTATACATTTTGTAACAAAAGTTAGTGTAATGCATTACAAATATGCATAAGCAATTTACGGCTGATTGTACATCCTTTGCACATCAGTTTAATTATCAACAGTTTATGTTAACTTGCATAAATGAACAGAGGAGTCGCAAGGGTGTAATTTTTTTTTTATTGCATTTTGGTGTAAATATGAGATCTAAGGACTTTTTGACCCCAGATCTCATATTTAAGAGGTCCTGTCATGCTTTTTTTATATTACAAGGGATGTTTACATTCCTTGTAATTGGAATAAAAGTGACACAATATTTTTTTTTAAAAGAACAGTGAAAAAATAAAGGGTAAAAAAAAAAAAATTTAATGCGCCCTGTCCTGCCGAGTTCGCGTGCAGAAGCGAACGCATACGTGAGTAGCGCCCGCATATGAAAACAGTGTTCAAACCACACATGTGAGGTATCGCCGCAATCGCCCATTTTATTATCTAGGGTGTTAGAAAAAAAAATTTCAAGCAAAAAAAATGTTTTTAACTTCCTTAAGTGGTTAAGAAAAATGCAAGGCATCTTGTGAATAATGCCCATGCCATGCGAGTAACCCCATGTGGTTACCACTGTCTTCTGGGACCTGGTAGACAGCAGCGATCATTGTATTAGCTAAGACTACTACAGTGGTTCTCTATTTCCACAGCGGTCCTACAGGTATGGCATATTTTTACTTATATTGGCTCAAGGCAGTTATGCAATAAAATCCATACCTGGAGTTCAGCTTTGATTCTGAATGATCTCTGAAGTGTCTCACTATGATGACAAACTGATTCCATTCACACAAGCCCAAAGCTCATTGACACAAGCCTTTAAGAGTAACTCTACTTTTGTTGAGAAAAAAAACATTCCCCTCTGGGTGATCTATGTACATTACAAGGATTTTACCAAATTGTGTTGAAGATTTCTACCTTTGGTATTCGGAAGTAATCCATGTGTGTTTTTCTGTGTCTATGTGGAATGGGAGTGGTTTCTTAATTATCAATCAGTGCTTCATCTGCAGGGCACTAATGAGGAAAATAGCAGGGTCTGCATCCCTTTAGATGTGATTTCCTATTAGGAGTATCTCAGGTGATGCCTGATATCTGACTTATATCTTAGTGCAGACTTCTGGGAAAATCGGTGAGCCAAACACAAGCAGGAAATTGTTTTTGGGGGGGGTTAGAACACTTCCAGGTAGCCATATTACATTGCATTTTACAGAAAATTACAGAGCTGCAAATTGAAAAGAAAAGGTAATATTTAACCACTTCAATGCAGGGCACATTCCCCGCCTTGCTGCCCAGGACAATTTTCAGCTTTCAGTGCTGTTGCAATTTAAATGAAAATTGTGCGGTCATACAACACTACAAACTAAATGTTTATAATTTTCTTCCCACAAATAGAGCTTTCTTTTGGTGGTATTTGATCATTATTGGCTTTTTTATTTTTTGCTAAGCAGACCGAAAAAGTTTTTCTTTGTTTCTGTTATAAAATTGTGTTTTCCTCTTCACTGATGGGCACTGATGAGGCTGCACTAATGGGCACTGATGAGGAGGCACTAATAGTTAGAATTTTTGGGCACTGATATGCAGCACTGATAGGCGGCACTGATAGGTGGCACTGATAGGCAGCACTGATGAGGAGGTACTGACAGGCATTACTGATGGGGCACGGATTGGCACTTTGGGCACTGATTAGCGATTTGGGTGGGCACTGACTGGCAGCTAATGGGCAATGGGGGCTGCACTGATAATGTGCTGAATATCAGCGGACAGCCCACCCCCCTCTAACAGGAGAGCCACCGATCGGCTCTCCCTGTCAGCGCAAACCAAAGAAACGACGGTTATAGGCACTTCCTGGTTCACGCTGTGATCAACTGTGATTGGTCCCAGCTGATCACGTGGTAAAGAGCCGCCATCAGAAGCTCCTTACCATGATCAGATATGCGGTGTGTCAGAGTTACACACAACACCACCGATCGATGCGTGCCCCCCCGGGTGTGCGCTGGCTTGTTTCCTGAAAGACATCATATGATAAGTCAGGATAACGGAACCACCGCTCGGCCGTCATTCTGCTACAGGCTGGGTGGGAAGTAGTTAATAACATTCAATTACAATATGACTTGTGTCTCAATTGTATATGCTATACTATTTTTTATTTTTTTTATTATTATTATTTGCTTTTTTTTCACCTCGCCCCGAGAAAGTGGCGTTACCATTTAATCTTTGCACTCTGCCTAGGACAACATAAAAGCATAATGGCTACATATATATTTATAAGACTGTTTTAGAGCCGTGATCTAACTGAGATGGCTACTTCATGTAATGAGGGTGGAAACACGTTTCCCCCTCTGCGCCACCTCCTGCATGCCCTTTTGGCAGGCAACCACATCTGTGACATTCACCCTAAGCTTTCCCTTTTTTTAAACCCAAACCCTAAGGACCAATTCCCAGCTCTGTGTGCATTGTGTGTTGATGCGCTTTTCACTAAGGCGCTCCCCAATACCTTAAAAAATGCACCTGTGCTACTTTTGAACAACACAGAACACTACAAATCATTACACATGTGCGATTAGTATTGTACGAATTGAAAATTCGTACAAATCCGAAATACTAATTTTTATGCATACGAATTCTGTACGAAATACGAAATTTTGTTTACGAATTTCGGATCCATAATGAACATTGGTAATTGTTACGAAAAGTTAACAAACCTAAAAGTTAAAACCCCAGGAAGTCAGCACAGCACAGGGATGGTGGGAACCCCTCATGGGCACAGCGGGTGTACACTCAGACCTGGGAACTCATCACAGGGATGGTGGGAACCCCTCATAATGGACACAGCAGGTGTACAGACCCGGGAACTCAGCACAGGGATGGTGGGAATTTCTATGCTTACGAATTTTATACGAAATTTCGTAATTTCGGATCCAAATTAACAGAAAGGTGACTGGTGTTTTGTTCACCAATCAGAGGAAGTTAGCACAGCACAGGGATGGTGGGAACCCCTCATAATGATTCATCATAACGAACATTCGTTATTTTTACGAAAAGTTAACAAACCTAAAGGATAAAAACCCAGGAAGTCAGCACAGCACAGGGATGGTGGGAGCCCCTCATAATGATAAATTCATCATAACGAACTTTCGTTATTTTGCGAAAAGTTTACGAATATAATGAAAATTCGTATTTCGGACGAATCCGAATTGAATTTCAGACATGAATTACGAAATACGAATTAACTTTCGTACGAAACAAAACAAATTTGACGGCGCACATGTCTACAATTCATGGAGCAGTCCCATCTTTGCACTGTAGTGCACAGGTGTGCTTGTGTTTACTGCACTGTATTTTTGGATTTGGGTGCCCTTCAGATTGGATTGGCCACACACCACAATGTACATATACCATGCATTATATGCAGCAGACAATCATTTTGGAAACCTAAATTCCACATTCAGCCGGTGAGAAGAACCTAGAAATTTGAATTTCTTGTAATTTCAATAGCTGAAATAAAATCCTTTAAAGAGGGGTATTAATAGACTAAAGAGTGTTTATATGTTTGAAGTTAATCTGACTGTTAAAGCTACCTGCCACTCAAGTTATTAACAAGGATGAAATCCATTAGGATGACACATTACACTGCACGTAAAGGTGTTCTAGTCTATGCAGGACTCTCAAAACCAGGGCCTTTCTAATCTGCAAGGATCTCTACTTCTTGGTGGTGTTAAAGGCTGGTCTGCCAATACCTGGCTTCCTATGTGGCCCATCACTATGGTGGGTGGTCTTAATGGCCAAGAGGTAGGTGTAGGAATCTGGAGTGGCCAGACTATCATTCAACCCTACCTTTTTGAAGTGGTCATCTCTTTCAAATTAAAGTCATCCAAATTTTGGGTGTCTCGCCATGATGTAGAAGCCATGTGCAGGAATTTTCCGGGTTCTTGCATTTTGAGCATATGCTTACTGTACACTTTTTTTTAACATATACAATAACTTCAACTTATTCCTTAAAAACGAAACACTTGGCACCTTGGAGATGAAGATGTTCGAATAAGTAACTGTATTATTCTTGTTTATTTTTTGAAAAATGTAATAAAAAATCTTAAAAGTAAAAAAAAATATATATACCGTATTTATCGGCGTATAACACGCACTTTTTCCCCCTTAAAATCGGGGGAAAATCGTGGGTGCGTGTTATACGCCGATACCCCCCAAAAAAATGACAAAAATGGCAAGCGCCGCCGAAAAATAGCAAGCGCTGCCGAAAAAACCCGAAGCGCGGCCGAAAAAAGACCGAAGCGCCCCCGGAAAAGCCGAGCAGACTGTTCGGCTCTGCTCGTAGTCCCGCCTCCCTGCGCTCGCTCTGGAAACAGCAGGGAGGCGGGACCGCGAGCTTAGCCGTCCGAGTCGGCTCGGCTTTTTCCGGGGGCGCTTCGGTCTTTTTCGGCCGTGCTTCGGGTTTTTTTCGGCGGCGCACGCGACAGAGCGTCTCGGCGGCGGGAAATTTAAACCCGGAAAAGACTGAAAATGACGCTGGCAAGCTACAATGGCACTGGGCAAGGCTGCAATGACGCTGGGCAAGGCTGCAATGACGCTGGCCAAGGCTGCAATGACACTGGGCAAGGCTGCAAGGACGCTGGGCAAGGCTGCAATGACGCTGGGCAAGGCTGCAATGACGCTGGGCAAGGCTGCAATGACTCTGGGCAAGGCTGCAAATGACGCTGGGCAAGGCTGCAAATGACGCTGGGCAAGGCTGCAAATGACGCTGGGCAAGGCTGCAAATGACACTGTGCAAGGCTGCAATGACGCTGGGCAAGCTACAGTGACGCTGGGCAAGCTACAATGACGCTGGGCAAGCTGCAATGACGCTGGGCAAGCTGCAAATGACGCTTAAATGTAAGTTGTTTTTTTTCCCTAAACTTCCCTCCTAAAACGTTTTTTCCTTAAAATGCCCTCCTAAACTTGGGGTGCGTGTTATACGCCGGTGCGCCGGTAAAAAAAATAAAAATAAACACTTAACTTCAACCTAATGCAGGCCATACATGGGTCAAATTCTGAACTAACTTTCTTTTAGAAATCAGAAAATTTGTGTGTTTTGTGATCCGATGATCACATTGATCACCATTGATTTAGAAATTCAACCACCCAAGCCTTCAATTTCACCTCATGTTTCTACAGAAAATAATTTTTGTGGCCAGAAATCTTCTTTTCCTTCCAGGAATTCTCTTTTCTTGTGCTCATGCGCATTTCTTTTTCCATTATATTTCCCACATGATTCTCCCATCATTGATTAGAAAATCGTTAATTTTTCAAAATATTTCCAACATGCCCTCAAATTTGATGGCTGCACGAAAATCGGCTGCTGCTGTGGCCCACTAATGGTGCGAAATGTCTTAGAAAAGATTTTCGAAAGAAGATTATTTCCCAATTCGACCCATGTATGGCCGGCCTAACTTCTAAATCAAATCCATAAATTCAGCCTAACCCTTAAAGTATAACTAAAGGCACAACTTTTTTTTTTGCTGTCTGTGCCCTCACTAGGTCGATTCACCCTCTCTATTTGCCCTGTTTTCCATTATCATTAAAAGTGAAAGTAAAGAAAATACCACATTTTGGGTTGTCCCCAAAAAAGTAATAAATAGGAAATCTTCCAATGGGGACACTAGTTCTGGTGACCTGGGTGTCCCCAAGGGATTTACTTAAAGCGGAAGTAAACCCATCCATAAAACAGTTTTATTTCCGGCACGTGCCAGAAATGTAACACTCCCATTGGTTGTGCTCTCAACTAAACTGTCAAACCATCCAATGGCTGGTGTCATAACTGATCACATGTGCAGCATCATGGTAGTTGTAGAATAAACAGAGGCAAAGATGGCAGCTTCCTTAGCTGAAAACGATAGGGGGGTTTACTTATGCCACGTACACACGATCGGACTATCCGGCGGACTTGGACCGACGGACTAGAGTCTGCCGGACAACCCGACCGTGTGTGGGCTCCGGCAGACTTTTTCTTCCCAAAAGTCCGGTGGACTTAGAAAGAAGTTTGACTCAAAATTATCCGCCAGACTCGGCAGTCTGGGGGACAATTCAGCCGTCTGTGTGCTAGTCCGCGGGACTTTTGAAATGAACGGACTTGCCGACACACCGTTCATTTTGAACGTGACTCCAGGTAGACGGGACTAGCGAAGGAAGTCAATGCCGCCGCCTCGATCGCTAGCCCCGTCTCCTGGTATGGATTTAAAGGGGAATCCCTTTAAATTCCGATAAGCCCCCCGCCCGCAGACCCCGACAACCA
This sequence comes from Lithobates sylvaticus, assembly GCA_028564925.1. Classification (NCBI taxonomy): domain Eukaryota; kingdom Metazoa; phylum Chordata; class Amphibia; order Anura; family Ranidae; genus Lithobates; species Lithobates sylvaticus. The sequence goes on along the minus strand of CM053036.1, from coordinate 68,815,630 downwards.
ACGGCCAGGGTTGTCGGGAAGAGGCCCGTGTCCTTATCAACATGGAGACAAAGCACCCCCCCCCCATGTTGAGGGCACGCGGCCTGGTACGGCTCCAGAGGGGGGGGCTCGCTCGTCCCCACCCCCTTTCCTGACCGGCAGGGCTGCGTGCTCGGTTGAGGGTCTGATATGGATTTTGGGGGGACCCCCATGCTGTTTTTTTGGCATAGGGATTCCCCTTTAAATCCAAACCAGGCGACGGGGCTAGCAAGGTGTCAATCTCGCCGATGGAGGCGGCGAGATTGGCTTCCTTCGCTAGTCCCGTCTACCTGGAGTCACGTTCAAAATGAACGGACTTTACTCCGTGTGTTGGCAAGTCCGTTCATTTCAAAAGTCTTGCGGACCTCCGCCAAAACTCTGGCGGATTGTCCGCCTGAAAAGTCCGGGCGTGTGTGGGCAAGTCCGCACGTTCGGAAAGTCCGGCGGACCTCCGCTGGAAAGTCCGGCGGATTGTCCGCCAGATCAAGTCCACCAGATAGTCCAGCCGAATAGTCCAATTGTGTGTACGTGGCATTACACTTTAATTTGAAGGGATTTCCTCTCACTTCCTGTTTGGCTATGGGACAGGAAGTGAAGGGAAATCCAAAATTGGACAGAGATGGTGAAAAAAGTCTGACAGGGGTCATAACCCTCCCTTGTTCTATCCAAAATGAAAAGGGTTTTGCATTTAGTAATACTTTAACCTAAGGTGAATTATTTTAGCAATAAATATTATTTGAAGAGTAGTGGTGTTAATACTATAACACCAAAAATGTAATGTGCCATAATAAATCTCTACAATGAAAGGTTTGATGCTTCCATTGAATTTGGCGAATTATTGGCACTAAAAACACTTTCACCTTAATGAAACAATCCACTACAAATAGGCCCTAGGTGGGGTTTTTTTCCAAGGAAAGAGTTGTAGTTTTTTCTGAGATTACATTGAGGTTGTGTTATATGGTAGTTGGAGGTGTAATACTTTTTCTTTAAAGTGGAAGTAAACCCCCCTATCGTTTTCAGCCAAGGAAGCTGCCATCTTTGCCTCTGTTTAATCTTCAACTGCCACAGTGCTGCACATGTGATCCGTTATGACACCAGCCATTGGATGGTTTGACTGTTTGGTTGAGAGCACAGCCAATGTGCAGTTAGCATTCACGGCATGCCTTTTTTTTTTTAGACTGTTAAATCGATGGGTTTACTTCCACTTTAATGCCTGCTTTTGTTTATTATATGTGATCACTTGACAGAGGGGATCACATTTCCGCAGGTTGAGCAGACGGCCTAATGATTTCCTGCTGGACATTTTTGACATGTAGTGAGTCTGGAGGAACTGAAACATGTAACTGTTTCTTTGATATGGGGTGTGTAATACTGGAGAGCTGTCCCGCAGTTGTCACTTCACAACTAGCAAGCAGTCAACTTCAAGGAGACCTGTCTTTTCATGGCTTGGGGGAGATGATATCTTCAGGGCAGTTGTACGGGGAACATCTGGACATTTGTCAGTGACTTCAGAAAGGTTATGGAAAATGTTTTGGCTTTGTTTCTTACTAATACTGTCACTTTAGCAAGATCCTTATAGCGGCTCTCTTTCAAGTTCCAACTGATGTCATAGACTTAAAAGACTGGGCTATTTACTAATGATATTAAGTGGTTTCGTGAGGGAAGGTCATGTGAAAAAATGATCATCTAACCTACATACATCTAAAGAGCCAAATAAAAACAAGACAAGAGAAAGTGTCTCTCATATTGCTGAGGTTATTCACAGTACGATTACCTACATTCTCTTGATATTTGAGAAGAATGAGAAGAAAATGTCATAATTGTCACTGTTAGCGCTCTACCTTTTCTGGTGTCTACCTTGTATGGCTAAACTCTCTGTGCTGTCTACTGGCCTCCACAGTTTTTCCAATGTCATAATAAACATCTATTAAATAATAGCTTATCCTCCTTGTGTTCCAGCAGTGTCATTGCTTGCCAGTCCCTTTTTTCATATTTTTTGTAAACTTTTGGCCCTGCGTGTTCTTTGGCTTCGTCCTAGGGTGCACATGGCAGGCTGAAAATGTGGCTGTTAATTGCAAGGCAGTGGCTTAGCATTGTGAACCTGGAACAGGAAGTTCTGTTTCCTCCTGGATCTCTAGAAACTTTTCATCAGATTCACAAAAAAATATGTGCTTAACCGCTTGCCGACCGCCCGCCGCGCTTTAAGGTGTATAGGGGGCGCGCGCCACGTCACTTAGGAGCTGATGCGTGTGCCCAGCGGGCGCGATGTCTGCCGGGCACCCGCGGTCGCTCCTGACAGCCAGAACGGGAATTTGTGTGTGTAATTCCCGTTCTGGCAGGGTTAAGGAGACCGATCTGTTGTTCCTAATGCTTAGGAACAATGATCAGTCTCCTCCCCCCAGTCAGTCCCATCCCCCCACAGTTAAAACACACACTAAGGGAACACATTGAACCCCTTGATCGCCCCCTAGTGTTAACCCCTTCCCTTCTAGTGACATTTATACAGTAATCGGTGGCTATTTTTTTTTAGCTCTAATCGCTGTATCAATGTCAATGGTCCCAAAAAAGTGTCCAATCTGTCCGCCGCAATGTCACAGTCCAGATAAAAATCGCTGATCGCCGCCATTACTAGTATAAAAAAAAATTATAAAAATGCCATAAATCTATCCCCTATTTTGTAGATGCTATAACTTTTGCGCAAACCAATACATTTCTTTTTTTTTTTTTTTAACCAAATATATGTAGAAGAATACATATTGGCCTAAACTGATGAAGAATTTTTTTTTTATTTTTTTTATTTTTGGGATATTTATTGTAACAAAAAAATACTGTGTTTTTTTCAAAATTGTCGCTCTTCTTTTGTTTATAGCGCAAAAAATAAAATGAGGTGATCAAATACCACCAAAAGAAAGCTCTATTTGTGGGCAAAAAAAGGACAAAGTTGTTTGGGTACAACGACTGCGCAATTGTCAGTCAAAGTGACCTAGTGCCGTATCGCAAAAAATGGTCTGGTCAGGAATGGGGGTAAATTCTTCCAGGGGCAGAAGTGGTTAAGAAAACTATGTAAAATGAAACATGCTTGTAGATTATAGGTTTTATACACTTTAACCTTTGCTGTGTGTATGCACCTATCCCCAACATTGCATCATGGTGTTGTGTTGGTGGAAACAGAACTTTTTATCTGATTCAGACTTGTTTTGCAGTCATCCCGGGAAGGACTGACCACACACACACACACACACACACACACACACACACACACACACACACACACACACACACGTCTTGTTTTTTAATTGCTCTACATCTATATGAAGACAGCCAGGTGAGCAACATTCACAATATACGTAGCAGACAATAGCTTGTGACACTAAAGGGGTTGTAAAGGCAGAAGTTTTTTTTATCTTAATACATTCTACATTAATATAAAAACCTTCTGTGTGCAGCAGCCCCCCTAATACTTACCTGAGGTCCCTCTAGATAAAGCGATGTTGCCGGAATGTCTTGGCTGCCCGGGACTCCCCTCCTCATTGACTGAGACAGCAGCACAACGCCATTGGCTCCTCAGTCAGCCAATAAGGAGAGACAGGGGGCGGGGCCAAGACGTGGCTCCGTGTCTGAATGGACACAAGGAGCTGCAGTTCAGCTTGGATGCCCCCATAGCAAGCTGCTTGCTGTGGGGGCACTCAACAGGAGGGAGGGGCCAGGAGCACAGAAGGGGCACCCTAGAAGAGGAGGATCCAGGCTGCCCTATGCAAATCTACTGCACAGAGCAGGTAAGTATAACATGTTTGTTATTTTTATAGGGAAAAAAAAAAACTAGACCTTACAATCGCTTTAACTTTACTTGTGCTTGCATTCCATATCCAGTCCAGGAATTAGCCCTTTTTTCAAAGTTTTACATGCAGTACAGTGGATGATGGGAATTGAAAAAGTATGACAGATATTAGCAACATGTACCAAAGGCACCCGGGCAGGCACGCCCCCCGAGCCGGGATGTTTGCATCCATAGACTATATGACTCAGTCCCGCCTCCTGAACCCTCCTCACTGGATTTGACTATGGCTCCCATTGCTCTTCGTGTGTCCTGTGAGAGCAAGAAGAGTGGAGAGCGATGCTGCACATAGGACAGCACTGGTTAAAGAGAGGATAAGTGTTTAGGGACAGTGGGGGAAGAGAAGAAGGGTATAGTAGCATTTTTTTACCCTAATGTTTAGAATGCATTAACGTAAAAAAAAAAAAAAAAAAAAAATTCTTTGACTTTAATACCATTTTTTTTAATTAGTTGCAAACTTTTAAGAGAATACAGTACAAAATAACAATACATGGCCATAGATTTACAACACCAATAAAGATACAAAAAAAAAAAAAAACTGTAAACAAGAAAAAACATACATAATCCAAAATAACTAAAAAAAAATAAAATTACGTCAACAAGACTCTTCAACTCATAAATGACAACACAATAGATATCTAATATTAATACTAATGAAATAATATTATTAGAACCATTTTTCTAGAGTCCTGTAAAATATAATCACAGTTTTAGTCTCAAAATTGCTTATTTCATCCTTCTCCACCTGGGTTCACACTAGTGCTGCTGTGTTTTTCCATTTCCTTTTTATATCACGTTTTTACATTTTTGCTGCATTTTTATGCTTTTATTTATTTTTTTGTAGGTGGGGAGGCCGGTTGCTAAGCACAAAACCCTGCTAACAACTCACTAAAAATGTGCTAGTAGTGCTGCTGCCTTGCTGAATGCCTTCCATTATATGTGCAAGGCTTTCCTGAACTTATTATCTCACTAATGCCGCGTACACACGATCGGACTTTCTGGCAGACTTGGTCCGGTGGACCGTAATCCGTCGGACAATTCGATCGTGTGTGGGCTCCAGCAGACTTTTCTTTCCCAAAAGTCAGACAGACCTAGAAATAAAACACGTTTCAAATCTTTCCGACGAACTCGAGTCCGGTCGAAAAATCTGGTCATCTGTGTGCTAGTCTGACGGACGAAAACCGACGCTAGGGCAGCTATTGGCTGAACTTCCTTATTCTAGTCTGGTCGTACGTCATCATGTTTGAATCCGTCTGACTTTTGGAGTGATCGTGTGTGGGCTAGTCCGTTCGTTTGAAAGTCCGGCGGACCTCCGCTGCAAAGTCCGTCAGAAAGACTTTCGGACCTACTCCGTCAAAGTCCGTTCGTGTGTACGCGGCATAAGAGCTTCAGTAAAACCATGCAGTTGAGCAGTGCTTTTACCACCCCCCACTGCTACCTCCTTTAGTTGCAGAGGCAGCGGCATGCTGCGGCCACCATTCTTTGCGTCATAGAAGGAAAATTCCACCCTGTGTCACTTTTGGTGCCGTAGCACCCGCTGAACGCAACCCATGCAAGTGAATGGGGCTGCTCTTGCCAAGCACCCCACAACTGTGCGCAACGTACACAGTTACAATGCGCCAGTGCAGGGTTCACGGGGTCAAAGTAGGCAGTGAGGAAGTGATATGACTCCTCACTGCCTGTCAAATGCTCTCTGAAGAGCGATTTGAATGCAGATCACTTATCAGAGACCAAAGCTAGTGTGAACAAGCCCTAAAGGTCTCCTAGACATGGTCTCACTGCCAGAAAACAGTAGATATTCTCTAATGGCATAAAATACCCACAAAGTTCCTGATAAATAGAGGCAATGTGATGTTTGCCTAGACTATAGGTTGCACGAGGGAGCTTAGGGGGAACTGTTATTACGTCCCATCAAGAAAAAAGGTATTTTTGGGCTGAAAATAATATTGTGATCTGCTAAGATTGACCCATGCCCTATTGATTAATGGGAAGTGTGTTTTTAGCATTAGGTCCGCATTAAATAGGTTAGAAGGACATTTCTGTAGACACAGCATGTATGCATTTACTACAGTTCCAACATGGCTCTGTGAAAAACTCAAATATTTCCAGAAAGCTCAGTGGATGACCTAAAAGTGAGGAAATTCGGACATATTTTTTTGCTCTGTCTGTAAGATGGAGCAATGACAATGTTGTACACCTTACAGGTGTCCTGCCCCTATCCAACCTGCAAACAGTTAGTGGAATAATGCTATTCTTACACATACTAAAGACACAGCCAGGGACAAGGTGGGGGAATTATTTAAATTCTTGCTGGGAGTACAAATGAAGCAATTATGTCAATTTGAAAGATGTGTGCAGGTCTGTATTCCGAACACAGGATTTTACCCTATAGGAGTAAATTACATGTCAGCGCTATGCAGTGTGCTTGTAAGTAGCTGGGGATATATATTGTGGTAGACCTGATTAAATATGCAGCGTATGTTACACCACTGGAGAGCAGTAAAAGTGTGCTCTCAGAAATAAATCATCTTGCTGAGGAGCAGTATTAAATCACCATGAAACACAAGCTCCTTGTAAACTGATAAAATTAACAACAAAGCAGAAAGGAGAAGTGTTGGAGAAATATATGGGAACTGATCTGCTCGGCGAGCAAGGTATAGACCATTTTGCAGCAAACCATCCGCACTATATATCGCTGTTATGCAGAATTGTTATGGTGGTCTCAGATAGGCGGATCTATTACAGAGGGCGATAAGAGACATGTCTGTTCTCGCACAAATGGCCACGCTGAGGGATTCCCCCACAACCATTGCATGGTGTCACAATGTAGCATATGTGCTACGAATAGGATTTTTATAGTTGTTAAGGTTGAATAAAGACATTAGTCCATCCAGTCCATCCTGTGTACTTGGTGTATGTGTGTTCATGTCGATAATCATTTCCCATATCCCTGTATATTGTGTTCACTAACATGCACACCCAAGAATCTTTTAAAACTATCAATACTTCCTGCTGACACCACCGATTGTGGAAGAGAGTTCCACATTCTTATCATCCTGACAATGGAAAAACCCCTACACAGCTTAAAGTGGATGTAAACCTGCAAAAAAATGATTTAATGAAGACTTCTACCTGGTACATTAAAGCGGAGTTCCGCTGAAATATATATTTTTTTAATTCAGCAGCTACAAATACTGCAGCTGCTGACTTTTAAAATATGGACATTCACCTGTCCCGGGCGCACGCGATGTCGGCACCCGATCTGTCTCTCAGCTCTCGGGTGCTGCCACCGCCATCTTCGGTAACGGAATCAGGAACTGAAGCCTTGCAGCTTCACTGCCCGGCTCCCAACTGTACATGTGCGAGTCGCCCTGCGCAATTCGGATAGTCCCTGCTGTCTCTGGGACCCGTGTGTTTCCCAGCAGACAGCGGGGGGAGACGGTACGTGGCGTAATTACCCGCAGATTCTGCGGCTATCTATGCCCGGAAGTGGGTGCAAATACCTGTATTATACAGGTATCTGCACCCCCCCCCCCCCCCGAAAGGTCCCTAATGTGACACCGAAGGGGGGAGGGTTCCGAAAAGCGGAGGTTCCAATTTTGTGTGAACCTCCGCTTTAAGTCAAGTCATCTGTGCCCAGTCTTGCCACAAAGAGTTAGTCCAGCTCTGAGCAATCCTTTTGCCTTTTTTTTACTAAGATAAAAAAATGACACACAGATAAGTTTGTGTTGCCACATCCCTCATTCTGTGACTGACATCTGATTTCTTTATCTCATGCAGGAGCATGAGAGCAGAGAGGGTGTCTACGATTCCAGCTTCACATCCCTCCTCCTTTCTTCTGAAGCTCTCCCAGGATTGGCTGCTCCACACCTCAGCATGATTGGGCATGCTGAAGTCATGTGGTGCCTTTCCTGCTAGTGGCCAGGAATCCTCCATCGACAGAGTATATTTGACGTGCATATTGAATGGTGGGCCGTCAGTGCGCTCTGCTTGTTTTGTGCATGCAGACATGACTGACTGCGTGCACTTTTCAATGTGCAGGCGTGAGGTTCGGCCTTGTGTTGCTGCCTGGAGACGGGGAGTGTTGAGGTCAGCGGAGAGTCATGTGATGTCATAACTCCACCCCCGAGCACCAGAAAAGGGACCCCTCCCATGATTCCCACGTTTTATGGGGCTTCAACAGCTGAAGGTGGTAAGACTGCAAAGACAAGGACACATGCATCAGCTTTATACGTATGGGCAGCTTAATACTGTGCATTTAGTTTACACAGGGTGATTGGTGGGTTTACATCCACTTTAAGGTTAATCCTCTTCTCCAATCTCATTGAGTGGCCCTGTGTCTTTTTGTACTGCCTCTTCTTCTTCTTTCCATCTTCTATGTGGGAATAGTAACAACTGGCTATTGCAGAGATTTTCAGCCATCACTGAAAAGCTGTCAGGCTCAGAGGCCAGGAGCTATAGCAGTAGCAAGGCTCCCACCGACCAGCTGGATGAGTACAGAAGCAGATCAGCCTGGCACGGGCTCACGCAAAATGCGGAGTCTAACCACTAAGCGGTGTTCATTAGAGCTCCTGATGGTGGAGATGGATTGTGCTGTGTGTTAGTACCAGGTAATGGTCCTCAGGATTTCCCCCCCCCCAAAGGTGAGCAAACCGGGGTCCAATAGCAGGTAGGGATCGAGCAGAAGCGTAGTCCTTAACAAGCCAAAGGTCGGTAACAAGTGATTGCAGGTTGGGATCAAGCAGAAGCGTAGTCGAGAAACAAGCAAAAAGTCGTTAACGAGTGGTAGCAAAGATGTGAAAGGCAGCAGTAGGGACGAGCGATATATTTGCTGGAGAAAGCACAAAAATCTGGCAAACAGTTCATAGGAGGAGAAAAGGGTTCAAGGTTCAAGAGAAATAAAGTTCAAAGCAAGAGTGTTCAAGGAATTGTCCAGGCTGCTGTCCAGCATCTCAAGTGTTTCAGCCAGACACAGCAGAGATTGCAGGTTCAGACCTGGGTCCCGACAAAAGTGCTTAAGATAATATGCAATATGTCTCTATTTGACACTTACATGGCTCCATTGCCCGAAGAAGTGCTGCAAATCTGTGTATTACTTACCTGTTCAGACTCTTGATAGCACTTTATGTGATGTAACAGAGAGCAAGTATCTACCTCACAGCATAGCCCAGACCCTAATGGGTTTACTTCCTCTTTGTTTCCCTGCAAAGGTAAAGCATAATGGACTACTATGCATCGCATAGTAGTCCATTATGTGTCACTTACCTCACACAGGAGCCAGCGAAGTCACTGCTGTCCCCTTGTGTACGGAGCCTCCATCTTCTTGGTGGGTCTCGCCGCTCCGGCGCTGTCATTCGACGGCGCCGCGATGACGTCACTCCCGCGCATGTGCACGGGAGCGGCCACTCGCAGCATATCGCCGTTGAGAGCGCCGCACTTAGTGCGCCTGCGCGCCGCTGTCTACGGCGCATGTGCTGTAGACAACAGTGCCTGTCTTTTGCCAAATATCTCCTAAACCGTGTAGGTTTAGGAGATATTTCTTTGACCTACAGGTAAGCTTTAATCTAGGCTTACCTGTAGGTCCAAGTGGTTTGTAAGGGTTTACAACCACTTTAAGGTTTAAACCTAAAACCAGGAACTTGTAGAAACTACCAGTTTCATCTCTTGAAATTCCTCCTACCTGTTTACCATGGTCTTGCTAAAGCATGGTAGGCCTCTAACCCCACAATCACATGTCTGAAACAGAAGCAGACCTAAAAGCAAAAGGGAGACTTCCCTTTGCTTCCTGTCCCACAGCCAAAACAGGAAATAAGAGGAAATACATTCAAAAAAGGGAGGGAATCCCTGGTTGTCTCTTCAGAACTAAAGTCCCCTTTGGAAATATTCCCCTCTATTCCTGTTCTGGTGACAAACCATAATTAGGGATTTTCTTTCACTGTCACTCTGTGATACCAGTAAAGAAGACAAATAGAGGGGAATCTCAGTAATGGGCAGAAAAAAAACATGAATAACATTCTAAACCCTCTCGACTCTATCCAAAATTTGAAAATATAATGCCTTTAGTTATACTTTAAGGACTCAGTTTCTAAATTTTAACAGATCACGACTCCCTGGAGGGACCATTATCTCCCTGCTGACTTTGATTTTATGCTGTTGGTACTCTGACATGACATGCTACTTTGTTTCATACACAGACAATGGCTTCAGTGGAGATACAGCTTGGATCTATTCCCAGTCCTCCCGCCATCTTTACCCCCTCCTCCCTTTTTGTTACCCTCTCCCTTCTTCTACCTTACTCTAGTTTTCTTTCTTATCTTATTCTTACATATTATGTAAGAATATGCAGTCTTAGGCACAGCTACTTTCCCCTGCAAACCTTGTCTCGAAAATGTCCATATAAGTTCTATATACTCACAATTTTAGGGTCTGCCAATACTTTTTCTATTGTAACGGGTCAGGGGTCTGTGATTGTCCATATAGAAGTTCCCTTTGTAACACGCCTCTTATTCTGTACATGCTTTATCTTGTTGCATGCTCTAAAATCTTAAATAGAAAAACTTTATGAAACAGAAAGGTAAACCCAGGAAGTGAGAGAGAGGTAGCCCCATCTACACCCTCTTGCATGATAGAGTTTAGCATGATGTGTGCTGCATATTTGTTGTCCGTCCACAGTATTTGCTGCAATAAAGTTTTAAAGCACAATTTTAACTGTATCTGAGCACCACAAAATTAAAAAAGCTATTTAATTGATTTTTAACATTTAAAACACACTCAACCATCCAACCATGTATCCATGCTTTATTGTTTTGAGAAATCTCTTTCAAAAACACCCCTTTAGCATTTCTAGCTGTGGCCATCTTGAGTAAGGGCAGATGATTTACTTCCTGGAATCTATCTGCCGTTAGTTCAGGTATGTAGACCGGAAGGTGTGCTTAGCTGAGAAAGCCACGCCTCCTATCTTTCAGATGAAAAAAAAAAAGGGCAGTAACCTCTTCATGACCGTGCTATTGCTGAATGACAGCTACAGTGCAGTCACAGATTGGCAGGAGGGTGTCACATGACGTCCTCCCATGATCGCACTTCTTTTGCGCCCCCTGCAGCGCATCTGTGATCACTGTGGCCTTGGGACACAGCTGATCACAGATTGTAGTAAAGAGCCAATCATAGCGGCTCCTTACCACGTGATCAGCTGTGTCCAATCACAGCTGATCACAGTTTAAACAGGGTTTGCCAGTTAGTGCCGGTTCACACTGGGGCAACACGACTTACAGCGCGACTTAGCAAGGCAACTTGGAAGCAACTTGGAAGCAACTTCAACGTGACTTTGAGTTATTTACAACACAACTTCAAGTCACCCCCAGGCCAGGCGACTTTGGCTGTGACCAATCACAGAATAATCAGCTCTTTGGGAGGGTGTGGTTTGCCTGAGTAAACAAATTTATTTTCCTGTAAAGTCGCTTCAAAATAGATGGAGATCTGACTTGGAGGCGACTTCCATTGAAATCTATGGGTACAAGTCACCTAGAAGTCGGATTGAAGTAGTACAGGAACCTTTTTTGAAGTCGGAGCGACTTCAGTAGTGTGCATTGAGACGGCTCCATAGATTAACATTACAGCGCGACTTGGGACGACTTGGGGCGTCTCGGGGCGACCTGAAGTCGGATCCTGAGTCGCCCTGGTGTGAACTGGCTCTTATCAGCAAATCCACACGGGACATCTGCACTGATAGTCAGGGCACTGATTATCAGTACCCTGATTATCAGTGCAGCCCCACCAGTGCTGCCAGTCAGGGCCCATCAGTGCAGCCTCATCAGTGCACATCAGTGAGGGAGAAAAATGTCTTATTTACAAAATTTTATAATAGAATCAAAAATCAAAATTTTCGGCCTTTTTTAGTTTAGCAAAAAAATAAAAAATTCAGTGGCAATTACATACCACTAAAAGAAAGCTATATCTGTCTTAAAAAAAAATGATAAAAATTTTGTTTGGATAGAGTGTTGCATGATCGTGCAATTGTCATTCAAAGTGCGACAGCACTGAAAGCTAAAAATTGGCTTGGGCAGGAAGGGGGTAAAAGTGCCCAGTAGGCAAGTGGTTAAGACTCATGGGATGTATGACCTAGGCCAGAAATTAGGAAGCAACTGAAGAAATGTTAGAAAAAAAAACAAAAGTGAATTCATGTATTCAGTAAAGTACTGAGGTGCAGTGGAAGAAATAAGTGAGGTGGGTTTTTTTTGGCCTGCTAAAAAAAAATGTGTCAGCTAGAGCAAATGTGAGTTGGTCCTAAATACTGTGCTGTACGTCTTTTACTCCACTCTGCTATTCATCCAAACATTGTTATCCATACCACTTAGATATATGAATTCCATCTGTTTATTGAATGGTCAAACATTTTTTTTGCTTTTCTTTAAACCTAGCCATTTGACAGACATCTCTTATTAGTGGTGGTATTCTTGCTCATCATGGGAAGCCAGAATATAGGCAACCAAACCTGTTCCTGGTTAACCTCTCATCTGACGGAGCAGTGGTGATCACTGCACCGCGTGAATTCCCAGCCCAGCAGGTGAGGTCTTCAACTCGCACAAGTTGCTGAGTGAGGTTTTAAGTGTGTTTTCCAGATCTTTCTCTACCCAGGGGTTAGAAATTGTTTAATTCCAATTCTTTCTCCCTCTCCAGTAATAGATTCCACAGGAAGCCATTTGTGGCATATGTAGATGATGATTTCCCTCGTAAATCTATAACCGATTTACTCTGTATGACATCTGGACTGATGAATGTCTAGGAAATGTTTTCTTGTGCTATGATTAATGTGAGAAGGGATATTGTAAAATCTCTTAGTGATCACTAAACTGTCATAGAGACAGTGTAAGCTATTTGACACAAGCACACTTCTTTTAAAGGACCTCTTTTAACTGAAACCCAACATAAACAACCAGAGACTTCATATATGGCCTTCAGCTTAGCAGATATAGAAATGCAAATTGTGGCCTTGGCTGGGAACTAGAATGTAAGTACAGGATTTCCCTATCAAGGCCACCCAAAACTTAAAGAAAAAAACTTTTCTAAAGTTGAGATTTAGGCCAGTCTTGTCTTGTATATCTCCATACTCATTTCCTGTTACTAAGTCAGCTAGTAGGTTAGTCTTTGATACAGTTTGGTCTGAAAGCTCAGCTGTCATTCAACACTTCAAAACACCAAACTCTTCATCATAATCCCTTAAGGTAGCTATTTACAATATGGATAGAGCTTTGGAGCTTCGGCATACAAGGTGAGGCTTTATATCACTTTTGCAAAACACCCTTCATAATAAATAGTGGTAGTACCTACCCTTTCTACCCATTTAATTTACAGTATATTGTTCTCTGTAGGCCTACATGTGAACTTTTACATTCAGTAGAAGTTCCACAGTTTGTATAAGTTTTCACTGAACATTGATTGATATCAGGGGATCATATAGAATCTGAATCTTCAGATTCACATTCAGTAAAACAATTTAGACCAGGGATGTCCAACTTGCGGCCCAAGGTGGCTAATAATGCAGCCCAAAACAAAATCATAAACTTACTTAAAAATGTTGATTTATTTTTTTCTGAATATTTGTAAAAATGCATTTACACTTATGCCCCGTACACGTCGGAAATTCAGACGGAAAATGTCCGATTGGACCATTTTGTCGGAAAATCCAGCCGTGTGTGGGACTTTTTCCGTCAGAATCAGATCCTGCTCTTAAATTTTCCGACAACAAAGTCTGATCTGACTTTTTCCGATCGTGTGTAGAGAATTCCGACGGGCAAAGTGCCACGCATGCTCTGATCAAATTACGAGACCAAAGCTATTAGCTACTAGCCTCTACGTAGTTCCGTCGTACGCAACGAACATCACCACGTTCAGAATGATCGGATCTTCCGACAACTTTGTCCGACCGTGTGTATGCAACACCAGTGTTGGACAAAATCCGTCGGATTTTGTGGTCGGAATTTCCGACCGTGTGTATGGGGCATTAGAGAACACATGTGGCCTGAAGGAACAGACTTTTTATAAGCTTCCCAAAGAAGAATATCCCACTCTTCACAAACATGCCTTATTCATGTCAACAATTTTCAGCAGCACCTAGATTTGTGAGCAACTATTTTCAGGGATTGCCCTTCATATGAAAATTAGAACCAAAATTTCTGTTTCAGACTTTGAGAATTCATTGAGAATTGCTAATACAGTGCCTTGAAAAATTATTTATACCCCTTGAAATTTTCCACATTTTGTCATGTTACAACCAAAAACTTAAATGTATTTTATTGGGATTTTACACGATAGACCAACACAAAGTGGCACATAATTGTGAAGTGGAAGGAAAATGCTAAATTGTTCTAAAAATGTTTTACAAATAAATATCTGAAAAGTGTGGCGTGCATTTGTATTCAGTTCCTTTACTCTGAGACCCCTAACTAAAACCTAGTGGAACCAATTGCATTCAGAAGTCACCTAATTAGAAAAATGGGGTCCACTTGTGTGTAATTTAATCTCTGTATAAATGCAGCTGCTCTGTGAAGCCCTCAGAGGTTTGTTAGAGAACCTTAGTGAACAAACAGCATCATGAACGCCAAGGAACACACCAGACAGGTCAGGGATAGAGTTGTGGAGACGTTAAAGCAGGGTAGGTTATAAAAAAAAAATATCCCAGTCTTTGAACATCTCGTGGAGCACTGTTCAATCCATCATCTGAAAATAGCAAAAGTATGTCACAACTGCAAACCTACCAAGACATGGCCATCCACCTAAACTGACAGGCCGGGCAAGGAGAGCATTAATCAGAGAAGCAGCCAACAGGACCATGGTAACTCTGGAGGAGCTGCAGATATCCACAGCTCAGGTGGGAGAATCTGTCCACAGGACAACTATTAGTCGTACACTCCACAAATCTGGCCTTTATGGAAGAGTGCCAAGAAAAAAGCCATTGTTGAAAGAAAGCCATGAGAAGTCCTGTGTGCAGTTTGCGAGAAGCCATGGAGGGGACACAGCAAATATGTGGAAGAAGGTGCTCTGGTCAGATGAGACCAAAATTGAACTTTGTGGCCTAAAAGCAAAACACTATGTGTGGCAGAAAACTAACACTACACATCACCCTGAACACACCATCCCCACCGTGAAGCATGGTGGTGGCAGCATCATGTTGTGGGGATGCTTTTTTTTAACAGGGACAGGGAAGCTGGTCAGAGTTGATGGGAAGATGGATACAGCCAAATACAGGGCTTAGAAGAAAACCTGTTAAGAGTCTGCAAAAGACTTGATACTGGGGCAGAGGTTCAAGCAGGACAACGACCCTAAACATACAGCCAGAGCTACAATGGAATGGTTTAGATCAAAGCATATTCAGACCTAAATCCAATTGAGAATATGTGGCAAGACTTGAAAATTGCTGTTCACAGACGCTCTCCATCCAATTTGACAGAGTTTGAGCTATTTTGAAAAAAAAAAAAAAAGGGCAAAATATGTCACTCTCTAGATGTGCAAAGTTGGTAGAGACATACCCAAAAATACTTGCAGCTCTAATTGCAGCAAAAGGTGGTTCTACAAAATATTGATTCAGGGCTGAATACAAATGCACACCACACTTTTCACATATTTATTTGTAAAAAATGTGGAAAACCATTTATCATTTTCCTTCTACTTCACAATTATGTGTCACTTTGTGTTGGTCTATCACATACAATCCCAATAAAATACATTTAAGTTTTTGGTTGTAATATGACAAAATGTGGAAAATTTCAAGGGGAACAAATACTTTTTCAAGGCATTGTACATCCATCCAACCAGATATTGATACGTTTGTTTATCAAAAACTGTGTCAAGTATCGCACTAATTTTATGTTGCCCCCTTTTACTTTTATGATAAAAAATATTACAAAAAAAAGTTTTATTAAACAGGTACATTAGCTCTATCAGTGATTGTTAACTTGACTTCTGCTCATCAGATATCCTTATTGTTGGTGTATTTTGTGTGGCCCAAGACAATTCCTCTTCTTCCAATGTGGGCCAGGAATGTCAAGAGGCTGGACACCCCTGATTTAGACATTTCGCTACTGGGCACATGGCTCAAAGTTCTTAAAATTTGTATATCATTTAATTGTGCAGCAATTGGTTCCCCCTTTCCAGCGCAGCAGCACCTCTGCACGTGAAAAATGGAAAAAAAATGATATTTGCTCACACACGATTGAATGATTGAAAAGAATTGGCAAGGACTGGATGAGAGGATATTAATGATTGTGATGAAATTGGTCCATTTGGCAGCACAGAGGGAGGAACTATATTATTTTAGAAGCGCAGCTTTTTACAGGGCTAAAGTCTTGCAAGAATCTAGTTTTACGCTGCACTCCTCAAGAGCAGGCTTTATCTTTTGAGACTTCTGGTGTAATTTATTTGCCAAGGCTGTAATGGTCAGGGCCACATTCTGTGTGTAGCGAGGGGAGCAAGTATGTCCAGAGAAGAGGAGAGTGAGCTGTTGTATACAATAATGGTCAGATCACGGAAGGAGAGGGATGAGATTTTGTCATAGAATAGTCTAGAATAGCAGAACAGAGAAAAGAAGGGTTGAAGTGGCAAAGGTTTCTACGGGTAAGGCTGGCCATAGACGGAGCAAATTTCTTTCTTGCAACCACGAGTACCCCTCCTGCCAAGCCATTGTCTTCTGCCAACTTGTTGGAAGAATAGGAGGTTGAAGACAGGGTAAGCTTGAAACTGATAAAGTTGTGATCAGAGAGAGGAAAAGGGGTGTTGAATAGGTTGCATACAAGATCAGAGGAGTTGCCATTGGAATGAGTAGCAGTGTGTGTCAATTGTGTTAAGTCAAAAGATGAGGTTGGGTTGAGAAGTTAAGAGGTAGCTGGGGTGTTGGCATTAACAGGGATGGTAAGTCACCAAGATTTCTCCCAAGAGCCCAGCCCACTGCTTGCATCAGGGCTGAGGGCTCTTTAAATGAGTACTGGGGCACCTCCCAGCAGCCATGATCAGCCTGCATCGCATAGAAAACTACAGCGAAGATATCACTGGGTCTAAAAAAATATGTAACAAAAACAGGTTTTATTCAAAAAAAATATGTATTACATGTTGATGAGGGGGGAAAAGTTAAAGCAAAATATAAGCTGATTCAACCTCAGCTTTAGATTTGTGTCTCTTACCTGTCCATAGATACAGTCTACAAGTGCAGCATTTTTAATAACAGTATAAGCAATTTTGTAAGTATTAGTAATGTGAGGATGGTATTACCTGATAACCATCAAATTAGGAAAATTTAGATGTTGCTGTTTGCACTGTAAGCGCAACCAATGTTAGAACTTCTTTGTCATCCAGATTCCTATGAAATAGTCTTAGGGCTAAGAATGTCATCCTCTGGCAACTTTAGTCAATAATCCGTGTTCATGAAATCTGACCATGAGCACCATACTAATAAAACAGGGTCCCTGTAATCTCATTGTCATGAGCTATTCAGATCATTATCCTGTGACTTGCAAAGATCTAGGCAGAATGTCTTGATTTAAGGAATTTGTCTATTATCCTCAATGCCCTGTCCACTGCAGGGACTCTAAATCCAGTCTTGTAAAAAAAGAAAAAAAATCATTGATCAAAGCAAGGAGGTGTTATTTACGGATTGTGCAGCTCTGTTAGAAAAGATTTAATGGAGCCAAGTATAGCTCAGTCGGTGTGAATTTTTTTTGTAGGATTGTAATTGCAATTATTGCAGATGTTTACAATGTTAAATGTAATTAGTACACATATATAACTAGTAGCAATAAAATATACTACTTCCACCTATTAAATAATCAAATTGTGTTCTTCATTAATCCAGTTACAGCAAGTTACCTTTCTCCCCCCCTTTTTGCCCTGGTGTTAATATAATTTTTCCTGGTTGTTATGGGTGTTCTGTACTCTTCTAGAGTTGCAGTGCACACACACACACAATCATACATTAGTGCATACAAAAAAGTCTGAAAGTTTTTTCACAATAAACTAAGGCCTGTGGTCATTTTTAAAATGCTCAGTGGGCCGTAGAGATAGGTATGTTTGTATTTGCATGCCCTGTACAGATTTACTTGAACCCTAAAACCCAAGGTGCTTATGTTTTATAGGTTTAACCAACTCATTTGCCCATTATAGCTATGAAGCAATAGTAGGGTGCGTGTAGCATGTCTCCTGTATGAGAGCCTCTGTTAGACTTCCATTTCACAAGGGTTTTATTTTGAGACATGTTCACATCTATGCTTTTTTAGCCGCTGAATTTTTTGAAAGGTTCAGGGACTTTTCAAAATGCAAAACTGTGCGCTTTTGGTTCAACAGACTTCAATAGAGATCCTGCAGAAAAGCATGTAGGACGTTTTTGTTTTTTAGTCTGCCCAACAGCAACTTTGTAAAAAAAAAAAAAAGGATAAAAAAAAAAATGCATCAAAAAAGTGTGAAAAACGCACACAAAAAGCACTAAAGAAACGGATCAAACACAAACTACACAGGTGTGGATCAGGCCTCACACCGGTGGCATATATACTGGTAGAGGAATCATTTTTATTCTGAAGCACGCCTGGACTGCTCCAAACTACGCCAATCGTCCTGAAGCACTTTTATGTATTTATGGCTGACTCCATAAATGGTCCCTTTCCAGACAGTGAACAAGAGTCTCCTCTCTCCTGAGGAAGAAATTTGAAATGCGTCGGGCACATCCCAAACTCTTGTTTTGTTGTATGATAAATACATATATTTACTTAGTTTTGGTGTGGTGGGATTATAGAGATATATTGGCTCTGGACATTCTCTGGTGTATATAAACATTGTCAGCCTTAATGTTTTTATCTTACATGTGCATTAAGCTATGTTTTATCCAATCATTAAAAAAATATATTTTGTTTAAATCTCTTTGTGTACGCACATTTGAATGCCTGAAATGTCCCCGATAGAGTATAGAGATAGAAAGAGAATCGGAGTTGTATTATGTCATAGTTTAACTGATAGTAGGCATTGGCATGATGGCACAATTGATAGGTTTATGATTAATCACTGGACGGTTAGATAAAGTGTAAGGATAAGGGATGGATTCAGGTTAGGAAATTAAGGGTCAAGGACTAGGGTTAGTTTTTCAGGAATGAAAGTTTCGTGTTTGAGTGTGAAACAATATCAAAACTGTTACACCCAAAACATGTTGATATGAAGGTGTACAAATCTGGAGTGCTGTATAGGGGATGTGAGCGCACATACAGCATTTTTGAAAATCCAGCAGATTGGATCTAAAACATATTCTAGGAAAATAAGGTTCCTCACCAGTACACCTTATTATAGTGATAATCTTGTTCCTTATTTCTGCTCATTAAATCTCACAATCTAATAGGTACAATGATACAAAAGGTAATAACTGTGAGAGGGAAGGGCTGATGGGAAAATTGAAAGTTCCGTTTTTAGGTGGAGGCAGGATAGGCTTCCCTGAAGATAAGTGTTTTTAGAGATCGCCTAAAGGTGGACAGAGTAGGAGATAGCTGGAGAAATTGAGTTAAGGAGTTCCAGAGAAGAGCAGTCCTGGGGGCAAGCATGGGAAGAGGTAACAAGGGAGCTAGAGAGCAGGAGGTCTTGCTTGGGAAGAATGCGGAGGATGGTTTGGGTGATATACTGTATTGAGACAAGATTGGTGATGTAGCCTGGGGCTGAGTTGTAAATGGTTTCGTATGTTAGTATTCTAAATTTTATTTGTTGGGCAATTGGAATCCAGTGGAGGGATTGGCAGAGAGGAGTGGCGGTAGCAACTGGTACAGAAGATGAGTCTGGAAGCAGCATTCATGATGGACTAAAGGGAAGATGACCTGTGTAGAGGAGGGAGTTGCAATAGTCAAGGCAAGAGATAACAGGGGAGTGAGTGGTTTAATTGGTCAAGAAGAGGTGCATTTTGGAGTTGAAATCTACAATATTTGGACAACGATTGATTATCCTGTGATTACATGGTGATGCCATCCACTGATTCAGTACAGCAACCTGCATAAACTGTAGGTGAGCCTATAAGGTGTGTGATAGAATACAACTTCTCTAAAACATATTCTGACGCTTCCTGCCATACACCTGATCCACAGATCTTCAGTTGCAGAGTTTGATTCCAACACGCCTCCATCTGCACATCACTTAAACTGGCCAGCTGTGTCTGACACATGTGGAGCCAAAGATGATTCTGTCCATCTTCAGAGTGCTGCACATAAGGTAGAAGCGTGCCAAGACCTGAACTTTGCAATTAAAAATCTCTTGTATTGGGAGTGCAGAGTCCAATGTAAGAGATCATGTACACAAAGCATAGGATTTAATTGCTAATCAAGTGCAGTGTGCTTCATTTCCATGTAAGATGTTCTAAGCTGCTTCTGCGTTGCTTCAGTTTGCTTTTGCATCCACACACGTTTATTCTAGGTTTGCAGGTCCCTAACTCCTGAACCTCTTTGAACTAGTGGAAGTAAAAGTGCATCATGATACTTTAATTTTAGGAGGATCAAACCATCTTCTCATTTGAAAGCCCTCTGTAGCTTAGGTTGCCACTGGCAATCAGGGCTGGAAGAAGGTCTTAATCACCCTTTACCAACTGCTAACTTATTGTTAATTCCCGAAAACTGCATTCCCTTTCACCTCATTCACGTATAGCAGCCTTTAAATTTTATTTTCTCTGCAGTCATCAGTTTGAGTTCACAGGCTGTATAATCCTCATAAAAGGAAACAATTACTAGTAGTGAGTAAACAGGGTGTACGCCTCTGTCGCCCGTAATAATACAGTATATAGACTCTAAGTCCAGCAAGCCTATTTTTGAGACTACGCCATTAACCCTAGATACAGTCCTAATATTTTTTTGTTTTTACCGCAAGCCCTGTGAATGCCCTGTTGCCCAAACATTGTGACCTTTTCAACTTGCTGAAACTCTCCAGCACTCTTTTATTCTCTTAAATCCCGTTGTATAAAAATAATTATGAGTTAATGGCATGATGGTCCATTTTAAGCACCCAGTTTAAGGTGCTTATGCAAAGTGTCAATAGCAGCAATTGGCCTAACAGTGTGACAACATACTTGCTTGGAAATGGGCTAATCTCTTGCTTGGGTTATTCAGAGGTCAGAAAGGGATTTTATTTTTTTTTCTCTTGCACCCCTATTCAGCTCCTATGTGTTTTTTATAACTGCTTTTTCTGTGATAATGATGCCCCCAGGGTGGGGAACGATGACATTTATCCGCTCAGACTGAACACCAGCAAGTGTTCGAACGTGTTTATCAAGTAAATTACACCTTACAAAAAGGTAATTACATCTACAATCAAATGTAGAGAAGACTGCCTGATTAGGGCTTAATAAATATTTAGCATTTGAACGAGTTTACTCATAGGTAAGGAAAGTTTGATTTAGCCCATTATAAAAGGCTTCTTATGAATGTGCAATACCTTTTGTTTTGTAAACAGCAGCCATTGTTTTATTTGTGTTGAAATAATTAATGATTTATAAGGACGTGATGCAAATACTTGTTGATCCTGCCAGAAATCTTGAGAGCCCCCCCCCCCCCCCCCCCCCCCCCCCCCATGCTGTGAAGGTGATGGGAGGGGAAGGTGTTCTTTTATCCTTATGTCCTAAGGTGATAACACTGCTCTTCCATAAATACAGTACAGGTGAATGAAGTGTGCTACTGGTAGGATCACAGGTGAAAACAAAGGAACAAATCCTGAAAAAAGTAAACTATTGTAGCCACCACATCTATGGACTGGTACGCTACACTATATTAGGTTTTTTTCTTTTTGGTTGACAGGTTAAGAAATTAACATTGGTTATCGCATTACAATGGCATCCAAAAGTCAGTAGGATATATTAGGCATCAAGTAAACATGTTGTCCCTGACGATGATGTGTTGAAAGCAGAAAAAATGGGTATCGCAGTTTGTTTTGTATGGGGCTGCCGAACTGCAGACTGGTCAGGTTGCCCATGCTGGCCATAGTCCTTAGCCACGAGCGCCTACAAGGGGCACATGAGCATCAGAACCGGGCCACTGAGCAATGGAAGAAGGTGGCCAGCTCTGAAATATTCAATTTTCTTTTACATCGTGTGGATGGCCAGGTGCATGTCTATCGCTTTCCTGGGGTAGAGATGGCACCAGGATGCAGTTCTGGACCAAGGCTGGGAAACCTTGGGTCCTGCCATTCATATGGATGGGCCTTGACATGTACCACCTATCTAAACATTGCTCCTGGCCAAGTACACGCCTTCATGGAAACGGTATTCCCTGATGTCAGTGGCCTCTTTCAGCAGGATAATCACTCTGCTACACTGCAAAAATGGTTCAAGAATGGTAGGTATAGTATGGAGGAACACAGCAGCAGTTTAAGATGTTGACCCTAAATTCTCTAGATTTCAATCCAATTGAGTATCTGTGGGATATGCTTGAAAAACAAGTCCGATCCATGGAGGCCCCAAATCGCAACTGACGGGACATAAATTATGTGCTACTGATGGCTTGATGCCATAGAAACCTTTAGAAGTAGTTGTGTCCGTGCCTTGCCAGGTCAGGTCTGTTTTGGTGGCAAAAGGGGATCTACTCAATATTAGGTGGGTTGTCAAAGAATTATTGCTGATAGGTATATGTGGTAATGGAGTTGGACATTTCTCAATTGGAACACAAAATATATAATTTCTGGCCACACTGCACATCCAGTGTCACAGAACTTTTCTGTGCATTTGTTGTGGTTGGTTCTTGGGGCATATCTTTGCATACCCTTACTACCTTTCCAATGTTTTTATGTTTTGGTTCTCATCTTCTTCATCCCATCTGTCCACAGTCCCTCGGATATGTACTGTTCACCACTCTGTCCTGATCTAACCTCCCAGGGTCTTTCTCTTCTCTAGGCTGCTGTATTCCACCCTTTATTCATTCTGTCAGTTCTCCTCTGGAGCACACTGCTTTTGCCATATTCACTCTGATCCTGCCCCAGCTGCTTCATCTATCTAATTTTGGGCATTATTTAGACCCATTGCCTCCTGTTTCCCAGTCCTTGCTGAACAAGGACCACTGTTTCCCTCATTTTTCCAGTGCGTTTCCTGTGCATCCCTCTTCCCCACTCCACAAGTCCCATTGCTTCCGTGGGTTTGATAAATGGTAGCTGGCCATGTGGCCATCAAATTTCCAATCATAGCTTTCTCCTCCTCCTTCCATCCGACCCCTGACTTTGGAGGCCATCCCCTCAAGCTTCTGCTGTTTTCACTCTTTATTCAGTGATGATCAGGGGCATTAATGGGTATTCAAGTCTATCAGTTAATTAGAAATAATTTTATTTATATATTGGTGTTTCCTATTGATTTTGATTATGGGGAGGTGGTGTCACCCCAGTATGCATAAGGGCAACAGATGTTATAATTTTATACCCTATTTATTTTCCTGGTGACCACTATAAATACAGATGCCAGCGAAAAATTCATACATATAGAAAAATATAATTTTTTTATTTTTTTTTATATATCATTTAATAATTTACTTTGTGCCAATCATAGCTGCTTGATGTAGTCCTCTCAACATGTTTTTCCTTAAATGTGTCTTCCTCAGGAGATTTTACTTTACAACAGGAAACCACATTTAAGGTGAAACATGTTTATATATGAATAAAATGTTATATATTTTATTATATGTATGTATTTTTCTCTATTAGGTACCTAAAACATCCCAGGTTTTGTTGTTTTTCTTCCTGTGGTAATATATATAGGGATGTAGTGCCTTTGGTTCCTCCTCTAGTCCACATTACAAACTTATTATAAATACAGAATGTAGTTGTCACCAGAGAAACAATTGATGATTAACTATTTCAATGAGCACACCAGTTCCTGCAACAACTGTCAGTGTTGATTTCCTCTCACTCATTTATTGGTTCTTCTGGTGTGTCTTCAGGAAAGGGATTAAAAGGGAATTTTCCACAATGGAAACAAACGAATTTCACAGGGGTTTTAATGATTCTCTACTCTCCAAAACGAAATAAAATATTTGTCTTTAGACTTATTAATTTTAACCACTTAAAGACAGCCCACTGCATATATACTGCGGCAGGGTGGCTCTGTTGCGCCAATGTACCTGTACGCTGTTACGTGCACTAGATACTGTGGGCACGCGCCTGCTGCACGGCATGGCGGGGGAGCCAATCCGCGATCGCTTCACAGAGAGGCAGAACGAGGCTCTGCCTATGTTAACAAGGCAGATCGCCGTTCTGACAGGGAAGTACATTGAGATATTCTGTTCCTAGTAATCAGGAACAGTGATCTCTGTGTTCTTCCTGTCAGTCCATCCCCCACACAGTTAGAAAACACTAGCAGGGAACACATTTAACCCTTTGATCATCCCTGATGTTAACCCCTTCCCTGCCAGTGTAATTTATACATTGATCAGTGCATTTTCTTTAGCACTGATCACTGTATTGGTGTCACTGGTCCCCAAAAAGTGTCACTTGGGGTCAGATTTGTCCGCCGCACTGTTGCAGTCCCACTAAAAATCGCTGATCCCAGCCATTACCATTAAAAACAATTGAAAAAATTCAAAATCCCTAAATCTATCCCATAGTTTGTAGACGCTATAACTTTTGCACAAACCAATCAATATACGCGTATTGGTATTTTGTTTACCAAAAATATGTAGAATACATATTGGCCTAAATTGATGAAAGTTTTTTTACATTTTTTTTATTTTTTTTGGATATGTATTATAGCAGAAAGTAAAAAATATTGTTTTTTTTTTTTTTCAAAATTGTCGCTCTTTTTTTGTTTATAGTGCAAAAAATAAAAACCGCAGAGGTGATAAAATGTCACCAAAAGAAAGTTCTATTTGTGGGAAAAAAAGGACATCAATTTTGTTTACGTACAGCTTCGCACGCCCACGCAATTGTCAGTTAAAGTAACGAAGTGGCGTATCACAAAAAATTACTAAGGTCATTAAGGGGGTAAATCCTTCCGGGGCTGAAGTGGTTAAATTTGTGCAAATGAGTCATAGAAATGTTACAGAAATATTGCTGGGAATATTTTTGTTTGAGAGACTATCACCAAAAAACTCACCAGTATACAAGACAAACGGTCGAGTCTCCAAAACCTTCTTTTCTGTGTATATGATAAAACGGTCTATAAGACCTCAGATCTGTCTGTCCTGAAAAAGCAAAAATCATGGACTATGCCTTATAGAGTACATGGAGAAGCGTCTTCTTCTAATCTGTACGTTTTAAATACATAAAGGAGCCTTCCGGTCAGGCATTTTCTCTTCCCAATTATGGTTAAAACTATAAGCCTGCGTTCACATTGGGGCGTTTTGACATGCGATTTGACATATCAAATCGCCCGCTATTGCGTAACGGTGTGACGCCGACTTTGCAGCACCACACCGATTCCCAAAAGTAATTCCTGCACTACTTTTGGCAACTTCGGGTCTTCGAAGTCGGACTGACATGGGTTTGAAACTCGCATGAGTGTGAACCTGGGCTAAAAAAAGTGCTGAGCTGAACTAAAAAAGGTTGCAAGCTCCATTTGTGCTGTACCCCTCCATGTATTTAGTTCCATGTCTCAAGGTATGTACAGTTCTCTGCTTTTTGTTGGCTCGTGTGATTTTAAGCCTGACAAGTACAAATTCGAAGTTATAAGTCCTGTTACCTATAGCAACTTTCATGATCACGCACCAGCTTAAAAGAGGAGTACAGCCAAAGCTCGTTTGGCTCTACTTTTTCCTGTGGGTCACATGAGTGCAGTTCGTTCTGCACTCCTGTGACCCGTACTTCTCTTTTAAAATCTTTTTGATGATAATTAAAGTCTTCCCATTTACAGAAATACATAGCAAGCTGCATGTTAAGCTACGTGTTAAGACATAGTGCACTAGGCTGCTCCTATTAAGAATTGGATATGTTTTATAAAGTAAATGCCATGTTTTAGGTAGAAATGGTGACCTGCCAAACTGGAACAAGCCTGCCAAAGGGAGAGGCAGTATTACGAGTCGTTGTGGTTACCATTATTATAGGACTATACATACCATGGCAATTTTTTGTTATCAAAGTTCATGTACACCTTCTAATAATGTGATACATGGCTAGCAAAAGTTGAACTGTAAAAGACAAATAAACCATAAAAAACATTTTACAAAATATATGGCTACACAGCTATTTGGTCCCTTGGTGTGGCAAAGCAGGCCAAGAAAAAATCTGTGGTTTTATCACTTATCACAATTTAGAGAAAAGTCTATCAGTTGGCAATTAGGTGTAGGTAGACAGAGAATTTGTTAATTTGATTAGCCCAAGATGATTTGTTATTAATCCAAACACTGGGAGACTTGGTGAAAATGTTACTTTGATTTGTGAATTTGTGTATATTCCAGCATTCCTTTACAAAATACAGATGCTCTTTAAAAAAAACCTGTCAGAAACATTGAACAATTGAACTTGGCATATAATAAAGCTATGTCTTAACCGCTTGCCGACCAGCCACTGTCGTTATACCGTGGCAGGTCGGCTCACCTGCGCAAATCGTTGTATCTCTACGGCGGCTCGCGCAGGCGCAATAGTGGGCGGGCACCCGCTGTGCGCTGTGGGAGCGTGCCGGGCGGATTCGATGTCGGCCGGCGACCCGCGATCACCTATTACAGAGGCGGAACGGGGAACTGTCTTTGTAAGCAAGGCGATTCCCCTGTTCTGACAAGTGACATGACAGTGATCGGGAACAGTGATCTCTGTCATGTTCCAGTAAGCCCACCCCCCCTACAAATAGAACATACCTAGGGAACACATTTAACCCCTTGATCGCCCCCTAATGTTACCCCCTTCCCTGCCAGGGACATTTACACAGTAATCAGTGGCTATTTATAGCATTGATCGCTGTATAAATGTCAGTGGTCCCAAAAAAGTGTCAAAAGTGTCCGATCTGTCCGCCGCAATGTCGCAGTCCTGCTAAAAATAGCAGATTGCCGCCATTACTAGAAAAAATTATAAAAATGCCATAAATCTATCCCCTATTTTGTAGACACTATAACTTTTGCACAAACCAATCAGTATACGTATGCCTATTGCGATTTTTTTTACCAAAAATTTGTAGAAGAATGTATATCAGCCTAAACTGATGAATAAATTTGTTTTTTTATATATTTTTTTTGGGCTATATATTATAGCAAAAGGTAAAAACAATGTAGTTTTTTTTCAAAATTGTCGCTCTTTGTTTATAGCGCAAAAAATAAAAAACGCAGAGGTGATCAAATACCACCAAAAGAAAAGGTCTATTTGTAGGAATAAAAGGATGTCAATTTTGTTTGGGTACAATGTTGCACGATCGCGCAATTGTCAGGTAAAGCGACGCAGTGCCGTATCACAAAAAATGGCCTGGTCATTAATTGGGAAATCTTTCCGAGGCTGAAGTGGGCAGGGAATATTTTACATTTAACACAATGATCAGATGATCCAGAGATATAGATATATAAAGTTATGTGCATATCGTGACTTTTCCTATAGAAGTCAAGCTTGGCCTTTTAATGGAATAAATATTCCAAATGACCAATAGGAAGGGTCTAGTGGTGAGAAGGATCAAGCTCAGCATTTTACAGGAAATGTCAACATTGAGTGACAGCAGCCTCCGCTTTCATTTTTTTTTATTTTTTTCATTTGCTTAGTTCGAATTTTCCTGGTTTACTTTAATATATATGCCTTATTGTAGCAGATACATAATTCTTCTATTGTATGAAGAGCTGTCTTTCACTTCACCTGGGTCTAAATGGAGTTCTTATAGAAAATGGAAACTTCAACATGGAAATTAAATAGGGTTTAAAAAGAAAACAAGACAGCTTTACCTACAATTTAGGATAACTGAGATAAAATCTGTCTCCTACTGAAGCATTAGGCTTTTTCTCATTCTCACAACAAAACAAACAAAGCATTTAAGAGAAATACTTGTAATGAATTTTAGGCACCGCAGTGAAATAACACAATCGCCCGGCCATTAATGGATCATCATCTAGCTTGCGACTGCCAAGAGCCTAAAGATATCTGCTCAAGTGAGATAGATGGGGTAGAGCAAGGTATGGATTGATCACTTTCAGTTTTGAGAATGAGAGAACAGATTAGCTCCCTGCAGAAAGACATCCATTGGCAATAGACTCTCATTTAACAATCTCACTTCCAGGGGGGTCCACTGTGTATTGTAATGTTGTCAAGCCTCTAGAAGTAGAATGTAACCATTTTCTTGCTAAAATATCTCAGTGAAACTGAGATAAAGATCTTGTTGCAATACCTCCACTTCAGTACAGTTCCCCACTGTCCCCATGACATCACTTCCGGTTTACAAAAGATCTAAAGGCGCCAGATTTTAAAAAAAAATCCTGCATTCAAAACAGCCAAACTTGGTGTTTTGAATGCTTTTAAAGTGGAGTTCCACCCAAAAAAAAAAAGGCATTACTGTGCATTAACTAAAATAAAAAACATTTGGAGAATTTTTAATGCCTAATGCCTGTTGCTATGTGGTCCCTTGAAATCTTCCTCCTTCCTCTCCACGGCTCCTTACGTCACTTCCCTCGGCGCCTCCGCTTGCTACTGCTCCTGGGAGATGTGTGTCATCATTTCTCAGGAGTCAGTGGGCAGCGCCGAGGAATTCATTGCCATCACAACGGGGCGGGCACTTCCGACGACACCGCCCGTTGTGATGGCAACCTGATTATTTGACGGTGTCCTGCCCCCTGTCAAATAATGAACACCCGGTACTACGCATGCTCAGCGCTTGCGCAGTACGGAGCCGCCGAACATTGGAATCCAATCCTTTGGCGGCTCCATACTACGCAAGTGCTGCGCATGTGCAGTACAGGGCGGGCTTTATTCGACAGGGGGCATTTCTCATCAGAAACATGGCGCTGCGAAAATGACTCAATGCGCATGTGCGAGATCGGGGAGAAAACAGGCACCGTATCCCGAAACATGATGCTTGTGGGCTTCACATGCCCACAAGCAAAATGAAAAAACGGCCAAGAAAGGACAAACAAACTTTATTTAAGAGATAAATCCGGACATCGGGTGGACACATTTTACAAAAGACGTGAGTGTTTAAATGCTAATTTAAAAGCTTCTGAAAGGGTTGAAAAAAAAAATCGATTGTAGTTGGAACACCGCTTCAAGTGCAAAGGAGGGCTTTGGGGTCTTTTTAGACCCCAGATCCCTCCATAAAGAGTACCTGTCACTGCCTATTACTGTAACAAGGGATGTTTACATTCCTTCTGACAGCAATAAAAGTGATCAGAATTTTTATTTTCAAATGGACAGTGTAAAAAAATAATTAAAAAAAAATTGAATAAAAAAAAAAAATATTTTAAAGCACCCCATCTCTGTGCTCACGCACAGAAGCAAAACATACATAAGTCGCGTCTGCAAATGTAAACAGTGTTCAAACCACACATGTAAGCTTTCGCTGCGATAGAGCAAAAGCAATAATTCTAGCACAAGACATCCACTGCAATTTTAAAAAGGTAACCTGTAGAAATTTTTAAAGCGTTGCCTATGGAGATCTTTAAGTACCGTAGTTTGTTGCCATTCCAAGAGTGTGCGCAATTTTAAAGCGTGACATGTTGGGTATCTATTTACATCATCTTTCACATTATACAAAAAAGTTGGCTAACTTTACTGTTTTTTTTTTTTTTAATTTAAGAAAGTGTATTTTTTCCCAAAAATTTGCGTTTGAAAGACTGCTGCGCAAATACTGTGTGGCGTAAAATATTGCAAAGATCGTCATTTTATTCTCTAGGGCAGTGATGGCGAACGTTGGCACCGCAAATGTTTTGGAACTACATTACCCATGATGCTCATGCACTCTGCAGTGTAGTTGATCATCATGGGAAATGTCGTTCCAAAACATCTGGGGTGCCAAGGTTCACCATCACTGCTATAGGGTCTCTGCTAAAAAAAATAATATGAATAACGATTGGGGGTTCTAAGTAATTTTATAGCAAAAAATACAGATTTTTAAGCAACAAATGTCAGAAAAAGGCTTAGGCATGAAAGGTTTAAGACTATTTATTGCTATATCAGAAAATACTGATATTACTGTTGCAGTATTTATGATTTCTTGCAGGAAATTTGTGTAATTGGATTACTGGCCCATATGGTTCATTAATGCACTTCTACTACAGGCGTCTTTTTTATTGACGTATTTTGTCTGGTTATTGCGTACCCCTGACTTCTTTTTTAGGGGACATGTAAGCACAGATGTGTGCAGATGTACTTGTGCTGGTTTACTAAAGAGGTTCACAATCATTGCTCACTTCAGTTATCTAATTATATGAAAAGCATCTGCCCATGGTTGGGTATTCAAAGTGGACAGGAATTTGCTTTGCACATGACTGGATAATTATAGTGAACAGTCACACAATTTTCAACTTCTTGTTTAGACAGGCGTATTTCAGCATACTTCCGTTCGGAGGGCACTGTCTGCATTCAGGACCCGTACCCGCACAGCTATCAAATTGGGAGCAGCGGCTGTGTCCATGTAGCTGCTGCATCCCAATGGACATATATGGGGCTGCCTGTACATGGATGCATAGAATACCTCTGCATCCCTTGCAGGCAAACACATCCCTTCTCATTGATATACACTTGTATAAACAAGGCCTAATAAAAAAGCATGCTTGAGATGCACACACATAGACTAAACTGAAGATGCAGTCTGTGCAGACCAGCTGTTTTTCTCTATAAACCAGACACCATATTTCCTGCCTCCTGCTTGGAACATGTTCCTGAATTTGGGAACTATGAGGCAATATGGTAAATGCTGCATAGGTACCATGCAGAGCACATGCATTTTACAATGGGGTAGGTGCACTAAAGCCCAAACTTCAGGATCAGTTTGTAGTCCTTCGTGAAGTCTCCCACAACGGCAGCAGTGACTAGTGAACATTAATTTTCATAAACAGTCATGTATAGAGGTGACCAGGGGACAATTGCAGTTGCAGTGTTAACCACTACAATACTGGGCACTTTCGCCCCCTTCCTGCCCAGACCAATTTTCAGCTTTCAGCACTCTCGCTCTTTCAATGACAATTGCGCGGTCATGCAATGCTGTACCCAAATGAAATTTTTATCATTTTGTTCGCACAAATAGAGCTTTAGTTTGGTGGTATTTATTCACGACTCCGTTTTTAATTTTTTGCGATATAAGCGAAAAATAGCGGAAATTTAAAAAAAAAACTATATTTTCTCCTTTCTTTTTTTAAACGAAATCCAATAAAATCAAATTTTGTCATAAATTTAAGCCAAAATGTATTCTGCTACATGTTTTTAGTAAAAAAAATTCCGTTAAGTGTATAATAATTGGTTCGCGTGATCACAGACATATGTACACAAATGATCATGTACAGATGTGTGCAGGTGATCACGGACATATGTGTGCAGATAATCATTGGCACGTGATTTTACTGGGACATATGTGGGGGACATGTGTTTTTATTATTTGGGGACATGTGTTTTTATTTAGGGACATGTGTGTTTTGGGGACATGTGTGGGGACATGTGTTTTTTTACTGTGTTTTTTGACACTAGACTGGTGATCAGTGAGTAAAAAAACAGCTAATACTGATCACCAGCCGGCTGCAGCGATCCGCTCTCCTCTCCTCACCGACGACTTCCGTGAGGAGAGGAGAGCCAATTGCCTAGCAACCGGCTGTTTGCTTACATCACATGACGGCTATGATTGGACACGAGATGCACCGTGTCCGGAACATCCGATCAGAAGTAGACGGCTCCCACCCGGCCGTATATATACAGTGGCCGGGTGGGAAGTAGTTAAAATTTTCATAGTTAGTATGATAACGGAGAGCCACTCCTATATACAGTATCTCACAAAAGTGAGTACACCCCTCACATTTTTGTAAATATTTTATTATATCAACACTGAAGAAATGACACCCTGCTACAATGTAAAGTAGTGAGTGTACAGCTTGTATAACAGTGTAAATTTGCTGTCCCCTCAAAATAACTCAACACACAGCCATTAATGTCTAAACCGCTGGCAACAAAAGTGAGTACACCCTAAGTGAAAAAGTCCAAATTGGGCCCAATTAGCCATTTTCCCTCCCCAATGTCATGTGACTTGTTAGTGTTACAAGTTCTAAGGTGTGAATGGGGAGCAGGTTTGTTATATTTGGTGTTATCGCTCTCACTCTCTCATACTGGTCACTGGATGTTGAACATGGCACCTCATGGCAAAGAACTTTTTGAGGATATGAAAAAAATAATTGTTGCTCTACATAAAGATGAAATAAAAATCACTGCTCTAAGACAATGCCTCTCCTCATATCAGCTGACTCTGAATTGAGATGGGTGTTGGCTATATTTGCAGTAGTAGCATTAAAACAAAAGTTTGCTAGACAGCCACACTCCAAAAATTCACCTTTTATTTCATAAAAAAGACACAGGTCCAAAACATCCACGTACACATGTACCAACACGTATAACTGACGCGTTTAACACCAACATACCAAAAGAGCTACACATACATACCATGGCTCCCAACTGTCCCTGATTTCGAGGGACTGTCCCTGATTTGGAGCAATGTCCCTCTTTCCTCCTCATTTGTCCCTCATTTTGGTCTGATCTATATAGTTGTAAATAAAATGCACTTTTTAGCTATCAAAAAGTGTTTCCCAGTCCAAACCTTTCATCTGATTTCTAAATTGCTGCATTGGTAAATTCCAAAAGCCAATATAAAGGAATAGTAATGGTAAAAAAGCACTTGTGGGTTTAACCAATTTTGTTTTTTTGCACAATTCTCCTTTAAAGGGGCGTGGCAAGGGGGTGTGTCCTATGCCTGCATACTTTTGCTGATAGGTGTCCCTCATTCCCATATCAAAAAGTTGGGAGGTATGACATACGGGGGTGTGTGTGTGTGTGTGTGTATATATGTATATATATATATATATATATATATATATATATATATATATATATATATATATATATATGTATACACACACACACACACACACACACATGCATCAGAATAATTAATACAAATGGACTGAATCATGTAGAACACTGATTGTGATGGAAAACACCCGTTAACTACAGATGTCATCAATCAATGAGCGTGTTAATACCATTCTGACATGGAAATCAGCATTTAAATGTATGTGAAACAAAAAACATATACACACCAGAACCTTGAAGTATGAAGCATAAATCAAAACACATCTATGTGCAATATATAAAACATGTATGTATTAAAGTTAAAAATGTACATGCACGGACATACATGCTAAAGAAAAGGAAGAGGGACATATGCGTCGGTGCATGCAGCTCAAAGATAAAGCCCCCCCAAATATAATTTTTCTATGGAGTTACTAACTGTATTGGCATTGGATTTACAAACATCAGCCACAATATATCAGCAAATTGAAAACATGTAACAATAAAAATAATAGAAACCCCCAGTACTGTCATCCAAAAATCATATGATACAAAGCGCCCTAAGAAAATGTATAGATGATAAATGTACATTAAAGGCCAATCATAATAATATGGTACATTGTACCAATATCACACAGCCTCGAGGAATAATAACCATGAAAACCGTGTATATATCCTAAAGCCAACTCAATTTGCACTGGCAATAATAAACAGTGCAAAAGAAGAAATAAATAAAAGGAAAGTGGAAGAAAGAAGAAAGACATGGGGGGACCATGAGCAACAAACATTGCAGAACCCAAAATGTGGTGCTGCAATCTATTCGTAAAAGTGTGAGATATCCCACTCATCCCAATGGGCTTTCTAGTGTTCAGATGGAAAATCCAATAGACTTCTCTTTTGCACAAAAGTCTAAATTTGTTGCCTCCCCTTTTGGATAACACCATCTTTTCAACTCCCTGAATACACAAACAACTGGTATCCTTATCATGACATAAATTCCAATGTCTTGCTATATTGGTTGAATGATCCTTAGCTATATCATATAAATGATCTTGTAGCCGGTCTCTCAACCTGCGGGTAGTACATCCCACATACTGTACAGAGCACTACATAAACTAAAAACCTAGGGGGGGAGAACCTCTGGGGGAATCTAGGATGGAAAAGGACCTGGGGGTCCTAGTAGATGATAGGCTCAGCAATGGCATGCAATGCCAAGCTGCTGCTAACAAAGCAAATAGAATATTGTCATGCATTAAAAAGAGGATTAATTCTAGGGATAAAGCGATAATTCTCCCACTCTACAAGACTCTGGTCCGGCCGCACCTAGAGTATGCTGTCCAGTTCTGGGCACCAGTCCTCAGGAAGGATGTACTGGAAATGGAGCGAGTACAAAGAAGGGCAACTAAGCTAATAAAGGGTCTGGAGGATATTAGTTATGAGGAAAGGTTGCAAGCACTAAACGTATTTTCTCTGGAGAAGAGACGCTTGAGAGGGGATATGATTTCGATATACAAATACCGTACTGGTGACCCCACAATAGGGATAAAACTTTTTCGCAAAAGGGAGTTTAACAAGACTCGTGGCCACTCATTAAAATTAGAAGAAAAGAGGTTTAACCTTAAACTACGTAGAGGGTTCTTTACTGTAAGAGCGGCAAGCATGTGGAATTCCCTTCCACTGGCGGTGGTCTCAGCGGGAGGCATCAATAGTTTCAAGAATCTATTAGATAAGCACCTGAACGACTGCAACATACAGGGATATACAATGTAATATTGACATATAATCACACACATAGGTTGGATTTTTTTCAACCTCACTTTCTATGTAAGTAGCATTGGCCACTCCAGATGATGGCTTAGTGACGAAACGCGTAGAATTGAGCTTCCAGTGTCTTTCCATCACTTCCGGTTTTGAGCCGTGGAACGCGAATCGTCTTGGCTTCCTGTATTTTTCAAAGCTCTATTTACTTGAATTAAATGTGAGTACGTTTCCACTTTTTATGCATAATAAATGTAACTTTTAAACAGTAATACACTATGGAAATGTCTCTTTTCTACATGTGGGAGATTTAAAGGAGAATCACATACCGTATACTTTTATTTTTTTGACTAATATAAGCTACACTGAGACAACAGTTTGTAGAGCATCCGTCACTTTAAGTAGAAGTTTATCACATTGCAGCACATGTGCATTGGTATTAGGTTTACACTAAGCACAAGACACTTTTTAATTTTTGAGCTATTGAATCAGGAATTTTTGAATGTCACACAGGGGCATGTGCCATTGCACCCTAGAACAGCGCCACTTCTACCTTTCCCAATCCGACAGTAGCAATGGTTCAGATAAACTCAAAATCGTCTTCGATAAATTCAGGACATTTATTGTTACTTCCGAGCCCGATCTCGTAGTTGGTAACGATATACATAAAGATGGCATAGACTATAAGAAGATTGCCAAGACCCTGAAACTGAGCTGCAGCATGGTGGCCAAGACCATACAGCAGTTTAACAGGACAGGTTCCACTCAGAACAAGCCTCGCCATGGTCAACCAATGAAGTTGAGTGCACATGCTCAGCGTCATATCCAGAGGTTGTCTTTGGGAAATATACGTATGAGTGCTGCCAGCATTGCTGCAGAGGTTGAAGGGGAGGGGGGTCAGCCTGTCAGTGCTCAGAACATACGCCACACACTGCATTAAATTGGTCTGCATGGCTGTCGTCCCAGAATGATGCACAAGAAAGCTCACAAACACAAGACAAGCAGACTAAGGATATGGATTACTGGAACCATGTCCTGTGGTCTGATGAGACAAAGAGACAAGATAAACTTATTTGGTTCAGATGGTGTCAAGTGTGTGTGGCAGCAACCAGGTGAGGAGTACAAAGACAAGTGCATCTTGCCTACAGTCAAGCATGGTGGTGGGAGTGTCATGGTCTGGGGCTGTATAAGTGCTGCTGGCACTAAGGAGCTACAGCTCATTGAGGGAACCATGAATGCCAACATGTACTGTGACATACAGAAGCAGAGCATGATCCCCTACCTTCGGAGACTGGGCTGCAGTGCAGTATTCCAACATAACGACCCCAAACACACCTCCAAGACGACCACTACCTTGCTAAACAAG
The DNA here is from genome assembly GCA_028564925.1 of Lithobates sylvaticus. NCBI lineage: Eukaryota > Metazoa > Chordata > Amphibia > Anura > Ranidae > Lithobates > Lithobates sylvaticus. Next base: position 68,779,736 of record CM053036.1, on the reverse strand, counting down.
CTGAGGGTAAAGGTGATGGACTGACCAAGCATGTCTCCAGACCTAAACCCTATTGAGCATCTGTGAAGCATCCTCAAACGGTGCCTCTGTCTCCTGGCATTTTGATTAACGTAAAGAGCTGGGGGCGGCAGAGGGGAGGGGTTAAAAAAGTTAGCTTTTAACTTTAGATTATGGAGTGAATTAACTTTGCCCAACCAAAACAACATTTAAAATTCATTCGTTCAAGAAGATTTTTCTGTACTTCTTTTTTTACTTCACAGGTTTACTGTTCTGGAGCATTGCTCATTGAGCTTAGTGCACCCTAAAAGCAAATAAAGGGAATGCTCTTGCTCCACATGGATTGAGTACAGCAGAGACAGAAATGGATTAGGCAGTCCCCAGAACCTCCCCTATACCTTTCATGCCTAAGCCTACTTCTGACATTTGGTGTGTACAAGTTAAAATCTGTATTATTTGCCAGAAAATTACTTAGAACCCCCAAAAATTATGTATATTTTTTTTTAGCAGAGAATCTAGAGAATAAAATGGTGTTGTTGCAATATTTTATGTCACACGGTATTTGTGCAGCAGTGTTTTAAACGGGACACTTTCATGATTTTTTTAAAAACGAAACAGTAAAGTTAGCCCAATTTTTTTGTATAATGTGAAAGATGATGTTACGCCGAGTAAATAGATACCAAACATGTCATGCTGTATAATTGCACGCACTCGTTACCACGGTACCTAAAAATCTCCACAGGTGACGCTTTCATTTTTTATTTTTTTTATGGTTACCAGGTTAGAGTTACAGAGGTAGTCTAGTGCTATAATTATTGCTCTCGCTCTGACGATCACGGCGATACCTCAAATGTGTGATTTGAACACTGTTAACATATGCGGGCACGACTTCCGTATGCATTTCTTTGCTGCGTGAGCTCGCAGGGATGGGGGTGCTTTAAACTGTATTTATTTTCTTCTTATTTATTTTTATATTATTAAATTGTGTTTAAAAAAAATGTGATCACTTTTATTGCTGTCACAAGGAATGTAAACATCCCTTGTGACAGTAATAGGTGGTGACAGGTACTCTTTATGGAGGGATCGGGGGTCTAAAAGACCTCCAATCCCTCCTTTGCACTTCAAGGTATTCAGATCGCCAAAAACTGTGATTCTGAATACTGTATATTTTTTTTAATCCGGCAGCCAAGTTAACCCGGAAGTGACGTTGTGACGTCGCTTCAGTGTTTACATTCAGGAGACTGGAACGAAGCAGTTTACTGCTAGTGGCTACACACCGGAAGTGCCGGATCGCGGTTCGGGTCTCCCGGTGGGACAGGAGTGTCGGTCAGAGCGGCGGGAGGGGGGGGTGTCCACTCCCGCTCCTCCAGGATAACAATCGAGCGGCTTTTAGCCGCATCAGTTGTTATCCCTGGAAAGCCGATCGCCCACTCTAAAAAACAGTACCAAGATGATGCCTGCAGCTGCGGGCATCATCCCGGTATAACCCCCGAAAGCCGAGGCCGCATATATGCGTACGCTCGGCGCGATGGGGTTAAACACCTTGCCTAAAGCTGTTCTTATGGTATTGCCTTATAACCAGCATGTCATGCTGTTATTCTGAGGAGCTGACCAATTTTGAATGACCTTTCATTATCTTACATCTGTTTGGAAAATTATTGGCCTAAAACTAAATGAATAATATAGTTGGCACACATCTAGGTGACTTACTGAGTGATTATACTGAGCGGTATTTGAAATGTAACAGTGGGCTAAATGGAGAGGATACAAAAGGACAATTTGGCTCCCAGACTTAAACTATTGTGTTCCCACTTAAACAGGGGTTCTTTAAAGAGAAGTATAGCCAAAGCTTTTCTTCTGGGTCACAGGCGTGCACTTACTTTTGCACTCCCAGTCACCCAGACTGTGACCCATTGTCAGCTTGTAGCAAGCTATTGCTGGGATTCAACCAGCTGTCTGATTGACAGCTGGCTCTGACTCTCAGCACGCAGCTGAGAGCCAGAGCCAGATGTACCCGTCCCCTCTCCAGCCCCGGGGCCTAGTGAGCGCTGGAGGGGTAGAGCAGAGAGTGGTGACTGACAGTCACTGGCTTTTTTGCTCCAAGCAGATCGAGAACTGATCAATCAGCGCTCATGTGATCACTCAATTCTCGGTCTTAGAGCCAACGCGGGACAGCTGCTGCATCACACCAGAGCCACAGCATAGTTGACTATTCATGTTTGTTTTTGTTTTTTAATTCCCATACTTCTCTGTTTAACCTGCAAGTATATGTCCCTAAAGCTCCTTGGCCAGACTGTCAAAATCATCATCACCAGCCCTTTTAGGTACCAATATGCCTTTAAAAGACATCATAGGTTGGTCTTACTTTACATATGGTTGGCTAGAAGTAGAACAGCTAAAGGAAAATCATAAGGATTTTGTCAGGATTATTTATATATATAAAAGGTATCTATAGTTAGTATATGTTTGCTATGGTTTGTGCACTCAAAGCAGGGAATTGAGGTACCATTATTGCCGATGTTCTTGCATCTATTACATCAAGATTTCGCCACTTTAATTTCAAGTTTATTATTGCAGAGATTATTCAAAGATGCCATCTCATACCCCCCACCATTTGCTTCCCAAATCCCTAGTTAAGAACCCCCAATCTATTACCGGGTACACCTGACTAGAATCTAATGTTGGCACATACAACTCATAGAAAAAACATTTGATACATGTATATTGCAAACATCCCCCTCCAAATATTGTAATACCACGTACACACGGTCGGAATTCTTGTCGGAAAAAGCTCTGGTGGTTTTCCCATCGGAATTCCGACGGAATTTCGCTCAAACTGTCTTGCCTACACACGGTCACACCAAATTCCGACAGTCAATAACACCGCGGCATACAACACGTTCGACTGCACTATAAAAGGGAAGTTTAATGCTTCTGAGCATGCGTCGAATTGTTTCCGAGCATGCGTCGGAATTTTGCGTGTCGGAATTGCATACACACGATCTGAAAATCCGATGAAAAATTAAGAACAGGTTCTCAATCCAAAGTCCGTCGGAAATTCCGACAGAAAAAGACCGATGGGCATACACACGGTCGGAAAATCTGATGAAAAGCTCCCATCGGACTGTTTCCATCGGAAATTCCGACCGTGTGTATGCAGCATTAGAATTACATGAATACAGCTAACCAATGTTTGGGAAAGACGGTACCATTAGATTTATTTTAAAGCTACGTCCGCAGTGTGATCACCACCAGGAATTTGGACTTTTAATGACTGTATTGTGTTTCCTTATATAAATGAAGCAATAATGGCGGACTAGTGGGTGCTGGAGAGTGGAAATTTCACAGGTTAATGAATATAATTGGCAGCACATCATGGATCTTCAAATATCATCCAAATGGTTTTATTCAAACATCACAGCAGAAGATGCTCTATGATATGCACTTATGACTGACGAAGGGGTCCTGTGCGACCCCCGAAACATTGCACTTGTCTGCTGTGATGTGACTGCTTGGAATAAAACCTTTGGGATGATATTTGAAGATCCATGGTGTGCTGGCAATTATATACATTAATTTATATAAATGAAGGGACCCTGTTCCCAACCTCAGTGCTACTGTGTTTTTTTGTATTGTTTGTGCAAGAACTTCATTCTTAAACAAGAGCCATCAGTGTGGGCAAGGATTTTAGGAAATAATAAAATTGTAATGTTTGATTGACAGTGAAAGACAGCTAACTGTTTTATGGAGAAAGGCAGCAAACACCAGAAGGGGGTCCATTGTGTCTATGGAAGGATTGATCACATACTCACAGCAGGAGCCTCACCATTCAGTCGACTCAAATCTGTCTTTCTGCAGCAGGACCTATACAGGACAGATGCACCCCCACCCTCGCTCAGAGCACTCTTTGAATGCTTTCCTATTTCAATAAATTTGTCTCCAGAGTTACATATTACATCCCAGTGCGCCTAACACAGAGAGGGGAGAAGCAATAACCTTTACACTAAACGTCAGCTAAATTAGATAGGCGGTAAAATTTACATTGGGGTCACAATATAAATACACAGGACTTCAATTTTGTGCAGTTGCCTTAAATCCACTAATGGCAGTTTTATTACTCTTTTGACCTCACGGGTTCCCAGTTTTTTTAAACTAATCAAAACAATAGAATTAATAGGTGTTCCTGCCGTTTCAGACAGAGATGGTAGGACATCATCAGTATGTGCAATGCAATGTTCGTACTTATGTTTGGCATTGTACTTTTAGGTGGTAATGTCAGAAGACTGGGTATCATTATATTTAATGTACTTATGTGTTTGCTCATTATTGTCCATAGAAAGTTGCTAAATTGCCTTCTGTATTCAGCAGTGACAGGATAGGATTGTCCAGCACCCAAAGGGAAGATGTTAAACTCCATCCCCCTCGCTTTCTGCTGCTGCATGAAGTAGTAAGACTAGCCTGCGTGCTTTGGCACATCTATTCTTCACTACCCTGTGCTCCAGCTATCGATAGTTGGAATGGAGGTTGCATGGCAAAAGCATTGCCATGCAGCTAGGGGTGGATGGGAAGTTGTGCATGCATGGTGTATCTTTTGTATCAGCTGTGGGTAATTGGGTTGAGGGTGGACTAGAGTGGGCATGATGCAGGATGGAGCGACAGCTATAGTTGTCAGAGCAGACAGAAAGCCGCAGCCCAGTCAAAGAGAAGCCACGGTCCGCTACTTGCCCGCCACCGATTTGGATCGTGGATGCAGTACTCACTTTGCAGCACTAAAAAGGCTGCCCCTCCTGACCCCCCCTTGCCCTGGCCTTACATCTGGAGCATTTGCCATGTCCACTTACATTGCGCTGTGTTCAGGAATGGCCAATCACACAGTGGGGCACCAGATGGAACTGTCTGGCTTTTACTTAGTGGTCGGCAAATGTGTCATGGGAGTATAAATAGGCAACTGCTGTAAGCCCCCGTACACACCGTCAGAAATTCCGACCACAAAATCTGTCGAAATTTTTCCAACGGATTTAGTCCGAAACTGGTGTTGCATACACATGGTCGGACAAAGTTGTCGGAAAATCTGATCGCTCCGAACATGGTGACGTTCGTTGCGTACTACGGAACTACGTAGAGGCTAGTAGCCAATAGCTTTGGTCTCGTAATTTGATCTGAGAATGCGTGGCACTTTGGCCGTCAGAATTCCCTACACACGATCAGAAAAAGTCGGATTTTGTTGTCCGTATTTTGAGATCCTGCTCTCAAATTTTTTCCGTCGGAGCTTCCGACTGAAAAAGTCAGCTAGAGCCCACACACGATCGGATTTTCCGACAACATAATCCGATCGGACTTTTTCCATCGGAATATCCGGCCGTGTGTAAGGGGCATAAGGCTGCCCATACTCAACATAAGCCTGCCGGTTGATGGGAAAAGCTCACATTGCATACATATGGTCGGACAAAGTCAGACAAAGTTGTCGGAAAATCCGATCGTTCCAAATGTGGTGACGTTCTTTACGTACTACGGAACTACGTAGAGGCTAGTAGCTAATAGCTTTGGTCTCGTAATTTGATCTGAGAATGCGTGGCACTTTGTCCGTCGGAATTCCCTACACACGATCGGAAAAAGTCGTATTTTGTTGTCGGAAAATTTGAGATCCTGTTCTCAAATTTTTTCCGTCGGAAATTCAGACGGAAAAAGTCCGCTAGAGCCCACACACGATCGGATTTTCCGACAACATAATCCGATCAGACTTTTTCCATTGGAATATCTGGCCGTGTGTACGGGGCATAAGGCTGCCCATACTCAACATAAGCCTGCCCGTTGATGGGAAAATCTCACATTCTCTGTGTGTCACATAATTACAAATCATTCCCTTTTTTAGGTGGAGAAAAAGGAAGTGGCAATAAACAATGACAAGAGATGCAGTATATTCTAATGTGTTCAAATATGCGTGCAATACAAATATATATAATTATTTTGTTTATTATTTAAGCTTATATGTCTTACTGATATTTTCACAGGTCAGCTGTGAATTTTTTATTCTTTACAAATAATGATTGGCATAGAGGGGGCACCTGCCCGTCCTGATTTTGGTTGTATATTGATTGCATATGTATATATCTCTGTGTAGATGATCTGAGTACCGGAAAGCTGTAGCGAAGCCCAGTAAGTTTGTAAGCATGGTATTTAAGTGTTACAAACAATTATAAACGGGATAGGAAGTGGGTTTAAAATGGCTTAAAGGGATTACGGATTTAAAGCTTAATAAATGGTTGGCTGTTTTAGTTCAGACACATTAGCTTTTAAAAGATTACTTGTATATTGACCAACAAGCACTGTAGCAGATCTTACAATAATGATGGGAGCTGAGGGGGTATCATTTTATTTTGTTTTGGAGGGAGGGAATCCCTGGAGTCTTGCTGAAGCTTGGAGCTTCTCAGGCACGGATTCCCCACCGAGGATAATCTGAAAGGGACTGTTTTAATGTGCTTAATTAGGTCTAGGTAAAGATCTGGTTTAAATTAGCTTGGAATTCCACACACCCCACCCTGTCGCTAAAGTAACAGTGAAAACGGAAGTACTGTATTACAAATGGCATGGCACTTAACATGACGACAGTGCCCTATATGTATGGCTCGTGTCCAGGGACAGACCCACCTTCTGGACAATTGTCCCTTGAGCTGTGCTTTGAGCACTAATCTACATGGCAATTCAATTCCCAAATTATTATCTTGGCTTTTCAAAATACAATTTCTAGAGTTGCATATAAAGGTAATATATATATTTTATTAATTTGTATAGCATCAGCTGGTTTATCCATGCATTACAAATACATGGACCCTTTACACCCATGACCCGAAAATGTGGTCTACTGTCGTTAACAGAGCATAGCCAGTAGAAGCCAAATAGACTATCAGTATGGTACAGTTTTGGGGTTGTAGATGAAAATTTGAGCACCCAAAAATAAAAACAGTAAAACAAAGAGGATTTAGAAACTGAGCTGAACCCCTATCGTGTGTATAATGAATATTTGTGTACTGTGTATACACAAATTGCAGTGGACCACACCCTCTGTCCTACACAGAAGCCTGTGTCCCGGCTAGGTCTGTCACAGGGAGTAACTATGGTAGCACATACTTTCCCAGTTAGTCTGAATTTATGAAAAGCGGAGCAGAAGTAGAGCTCTTATCTACCAGATGTTTGATTTCATTTGGATAAGATGAACCTTGGCTGGCTTTAGTTTTGCTTCAATTTTTATAAAAACTTTTTTTTGCCATATAGGAGATTCTGGAACCGTGTAGATCCTTTTCTACAAAAGTTGCCATTCATGCATGCATGTTATGCTAACGCAAACAAATGTTTTGTGTCTTTTAGCTTCTTGACTTGTTCATGATTTGGGATTGGTCTACTTATCTCGCTGATTATGGTCAACCCAACTCCAAATACCTGAGGGTGAATCCCAGTACTGCGCTAATTCTGCTGGAGAAGTGAGTATATAGCTCTGGGTGTACATATTTTAATAACTGATGGGACATATTGTTCCAATATCTTGTGTAACACTGTCAATGTAAGAACACAGGTCCTGAGAAATGACATTCTGCTACTGGTTATGTACTTCTATTACAAAAACACTGTTTAACCACTTTCAGACAAGACCATTGTGCAGGCTTAAGACCAGACCACTTTTTCCGATTCGGCACTGCGTCGCTTTAACTGGTCGTGCGACGTAGCTCCCAAACAAAATTTATGTCGGTGAGGAAGAACGGGGAGGTGCTAATGTAAACAAGCATCTCCCCGTTCTGCCTAATGACAATGTCACTGATCACAGCTCCCTGTAATCGGGATCAGTTATCAGTGTTGTGCCCCTCCCTCCCACAGTTAGAATCACTACCCTAGAACACACTTAACCCCTACAGCGCCACCAATGGTTAACCCATTCACTGCCAGTCACATTTACAAAGTAATCAGTGCATTTTTAATCTCACTGATCGCTGTATAGATGTGAATGGTCCCAAAATCACACCAAAATTGTCCGACGTGTCCGCCATAATGTCGCAGTCACGATAAAAATCTCTGATCGCCGCCATTACTAGTAAAAAAAAAATATTATTAATAAAAAAAAATGCCATAAAACTATCCCCTATTTTGTAGACGCTATAACTTTTGCGCAAACCAATCAATAAACGCTTATTACAATTATTTTTTACCAAAAATATGTATCGGCCTAAACTGAGGAAAAAAAATAATTTTATAGATTTTTTGGGGATATTTATTATAGCAAGGTAAAAAATAATGCGTTTTTTTCAAAATTGTCGCTATTTTTTTTTTATAGTGCAATAAATAAAAACTGCAGAGGTGATTAAAAATACCACCAAAAGAAAGCTCTATTTGTGGGAAAAAAAGGACATCGATTTTGTTTGGGAGCCACGTCGCACGACCGCGCAATTGTCAGTTAAAGCGACGCAGTGCCGAATCGCAAAATGTGCTCTGGTCTTTGGCCAGCCAAATGGTCCTGGGCTTAAGTGGTTAAAGGTGAAAAAAGTTCTGAAATGATTTATCTATTTTTTTACATCACAGAAACCAGACATTTTAACAGGGGTGTGTAGACTTTTTATATCCACTGTATGTTGTGAATAACAATGGTTATTATAGGAAAAATAAGGAAGCGGGAAAGAGATCACGGTCCTATGCTTTTCCTGAAGCTGAATGGCAGGAATTGGACAAAAACTACACTTGTTTGCTTAGTCTAGGGGTGCAGGGATAAGGCGTAATACCTTATTCCTGGCTCATGCAGCCGGTCCAGTGCAGTGACCTCTCTAAGGTGCTTCAGACCCTGGTTGCAAGCTCACCTCTTGTCTCCCTGCACTGTGCATGATGACACAGAGGAACTGCTCATAGCCCACAACTAAGGGCAGAAGAGAACAGCAACAGCACTGAAGCAAGAAAAAGGGTAAGTAATACATCATATTACTAATAAACTAAAGTCCTACCCCGCTTACGAGGAACCCCTCCCTCCCTACTGAGGACAATCCAGAGAGTACTGAAAATCAGTTCTATACTCTCCAGCCGGACTACCCCAAAACCCTGCATGAGTGAAGAACCCCTGAGTACTACACTTCTAATGGTCCCCCTTAAAGGGACAACAACCCAAATAGTGGGGAAATATACCTGCCATTCAGGACTGATCCCTGGTGTCCAGAGTGTGTATGCATGTTCTTCATATGTAATTAGGGTTACCCCTAGTGCATTACACACTTTCATATTTCATCATTAATGAGCCCAGTGACACAAGTGAAATTTCTTTAGCTCATGGTTTATAGATATAATATTACACCTGGATTCTTTAAAGCTGAATTCCAGGAAGTAGCAAATGAATAAATATACCAGCTCCTTACCCCCTTTCCCTTAGCTTTGGTGCAATGTAGATCAGATACAATTCAGGATTAACAGTGGCATCTGGTCCTGCATTATACGTGGTGACGTTAGTGCCAAGACTGGTTGAAGACTGGTCAGGAAGAGTGGCTATATGGGAGCAGTGATTAAAACCAGAACTGCCAAGGTGGAAACAAAACAAGCATTTGATTATGTATTGGTAGGGGTGTACATATTTATTCATTTAGATACTTTCCTCAGTTCAGATTAATGTATGACTTTCAGTGCATTTTAAAGCAGAGCTCCACCCAAAAGGGGAAGCTCCGCTTGTCTTCCTCTCCCCCCCCCTTCAGCTGCCACATTTGGTACATTTTGAGGGGGGTCGGGTACCTGGTTTTAACAGGTATGTGTGGGGAAGAAAGTTGCGCTATCCAGGTATGTAAAGCTGCTGCTCAAAATGTTATACTACATATATCAAAATTGTGTGTGGAAAGGAGCTGCGCTAAATAATGAAATACACCCAAATTGGTGTATGTGCTGTCTCACACAAAAAAATATATATAAGTGAAAAGAATAACCTATGTGGCTAGTGCTTTTCTCTTATGCGTATATACAACAGAAACTCTATGAAGACAGCCTCTGTTGGTATAACTGTTAAAAAATTTAATAAACACCCGGCAGGGCTGTTCAAGTTTCGTGAAAAGTGTACCACTTCCATCTGAGTTTGCCGCCACAAACTCAGTCAGAAGTTTGGCCCCTCCTCCTTCCCCTGCAGCCGGGCCATTTACAAAGCACGGCGAGCTTTGCGCATGCGCAGTAGGGGACTGGCTGTGAAGTGGCAAGGCTTCACTGCCAGTTATCCTTAGCTGAGATGGCGGCGGCAGCAACCAAAAGCCAATTGAAACATCGGCTCGGGTGAGGACATTACTGGATTCGTGGACAGGTAAGTGCCCTATTATTAAAAATCAGCAGCTACAGTATTTCTAGCTGCTGGTTTTGAAAAAAAAAAAAGTTCTGAAGGAGCCTGGAGCTCCACTTTAATGGGTCAGTGTACCCTTGTTTGATTTCTGGTGTGTAGCCAAAGGAAGGGTAGGAAAATAACTGACAAAGGCACGCTGTGAATACAGCTGTTTGATGAAGGGGAAAGGACCCAAGTTGCTTACAGCACCGCTCTATATTTATGTTTAATTTATCCTCTTTTTTTTTTTTTGCATTTTAAAATGTAATTTTTGAGACAAAAAGAAGTTGCTGACCATCACAATCATATATACATAATAAGAACACAGTAGAACATTTGTGTAGGGCGGGCAGGGACTACATCATGGCGCAGAATCTGCAAGAGAACTGAAATATCATTTTTGTGTGCCAAACCTTTTAACTATGTATAAAATTTTTATTGTATTTTATTTTGATAGTATCTATATATTTGCTGGCTTGTTTTAACTGTTTTTGAGGACCTGGTTGCTGTTGCTGGTTGCTGTTATCTGGAATATGTGATCAGAACCTACAGTATTCCATATAATAGATACAATATATAGGAACATACATACATATAAAAAGATTGAAAAAAAAAAATGAAATTTTGTTAACAGTGAGTATCAGGACCACATTCCAAGGTGTACAAAAACTACTAGGGCTGTTACTGATTAAAATTTTCGTGTTCGATTAATCAATTTTTTTTTTAATTGGTTAATCGACTAATTTCGATTAATTATAACGCACATACAGATCCAACTACTTTTAGCTGATCTCCTTGAATTGCAACTCTGCATTAGTCAGTGGTAAATGTGGTATACACTATATATAATCACACTAGTTAGTTTCCACAATCCATGACTTAACTTCACAGTTCACACAAATACGTTTTAAATTCAAACTGTAGCACTGACATAAGTAGATTTTTTCCCACAGTAGCGTGACAATCCCTCCACCTCCAGTCTAACTAATCACTCTCACCTTATGGCATGGACCCCTGTTCAAACAGGTGGTCATGCAAGCGGGTATCAAAAGGGTTAACAGGGACCATAAACTTCTCTCACATCTCCTTAGATCTCAGCAAGGACGCCAGGTCATGGGTAGAAAGAAAAGATCCAAGTGCTCACCGCTTAAGTATAAAATTGTATTTTTGTGTTCAAACACAAACTACTCACATAAAGATGATAAAAACACAGCATGTAAAGCCGACAATCGTGTTAGTTTCGTAGGGCAGCAGCGGGTGACATCATGTGTAGCTCCTCCCCCGTACGCGTTACGTTCATTTAGAACTTCAACGTCACCGGACTCCTCCCCCCTTCTCTTCGTTGGCAGTCAGAGGCACTTGGGGAAGGGGGAGGAGTCCGGTGACGTCACTGGATCTCCGATGGAACTCCCTGAAGACCCGGAAGCCGGTGGAGAGGTGAGTACCGATCAAAAAAGTTAGCGATTAATCGAGGAATTAATCTTTAATTTCCACAGCCCTAAAAACTACCATCCATTTATGGTCTACATCTTCTGTGGTCCACTTAATTTGTGATACTGTGATGGAAATGAAGAGTTACACTGCACCTAGAGAGCCACATGGCTTCCTGCTTCGGTTTTGGATTTTTGTATTCCCAGTCAAGAAGGATATAGTTGGGCAGATTTTGTCTTTGTTTTAATTGTGGATCTTCTACGACTTTTAAATCCCACTTGTGCAACATTTAACAGCAACACTTTATAGACAAGGGGAATGATCCACCCTCTAGTGAGAAAAGTGAGCAGTTGCTGATTTGTCAGAGGGTATTTAGCATGTAAGTACTTCCCAGTTACTGCCAGCAACATTGTTGGCCTATTTTGACTGCCCTTGAATATCCCTAATTGCAGTGTATATATCGGTATTATTTTCCAGTTATTCCTACACTTAAGCCACCCATAGACCTGAGATTACCATTTATAAACAGCCAGGTCAGGCAAACCCCCCCCCCCCCTGTGTATGGGAGATTCAGAGAGGTCCAACTATCTGTTCTGATCGAAATACAATTGTTCAGGCAAATTGAAAAGCTCTCATCCAGGTGCTATTGTTGATACAAAAATAAAAATGCACCCACACTGCACCATTCTCTTGTTGAGTGTTGGCAGAACGCTTGACCCTTATCATCATACCCTTTTATCATACGAGGTATCCCTATGGGTCCACAGAACAGCCCAAAAACAGTGTAAAGAAAGAGAATGCCAAAAATGTAGACTAAGTACACCATAGATTTATTAGTCTTGATACAAGATCAGTAGGTAAATCCAATGTGTTTCAGGGATTCACAACTCTTGCTTCATCAGGGCTATGAGATATAGCAATATAAAACATTATCAATAGATGGATCTAAAAGTAGTACATTTTTAGCCCATTATAAAACCTATGGTTTTTACGGCATGCAATACAGTATATAATTGATTTGTTCACTGTTGCCTTTGCTATTCTTATTTTCACATGTATTCATTTATATTATGGAGGGCATGTAATATTGATTTTCTTTCTAAGCTGTACAGTATGTATATATATATATATATATTTATTTATTTTTTTTTATTTTTTTAACTAGGTAATTATCCACTAATAATTTCGTTATAATCTTACGTTGTTTTGTCTGTTGGCCGTGATGAAAGGGGGAGTTGCGAGCCCCCGAAACGCTTTGACTTTTACCTACTGATCTTTTTTTAAAACTAAAAAAAATCCATCCTGAGCTTATTAAATTGATTTTAAAGTCTTGTCTTTTTTAGTTTAAAAATAACAAACATGTTGTACTTACCTCTGTGCAGTGGTTTTGCACAGAACAGCCCAGATCCTCCTCTTCTCAGGTCCCTTGCCGGCGCTCCTGGTGCCGCTCTGCTGCCGAGTGCCCCCACAGCAAGCAGCTTGCTATGGGGGCACCCTAGGCGAGCCGCTGCTCTGTGTGTCTATTCAGAGACGGAGCTGCCGGCTTGGCCCTGCCCCCTCTCTGTCTTGATTGGCTCACTGACTTTGACAGCAGCGGGAGCCAATGGCACCCGTTGCTTTGTCTCAGCCAATCCTGGACAGTCGAGGCTCTTGCGCAACATCTCTGGATCGAGATGGGGCTCAGGTAAGTATTAGGGGGGCTGCTGCACACAAAAGTTTTTTTTTATCTTAATGCATAGAATGTGTTAAGATAAAAAAAAAATCTTCTGCCTTTAGAACCACTTTAAAAACTTGTGGCTCTCTCTTCCTGTAAGCCAGGTACACACCATTGGCTCTTTTTCATTCAACCCAGCGGATTGAATGAAAAAAAACTGTCAGCTCTTAGTTCAATAATCTCCACTGCTGAGCTGTTGTGTTCTGTCAGGGGAGCAGTTCCCCCGCCACAACACTCCAATCAACGCTCTCTGCCATTGGCTGAGAGCGCTGATCGGTAGCCGTCGGATGCTGGTTTTCCAGCATGCACGTCTGACAGAAGCCAAACAGACCGATATGCACACGGGCCAAATGTCGGACGTTTGTTTTCCAACATTTGGCCCGTGTGTACGGGACTTACCCCTTTTTTGTAGCCTTGGACCATGGGATTGTACCTACAGGTCAGACTTCAACAAAGTTATGGTTGTCCTGTAGTTTATGGCAGGTTTAGGCAACTTTCATCTCCCCAGTTGAGGTGGAACAACCATTCCCTGCTGGCCACTGAATACCAGGGCATGCTAAAATGTCTGCCACAGCCAAGAGTCTCGTGTGGGGCATGGAATGAAAGCTTTCACTTTTTCCTTTACTTCCCCTAGGATGAAGGATGTCAACAAGAAGAATAATATATTTGCCCAGTTCAAGAAGAATGATCGGGACAGACAGAAGTTAATTGACACCGTGGTGAAGCAGCTTAGAAGTTTGGTGAATGGGATGTCACAGCACTCCTAGTGATGGTCTTCTCCTGCACAGTGTATATATGGAAATATCCCAATCAGCACATCTATTTGCTTCTGTTTTTACAGTTATGCTGCGTAAAGAAGGGTGATCAGAGGCTGGCTAGCTTAGGTGGGGCGATACCATGTTTTTAGGTTTTAAGAATATGTTTTATACATTGCACAGAAGTGGTTCAGCATTGCCCAGGTAATTCAAGTCACTGAAATGTACATATAAAGAACGGACCATGAATATTGTATTTTAAATATTGCTGCTAAAGGCTGCCACTTTTCTAGGGCGTTTCATGCTGGGATTTCTGAGTCATGTGACCTCAGTGCCATGACGAGGACAGAGCTGGTCATTGAGATGAACTGTCTGCAAGCATTGGTCCCGGACACGGTGTGGCATTATCTTGTAGACTTGGATCAATGGCCTCCAAATGGACATGTCTTCCGATCTGAGCACGTGGCTGCCATTATCCACTTTTATTATATTCTTGGTTCTCAGGGTTGTGATTTTCAACTATACCTGTAAATAATGGATTTTATTCTCTTTTGGGAATAAAAAAAAGAATGTTGACAAAACCCTGTATGTTTGTTTTTTGTAATAGGCACTTGAACTATGAGAATACGCTTATCTTCACAGAGAAAATGATAGAAAAACTAACCATGTTGCCCTTAACAACTGGATTTTTATTCTTTCAGCACAAATTTAAAAATAAAAGAAAGTGAGTTCACGTATTCCATATTTACATTCCAGAAGATGAAGAAGCATTTCAAATTTCACTAAATTTAAACACGACATTTTCTTTTTTATAAATTCCAAATTTTTTTAATTTTTGAAGAAGAAAAATATAATAAACCAACAAAAACACTGTTTTATAGGTGAAATCAAAGCTCGATATGTAACCAAGACCAAACTTTCTAATTTTCAGCTTTCGGTGCTCTCTATATACACTATATATACCACTATAAACCCACACACCAATGAGGGTTGCCACTCCAGGCTCCTGTTAGTCCTCATCCGCTAATGACCACTTTGAGTGCAGGCAAGACAGGGGCTCATCTCAGCTCATGCAAATGAGGGAAAATAAGTGGTCCTGAATGCCATACATCTCGTAAGACCCTGTGTGAATGGTAAGAGCAGCCTCAGCCCAGACTCCATCCAGGTCACGCCCCCGACGCGTTTCAGCCCACCCACGGGGCTTAGCCATGACTAAGTCCTGTGGACAGCCAGATGCTATGGGGGGCATGGCTTGGATAGAGTCTTTGCTGAGGCTGCTCTTACCAATCACACAGGGTCTGCAAGACACCGGGACCACTTTCTTTTTTCCGCTTGCAAGGTATCCCATTATACTAGACCAGGGGTGTCAAACTCAATATTGATTGCGGGCCGCATCAGCATTATGTCTGCCCTCAAAGGGCCAGTTGTATATATAAGACTAGATGCTAGATATCGGGAGCACTCCCACCAGCAACCATCACCATCCATTACATCACAGTGCACCCTCTTTGCCTTGTACTGCTGCTGGGAAGAAGCTGGGGCAGAGCTAAGAAGCAGAAAGTGCGAGGTCTGGAGGAGGACCAGAGGAGGGTGGAAGTCAGCTGCCAGAGACTGCTGAATACTGAGACCAGGGGAGGCGGAGATGAGGCTGCACGGAGAAGTGAAGGATCTGGTGGAGGTATTCTGTCCTCCTATCTGCTCCCGACTGCTTGGACAAGGGGGGGCAGAGAGGAGGAGGTCAGAGGGCCACATTAAAAGGCCTGGAGGGCCAGTTTTGCCCCCTGGGCCTTGTGTTTGACACATGTGTACTAGACCCTTTGGATAACATCTCAGCAAGTCTTGTTGTAAGTCTCATAGCCTACACTGGAAATGTGACCAGTTAAGTTTCCTGGGTTCAATATAACAAGTTCTACACATGGCATTTTCATTGAGTGCAAGGCTAGCTCATTGAGTGCTGTCCCATGTACATGCTTTTTCACCTTACTTATAGTCTATGGATATAAATGATGGATCCTGCTATTCAATTAGAAATAATTTAGAGGTTGTTCACTTACGCTTTGTTCACATTGATGAGATTTTAGAGGCAACTTGGGTCGCACTAAGATGCATGATAATGGAAATAACACTGCTTCCAATGGTGCCTGTTCACATCAATGCAACTGCGATGCGACTTTCAAGAAGGGCCCTGTGCTACTTTGGTAAGATTTACAGTGCAATTTAGCTCCATAGAATATACAAACCACATCCGAAACGCAAAGTTGCACTACATAATGGCACTGCAAATTGTGTCAAAATCAAATCCCAGTAGTGTAAACCAAGCCTTAGGAAAGTTATTGTTTGCAAACCTGTGCTCACTTTCAATACCCCAACCAGGTTTAAGAGAAATTAAAAAGAAAACAATTTTTTGCTAGCACAGGACTGATTAGTTGAAAAGAATATGGCTTCACCTTATTTACTAAACTCAGTGAACATTTGCTTTGCAAGGTGAAGATTCTCTAAGTCGGGGATCTCCAAACTTTCTAAACAAAGGGCCAGTTTACTGTTATTCACACTTTTAGGGTGCCAGACTGTGGCCAGTGGGAGTTGAAAATGCCCCAGCATCAGTGGGAGCAAACTATGCCTCAGGCTTGGTGGTCAGTGACAGTAAAAAAAATTACATAGCACCTGTGATCAGTGGAAGAGGAATAGGTCCCCATCGTTGGTGTCCATGGAAAAACATGCTACTCCCTTGTTGGTCTCAGTGTAAGAAATGGTTCCCCCTTGTTAGTGTCAGTGGGAGGATTAGCGCCCAATTGTTGGTGTCAGTGGAAGAAATGGTGCCCCATTATTGGTGTCAGTGGGAGGAATCGTGCCCAATTGTTGATGTCAGTGGAAGAAATGGTGCCCCATTGTTGGTGTCAGTGGGAGGAATAGTGCCTAAGAGTGCCTTATCAGTGGAAGAAATAGTGCTTCATATCAGTGGGAGTAATAGTGCCCCAAGGGTCATATAAAGGCAAGAAAAGGCCACAGTTTGGAGACCACAGGTTTAAGGCCCCTTTCACACTGGGGCGGGGAGCCGCGGTGACGGCAAAGCAGCGCTATATTTAGCGCTGCTTTACCGTCGTTTTAGCCGCGGTATTCGGCCGCTCGCGGTGCGGTTTTACCCCCCACGAGCCGCCAAAAAGGGTTAAAGACCCCCCGGTATTGCCACGGTATTACCGCGGTTTCCCATTCAAATCAATGGGAAGGAGCGGTATAGGAGCGGTGAATACACCGCTTCTATACCGCTCCAAAGATGCTGCTAGCAGGACTTTTTTTGCCATCCTGCTAGAGCACCGCTCCAGTGTGAAAGCCCGTTGGCTTTCACACTGGAGTGAATGGGGCCGGATTTTTTCAGGTGGTATACAGGCGCTATTTTAGCGCTGTACCGCCTGAAAAACGCCCCAGTGTGAAAGGGGCCTTAGTGAACAGTCGTCACTTCTTTAATCAATCAACACCAGTATCCTTAAAAATCAGCTTATAATCAAAATGATAATTTAGTTAAAGAGAATAGGATTCAAATGTTCTAAGATTGTACACTGTATACTGTGTTAAAGTGTGGGAGAGAATGGATTGCAGATTGTGCCTGTATAACCTGCTGTAGGCTATATGCAGTACTGTACATTTTGACTGCATTAGAGCCGTTTATAATTGTATAGATAAAATGTCTTGCACAATTGCATTATATTAAGGCCGGATGTGTAATTCATGATTTATGGCAAATCAAGTTGACTATGCATAATTTAGGCATTTCGGTCAATTATAAGAATCTGGGCACACCTATTTAAATCATCTAAATTTCAACATTGTTAAAAAATCTCAACAGTATATTTTTTCAATATTGACCCAAAGGTGGTATGGTCCTATTGGGATCTTTGTTACAGGCTCTTTAAAGAGTTGCTTGCAGGTTGGCACACATGCTGAGACTTGCAGTCCCTCGATCCATGGAAGTCCTGAGATAGTCCAATGCCGCGTACACACGATCGGAATTCTCGTCAGAAAAAGCTCTGACGGTTTTCCAGACGGAATTGCACTCAAACTGTCTTGCCTATACACGGTCACACCAAATTCCGACCGTCAAGAATGCGGTGACATACAACACTACAACGAGCCGAGTTCAATGTTTCCGATCATGCGTCAAAATTGTTTCTGAGCATGCGTAGGAATTTTGCGCGTCAGAATTGCTACAGACGATCGGAAATTTCCGATAGAAACCTTTTCCGTCGGAAAAATTGAGAACATGCTCTCAATTCTTTGCTGTCGGAAATTCGGCCAGCAAAATTCCGATGGAGCCTACACACGCATTTTCCGATGAAAAGCTGTCATCGGTCTTTTTCTGGCCGGAATTCCGATCGTGTGTACGCGGCACAAGCCTAGAATTGGCTTCTTCTAAAGTCAGCTTCTGTTCAGTCTTCAGAGAAATGACTGCTTCGGCCTTATTTACAAGCTGGATTTTGATGTAATGCTCCTCTTTTGTTCTCTATAAAACCTGCTCCGATCACTTAGCGTTACTCCAGTATTGGCTTTGGTGGCTTTCCAAATGGCAGTTGGCAGATGAGCGTGCGTTCCTTAGTGGTGTGCAGGGCCAGCTACTCTGCTTTTATTGCAGTTTGTGATCTGGGGAATTGTCCTTCATGGGAGATACATTTGAAGCCGTAAATTATCAGAGAGTGGACTCCAACTCCAAAGAGATTTATACTGATGGCGCTATAAATTATTAGCAAGTGTATTTCATGTTTGTGCTGCCACCGATAATGCTGGGAATGTAGAAAGACATGTATATTGATTGAGCTCACATGCCCATGTCCAGGACGTTTACTGCATGAACAGGGACCTGGGCAGTGTGCCTCCAGCCTCCTCTCCTCTGATAAGAGGCCGACAGTTAACTCTTTTCATCAGTGTCATACAATGGAGGCTAGAACAATGTCACAGTAACAGCTAGGATCCCTTTATAGTGCATTTCTATCGAGTAAACATTCGATTTATTGAGGGTCCATTTACATTTTTGCAGTGTGTGCTGTGTTAAGGCAGCCCATTGAAAATAATAGGCTGCCAATGGAATAAAATGTCAAAACAGATGTGTCACGAAATGTGCAATGCAACATCCTATGGTCCATTGCCGTGCAAAGTCTTGGTAGGTTGGAGTAACATATGGAACTAATGGCATCGCAAGGCAGCAGCTTGTTTAATGTATGTTGGCACATGTACCACAATGCAATGAGCCTAAAGGGGCCCTTAAAGTGGTTGTAAACCCTTACATATACCCAGTGAAGTGACTGGCCTCAGGTGATACATGATCATGAGACTAAACAAATCCTCCTACATAAGTCGTACCTGTTTATCTATAGACATTTTCCCCCTACATCTATTCAAAGTGCAGAATTTACACGAGATCTCTCTGGGTCTGAATAGAAGGGAGCTCCCTCCCCGTCACCATTTTTTTCTTGGTGTCAGGAAAATTCATCAGAAGTGACTCGTGCTTATAGCAGGGGAACAAGACAGCGGACAGAAATGACACTTAGTGCTCTGGATTGTGACAAGCACACACTATAAAGGGATATGCTTTGTTCATATTTCATGTCTGAAGGTTTACAACCACTTTACAGTAATATTTATGTAAATTCTATATCTTTCAAGTGGCCAGTTATGGACCAGGGAACATGGTCTTCATCACTATAAATTGACAGAAAGAGGGGCTGATTTACTAAAGGCTTTAGTAAAGGGGAAGCTTCACTTTGCAAATAATACCCAATCACATGCAGAGAAAATAAGAAATAAAAAAAATGAAAAAACAGCAATTTTACTTGCACACGATTGGATGATTGAAGTCAGCAGAGCTTCCCCTCATTTACAAAGCTCAGGAGCAACTGCACTTGCAAAGTGCGCAGTTTGTTTGCTTTTAGTAAATCAACCCCAGGATGAATTGCTTTCACCAAGACCAGTAAACACTTTAGCCGTGGTTTAATAAAGCGACTCATCGATTTGCACAGGCAGCCAAATCATATCCTCATGGTACTTACTAAGGTCCCTAGATACCTTGCGGAGACATGCGCACAGGTACATTGTATATGCAGTGAATTTACAAAAAGCGTGGTTTGCTGTGGAGTTTATACTCCAGCATCTGAACATATTGCCTCGTTTCCACTGAGCGGATCGGTTCGGTAAGGTCCGGTACGGTACGCTATTGAGTGTTTCCATTCTGAAAGCGGCCCATACAGCCGAACCATACCGCACCATTCAGGGTCCTGCTTCAGATGTGGGGCCATAGAAAATGGTCCGGTATGGTTAGGGCGGAGCTACGATACATTCCACTGATTGGCGGACAGAAAAACGTCTGCCAATCAGTGTGAGGCCACGCTAGGCATTTTTTCTAAACCCCGTATGGCCCCTGGTGGTCCGACTTGCAGTGGAAATGCTCACCTGAATAGACCGGACCGTTCTAACCCTTCCAAACTGTAAAGACCCGAAGCAGCAGTACACCTAAAATAAAATAAAAATTTCTCTAATGTTTTTTGGACTCGATTTCATAAGCTGATGATTGGAATGCATAGTCCAGTAATAAATACCCCGTGTATGCTACCTCCATTGTTCTTACAGAGCGATGAACAAAGATCTGCTGCTTTATTTCATATGTACACTTCATAGTGAGCAATCGTGGTTCTTTATTATTATTTTTTGTCTTTTTTTTTTTTATTGTTCCGTGACATATTACAATATGTATTCCTTGGTGCAGAAGGACACAAAAGCAGCATTATTTCGATTTTCAATGTGCACAGCGAGCTAGAAATGCACCGTATGTATTGAACATCAGTGGACGTTTTTTAAGATAAGTTCAGGGATTGGGTATACACCCGCATGTTCACGCAAGTTTAGAGGACCACTTGATCCCTGCTCTTTGAAATTTTCCAGGAGTTGAGCTTTAAAGTAAACCTTGGAGAAATATGGAGACCTCCATTGCTTCATATACTGATGCTAGTTGCCTGGCCTTCATTGGGGCCCTCTGATTTTAGTACTTGGAGTCGCTGACCCAGAACAAGCATGTAGATAAAACCTCGCTGACCCACACGCTTCATATACTTTTCTCATATGTAGGGTTCACTTTTATTACAAGCTAGACTCTGAAACTGTTTTTTTTCGAACACATTAATGAGATTATTTACATTAAGCTGATCACATCCACGTGTGTATCCAAAGAACTTAAAAGCTGATTCCAAACCGCTAAATACACAGTAGAAATGCAAACCTGAACTTTGTTGCCTGTGAAGGGATTTGTAATTCTTTTTGGCCAGTCATGTGAAGTGGGCCTCCTAGAAAGCACAACCAGAGCCCTGACTTGCAGTTAGGCAAAACAATCTTGTTAAGGACCCGCCCCCGACTGCTAATTGGATGAAGGAGAAGCAGAACACTGATGACATCATCCCTCTCCCCATCCTGTAACCATGTTCACAGTGTTAGACTGACAAAAAAAAGCGCAAGGTAATAGTCTTGAATGGCAAAGAGCGCTGAACCACCTCCCAATCTGAGTGATGCTGTGCAGGAGATTACAGGAAGCTAAAATAAAGACAGTATTCTAATACTTTAGTTGTTTAAAACTACATTAAGCATAAATATATGACTGTTTTTTTCACATCTTGCTAGTGTTCTGCTTAAAAAATACTAATTATTCCATTTAAGAAAGGATTTAATACCAGCTCTACATACAACATTTTGAATACTCTGACTAATAAGCCAATTATTTCCTGTCTCTCTATCCTCCCTGCTTCAGTGCCCATGCAAGGACAGGCACACAATACAAATAGTTCTGATACAATTGTGTAAGAAATTGACAATGTATGAGCACAGCAATTGCAACAGACTACCATCAACATCACCAGTAGGATGGCACTCCACCAAGGCTGGGAAATTGTCTAATGATGCCAATTGTTCTCTGATGATGGTACAGCCAAAATCCAGCACTGTGCCCATCATTTCTTATAGATATGCAATGCCCATGTGTGTCAGATGAACAGTGATCATGTGATGTGTGATCATCGAGGAGTTCCTGCTGCAGTTGTAGATTGTCCTGTGTGTTGTATTTATCCCATACATAAAATGAATCTGTCTGTCTGTCTATCCCATATAAAACTCTCTGCTGATATCTTTGGCTCTATATCCATTTCATCTATCTATCTATCTATCTATCGCATATAAATCACTCAAACTCACATTCTCCCTAGGCAGGTATGTCTCTTTCATATGTGTCTATATCTATCTCTATGCCTGCTTTCTATCTATCTATCCAATATAAAACTATATCCAGGTATCTATCTCTCATCTTTCTCGCTCTCCCTTCCCTCTCTCTCCCTTTTTCTCTCTCTCTCTCTCTTCTCTGTATCTCTCTCTTCTCTCTCTGTATCTCTTTCTCTCTCTCTCTCCCTTTCTCTCTCTCTCTCCCTCTCTCTCTCTCTTCTCTGTATCTCTGTATCTCTCTCTCTCTCTCTCTCTCTCTCTCTCTATCTATTTCTCTCTTTTCTCTGTGTCTATCTCTCCCTCTCTCTCTCCCCCCTCTCTCTTCTCTGTATCTCTCTTTTCTCTGTGTCTATCTCTCCCTCTCTCTCTCTGTAAATATTTCTATTCTCTCTCTGTATATCTCTCTCGTCTCTGTATCTCTCTCGCTCTGTATCGCTCTCTGTATCTGTATCTCTCTCTCTCTCACTCTGTATCTCTCTCTCTCTCTGTATCTATCCCCCCCCTCTCTCTATGTATCTATCCCCCCCCTCTCTCTATGTATCTATCCCCCCTCTCTCTCTGTATCTACCCCCCCTCTCTCTCTGTATCTCTCGCTCTGTCTGTGTATCTCTTTCTCTCTCTCTTTTCTCTGTATCTTTCTCTCTCTCTCTCTCTCTCTCTCTCTCTCTCTCTCTCTCTCTCTCTCTTTTCTCTGTATCTCTCTCTCTCTCTCTCTCTCTCTCTCTCTCTCTCTCTCTCTCTCTCTCTCTCTCTCTCTGTAAATATCTCTCTCTTCTCTCTATAAATATCTCTCTCTCTTCTCTCTCTGTAAATATCTCTCTCTTCTCTCTCTGTATCTCTCTCTCTCTGTGTATCTCTCTCTCTCTCTCTCTCTCTCTCTGTATCTCTCTCTCTCTCTTTGTATATATCACCCCCCTCTCTCTTTGTATCTCTCTCTCTCTCTCTTTGCATCTATCACCCCCCCCCCCCTCTCTCTCTCTCACTCAAACTCAAATTCTCCCTATGCAGGTATCTCTTTCATATCTGCCTATAGCTATCTCTATGCCTGCTTTCTATCTATCCAATATAAAACTCTAAGCATCTCTTTCCCCTCTCTCCCACCTCTCTCCCCCCCCCCCCCTCTTTCACCCCCCCCTTTCTCTCTCTCATATAAATCACTTTCTCCCTATGCAGGTATCTCTTTCATATCTGTCTATATCCACCTCTGTCTGTTTTCTATCTATCTACCCAATATAAAACTATATCCAAGTATCTCTTGCTCTCTCTTGTCCATCATGTGTCTCTCCCCTCTCTCTTTTTCATCTACCTATCTATCCCTGTAAAGTACCCATAACTCCTATCTCTGTTCAGGTCTCTCTCTCTATTCCATATAAATCAAGCACTCTATCCAGGTCTCTTGCCCACCTTGCCCCTCTCTATCTATCTATGCCCCTAGTCTTCTCTATCACTCTTCCTCCTTCCAAACATGCACCTATGTGCAGATGATGCCTCTGGGTCATTCAGGTTTATGGATCTGATGCAGCTGAAAAGTTTGTCACCCTTTCAGGTCCTCCTTTGGGACCTCTATGTAGATTTCCCATAGATCCCAATCCTGGACCCTATAATCTACCTGATGCCCCCGATCTGTGCCCCTCCTACACTCACAATACCTGACCCTGGCATAGTGTTTTTTTTTTTTTGTTCTGGAATCTGTTTCCTTCCATCCGGAGTTGTCATTGTCAGGTGCATATTACTATGAGGAATGTGACATTACTGCCACTAATGTGTGTCTGGACAGTGTCCCCCCAGGCACAGGGCGATCATCATGGTCTGGGTATTTTCTATCCCATAGATCACCCTCTCATCCCACTACAACAGGTGTTTCCAGTAGAACCAGCCCGGCTGTGTAGATGAGCGCCCGGGCTGTGAAGGGTTAAGCAGCCCTCCTGCATCTGCTGGTGTCCCCGGTGTCACCTCCCTATACAGACACCTTAGGACTCATTGGGGATCATCTGCTCCCTACAGAAGAAGATGTATGTGTCACCTAGAATGAAGAGAGCTGTCAGTGCATGGAGGAAACTCTTCTGTGTAGAAAATAATTATGCGTTAATTGTAATCAGCCACTTCAATTAAAGGCAGAAGCCATCTACCATCACTCACTATACTTTTCCAATAGATAAAGATAAATCAGCCCTATAGAAGAACATCAGAGGCTACAGACAGGCAGGCTGGGACTTGTAGTCACCCCAGACCCCCCCATATGCATTGTGTGTGTGGATAATGCTGGATGTCCCTGTGAGCTCCCAGCCTAGTCCTCACATTCCTTTAATCAATACCATCACCTACCCCCAGTGCCCAATCCCAGCCCTTTCCCCAGCTACTTAACTATGCAGAACTAGCACGTCACCCCCTGAAGGTGGAACGTATATTAAGCCAATATGTATATAAATCTAGCCAAGAAGCAGGCTGAGCTCTGCAGTGATAAACTAGGAAGCCCATTGAAGACATCAACCATTGTGCTGGAGCAGCCTTGGTGACATCTCTCTATAGCATGGTGAGTACTTCCTTTTCTCATCATCAGACTCAAATAATAATAATTAAAAAAAGATTATTATTTTATTTTTATTTTTTTTTGTAAAACACCTGGTATGAAACTTTAGGAAGTTCCAAAGTCATTTATTATTTTAAATACATTTTCCCCTTCTGGATTATTACCTATACTCAGTCAGTCTTTTCTTGGGAGTAATAAGGAAGCAGCAGGGTGTTTATTAAAGTGGAAATTGCACTATATAGCCTGCAGCTACCCCCCTTTATCTTTCAGGAATAAATCTTATCAGTCAAAACTTCCTTATAAGAGTTTTTTTTTTTTTTTTTTTTGTAGAAGACTAAATATATCTCTTCCCATAGCATGCCAAATATATAATAAAAACATGAAAGCTGCAATTTTAGCCCTTATAATCATCATAGCTGAGCTCTAAGACCTGACTATTTATTTCTTCCTAGACTAAAAATAACTCATTTTGGGAGGGGGCCACCTAAATAGATCACCCACTGAACTTTTTTTTTTTTTTTTTAGCATTTATTGAAAAGAAGTGCAGGTAGAGTTGTCCATGGTTATAAGACATGTTTTTTTGTTCTTTTTTGCATGCTTTAGATTTCTACATAGACTAATCAAAGTGTTAAGCATCCCGAAGTGTAGATCCGCCTCCCACTGTCAATTAAAGCACCAAGTGACTGGCTCTTTCCACAACTAATCACTGTACAGTTGGAGGTGACACTAATCCCACCGCAAGATCCTCAAGCTGAAGCCTTGCAACTCACAGGAGGACAGAAAATGTTTCTGAATACAGACCTCAATTACATATCATTCTTGGAAGCTGCGATCACATCAGTCTTGTCCTTGGCGCTTCTCCTGGCAGTGTCCCACCAGCTCTGGTCCTTCAGATGGCACAGCACCAGGGACAGGGCTAACAAGCTGCCTCTTCCCAAAGGCTCCATGGGCTGGCCATTTTTTGGGGAAACTCTACACTGGCTTGTGCAGGTGAGAACCGATGTGCCTGCTTTCTTTAATCTTTATTTTGTGTTGTTTTATCTGAAGTAAGGAACCAACTTCAAGCTAGTAAGGAACCACAAGTCTTCATGGCTTGCTTGTTATGGTTATCCTTGTGGTGCCACCAGTGATCTGGCGATGTAGCACAAGTCCCTCTAGCTTGTTTGCTATACTGATCATTGTGGTGCCACCAGAGTTCTGGAGATGTAGCACAAGTGCCTCTAGCTTGCTTGTTATGCTGACCCTTGTGGTGCCATCAGTAGTCTGGAGCTGTACCACAAGTCTCCTTAGCTTGCTTGTTATGCTGACCCTTGTGGTGCCATCAGTAGTCTGGAGCTGTACCACAAGTCTCCTTAGTTTACCTGTTATGGTGATCCTTGTGCCACCAGAGATCTGGAGATGTAGCACAAGTATCCTTAGCTTGTTTTAATATGCTGATCATTGTGGTGCCACCAGAGTTCTGGAGATGTAGCGCAAGTCTCATTAACTTATTTGTTACGTTGATCTTTTCGGTGCCACCAGAATTCTGGAGATGTACCACAAGTTCCCTCAGCTTGTTTCGGATGCTGATGGTTGTGGTGCCACCAGAGTTCTGGAGATGTACACGTTTTATTAGCTTGGTTGTTATACTGAACCCTTTGATGCCACCAGAATTCTGGAGATGTACCACAAGTTCCCTCAGCTTGTTTCGGATGCTGATCGTTGTGGTGCCACCAGAGTTCTGGAGAAGTACACGTTTTATTAGCTTGGTTGTTATACTGAACCTTTTGGTGCCACCAGAATTCTGGAGATGTACCACAAGTCTCATTAGCTTGTTTCTCATGCTGATCATTGTGGTGCCACCAGAGTTCTGGAGATGTACCACAAATCTCCTTAGCTTGTTTCTCATGCTGATCATTGTGGTGCCACCAGAGTTCTGGAGATGTAGCACAAGTCCCCTTAGCTTGTTTTTATACTGATCATTGCGGTTTCAACATGGTTCTGGAAACGTACAATTATCATTAGCTTGCTTGTTATACTGGACCTTTTAGTGCCACCAGAATTCTGAAGATGTACCACAAGCCCCCCTAGCTTGTTTGATATGCTGATCATTGTGGTGCCATCAGAGTTCTTGAGATTAAGGCTGGCCATGCATTATCCAATTTTCTTATTTAATTTCCTTTAGATTTACCTTCAACGATGTAGTGCAAGGGCCTGCCTGATTGCATACAAATTAAAAGTGTTTAGGTTTGACCCCATATGGTTTTTGGTAAATCTAAAGGAAAATATGTATAATGTATGACCAGCCTAACCACTTAACTTGCTTTTTATGCTGATCATACCACCAGAAGTCAGGAGACCCAGCTTGACTTTAGAGTTTCCCGTTATTTCTATAAAAAAAATAAGCAATCTGGAGACTTTTCATTGGTACGAAACTACAACTCCCAACATTACCTAAATGCATACTTGGATCTGTAGTTCCACAAACACTATTACGTTGTAAAGTGGTTATTTTTCCAGATATATGATGCAGCATCTGTCATCTCCAAGACAGATAAGGTGACCTAAAAGGGAGATTGTTAGGAATTCTTCTTACTTGCGTGTCATTGTCTCCACCATCGCAGGGATCAGACTTCCACAGCTCCAGGAGGGAGAAGTATGGCAACATTTTTAAAACTCATCTGCTGGGAAAACCACTGATCCGTGTGACCGGCGCTGAGAATATCCGCAAGATCCTGCTAGGGGAACACCACCTGGTGAGCGCCCAGTGGCCCCAGAGCACCCAGATCATCCTAGGCTCCAACACACTGGTCAACTCCATTGGGGACCTCCATAGACACAAGAGAAAAGTGAGTACCCTGGGGCTCTGTGCGGAGCCTTCTGCTCCATTGTAGCATGTTACACCACCCCATCCAACCCTACACACCCTTCTATTCTCTACAGGGCTATTGCCGGGATATGGAGGCAACTCTGAATCGAATGCAACTACATGGAAAATACAGTTCTAATCATTTCTAAATATATATATATATATATATATATATATATAATATATATATATATATATTAGTATATTATATTGAAAATTAATATAATTAAAATATGAATATTATGATATCATAATACATTGCCATGAAATAATCTTAATATGTAAATGTAATCGTTTAAAAATATTTTTAGTTTTTCTGTCTCTCACATATCTTTTACTGTCTGTCTATCTATTTTGCTCTCTCTCTCTCTCTCTCTCTCTACCTAATTATTTTGCTCCCTCTCTCTCTTTCTCTCTCTCTCTCTCTTTCTCTCTCTCTCTCTCTCTCTCTCTCTCTCTCTCTCTATCTATCCATCTTCAGAAGTTCAGAACCTTTGGATGCAACACAGAAGTTAGGACTTGAACAAACTTCAGTAGACAAAATAGAAATTTAATTCCACTATCCAACATATTTCTGGACCTGGTGTTTAAGAAACGTTTTGGTGGAACTCATCCCAGTTGAGGGCATGCAGGAGATGTTTAGCCTCGGAATAAGGTCCAGAAATATGCCACCTAATGATGCGATGCCAGACTTCAGTAGACAGAATAGAATGTAATTCCACCATCCAACATATTTCTGGACCTGGTGTTTAAGAAACGTTTTGGTGGAACTCTTCCCAGTTGAGGGCATGCAGGAGATGTTTAGCCTCGGAATAAGGTCCAGAAATATGCCACCTAATGATGCGATGCCAGACAGGTTGGCAGAGGGCCTACTCTCTTTCTGCAGGCAGGATCGCTCAGTTAATGATCTCTCACTTTCCTTCTTAGGTTATGGCCAAGGTGTTCAGCCACCAGGCGCTGGAGAGCTACATCCCCCGGATCCAAGAGGCGGTGAGCCTGGAGCTCCAGGGCTGGTGCAGAGAGGTCGGCCCCATCTCCATGTTCCCCTCTGCTAAAGCGCTCACTTTCCGGATCGCTGCCCGCATCTTGCTGGGGCTCAACCTGGGGGAGAAGCAGTATAAAGACCTGGCCAGGGTGTTCGAGCAGCTGGTGGAGAACCTCTTCTCTCTGCCTCTGGACATCCCATTCAGTGGGCTCCGCAAGGTAAGTGTTCATCTCCCATCTATTACTTGTGCTGATCTTCACTATAATAGAATGCCTCATGTACAGATATTACCCTCCTCATTGGCTTATTTATAAAGGTAAAAAAGGATACATAGTGAGATGCAATTCATAGTATCCAATTGGATTTCATCTGTCATCAGAGCATTAGTTTTGATACTCTCAAGTGAAGTAGATCCTTTCTAAATTCTCCCTCTTCCAATAATACTGAGGCTGGCCACACATTATACAATTATCTTGTACAATTTCTGTATAATATCCTTTAGATTTACCTTCAACTATGTAGCTATGCAAGTTCCTGCCCAATTGGATACAAATTGAAAGTGTTATTTGGGTTTGACCTCATATTATATGTTTTTTGGTAAATCTAAAGAAAAATTGTACAAGAAATTGTAGACATCTGCAATGTTTGAATTTGATAAATACCTGTCCTGTAGACAGCGCAATAAAATGTGCAAAGTGCAATGACCTATAGCAATCAGATTTCACCTATCAATGGAACAAGCCAAAATAATAAATACAATCACTGCTGATTGGTTGGTATATGAGACATCATTTTTTTATATTGCTTCCTTATTCATTGATCGCTCAATCAATCAATCAATCACACACCATAATTCCTAAAATGTTCTATCCAGCATTTCTTGTCTGCTCTTTTTATTGATCTATATTTTAGACTTTTGTAGATATTCAGTGTGGGGTGAGTTGCACTGTGTAAGGAACTCTTAAAAGAAAATGAATAGGACACTTGTGGTGCAAAATACAGTAACATGACTCAACCAATCAGATTTCCCCTTTCAAGAAATAACAGCAGGAGCAAAAAAATATAACAATGGGTTAATTAATTTTGCAAATTGCTCTTTAGAATTAAGCCACACAATTCTTTCTGATGCTGCTGTGCTATATTATATTATATTTTTTGTTATATTATAATGTATCTGTGTTTCTCAGCCTTTTTTTCAGTCAAGGCACGCTTTCAAATTTTGCACAATCTCAAAGCACACCAGAAAGTGCGTCTGAGCGTGCGCACACTTTTTTGTGCGTTTCTGCTGGTTGTCTCTTCAATGGGCTGCGCTTTGCGCATTAAACAAGCAAAAAGGGTGTCAGCACAATTTATAAAATTGCACGTCACCAAAACACATGGTACTGCGGTGCCACACATTTTAGCGGGCATGAACGCATGTGCATTTGCTAGATGCGTGGGGGTGCCAGTAAGAATAATGGCACCCGTGTGCTGGTGCAAAAGGTAGCCGTTTTTATGCAGTGCTGAAAAATGCGCAATTTCGCTTGCATTCATGCACCACACCTGGTGTGAACAAGCCCCAAAATGTAGTTTTTGAGGCAGAGATCTGTAGTCAGTAGGTTGTGATGCAGAGTTGCCTTATACCTGGCAGTATGTTGTGGTAGGGTGGTCAGTGAGCAGTTTGTAGTGGCAGCCTTGGCGACCTGTCCATATGGGGCACCGCCCCCCTAATCCATGCGCCGGACCCCTAATCTACATGCAGTGCGCCGGACGCAGGGATTTCTGTGGGTCTTATTTTTTTTTAAGCACATGATTAGAGCTTGGGGCTCTAATTGGCTTAACCACTTTCCGCCCGCCCACCGTCAAATGACGGCTGGGCGGCGCGGCTCTCGTTCTGGTTGGATGTCATATGACTGCCCTCCAGAACGACCGCTTTTGCGTGCCTGTGGGGGCGCGCATCGCGGCGATCAGTGGTGTGGTGTGTCAGTCTGACACACCGATACACCGATCTCGGTAAAGAGCCTCTGACAGAGGCTCTTTACCACGTGACCAGCCGTGTCCAACCACAGCTGATCACGATGTAAACAGGAAGAGCCGTTGATCAGCTTTTCCTCACCCGTGTCTGACAGACGCGAGTAAAGGAGAGCCGATCGGTTGCTTCCCTGACAGGGGGGGTCTGTGCTGATTGTTTATTAGCGCAGCCCCCCCCCCGTCGGATGCCCACCCAGGACCACCAGGATGCCGCCAGGACCACCAGGAATTCCCACCACACTGGACCACCAGGAAAATGCCAAGCAGTGCCCAGGCAGCTGTCAATCAGTGCCCATCCCCAATGCCTGCCAGTGCCATCAGTGATGCCTATCAATGCCATCTATCCATGCTGTATATCAGTGCCACCCATAAGTACCCATCAGTGCATCTTTTCAGTGTCGCCTATCAGTGCCACCTATCAATGCCCATCAGTGCTGCATATCAGTGCCACCTCATTGGTACCGCTTTATCAGTGCCCATCATGCAGCCTTATCAGTGCCCATCAGTGAAGCAGAAAACGTATTTTCAAAATTTTAGGTCTTTTTTTATTTGGTTTAGCAAAAAATGTAAAAACGCAGAGGTGATCAAATACCACCAAAAGAAAGCTCTATTTGTGGGAACAAAATGATAAAAATTCTGTTTGGGTACAGTGTAGCATGACCGCGCAATTGTCATTTAAACAGTGACAGCGCTGAAAATTGGCTTGGGCAGGAAGGGGGTGTAAGTTCCTGGTATTGAAGTAGTTAAAAAAAGGGTAGGCTCAGGGCGCAGAGCACTCTTAAGACTCCCGGCCAATCGGGTCTTGGGACCCGCTTCCTGTTCGGCCAGGAGCAGAAGCAATGCCTGTTACAGCGGGGAGGAGTGAGGAACAGCCTCCTAAGATAAGGCCACTGATTGCCACCATCCATCTCCCATGGGGAGATTGGGCAATGATCGCCCCTGCCTGTCCATCTCCTCATTGCCCGCTCCCCCGCAGGAGATGGATGGACAGAGGCAAGCCAATTAGAGCCTCAGGCTCTAATCTTGTGCTTCAAAAAATAAAAAATAAACCCACAGAAATCTCTGAGTCCAGCACCCTGCATGTAGATTAGGGTCCGGTTGCATGAATTAGGGGGGCGGCGCCCCCCCAAAAAAAATATTGAGCACCAGCTGCCACTGAGTGCCAGTCGGTGAGCAGAAGCATTAAATTCTTAATGGAGAAGGGATTTCTTGCAGGGCTGCTATTACTGCTCCTCCATCTTCAGCTGCCGGATCTGCCATAGCAGCTGCCTGTGCAAGGAGGGAATGAGGTGGCCACACCCCAGGTCATGGCTGTACCCTTCGGAGAAGTTGGGGGAGGAAAATTTTAGATGAACTCCGGGGAGAGGAGAGTGCCGCAGACAACCCGCGACCCCCATTGACCTGTACCTCCCTGTCAGCTGTGGAGGCAAAGACATTGGGCAGGCTCCTGGCATGCTCCTTACCAACTGATGATGCCATTGATTGATGGGAGGCATGTGAGCGGCCCGCACAGCTCAGAGTCGCAGAGAAGGTTTCATGCACTGCAGTTAAAAAAAAGAGGCTTAAGCCGATGTAGTGTCACATATGGCGACCCATCACATTTGGCTACCCGCTGGACTGCGCATGCGTGACGCCGCCATATGTGTTCCAACACTGTGGTGATCTGCTCTAGCGCAGAATTTTGTGGCCACACCCGAGTCCAGGTTCAGGCCCCACTATCCAAGTGGATATAGAGTGAGATTATAATTATGCAGAGCGAATAGAGGCCGTGCCCTGTGGCAAAGTGGTGTCTTACAACAGTGTTGGAATGCATATGGCGGCGTCGCGCATGCGCAGTCCAGCGGGTAGCCAAATGTGATGGGTCGCCATATGTGACGCTACACCGGCAGTGAAGGTTTCATTTAACTGCCTGCCTTAGTTTGGGGCAGTTTTTCATCCTTTGCCGTGGCACCCCTGAGGTCTCTTGGTGGCACTGCAGGGTGCCGCAGCACCCCCATTGAGAAACGCTGTAATATATTCTAATTTGTTATATAATATGTTATATTATAATATAATATATTAAATTTATTATATTATAATTTATTATATATTAGGTTATATTATATTTTCCTTTCTTAACCAGATTTGAGTCTATGATTAACTGAGAGGGTTTTAGATGATAATACACAGTGCTATAAATGTGTATACTGGTACATATACATGGGTCTGTATACATACAAACATGGGCACAAATACACGTCTGTATTTGTGTAAATGTATAGAGTGTATGGATATCGTCTCCACATCTTTGTATATGACTTGTAAACAGCCCATCCTTCATCCTAGGTGACCCTCCACACACTCTGTATACAAAGTTATCATAAATGTCATTTGCCCACAAGCTGCTGCTGATGCCCAATGAATGGGCTCTATGTACTAGCCGGCACTTTGCATTGTAAAAAAATAATTTATGGACATTAAACATGGTTGGAGCAAGCAGCCTGCATGGGTCTATAAATCACAGGCTGAATGGGGCAGGCGGAGTGCCCCTAGTAAGTCAAGTATCCGGAATAGGCTCTACTAGCTGTTCTCCAGCCGCTCGCTTAGTAAACAGGCGTGCTCTGTAATTGTTCAGTAGGATCAGCACTGGGAGAGAAAACACACGGAGGAGCTCAGAATAGGGACCACATTGTCTTGCAGAGAATAGTCCAGCTGAGTGATAGACAAAGAGCTGCTCCAGGCAGACTCCTAATGACTCCCTCCCTGGTATTTGTGACCCTGCTTGGCACTTGGTTGTTGAAGACCTGTCAGCCAATTGTCCAGGAGAGAACGAGCAAAGCTGGGGACCCACCAGAGATCCTACAGCCTATTACCTACTACTGTACCTGATGTCCAGGCTCTGTAATATGTCACATCACTTGCAAATGTCAAGCTACTTATGACCAGCCCAATTAAAGCTAGTTTGTGATTGGCCACCAGGGATCATCACACACCATTGGGGTTTGCATTATGTCATCCGATTTAAGAGTTTCAAAGTTAATCCAGAGGAAGGCAAAACACTAACCACAGCTTATCAATAAATATTTAGCCTCGGTTCACACTATGAACTGCATTAGAACCGCACAAGAGCCACACTGCATTCCTGTTCAATTCATATGCGATTCAGTGTGGTGCGATTAGAGCTCGTTCCTACAGCAATTTTGGAACTGTAGTGCTTGGCCCTTTTGTACCATGTGATCTGGTTCCGGCAAACAAACTGCATTTGCAACCTTTGTTTGGTGTGTTGTTAAAATTGCACTGACACCTGCAGTGGATCGCAAGGGCAGCGTGATTTTAATGCGATGCAGGAAATGCGCACTGTGTTTACCGCAATGCACTAGTGAGAACCTAGGCTTAGTCAGGCAAAACAAACTTCTTACCAAATGTATAAAAATATAGGCCAGTTCTTACAGGCAGATTCAATTATGTATCCATTAAAAATAATTTAAAACCCAATTAAACTTTCAGCATAAAGAGGAGCTCCTGGCACCCCCCAAAATCTTTTAAAGTCAGCAGCTACAAATACTGTACCTTTTAATTACCTACACTTACCTGTCAAGGGATGCAGCGATGTCCTTACCCCAGCCGATTCTTCAGTCGGCTTTGGGTTCAGGCACCCACATCACAAGTAAGGGAAACCAGCAGTGAAGCCTTCCCAGCTGGTTTCCTACTGCGCATACGCGAGTCGCCCTGTGCTTTGTGAACACCGCAGTCTTCTGGGACCTGTGACGTGTCCCAGAAGGCTGTGGGGTAGTCTTCCACAGGCTACGGGGGAAAGAGGGGAGCCAAAACCTGACCAGAAGTGGGAGCGGGTACCTGTGAAAAACAGGTACCCCCTCCCCCCCAAAAAAAAATTTCAAATGTGGCAGTGGAGGGGGAGGATGCAAACAAGCGTAACATCCTCTTTTGGGTAAAGTTCTGCTTTAAATCAGATAAATACATTCCAGGTGCCACAAAACAAAAAAGGAAAAGAAACACAGCACCTCTAAGTGCAGGATTGGTAAACCATTTAATGATAAGTCAAAAGTGAAACTACTCACAAAGGGAGCATAAACACAAGCATGATAGTAATCCTGCAGCAAAATCCGGGGATGGCTTTCTCCTAAACGTCCGTGTCTCTGAAGTGCAGCTGAAAGCTCATGCAGGTGGATTTCAGCATTCGCAGCCTATGAGAACAGCAGGGAACACAGGGGCGATCGGAGATGATGTCACTTCCAGGTGCAGGCTGAGAGGAGGTGGCTTTGTCTTCGGAGCATGCTTGCTCCTTCCTCAGGCCATACATTTTTGTCTGCCACAAAACAAAGGTGTTCAATGACTTACTGTTCAATTTCTTGCTAAAGCAGGTACAGCCTGAGAGTAGAAAAGCATGTCTGCTGCCAGCATGCTGTAGAGTGAGACCTTTCCTCCCTGTGGAAAAGTGCCACACCTCTGTGGAGAGTTCGCTGCAAGTCAGACCTATAGCACTGCAATCAGTAAAGGTTATGCTCCCAGCTGATTGGGAAGCTCAGATTCTGTCCCAGCAGGAGTTGAGTTGGACCTCTGCAGAGAAACCACTGCTTCCCCACAGAGAGCAAAGGGCCCCACTCTACAGTATGCTGGCGCAGGGCACAGGCTTTTCTATTCAGATTGTAGCTGTTTTAGAAAGAATACAAATTGTAAGGCACTGGCCATATCTGATTTTGATGCCCTTGAAATGTATTTAGCAGATTTAAAGTGATAGTTTTGGTTTTAATGTATTTTAAAAACAACCAGCATAGCTTTCTAAATATGTACCTAAAAAAGCTTCCTGCAATCCTCTTCACAGCAGAAGTCAGATTGAGACGAGTAGGGTCATTACTCTTAAGCCGGTCATAAACGGTTCAAATCTCGGCCAGTTCCTGCTGAACTGGCCAAGATTCGAACCAGGTATGTACCCAACTTGATCAATCGATCGATCAAGTTGGGTACAACCAACCTGCCCGATGTGTTCTCTCAGCCGGGTTGGCTCCACAGGAGGAATTCCTCACAATTAGTGTTGATGGGGGGATTGACTGATTTTCTTTCCTGCAACCAAACTCGTTTCATTATTGTTTTGCCCTATTCTATCAGGCTAGTACAGTAGACATGCTTACAAGGGGGTGAGCACAGGGATGAACTCTTTCGTTTGCTGCTGTTCTTTGATTATCCAATCAGCAGACTGGGTTGGGTCCTAGACCAAGCGTTATTGCTTAAAGTGATACTAAAGTCTTGTTTTCTTTGTTTAAAAATAACAAACATGTTGTACCTCCTCTGTGCAGTGGATTTGCACAGAGCAGCCCAGATCCTTCTCTTCTCTGGTCCCTCTTCTGTGCTCCGCTCCTGGCCCCTTCCTCCTGCTGAGTGCCCCCAGAGCAAGCAGCTTGCTCTGGGGGCACCCGAACCAAGCCGCTGCTCTGTGTGTCCATTCAGACATAGAGCCGCAGCCAGGCCCCACCCCCTCTTTCTCCTCATTGCCTCACTGACTGATTGACAGCAGCGGGAGCCAATAGCCCCCCACTGCTGTGTCTGAGCCAATCAGGAGGAAGAGTCCCAGACAGCTCAGATTCTCGTGCAACATCGCTAGATCGAGATGGGCTCACGTAAGTATTAGGGGGGCTGAAAGGTGCTGCTGCACACTGAAGGTTGTTTATGAATGTATTAAAGGGGTTGTAAACCCTCGTGTTTTTTCACCTTAATGCATCAAGGTGAAAAAACATATTCTAGTGATGATCGGCCCCCCAGCCCCCCCATTTTACTCACCTAAGCCCTGGAATTTCCCACGGCTGAGACATGCTTTTCCTCTGCCCGAGCTTCTCGGCTCTTGATTGGATAGATTGATAGCAGCGCAGCCATTGGCTCCCACTGCTGTCGATCAAATCCAATTATGCGGGCACCGGGGCCGAGTTCTACATTTGGCATCTATGGACGACGAATGCTGGACTCGGGAGCGCACCCGCAAGGTAACCCCCCCTGGTAAAGCGCTTCTCCTAGGGCAGTGATGGCGAACCTATGGCACGCGTGCCACGGCTGGCACGCAGAGCCATCTCTGTGGGCACACGAGAGGGTCCAGGACAGAACTAGAGGTCTCTCTCTCCTCTCAGCCCCCCTCCCTCTCTTTCCCCCCCTCTTTGTGTCCCCCTCTCTGTTCCCCCTCTCTCTCAGCATCTCTCTTGCACCCCTCTCTCTGTCCCTCTTCTCTCTCTCTGTCCCCCTTCTCTTTCTCTGTTCCCCCTCTCTCACACCCCTCTCTCTCTGTCCCCCATCTCTCTCTCCCTCTCTCTGTTCCTCCTCTCTCTCAGCTCACCTCTCTCAGCATTTCTCTCACACCCCTCTCTCTCAGCCCCTCTCCCTCTCTCTGTTGCCCCTCTCTCTCAGCATCACTCACACCCCCCTCTCTCTGTCCCCTCTCTCTGTCCCCTCTCTCTCAGCCCCCCTCCCTCCCTCTCAGCCCCCCTCCCTCTCTGTTCCCCCTCTCGCTCTCTGTTCCCCTCTCTCTCAGCATATCTCACACCCCTCTCTCTCTGCCCCCCCCCTCTCTCTCAGCCCCCCTCCCCTCTCAGCATCTCTCTCACACCCCTCACTCTCGCTGTCCCCTCTCGCTCTTTCTCACACACCCCTCTCTCTCTCTCACACCCTCCTCTCTCTCACACAACCCCTCTCTCTCGCGAATTGCCGTGTTGGCACTTTGCAACACAAAACCAATGTATTTATTTCAATTTGGGCACTCGGGCTCAAAAAGGTTTGCCATCACTGTCCTAGGGGGTTATACGATGCAGGGAGAATCTGCGAGAGCCACCGAGGGACCCCAGAAGTCGAGGATCGGGCGACACTGTGCAAAACAAACTGCACAGTGGAGGTAAGTATGACATGTTTGTTATTTAAAAAAAAAAATTTAAATGTAGCTTTACAATCAATTTAAAATACAAAAAAAAAACTTCTCCCTTTAAAACCATTTTAACTGCAGCAGAGAAATGCAAAAATTATGCCAGGGACCTGGATGTGTGGGGTTGTCGGGATCACAAGACTGGCTGAACAGAATTACAATTCATATATGTATTTACATGGTGTATTTAGCTTTTTTTTTTCATGGGATCAGCTTTACCTATCATAGCTGTTCATCATCATGTAGTAATGATATTGTAACTTATCAGCATATTTGAAAGATTTCTACCTCAACAACTGTCTCATTTGTGTATTGAAAAATGAAAGCAACGTTTCGTGACGTTTACTAATTGGTCATTCTTCGCAGGGTATTAATGCGCGTAAAACATTACATCAGTACATGGAAGAAGCCATCAAGGATAAAATCACAAGAAGAGACCCTGAGTTGTGTGAAGATGCTCTGGATTACCTTATAGACAGTGCTAAGGAGAATGGCAAGGAGCTGAATATGCAGGAGTTAAAGGTACCAGACAATAGTGTGCATGCCAGCAGTGACCTGACACATCAAATGTGCCAATCGATCTACATACACTATCATATTTAATCATTTCCCTTTGGGACTAATAAAGTACTATGAACTGAACTGAATTTTCCACTCACATTTAGTGAGAAAAATGGTGTGTAGTAACATATATTGACCAATCATAGAGCAGTAAACCAACGTTGAATTTTTGCATTCCTTCCCAATTACAGGCAGGTATATGTTTTTTAAGGCCAATGAGCACAAATATTGGATTATGAGATATAGAGGGAATTGGCCGAGCTCTGGGTTGGAGCTAAAGATGCAAACACATACTGAACAAGCCTAGTTTTAGGGGTACCAAGATGCTCAGGAGAAGACTTTGTGGATGTAGGCACCTTGCAGTGCTGCTTTTCACTTATTACCTTCATGTTTTTCTTTATAGCACATTTCCAGAGTTAGGCAGGCCATGCATTATGCGATTCTTTTTTCCTTAACCATTGGTTGAAGAAAAGAAAATTGCTTGATTTCCTCCCACAGCGCTATTGTGTACTGCCGGAGGGGAGTCAACATTTTTGGTATCTTTTTTTTTTTGATTAAATACCACCAAAAAAGCTCTATTTGTGTGAAGAAAATTATAAAAAAAAAATTTGGGTACAGTGTAGCATGACCGCACAATTGTCATTCAAAGTGCGACAGCGCTGAAAGCTGAAAAATGGCTTGGGTAGCATGGGGGTGTAAGTGCCCTGCAGGCAAGTGGTTAAAGACACTTTTTTATGCTATACCTTTTCAATTTATTTTTAAGGCTATATCTTTAACAATAACTTCTGCAGTCAGTTACTTCTTTTTTTTTTTTTAAGGCAAGACTCCTATAGGAAGACTCATTTATACAGCTCCTAGACAATGAGCGGGCCATACCATACATTATAGTTTTTATTTTTTTTCCATGTACCCTGCAGGCTGAACAAAAAACAAATAGATTCCTCCATCTATGCCATACAGTGTGGATGAATGAATCTGCAGTGGTGGTTATTGTATTTTTACAGCCAGCACATGCAGCTGTCAGAATACCTGAACAGCAGCTGCATCTGATTGGATGGAGTCACTGTTCAGTTGATGATTTTACTTCTGGCTCCTTTGACCTGTCCAGCATTGCCAGTTTTAGAGACTATGTCCTTTGATCATTGATAACAACCAACAAAAGCTCCTCAAATGGGTCAGTACAATGCATTTTACCCCAAAGACATGCTGGTAGCCAGTGGAGTCGGTAGGGGGTGGCTTTTAGGGCTATAGCCCCGAATCTGGGGCCCATAGCCCTGAGTCTCTGCAGAGGTCCCCAAGGTGTGGGGAGGCTCTCTGGGGACCCTGATATAAGGGGGAGGCACTCTGGGGATCCTAATGGGGATATATACACACACGTATATTATATACATGTGTATGACCGCCCAAGCATAGGACTTTCTTTACTAGGCTGCTATGGGCTCTAGCCCCAGATCTTTTGTAGACCTAGCAACGTCCCTGCTGGTAGCTTTATTGGCTTCTGTCTAAACTGTCCCTAGTATGTGTATGAATATGAGTTAGGAACCTTAGATTGTAAGCTCCTTGAGGGTAGGGACTGATGTGAACGTACAATATATATGTAAAGCACTGGGTAAATTCACATTGCTATATAAGTACCTGTAATAATAATAATAAAAATTTAGCAAAGAGTTTTCTTCACTACATGATTAAAGAGGAGGTCCACCTTAAAAACAATTATTAAAAGTCAGCAGCTACAAATACTGCAGCTGCAGACTTTTAATAAATGGACGCTTACCTGTCCAGGGTCCCCGCGATGTCGGCAGCAGATGACGAGTAATCGATCGTCTCTCGGCTGCCCCCGCCGCCATCCTCGATCAGGGAATCAGGAAGTGAAGCGCTGCGGCTTCACTGCCCGGTTCCCTACTGCGCATGCGCGAGTCGCGCTGCGTGTCTTCACTGGTCCCCAA
Organism: Lithobates sylvaticus; assembly: GCA_028564925.1. Classification (NCBI taxonomy): domain Eukaryota; kingdom Metazoa; phylum Chordata; class Amphibia; order Anura; family Ranidae; genus Lithobates; species Lithobates sylvaticus. The sequence goes on along the minus strand of CM053036.1, from coordinate 68,739,493 downwards.
AACTGTGTATTTTCCATAACACAATGGGGGTGTGGGGCGGGCATCTGCGGCTAGCTATTCCCGGAAGTGGGTGCAGATACCTGGATTATACAGGTATCTGCATCCCCCTCCCTCCTCTTATATGTCTTGGGGAAACCATTCTCAAGTAGGGTTGCTCCAGAGCTTGCTAGGGGTTGCTTGAGCTGTGGCTGATTGACCTCCCATTTGATGGTGGCTGCATAGTTTTGGGGCTCAACAACAACTTGCAGAGCCAGCGGCATGACCTCGAGAGTATGTGCTGTCTGTTAAAACATCCCCTCCACCTTAGGACACATCGGGGTACCAGCTCCGCTTTTCCAGCCGTATTCAGTAGTAACAAATAGCATCCAACAAGCTGCACTTCCGATAAATCATCCACTTTTTTGTCAGTGTAGAAAAGCTGCAAAAACTAGAAAAAATTACATTGTGGGAGCAGGGAAAAAGGTTGATGCATTTTGTGCTATATACAGTTGTGCTCATAAGTTTACATACCCTGGCAGAATTTATGATTTCTTGTGATAGCACAAACATTTTTCTTTCTCTCATGGTTAGTGTTCGGCTGAAGCCATTTAGTATCAATCAACTGTGTTTACTCTTTTTAAATCATAATGGCAACCGAAACTACCCAAATGACCCTGATCAAAAGTTTACTTACCCCAGTTCTTAATACCGTGTATTGCCCCCCTTTAACATCAATGACAGCTTGAAGTATTTGTGGATGAGGCTCTTTATCTTCTCAGATGGTAAAGCTGCCCATTCCTCTTTGCAAAAAGCCTCCAGTTCCTATAAATTCTTGGGCTGTCTTGCATGAACTGTATGTTTGAGATCTCCCCAGAGAGGCTCAATGATATTGAGATCAGGAGACTGAGATGGCTACTCCAGAACCTTCACTTTATTCTGCTGTAGCCAATGACAGGTTGACTTGTGTTTTGGATCATTGTCATGTTGGAATTTCCAAGTACGTCCCATGCGCAGCTTCCTGGCTGATGAATGCAAATGTTCCTCCAGTATTTTTTGATAACATATTGCATTAACTTGTCATCAATTTTGACCAAATTTCCTATGCCTTTGTAGCTCACACATCCCCAAAACATCAGCAATCTACCTCCCAGTAGGAATGGTGTACCTTTCATCAGGGGGCGGCACAGTGGTGTAGTGGATAGCACTCTATTGTCTTTTCCTTGTTTCCTCCCTGGTGTGGTTGGTGTTTCCCATTTGTATGAGGTACATCCGGTGGTTACATGAGGAGTACTTCTGGAGAGCGAAAGGGCTAGGCTACGGCTGACAATAGGGGATTGAATGTGGTAACCATCCATTTATCCATTTGGGATTTGTCCCTAATGGCCCATACACACGATCCGAATATCGTACGACAGAAAAAAAAAAAAACATCGGCAGTGATGTCATGTGTTGTAATGTATTTTTATTGTATTTTCGGACGAAAACTATATTGACTAAACGAAAATCGTATGATCTGGTATCGTACGAAGAAAATTTTTGTGCTTGTCCAGTTGAATAATAAAATCGGATGAACTATCGTGATCGGCTCTCGAAAGAAGAGTACACACAATCCAAAAATCGTACGATTCTTCCTCGGACGACAGTTTTCATACAATATTCGGATCGTGTGTACGGGCCATAAGAGTGCTGTCAGACCTCCTTTTGTGTTGGGGTCTGAGTTTCTGGTAAGCTGCTGCATGATCAAAAGGTGGCTGGTTCACTTTTTGTGGTGTGAAGATAACCATTGATACATGTTACCAAGCAGAATCCATTTAAGTATGCAACACAGAAAATACCTGCAGTTCAGCTAGCTTTAGGGGGACTAAGCTGGCACACTTAGTTCACCAGGCTTAATCAAATAAAATGGTTTGCCATGGGTGATTTTAATTCCTAGCCCAGCTCTGTTGGTTACTGTATTTGTCTGCACTCTCCCTTCCTCGAGCTGGAGGAAGTGAATAGCTTTAATGACTGGATTTATGTGAACATATGTGTAATAACATGTTTATCAATCATGTCTCTTGTCACACAGGAATCTGCTATTGAACTTATGTTCGCTGCCTTCTTCACGACTGCCAGTGCCAGTACCTCCCTCATCCTGCTCTTACTCAAAAATCCATCTGCCATACAGAAACTGAGACAGGAACTGGCATCCCATGGGTTAAACAAACAGTGCCAGTGTCTTCACTCTCCAGCAAGCCCTAATAACAATACCATGGATGAGAACTGTGCAACCGCAGGGTGTCATGCCTTTACCCTGCCAGGCCCAGATGGCCAAGTGAAAGAACAGTGGGAAAAAACCAAGCTGGCAATGGTGGAGAGGAATGAAAGTGAGCATACATGTTCTGTGACCAGGAGATGCCAAGATGGTGTGCATCGTCAGTACTTGTGCAATAGTGCACCATATGAGCAGGACACATCTCTATACCTTTCAAATGCTGCCAGATTACCAGGAGGGTGTCAGGGATGGAAAAGTGATTGCACGTGTCAGCTAAATCTGAATCTGGAGAAAATAAAGGGACTCGACTACCTGGACTGTGTGGTGAAAGAGGTGCTGCGTTTGCTTCCTCCGGTGTCAGGAGGCTACAGAACTGCTCTGCAGACATTTGAATTGGATGTAAGTAATGTTCTGCTCATTGGTGGGTGGTTGGGTGGGCTCAGCGAAGGGGTAAATCCATGTGTAGCCTGGTACCATAGGTTTAGGTATGATCAGTGTGACTTAAAAATGTTACATGAGCAGTGGAAGTTTGGGCTGGTGCTCTGTGAGACAAATCTTTTATTATAGAAATTGAATGTTCAGTCAAGCATGTTTTATATGAGTTGATACTCTATGGGGCATGGGTTGTATGAGCTGGATATGAGATAAGGCTCCACAGATCTACCATACCATTTGTCACAATATACTGTAATGTAAACTTAAACTGAGCATCTATAGAGCTCCTCTTCTCTGAGCTACCTTTAAGCTGCAGCTCTATGGGGCATGACTTAGAGCTGAAGCTCTATAGAGCAAGTCTTACATGAGCTATATATAAGTTGGAACTCTATGGAACAAGTATTATATGAGATGAATATGAGCCGGAGGTCTATGGAGCATTTCTTGTATGAGATATAGCTCTATAGAGCAGCAGTCAGCAACCAGTAGTCCATGAGTAAATATTGGTGGCACCACAGGGGTTCTGACGCAGATCATTATTGTGTGCCGCCCAATGTTGTTTCCAGTGTTGTTCTCAATGTGCGCTGTCAATACTGTCAGAGCGCATGGATAGCCAATGCCTCTTCTGTAGTTCTGGCCCCTGTAAACTCAGAGGGAGTCACCTGGAGTAGTGCAAAAAGCAGGAGGTGAATAAGGAGGGGACTCTCAATGGCAGCGCTGATCACAGACTGTGGGAGGGAGCACGGAGCTCAAGCACATGGCTTGAAAAGGAGGTGAGATCCAATGATGAGTCTGTATAAGGCAGCAGTGTGATCCAGGGGGAGGGGGGAAGAAAGCCGGAGCTTTGTGTGTAGAAGGCATGTAAAATTCTAGTTAGTGGTCCGCAGGATTTAAAATTGTGAGTTTAGTGGTCCGTGAGGTCTGAAAGCTTGGCGACCACTGCCATAGAGCATTTCTTGTATGACCTTAATATAAGGTGGAGTTCTTTGGAGTAATTGTTGTATGGACTGAATAAGAGATGGGGCTCTATAGAGTAAGTTTTATACAAGTTAAATATGAGCTGGACCTCTATTGATCATGTCTTGTATGACCTAAATATGAGCTAAAACTCTATTGAAAATGTGATGTATGGCTGAATATGAGATGGAGCTCTATGAAGTATATCTTGTATGAGCTGGAGCTCTAGGAGTTATAAATAACATGAGCTTGAAGTTCTGTGGACATTTCCTTTATGATCTGAATATGAGATAGAGCTTTATGGAGCATATCTTGTATGAGCTGAATATGAGTCGGAGCTCTACTGAGCTTTCCCTGTATGAGCTGAATATGAACAGATGCATGAGCTGGAGCTCTATGGATCATATGTTATATGAGCTTGAGATCTGAGGACATGTTGTTTATGATCCAAATATAAGATAGAGCTTTATGGAGCATTTCTTGTGTGCGCAGACTAGGAGTTGGAGCTCTGTGGAGCATATGTTGAATGAGCTGGAGGTCTATGGAGATCTGTGGACATATCGTTAAAGATTTAAATATAAGATGGAGCTTTAAGGACATAGCTTTTATGAGCTGACTATGAGTTGGAACTCAGTTGAGTATGTCTTGTTGGAGCTGAATAAAAGCCCATGATATATAGGGCATGTCTTGTATGTAGTATGCTTATATTTGATGGTCAGTCAGTGATGGACATCGATGAAGAATCTTATGTAGGTTTTTAATCTGCATGAGGCAGGTGTTATATGAATAGGAGCTCTCTGACCTAAATATTGATCTGGGGCAACTCTCTATGGACCATATAATTCATGAGCTGAATGTGACCCAAACTTCTTTGATGTAAGTCTAGCATGTGCTAAATATGAGGATTAAATGGAAACTCTGGATCATACCTTAGTTATCTTGTCTCTTGGGGTATAAATTTGTCTACATAAAACGTAAAGTGTTCTCAGAGAGTGAGGTTACATTCACACTTAACCATCAATGTCTTCAGTAATTTGCACATGCATGTTTATGTGTGTTCAGGCATGAGCCTGTTTAGTTTTAGCCAATGGTAAGCTAGTTACTAGCGAGTTACTAGGAGTAGGCGGCGCTCCAATTCAAGTCTATTGGGGCTAAAAACATGTAATCATGCTCCAAAGAAGCTCCTGTGCTGTAGATTTGAGTGACAACACTCAGTCAGATGTGAATGGGCACAATGGAATAACATGGAACTCTGGTCTCGAGTATTGAAGCACTTCTTGAAACTTGCTTCAAATCATGAATGGGGATGAAAAGTTGTGTAATAGTAGCATTTGCATGCATGAGAGCAAGACTTCTAATAGTAAGCTCTAGCAAGCAATGATCTCAATGTACCAGTTACTGATCCTATCCAATTAGCATCATACAGTATACTTATCTCATCCTCTTAATGTATAATAGCCTCCATTCAATAACTTTCAGCAGAATATGCAACAACTAACCACTTATTTGCATAGTAAAAGTGGGTTTCTTGCCATTTGCTTCTAAGGATTAAACACAGTTCAGCAAAGGCAGAGATAGGTTAAGACTCCTGCTGTAATAATCCATCAGGAGGTCGTCTTCTTCACATTTCAAGGAATTCCTTGCGGTGTACAAGGCTGTTCCTTGGTCGCCCCCTTTTGGCAGAAAGCAGAATGTATTTCAAATTAAAGAACCTTGCAGGAATCAGGCACTTTTAATTAGCAAACCATCAATGATTTAAAGCAGTGTATTGCTGTTTAGAAAAAAAAAAAATCCTCAGTATTTTAATTAAATTAAATACTTCTTTTTTATATTTATATTACTATACTTTTTGTCTAATGTTTTATGCTACATACATTTTTATTGTTGTGTTATATTTTTGCTTGTATTATATCAGATTTTTGTTATAATGGAATGATTTTGTTTTTACACACTTTTTTATTGTTTTTTGAGTAATCTATATATTTGCCTTACTTTTCTCCCACATAGGGCTACCAGATCCCTAAAGGCTGGAGTGTCATGTATAGTATTCGAGACACCCATGAAACTGCTGCAATTTATCAAAATGCTGAATCCTTCGACCCCGATCGTTTCAGTGCACAAAAGGAGGAAAGCAAAGCCAGCAGATTTAACTACATTCCCTTTGGTGGCGGAGTACGAAGTTGCATTGGCAAAGAATTGGCACAAATCATACTGAAGATTCTTGCCATTGAGCTAGTAGGCACTGCCCAGTGGGAGCTGGCCACCCCAAATTTCCCAAAAATGCAGACTGTTCCTATAGTGCACCCCGTAGATGGACTTCAGCTCTTCTTCCGATTTTTACGTTCCAGTGACAATAACACAGCTTCAGAAAGTTTATGATCACTTCACCTAACCAACGTCCAGGAATGCTTCTAACACTTAAATTATTTTATTGGAGATTCCCAACAGGGTGTCTGTACTATCTGTAATGTAGCTAAAGAGAGATTATATTATTTATAATGTAATATTTATATGTCAGCTAGCTATTAAAAAAAGATATGGGTAATGATGAGCTATATAAAGAAAAAAAAAAAAACTTTGTGTATTTTCTTTTCCATTATAAGGAAATAGCCCCATAATAAACCATTCAACTTTTTATGAATCTTTCTTGAAATAAGTAAAAATATGATGTGAATTTAACCCTAAAGTATGCAGGAAAAAAGCAGTACATGCCGATTTCCCCATGTCTATTAAATTGCTTGCCAACACCTTAACTCATACACGCATTAGCAGGACGGGTGGTCCTTAACGTCCACATCCTGCACATATATGTCATAGGTGTGCGCAGCCTATTGCATTAGTGTGTGCACCCCAAAGCCCAACACACATGCCTTTCTCTGCAGCCTCAACTGCACGGGGCAGTGAATGAATGGGAAATGCTCTGTGTTGAGTGACTTCCTGTTCATTCACACTGAAGCATAGTAAACAGCCAGCGGGAGTGCGGGGTGTGGCCAACAAGGGGGGAAAGCCCGGGCAGTAGGTGAAATCGGCACTGTACATAGTGATTAGGGCGTACGCCTATGACAGTGATGGCACCCCAGATGTTTTGGAACTACATTTCCCATGATGCTCAACTACACTACAGAGTGCATGAGCATCATAAGAAATGTAGTTTCAAAACATCTGGGGTGCCCAGGTTCGCCATCACTGGCCTATGACATACGTGTTACATGGTGCACCACTATTGTGTGCTCACTGAGCGCTCCCAGCACACTGACTGAGAACTTCAGAACACCTCACCTGTATGTTATTGAGATGAAGAGAGAGAGAGTGTTCATCTGTAGTCCAGTGAAAGAGAACTGGGAAGGTTTGACCGCACTGCTTGGACTTTTGGTGCAGAAGAGGCAGCTCAAACAGGAAGTTAGGAGCACACTGGGTTCCTGGAAGGTCAATAGGTATTTTTGTATTTGCAGAAGGATTACACCACAGTTATATGTGAATTAAAGATGTACTGATATATATATATTTTTAATTTTGCCCAGACATGCACTGAGCAGAAAAAAAAAAGAACCCTTGTAGTGGGGCTGTAAGGGCGCTATTTATTCTAGGGGAGAGTAAAATAACTTTTACTTACCTGACCCTCCAATACTGCACAGTTGGAGGATCTTAAAAGGGCAATAAATACTAGGAGTGAGGTACCTGTGAAGTTCAGGGGTGCGTGTGTACAGAATGCAGGGTTTAGGAGTGCGCTACATACTGAGTGCAGGATTTAGGGGTGTGCAGGGTTCAAATCACTTTCACAGGGGCTTTCTCATTGTCTCAAATACAGCCAACAGCATACACTGACTGTGTTGATGGGAGAATCAAACAATTTTCTTTTCTTCTACCTGTGGTTGAAAATCCCACAATCTCTCAAGACTTTGGCGATCACATGGCGTGTGTTCCTTTCTTGGTGTATAGCTTGTCTATAGACTACCATTGCACACAGCATCACCCAAGACAAAGAAAAAGCTTCTCTTCTACTTTTCACTCCAAATGTGTATGGTATACCACAAAAAAAAGACATCCAGACATTACTCAATTATTTGTATATTGCTCTTGGTGATTGCTCCTGATGTTGTAGGATCTACATCTCCATCTGATAAGAGGCATGGGAGGAGCTCAGCTATGAGGAAAGATTAGAGGAACTGAATTTATTCATCTTGATAAGAGGAGATGAAGGGGGGATATAATCAACATGTACAAATACATAAGGGGTCCATATAGTGAACTTGGTATTGAGTTATTCACTTTACAGTCAACACAGAGGACAAGGGGGCACTCTTTACGTCTAGAGGAAAAGAGATTTCATCTCCAAATATGGAAAGGTTTCTTCACAATAAGCCCCCGTACACACGGTCGGAAAATCCGACCACAAAATCCGTCAGATTTTTTCCGACGGACTTTGTCCGAAACTGGTGTTGCATACACACGGTTGGACAAAGTTATCAGAAAATCCGATCATTACGAACGTGATGACGTTCCTCCGTTACGATGGGACTACGTTCACGTTAGTAGCCAATAGCTTTGGTCTCGTAATTTGATCTGAGCATGCGTGTCACTTTGTCCGTCGGAATTCTCGACACACGATCGGAAAAAGTCAGATCGGATTTTGTTGTCGGAAAATTTGAGATCCTGATCTCAAATTTTTTCTGTCGGAATTTCCGACGGAAAAAGTCCGATAGAGCCCATACATGGTCGGATTTTCCGACAACATAATCCGAACGGTCTTTTCCCCTCAGATTTTCCGACCGTGTGTACGGGGAATAAGAGCTGTGAAAATGTGGAATAGACTCCCTGCAGAGGTGGTTCTGGCTAACTCAGTAGATTGCTTTAAGAAAGGCCTGGATTATTTCCTAAATGTACATAATATAACTGGGTACTAACATTTATAGGTAAAGTTGATCCAGGGAAAATCCGATTGCCTCTCGGGGGATCAGTAAGGAATTTTTTCCCCTGCTTTAGCAAATTGGAGCATGCTCTGCTGGGGTTTTTCACCTTCCTCTGGATCAACTGTGGGTATAGAATTGGATATATGGGATTGTATATATTATACATTTTTTTGTGGGTGAACTGGATGGACTTGTGTCTTTTTTCAACTTGACTAACTATGTAACTATCTTAAACACAAGGTTATTGAAAAAATTATTCTACCACTCTAACTTTAAGACCGCTTTGGAAAAAATGCAGCAGAATATTGAAATGTAAAGTAGAATAGATTAAGCAAGAGTTATAACCCCTGTTGGTTTTATTATTGCCATCTGCATCCCATTGGGGAGATTTACCTTCACTTCCTGTCCCATAGAAACATGAAGTGAGAGGAAATCCCTGCAAATTAAGGGAATTCATTTGGGCCCCCTAGGTCACCAGAACTAATGTCCCCATTGGGAGGTTTTCCCTCTATTACTTTTCTGGGGACAACCCAAAATTTGGGATTTTCTTTTACTTTCACTTTCAATGATCATGGTAAACAGGACAAAAAGAGAGAGAGTGTGAGCCAGGGACACAGACAGGAATAAATAAAATTGCCTTTAGTTATACTTTAATGTTACAAGATAGATTTATTAGGGGACAAATTGTTCCTGATAACAGTGGACGTGCCATCTAGTGATCACACTGTTGGACATGATGGACAATAAGCTTCTTCTTCAAGCTGAAGTAAACCCATCCAAAAAAGTTTCATTTCCAGCAAGTGCCGGAAATGTAACACTCCCATTGGTTGTGCTCTCAACCAGACTGTCAAACCATCCAATGGCTGGTGTCATAACCGATCACATGTGCAGCATCATGGCAGTTGTAGATTAAACAGGGGCAAAGACGGCAGCTTCCTTGGCTGAAAACGATAGGAGGATTTACTTTCACTTTAAGGCTCAATGTCTCATCTTGCCTTCTAGCTGTTAGGTATTTATATTTATCACAGTGATGAATACTATATATTAATAAAAAAATAAACACTATAATGGTGGAAAAGTTTTGGCACCTATTTACAATATTCTAAATTACTGAAGATGAAAAATTGTGAATACATCTGGGAAAGATCGGCCTTCAAATATTATTACTGACTTGTGGAGGTATTTGGCATCTCCCCCTCTAAGTGGGGTCAATTTGTCTCACATGTGACATAATCGCTTTAAAGTAATTGCTGTGCAAATCCACAGCAAACTGTAAAATGTAAGGATGGACTTGATGTGTTTGTTCATTGCCTGGAAGACAGATAAGCAAATGGGACAAAATGATAGAGACCCCCTGCACAGGAGAGTAGGATATCCCAGAGAGCCTGCACAGGAACAATTGAAGGCATGTGGGCATTTATCTTTCCTTACCTATAGGAAACACTGGTTTTAAAGGTCGAATCCATCCACATGTGAAAATTAGTAGGTCATCAGTTCATATGCATGCCACCTGTCTCTTTTTAATTTTGAGATCTGACTTGGGTTGGGATGATTTGCCAGCAGCAGAGATCCATGAATGCCAACCTGTCCATTAGATCCCGACAGCCATTTCTTTTTATATTTTTATAAAAAAAAAAATTTTAATACCAAATTGTGGGATAAAAATCTAGTTTTAAATAAATCTGCCTCCTGCCACACTAATTAACAGTGCTATCAGTACTTTGTCTGCACTGTGTTCATCTATATGTTTAGCACCTACAAATCTAAGCATGCCATGCCATAAGGAGGCTGCCATGATGTTGGGACTTGTATTTCCACAGCGGCAGGAAAATAAGAAGTTGCCTTCAAGTTGTCATGGGATTTTAAATCCCAGAGTGACCAGTGCATGTCAGATTTCCATGTCAATTACAAAGTGACAGGTTGCAGGGCACGGTTTTGGGTTTGCCAAGTCCTAGCATGCACTTCCAGTAATAGTCTTCTTAATTCTGGTTCCACACTTGTTAGAAAGCATCAGGTTCAAAGGAATCGCACTAAAACTAAGTCCTAAGAAGTATAAAATGTCTTAAAACTAAACGAAAAAATACAGAGAAATAAAATATTTATCTATCTACGAGGGTATTAGGGAAAAAACACATTGCAGGATCGGGAAAGAAAGTTGACTTATACTGTGTAGTTAGGGTTGCCACCTCATCCCTTTAAACCCAAACACATATTAATTACGCAGGTTCTGTGGCTGTTTAAGGGGGTAATTAAACTCACTTGGTGCCTTATCTGCACTAAATTAGTCTCAGAATATGTGTAATTACTATGTGTTCGGGTTTAAAGGGATGAGGTGGCAACCCTATGTGTAGTATTCTCAATTAAATCATAGGATTAGGTAAACTGCATACATACTCATAACTGTGCATGCCCTAGCACTGCATCCTTTAACCAAGTAGTAGACCCTTGGTCTTTTTATTAAAATATTAAAAAGGAAAAAAAGCCTCTTGATTCACCCAAATAGAAGTGCATTGGGAAACAGTCAATTAAGGGATTTGCATTCCTCAAAGCAGGAAGTTGAATAGCAGATAAAACACATGGCTCAAGCCTTGCAACAATCCAATAAGCTTTCTTTAGGAGGCTGCATAATTAAGATACCTTTGGATCATATAACTCAAATAAAGGTAGGTTGTGCAGTTGGCCCAGCTGCTTCCTGTAATGCATTAGCAGGTCACGATTTGGTTTTATTTGTTGCTTCTAATGGAAAATTTATAAATACCTTCATTTTAGGTTTTAGGTCAATTTTATCTTACTTGTATGTTTTTAGGCAGCGTTATATCTTTTTCTACTATTTATATAAAATTGTTGTTACAAATTAGCATATTTGTAACCATGTCTTAAGTGTTACAAAGCACTATCAAGCTTATGCTTTCAAGCGATCTCTCTCTAATTGAAATAGATATATGATATACAGTGTATTGAAATATGTACAGAAGAGAGGAGGTATGGGAACAGGTACAGTGAGGGGAAAAAAGTATTTGATCTGATCAGTCTATAATTTTAATGGTAGGTTTAACAGTGAGGGACAGAATAACAAAAATATCCAGAAAAACGCATTTTAAAAAAGGTTATAAATTGATTCGCATTTTAATGAGGTAAATGAGTATTTGATCCCCTATCCATCAGCAAGATTTCTGGCTCCCACGTATCTTCTATACAGGTAACAAGCTGAGATTAGGAGCACTCTCTAAGCCCCCCGTTCACATCGAAGTGATCTGACATGTCAAATCGCAGTCTATTGCCGGCAACGCACTGTCCCAATTGGTGCAATGCCGACTTTGCGGGGCCGGGGGTGATTTCAATAGACATCTGTTCATGAATCCGCACATATATATCTTTCAAATTGCCCCTAAACTCGCACTGAAGACGGGTTTGAAATTGTGCGAGTTCAGAACGATTTCAAACCCCCCTTCAGTATGAATGAGGACTTAAAGGGAGTGCCCCTAATTTCAGCTTGTTACCTGTATAAAAGACACCCGTCCACAGAAGCAATCAATCAGATTCATATCTCTTCACCATGGCCAAGACCAAAGAGCCTTCCAAGGATGTCAGGGACAAGATTGTAGACCTACACAAGGCTGGAATGGGCTACAAGACCATTGCCAAGCAGCTTGGTGAGTGGGTGACAACAGTTGGTGCGATTATTCGCAAAAGGAAGAAACACAAAATAACTGTCAATCTCCCTCGCTCTGGGGCTCCATGCAAGGTCTCACCTCGTGGAGTTTTAATGTTCATGAGAACGGTGAGGAATGAGCCCAGAATTATATGGAAGATGATCTCAAGGCATCTGGGACCAATTGGTAACAAGCTACACCATGAAGGACTGAAATCCTGCAGCGCCCACAAGGTCCCCCTGCTCAAGAAAGCACATGTACAGGCCCGTCTGAAGTTTGCTATTAAACATCCAAATGATTCAGAGGAGAACTGGGTGAAAGTGTTGTGGTCAGATGAGACCAAAATCGAGCTCTTTGGCATCAACTCAACTTGCCGTGTTTGGAGGAGGAGGAGGAATGTTGCCTATGACCCCAAGAACACCATCCCCACCATCAAACATGGAGGTGGAAACATTATGCTTTGGGGGTGTTTTTCTGCTAAGGGTACAGGACAACTTCACTGCATCAAAAGGGACGATGGACGGGGCCATGTATCGTCAAATCTTGGGCGAGAACCTCCTTCCCTCAGCCAGGGCATTGAAAATGGGTCATGGATGGGTATTCCAGCATGACAATGACTTAAAACACACAGCCAAGGCAAAAAAGAAGTGGCTCAAAAAGAAGCACATTAAAGGTCCTGGAGTGGCCTAGCCAGTCTCCAGACCTTAATCCCATAGAAAAATATGTGGAGGGAGCTGAAGGTTCGAGTTACCATATGTCACCCTTGAAATCTTAATGACTTGGAGAGGATCTGCAAAGATGTGTGCAAACCTGGTGGCCAACTACAAGAAATGTCTGACCTCTGTGATTGCCAACAAGGGTTTTGCCACCAAGTACTATGTCATGTTTTACGAAGGGATCAAAAAACGTATTTCACTCATTAAAATGCAAATCAAATTTATAACTTTATTTAAATGTGTTTTTCTGGATATATTTGTTATTCTGTCTCTCATTGTTAAAATAAACCTACTATTAAAATTATAGACTGATCATTTTTTTGTCAGTTGGCAAACGTACAAAATCAGCAGAGGATCAAATACTTTTTTTTCCCTCACTGTACATCTAAAACACTCATATGCAGCATTTTGTATTCACCTTATTTGAAAAAAAAAATTATGAAATATTTTCACGTTTTATCGTTTAGTTCCATACATACCAAATACAATATTCTGTATACAAAATATCTATACATCCTCTTTAAAACACGACTTAAATTAAAGTTGAATAAAAAATAAAAAGCTTTCCCACTCACCTCTAGCTAATCCACAGTTTTTAGGTTAATTTTTTAGGCTTAATCGGTGGTCATATGATCAGCCAGGTCCCAAATTTTCCTTTCTCCGCCTTGCAATGTCTACATCGCTTCCAGGTGATGTGTATGCTACCCTTTGACTGCCAAAGGTGTTCATAACAGGGTTCTCTAGTCTTAAAGTGTCAGTATCATTGCATCACAACTCATGGGTCAGCATTGGAACAGGACCTCAAACTAGCAGGAGGAAAGTTTAAGAAAGTTCAAAATTAATCTTAGAAATTATTATTTTACCTAAAGAGTAGTTGATGGATTAGACTTCCAGCATACGTAGTGAGTTAGTCAACAGTAAGTGGATTCAAACAGAAAAAGGAGGACAGTTGTGACTTTATATGAGGCGGTGACCTGGTAAGGTCAATTGCCTCCATCCCTATCTATATGTCAAAAAAGGAGGGCAAAGGGGATTGGTACTTTGAATGAAGCACGTAGGTAAAGAATTCAGTTTATTATATAAATTAACATACAAATGCCCCATTATGATGCTCAGTTTGAACTTCAGCAACTCATCTTCACCATGTCTAGATGCCTAAATGCATTGAGTTGCTCCCATGTGATTGGCTGATTAGCAATTTGTTTGACCAAGTAATTGAACAGGTGTACCTAATAAAGTAGCCGGTGAGTGTACATTAACCAGGGCCAACCACCTTGATGTGATATAGTATAGTCCTGATAAATTAAACTTGGTCTTGCACATCTATGAATTAGTAAGACCTACAATTGACGAGAGGGTCCAGGTCACTATGGGAGTATCATTATATCAACAGGAACACCTAGATTGCCTTTGGAAGTATGCATATACTTAAAGTTGAACTTTACCCATAACAACTTGATGAAAATAATAGGGCTGTGGAAATTAAAGATTAATTCCTCGATTAATCGTTAATTCTTTTGATCGATCAAAATTCTTTTGATCGGTACTCACCTCTCCGCCGACTTCCGGGTCTTCAGGGAGTTCCGTCAGAGATCTGGTGACGTCACGGACATCGACGTCACCGGACTCCTCCCCCCTTCCCCAAGTGCCTCTGTCTGCTAATGAAGGGAAGGGGGAGGAGTCCAGTGACGTTGAAGTTCTGATTGAACGTAACGCATACGGGGGGAGCTACGCATGACGTCACCCGCTGCTGCCCTACGGAACTAACCTGATTGTCGGCTTTACATGTTGTGTTTTTACCATCTTTATGCGAGTAGTGTGTGTTTGAACACAAAAATTAAATCTTATACTTAAGCGGTGAGCACTTAGATCTTTTCTTTCTACCCATGACCTGGTGTCCTTGCTGAGATCTAAGGAGACGTGAGAGAAGTTTATGGTCCGTGTTAACCCTTTTGATACTCGCTTGCATGACCACCTGTTTGCACAGGGGTCCATGCCATAAGGTGAGAGTGATTAGTTAGACCGGAGGTGGAGGGATTGTCACACTACTGTGGAAAAAAAATTACTTATGTCAGTGCTACAGTTTGAATTTAAAATGTATTTGTGTGAACTGTGAAGTTAAGTCATGGATTGTGGAAACTAACTAGTGTCGGGTGATTGTATATAGTGTATACCACATTTATCACTGACTAATGCAGAGTTGCAATGCAAGGAGATCAGCTAGAAGTATTTGGATCTGTATGTGCGTTATAATTAATCGAAATTAGTCGATTAATCGATAAAAAAAAAAAAAATCAATTAATCGAACACGAAAATTGTAATCAGCAACAGCCCTAGAAAATAATTTTCTTTAGCAAGGACCATACATGCCACAATAATAATTATGCTACCAAAAATTAGTAGGTGCTTTAAATTGCCTCCAGCATTGCTCCTGTTCCTTCTTGCAGGAGGCTGACATTTTGCTGAAGTCCAGAGTCCCTTGAGCAGCAGTAAATCTTTAGGCTGTCAGCAGATCGGCCTCTAGTAGCTCTGATTTTCTGCACAGTGGTACAAATAGAGAGCAACTGAGCATGTGCAGAGCAGGGTGAGAAAGTGTATTACTGGATTTTAAACAGGATAGACACTTATTTTTAATGTTTTATATAGCTATACCTGCAAAAGGGGCCAGCCTGGGGTGATCTAGCAGGATGTCATTTTCTGACTAATGTTACACTTTAGGCGTGTCCAGTTGCTTGTGTTCACTATAGAAGGTTATTTGTGTTACAAGGAAACCAGGACAAACAGTGGATGGACAGACCGGTATGCATATTGTTGAAAGTAAGGAACATTGGAAGTACTAACCTGTGCAAAACACAAGCTGCTTTAACCACTGTCTACCGGCAACATCAGTAGAGACCCTTGAGAATAAAATGGCGGTAAGTGCAAATTTATATGTCGCATGATATTTGTATAGCTATTTATCAAGTGCATATTCTTGGGGAAAAAATACACTAAATTCGATTTTAGTGCAAACAAACACAATAGTATACCCAATTTTTGGTAGAATATAAAACAAGGGGTTGTAGATAGAATTAATAGATAACAAAGATGTCAAATTTGCACCCACCTATGAAATGGTGACAAACTACAGTGTCAAAAAATGTTCATAGGTGATGCTTTAAAAGTTATCAGTTTAGAGTTTACTATGAATTATGGTCCTAGAATTATGTCTTGCACTTTGACCTTTGCGGCAATACCTCACATGTGTGGTGCAACCGCTGTTTACATACATGTGCAGGACCTGCGTACACTTTTGCATCTGTGTGAGGGTGCTTTTCATTTTAAAAATGATTTTAATTTATTTTATTAAAATGTCTTTTTCCCCTTTTTTACCATAGAAAGGGGCTAACAAGCAACCATTGTAATAGCATGAGTAAGGTCCTCTTTATGGAGACATCAGGAGTCTTATTTTTTTTATCTCCAATGCCTCAGCTGCAGCTAAGCAGGCTACAGTAGCCGAGGAATGACAGCTGTGAACACAGAAGTTGCAGAATACACATTGCTTCTAGAATCATTTGTTGCAGAGAAAAATCTGGGAACAGACCTTCCCCCAATCACCTCCTGCTCCCAATGCAGGAGTCATTTCCAGTTGCCCGGGCTCCGCAGGGGAGTGGAAGGGCTTGGGAACCACCTTGGCTGCTGATGGGGGCAGTGGATAGCTAACTGTCAAAGCCCCATAAAAGTGATCAGGCAGCTCTAGAGTCACTTGGATCACTTTAATCTGAAAGCCCTTCACCAGCTGGTAAAATTGATACCAAGCTGATGTACCTTGGTAGACAGGGGGTTAATATAATTGTAAAGATTGAATACAGCCTCTCTTAACTAGGGTTCCTCCAGAGGTTCCTTGAGCAATGATGACTTGATCTTCCACCTACACTGGCCGCCAACGCAAGGGTGTAATTTTCCATTGACCATCGTAAGGCGTTACATCTACGCTAACCTCTAATGATAGGGGACATTTTGCCATATACAAATTGTGGGTGTTTAAAAAAAAAAAAAAGGATCTGCCCTGGGTGTTAAATACTTATGTTATGTCATATTCTTTGCTCTTTTATGTAATGTGGTCTGCGATTTCCCGATCAAGCTAATATATCATGAGCTGTATATAGAATTATTTTTAGCAGAGGTCCCTGAGACCTAAAAGTTATTACAAGGTTCCATAAAGGGTTGGGAAATCCTGGTCTAATATAAGCATGTCCTGCAGGATTTAAATGTTCTACAATGTTTGTGCTGAGATAAAATGTGATTACAATGTATACTTTGCACATAGAGAATATACTGTATTTGCCCAGGTGCAGACATTGTGGAACATGGACTTGATATAAACATTTGAACTTATGCCGCGTACACACAATCGGAAATTCAGCCAGCAAAAGACCGATGAGAGCTTTTGGTCGGAAAATGCGACCGTGTGTATGCTCCATTGGACTTTTGCTGGCCGAAATCACGCCAGCAAAAGATTGAGAGCAGGTTCTCAATTTTTCGGTCGGAAAAAGTTTTGATCGGAAATTCCGATCGTCTGTACCAATTCCAACATGCAAAATTCCTACGCATGCTCAGAAACAATTTGATGCATGCTCTGAAGCATTGAACTTCATTTTCTCGGCTCGACGTAGTGTTTTACGTCACCGCGTTCTTGACGGTCGAAAGTTCAGCAAACTTTTGTGTGACCGTGCATATGCAAGCCAAGCTTGAGTGGAATTCCGTTGGAAAAACCATCCAAGATTTTTCCGACATAAAATCTGTACGTGGCATTAGAAGTTTATCTCCATCTGGGCATTAATATTTATTATTAATACAAGTTATTATTAGTATATTATATTAGTACAAGTGCAGGATACCGGGTCTCGCAGTTCCTTAGGACTTTGCGGTACACCAGTAGACAATCTGACTTTAAGGGCTGTAGTCGGTATTTTAAGAAGCCCCTTCCCCCGGGGAGAAGTTTTAATCCCCCATCCATTTGAAAGGAACGGCTTCACCCTGGGAAACGGCCTCACAGTGCATTGAAAAGGGGATTTAGAAATTGCTGTTTGAAACGATGTACTATAATCCTAATTACTTTACATCTAATTACCCATTCACATAAGCCAGCGAAACAAAAGCACAAAACAGTAACCAAGGTGCAAAGGGCAAACTGAAATCCAATCCAAAATGTTGCCTGTGTATTATACATGATTAGAACTACATGTACAGCTTTCTCCCTGGAAGTTCTGCAATGATATTATGGGATGTCACAAAGAACATTGGCCAAAAGTAATTACTTTACCGTTACTGGAGCTTCATCATGACGGTGCCCATTGTTCTGTGCTCTTCCTGAGGGCTTATCATGTTATTTAGCTAAATTCTGTGATGAAGCTTTCAAGACCAGGTCAGGGCACAAGAATGAAAAAACCTTTGTAGCCCCCCCACACAACATTGCAAGGGTTAAATACCTTTTAAGTCTATGGATAAAGGAATAAGGTGTAAGACTGGCCATACACCTATAGATTATATGCAGATTTTCTATGGTCAGATGGAAAAAGTGGAACAGATTCCTCGATCTACGCTGAACTGTGTGGATGGAAGAATCTCCCACTGGCCCAAGCTTCCATATCTTGCTAGTTGGACCCGCTGGCTCTCACAATACCTGAACATTCTGATTGGGTGCAGGCATTGTTTAGGTTGAGAGCCAGCGGAGCCGACTAGCAAGATACTGAAGATTGGCCCAGTGGGAGATTCCTCCATCCACACAGTTTAGCATACATGGAGAAATCTGTTGCACTTTTTCCATCTAACCATAGAAAATCTGCAGATAATCTAGGTGTATGGCCAGCTTTAAACTTGCCTGGTTTCTTGTTCTGGCAGGCTTCCTCCATTACTGGGACCAAGCCCCTAAAACCCCTCTCTTAAAGAGGAAGTAAACTTTACCTATAGGTAAGCCTTATTATATGCCTACCTATAGGTAGCAAAATTATATCCTAAACCTGTACAGTTTAGGAGATATTTTCAGTGCATGCAGCCAGTGACATCACTGGCGCATGCGCTCTGAAGGAATGGCCCACGGGTGCCGTTCCTTTCCGATCTGG
The DNA here is from genome assembly GCA_028564925.1 of Lithobates sylvaticus. Taxonomy (NCBI): domain Eukaryota; kingdom Metazoa; phylum Chordata; class Amphibia; order Anura; family Ranidae; genus Lithobates; species Lithobates sylvaticus. The sequence continues at coordinate 68,720,485 of CM053036.1, read as the reverse complement.
TGCCGTGAATGGCAGCTCCCGCAGCTCCGGAGCCCTCAAACTTGGAAGAAGCTCTGGGAAAGATGTCAGCTGTGATAGTGTTGTGCTGGGACCGCTGCAACAGCTTTGTTCTAAGGTAAGTACTTCATAATGAGCTCGTATGAGATGCATACAAGCTCATTATGCCTTTGTCTTGCAGGGTCTTTTTTGGGGGGGGAATTTTTTGCTCCCCCCAAACAACCTTTTTAAGGCTGGTACACAGTAGCTGAATATGTCTGGCATCAGAAGGTTCAAAAGAAAACCAGCCAATATTCAGCCAGTGTGTACAGCAGCCTATACGGCTTCTGTCAAACAGGTTTGCTGGAATACCAGCAGCTAATCGGCTTCCGCTCAGCGCTGGCAGCCAATGGCTGTGAGCACTGACTGGTGTGTTCTAGTGGTGGTTGGAAACTCCTCGTGTTTTTTTTTCATTCAGCCCTCTGGGATGAAAAAAAAAAAAGTGCTTGTGTGTACCAATCATATGGCCTGCTGGCTCGTGGTCACACCATTCCCTCCTTACATACAATAGTCATAATAGTATGTACACTATTTCTCAATATTTCTTAGAGACAGTAACACATTTGTTTCATTTCTTTATCTACAAAGATCTGTTTGAAAAAAGCATGGTTCAATGTTCTTATGTAATGTGACACTTTTTGGCCTTGCCTCTAGGGGCGCTCTTTCACTAGAATGTATAATGAGGTAAGCGGCATCCCGGTTTGAAAGGTTGAAGCTGCATTTGTACAAGAATGGGCTTGACTTTTAGATACGGAGACCTCAGCCCATTGCGTTGTATGAAATGACTATGTTATAGTACAGATGAATGTGTGTAGGAGATAAATGATACACATACAACTCAAGAGGAAAAGCAAATTATTCTAAAGACCCAGAACACTGGTTGGATAACAGGCTTAAGACTCGGTTGGCTGCTGTGTTTGTGTACTTATGGTAAATGTGTTTGCAAATTCATTTAGCTTTATTAAAGAACTCTGAGAGAGGGGGAGCAAGGTAAGATTGGGCCTACTGTATATTGCCATATGGCTGGGGTCATCTAGTTCAGTGGTTCTCAAACCTGTCTTTAAGTACCCCCAACAAGCCATGGTTGCAGGTTTTTCTTTATCTTGCACAGGTGCTTTAATTCTGAGTCAATGGCTTGGACAGCTATTTTATCTAAGAGAATTCCCAAAACATGGCCTGTTGGGGGTATTTGAGGACAGGGTTGAGAACCACTGATCTAGTTCAATGTGTAGAGCACTCCACCTCCAGGATTCTTACACCAAGTTACATACATGCCGCTTCTGGGTTCAATAGTCGCAGTGGGGGGGGATCTGGGACCTTCAGAGCCCCATAAGTGATCAGACAGCTCTAGAGGCACTTGGATCACTTTCATCTGAAAGCCCTTATAACTGATTGGTAAAATCAATACAAAACTCATGTACCTTGGTAGACAGGGGGTTAATAATTGTAAAGATCTAACACAGCCTTTCTCAACTAGGGTTCCTCCAGAGGTTCATTAGACAATGGGCAATAGCGACTTGATCTTCCACCTACACTGACCACCAATGTAAGGGTGTCATTTTCCATTGACCATCATTGTAAGGAGTTACATCTACACCAGTGTTGCCAACCGCCCGTAAATGTAACCCCTTTTTCGGGCTGCCACGAGCCGATTATGCTACTGCGCATGCGCTGTTCCGAAGCTGGCCGGGCTCGGAAAAGCTTGTACGCGCTCGGCTGGGCGGCGCATGTGCAGTAACATAATTGTGCCACCCGGCGCCATTTTTTTAATAAACGATCGAGCGAGAGAGACCATGGTGGCTGGCAACTCCTGTCCTGCAGTGCACTCATCGTAGGCAGAGCCAAGCAGACAGGGGTAATGGTGAGGAGTGACTGAAACTGTGGGGGGACAGAGAGCAAGGACATTACTGGGAGCTGGGAGGCTGAAGCCATGCCATGCAGGGAACAGAGACTGATGTGCTCTGTCCACCATCTTTTACTTCTCCAGTCCACATCATCAGTGTGCTGTGTCCTCCTCCTGTGCCCCTTTCACCTCTCCATGTGCTGCCCTGACCTGGTGGAGAGGTGAAAGGGGCACAGGAGGACACAGCACACTGATGATGTGGAGAAGTAATTATGATGGTGGGCCTCCTGTAGTATGCCCACAGCCTCTGTCCACCTCCTGTAGTATGCCTGCAGCCTCTGCCCACCTCCTGTAGTATGCCTGCAGCCTCTGCCCACCTTCTGTATCATGTCCACACTCCACAGCCTCTGTTCACCTCCTGTATCATGTCCGCAGCCTCTGACCATCTCTTGTCTTTTATCATGTCTGCAGTCTCTGAGGGGATCCTAGAAAGGAGTCAAGAATGGGAGCGCCGCCGGGGTGGGGGTTTACGGGACGAGACAGACATGTGTGGACTGTGGAGAGGAGACTATAACCAGAGCCGCCAAGCTGGAGCCCTCTGACTGAGCCCTGCACGGTGCACCTGAGATGTCAGTGACAGCGGCGCCAGGCCAGTCTGAGGGGGATCACTGATGTAAGGGGGGAGTGAATACAATAATTTAAGGGGGCACCGATATAAAGGTTACCCCTTATATTAGTAATCCCCCCCACTTACCTTAGTGTATTCACTCTGCGGAAGGTGACCTCTGGTCATCATCCTGCAGGCTCTGATGTAAGGGAGAATTCTGTGCTGGCTGGGTTATAGTATCCTGACCTTTATGTAAATTGAGAAATATGTTTTTTGACTTTTGTTTAACTTAAAGACATTGCTAATAGCACTAGTCATGTGTTTATAGTTCGAATATTGATATTTGCACTGTTTAGCACTAAAAACAGTCATTTTAGGTACTTTTTTTGCAGTGTCAGTAAAGAATGTGGATCCGTCAGTAAATGCAAAGATCTTTTTTGCCAGTAAAAAAAAAAAAAAAAAAAAAAAAAAAAAAATCTGGTGCCGTTTGTAAATTTTGGCGTTCTGCCTGGAATAATTCACTTCGGAGGGTTGGCAACACTGATCTACACTAACCTCTAATGATGGGTGACATTTTGCCATATACAAGTTGTAAGTGTTAAATATTTTTTATTATGCCATAGTCTTCACTCGTTTGTATAAAACATTCTACAAATTCATGATCAGCTAATGTACCATTATGAGCTTTATTGTGTTTGTATACTTATGGTAAATGTATTTGCAAATTTATTTAAAGGGGTTGTAAACCCTCAGGTATAGGATGCATTAAGGTGAAAAAACTTCAGACACTGACCGCCCCCCCCCCAGCCCCCCCGCTTTACTCACCTGAGCCCTTCGTTCCCTCAGAGACACGCTCTTCCTCTTTCTCGGCTCTTGATAAATTGTTAGCAGCGCAGCCATTGGCTCCCGTTCCTGTGATTGGTTGGAGGGGGTGGAGCTTGTACCCATGTGTGTATGCGGTCATGCTTGTGTCAGGAAAAGCAAGTATTAACTGATCATTTACACAGGATCTTTTTGTTCCCGAAAAACCTTTCCTATATGATCAGTAAAATTCTTACAGCTGTGTGAATGTAACCTAATAGGAGCAGAGAAGAGTTTACCTCCCCTACTTATTAAAGCTGAGTTGCAGCCACATTTTTATTTTTTTAGACGCCCGTTCTGCTGGTTCTAATCAAATTCATTTTTTTTTTTAACTAACCCTTGTTTTCTCCTTTCTGGGCACTTCCATCTTGATTGGGGGCATGTGAAGCCCACTAGGACTCTTTTCTGGAATAAGGTGCTGCTGGCTACCCAGCAGGCACCTCCCGATCTTGTGCATGCACATTACACACAGTGTAATCACAATACTCAATCTTACATGGTCTGAAGTCCTCATGGAGAATTACACGTAAAAGTGCAGTAATCTTCTTCTAAATATGTACACAGATCGGCACTCTAGCCACCTCCGCCACCTCTTCTGTATACAAACAACTGATAATGGCAAGAAACACCTTGTTTCCCTTTTGAAAAATGGTGGTTAGATCCACCTTGCATCACCTCATTACCTGTTTGGAAATAACGCAATGCAAACAGGCGGCGATGCCCACTGACTCCTGGGAATGATGACACACATCTCCCAGGAGCAGAGGCGCCGCAGGATATAACGTACCTCGCCGTTGTGCCGAAAAAGGAAGAAACAAAAACAAGATACCCCATCAACAAAGTACACAGAGCTAGAAAAAAAAAAAAGAAGCCAAATGTTCAACTTGCGGGACTGTAGCCATTGAAGCAAAAATTGAATTATGGGTGGAATTCCGCTTTAAAGTGGAGAAACCTTCAGGAATAATTTGAATTGCATCCCTACATTGGTCTAGCTTAGCGCAAAGTAATTACGAATGAATGCATGATAATAAATGAATACAAGGTATTATCTGATTGGATGAGGTGGCGAGGGGGGCGCGATGCAGTCACAATCTCCACCTCATCCAATCAGAGAATTCTCGGCATTCTTAGAAAAAAAATACAAGGCGTTCTATAAATGGTGGGGGTGCCAAGCTAGGGTGCCCCTGTGATCAGTGTGTTCCATCAGGTATGAGACCTTCATACTTCCATTGTGCCATGCTGGACCCATGTATACAATATAGATCATACCTGGAGTTTAGCTTTAACTGTAGCCGGTTGCTTTCTTTCATGGCAGAAATATTTTCTAAATGGTGATGGCGGGCACATAGAAGATCTGGGGGAGTGAAGGTCTGCCTAATTTGTATTTATGCTGTTTGATCTTCTGCCATGGTGCTGCACATGTGATCAGTTATGACATCAGCCATTGGATTGTTTGACGGTTTGGTTGAGAGCACAGGTAAATGTGACAGTTACATTCCTTGCATTGAATTGATAAGTTTAGTTCCACTTTAAAGTGATTGTAAGTAATTTTGGTGGTAAAGTGGTAATTTTTTTTTTAAAATAACAAACATATTCATACTTACCTCCACTGTGCAGCTCGTTTTGCACAAAGTGGCCCCGAACCTCGTCTTCTGGGGTCCCCAGCGGCTCTCTGGGCTCCTCCCCACATCTGATAACCCCCTCGGAGAAGCACTTCCCAGAGGGGGTTACCTTGCGGGCGCGCTCCCGAGTCCAGCATTTGCATCTATAGCGACAGAATTCCAGACTCGGCCCCGCTTCATTGGATTTGATTGACAGCAGCGGGAGCCAATGGTTGCGCTGCAATCAATCTATCCAATCAAGAGCTGGGAGCACGTGGAGAAGGAGCCAGCGTGTCCCTGCCGCCTGAATGAAGTTCGGGTAAGTAAAACGGGGGCTAGGGGGGCGGTGACTGCCGGGTGTTTTTTCACCTTAAAAGCATAGTATGCATCAAGGTGAAAAAACACGAACCTTTACAACCCCTTTAACTCCAGCTAAAACTTTTTTAAGCAGTTACAGCAACATCTTTTTCCCTTTTGGAATAAAGGTTTTACATAAATAAATGAATGGTTAGTCTCAACCCTCTAATTGCCAATTTTGCTGGACAGCTTGGTGTGTTATAGGAAGTTGGAAAAAAACAGACTTACCAGGTGGATCACCAGGACTTTTTTTACCATCCTGCTAGCGCAGCACTCCAGTGTGAAAGCCCGCCGGCTTTCACACTGTACAGTTTTTAGTGCATTTTCAATCCATTTAACATGGTTTCCATTTTTAGCGCTGTACCGCCTGAAAAACGCCCCAGTGTGAAAGGGGCCTTAAGAGGACCCGTCATGCTTTTTTTTATTACAAGGGATTCCTTGTAATAGGAATAAAAGTGACACAATTCTTTTATTTTTTTTATAAAAAAGGTAAAATAAATAAGAAAAAAATAAATAAAAATTAAAATGTGCCCCATTCTGCCGAGCTTGCGTGCAGAAGTGAACGCATACGTGAGTGGTGTTCAACCCACTCATGTGAGTTATCGCCATGATCGGTAGAGCGAGAGCAATAATTCTAGCTCTAGACCTCTTTTGTAACTTAAAACATGCAACCTGTGGAATTTTTTTAAATGTCGCTTATGGAGATTATTAAGGGTACAAATTTGTTGCCATTCCACGAGCGGGCGCAATTTTGAAGCGTGAGTATCAATTTACTCAGCGTAACATTATCTTTCACAATATAAAAAAAAAAATTGGGCTAACTTTACCGTTGTCTTATTTTTTAATTCAAAAAAGTGTATTTTTTCCAAAGTGCGCTTGTAAGACCGCTGCGCAAATACGGTGTGACAGAAAGTATTGCAACGACCGCCATTTTATTCTCTAGGGTGTTAGAAAAAAAATGTATAGTGTTTGGGGGTTCTAAATAATTTTTTAGCAAATAAAACCTGTTTTTAACTTGTAAACAACAAATAAAGAGGCTCGGT